>OZ023327.1:64161033-64271033 GCA_964007535.1 Brachyptera risi | reverse complement strand
AACAAAACAGGCCTACTAATACCAAATAGAATTAAGACATTTCCAGGAAAGACAGTTCAGAAAACGTAATAATTTAATTATGTATTAATATTCTATTGGAGAGTCAGTTTCCAGGATGGGGAGTAAAGGAATCGCATTATTTTATTTCATAATTTTATTTCGTTCTGGATGGGAAAATTCCCGGAAGGTCAGTTTCCCAGGATGGGGGGTTTATATATTGAACATATGAATTTAAATTTAATTTATCGACGATATTAGATGGTAAGTTAACAGGGTAGTCACTTTCCTGGATGGTCAATCTCCAGAATGGTCAGTTACAGGCATCCCCTATATACATATTGCATGTATAATTGTACGTAATTCAAATTACAAATTACATGACTGTAAACATGCATGTAAAACTGCATGTAAAAATATGTATCTGTAAAATGTAAAGCCCGATATAATGATTGTTAAATATGCATAATAGGTTTGACAGAATCAGGACGTGTAGGCCTAATTGATAATTCAATACAATTTAATAATTGATGAAAAACATACTGAAATTTCGACCGCGTCTAAATGATCCAGTCCAGCGTCGTAGAATAGGCAGCAAATAATAGCACAACAAACTTTCACAATGCAATGCGTAATGTGTGGTGACTACAATAATGACGAAAGAAAACGTAATACTGGGTTACTCATTCTTAATCTATACCATGTACACTTGCGGTCACATAGAATTTCATTTCACCAAATTCAAATAAACATTTATAAACAAAATCTACGCATCTTTAAAACTGCTAAATTTTCAACAACACAAATACATTGTGTGTGTACGGAAATTGTCTGCTAGTGTTGGTGCGTATTAAATCAATAATTATAAATATTCTCTAGGATGCATTTTATAGTTGATTGTTCGACCACTTTATTTGACCACAATTGCACTAATAACCATAAACGACGGGCGGGAAGTATCAAGTTCTATAGAGACTATGTTCTTATTATTACGTATTATTCAAGGATTCGACTACCTTGCATCACAGAAGAAAATTCTTCCTATAATATTGAAATAAAATTGTTTTTAGTGTCGTAGATATAGGTTTCGTAAAGTTAAAAATTAATATATTGACTTGGGTAAGGTTCATATATTAATATTCGTTTGCCTCATAGATTAAATATGTCAACGGTAAAGTCTTTATCGTGCACCTATGTCAAGAAGAATATAATAATCTTGATAATTATTTCAAAACAGGTTTTTACAAAAATCTCAACATTCCGATTGCATTATATAATCTTATGTCCCCTGGCTCATTCAGAGGTGTAGCATATTAATTCACTCGACTCAAATGTGCTACGTAAATTGTAAAATTACTTCTGACCCTGAGATACGGATACCTTAATTAACTAACAGTCGGGAGAAAATGCTAGCTCTAGTCCAGACTTATTAACTTAACACTTGGAATTAATTCCCCTTGGCCGAAAACAATTTCTGGGCGGCTCAAGGGTGATTAAATTACCGTGAAATCACTTATTAGGTATATAGTTATCTATGATAAGTAGCTAGTAAATAGCTCTATCGATGATAGAATACGTTTATTAATATTAAATTGTGTCTGTCGGTAGTAGTAGTTAGAGAAACATCTTATTTAGGCAATTCAAATCAAGATATATGTGTGCATCAGTAATGTGTTCGCTAATTTCCATAATTTAGTCTTCGATTTAATCTTCGAGTATTAGTTCCGGGTTTGCAAAATATTACAAACAATCGTATTGATCCTGTATCTTGACATATTTTCGTTCCTCAGATAAAACGATACCTACACAATCACCGATAAATTGAAACAAGTAATTTAATTATTGTAGCTCTTTTATAGAGCTCTTTTATAGAAAATTTGAACATATAATAAATAATGTCGGGTGTTTTTAAACACATAGAAAATTGAACAATACAGGAAATCTCAATATCTTATTCAAAATTTCGTGGACTCATTCAGAATGACTGCAATTTCGATTTTGATTCTGAAGCAATCTTCAAGTTCCTTATACTCGCCAAAGCTGCACCAATCATGATGAGGTTGTTCGCAATAGCAAATCTACCATAAGAGTCATTTTGGTACGCCTCGTCTAATTTGTAGTGTGTTTGGATGATTTCACTGCCTCGCGGGCACAACACGTGCATGCATGTCAATGATATCATCGCATGTTAATCTTGAAAAAAAAAACTACGAGTATAAGTCACAATGTAAAAGGAAGGCACACACAATAGGCAGGTCTAACACATGCAATAATGAATGAAACAGAGTAGGTCTATGTGGTACGGCAGTGGCACTGGTGTTGCGCACTTTGCTCGAGCTTGCTTTTCTCTGAATTCTGGTGACTTGTATGTGGATTTAATGAATGAATAATCTCACTACCACCACCATCCCCTTATTTTCCACCCCTTAGAGTAAAGTTTCCACCACGAGCATGCGCCGAGTCGATGAAATATCTAACTACTTCTCCGAACACTTGGATTCCCGCGTGACCCTTACTGCTTCGTGGAATCTTCTTGACAGGGCATCAGCTATCACATTTCGAACAATTACCTACGACTAGATTATAGCTTCGGAACTCACAGGGGATAGTACTTTTAATAATGGCCCCGAACCGTTTCAGGGAAATGATAACGGCTGGACTAATATGTGCATAATATAGGCGGGATATAACTGTGACAGGTAGCGCAGGGGTGGGTGCGGGAATATAGGTCGAGATAAGAAATATACATAATACCATATCGTATAAACAGTGGAAACAACACACGCATAAAACTAACTTTCTTTTTAAAATCGAATTCAAGACTGCTGCCTGGTCAAAACGTCCAACCGTCAGGGTAGTCGGTTGAACGGGAAAAACTCTTGTGCTAAACTGTAAAGCTTAGTTTTAGAACTTTCTAATTTTAATTTTCAAGACTGCTCATCGAGTTGAAATCGAACTTTTGAAACTGGCAAGAAGAAATATTTCGACATTTTTAATCAGTTTATATAACATCAAAATAGGAAAAAATCATTGTTCAATTTCTTTCTGGGATTAATCGATTTACATTTTACTAGGCAAACGCAGCATGTGTTGTGGGATGGGATGAGCGAGATATTTATATGGAATGTGATCAAAAACTTTCAACACCTTGGATGGAACTGCAGTCAAGTCTACAAAGCCGTGAATCACCGTGCGCAGGATACTGAATAAAGAATAACCACTATCTCAAGCTATATTTGATGGAAATGTATTTATTGAATAATTATTTCATTCAAAACGGCTAGTCCGATCCCAGTGAAAATATTTTTAATAATGTGTATCATATTGGTAGGCCTATTTCAGTAAAAATTTGATGTTTTTGAAGAGAATTATTCAATCTTTTTTTATAATTATTATACTTAATATATTATTATACTTTATATATATATGATATATATTATTATATTAGTATAATATTGGCACATTATACTATCATTGGAACTCGTATGATTCACAAAACTAAATACTCCATCACTATACCTGTAATTATTTTGTATCAGTTATGTTTTTCATGTGTTATAATTATTATGCGAACCACAGATAAGCCTGTTTACAGGCTTCAATATTGTGAACTTTTCTGTATAATCTTGAATTGACAAATAAAAAAAATCTTGAAAAATACTTCGAAAACTTGACAAAGCCATTGTTTCTCAATGAAGGCAAAGGATGTACGTTTAGGATCGTAAAACGGGGCACCGCAAAAGAGATCATACCACTCCATCAAAGAAATAGTTGGTTACAATATAGCTTATTTAACGAAATGTAAAAATTATAGTGATAAGTGGAGGGATGAAAAACAATCCAAGAGCTGTGTGGGGGGGATAAGTTTTCAATCTTTCTGAATATTTTCTCTTTCTTCGTTTTTTACATTTTCTTCTCTTCCGAATCTTACTTGCTTTCTTCTACTTAAAAATGCACGTGAGTAGGTGAAAAAAAACTTCGGTCTTTATTCCGACGTTCATGATCTTTTTCTTTGATTCTTCCTTTTCTTCTTTAAAACTCTTCCACTCTTTCTCGTCTATTTCTCATTCAAGTATAAGTTATAAATGTTATATTATCATAATGTGTATTGTTGTTTCATTTAAATAACCATTGTTCACTTTATTATTCGAAATATTTATTCAGCCGTCGCCGAATAAATATATGTGATTTACATCCCATTATCTATTTTAACGATTTGGGGAAACCATAAAGAAAACTCGTCTTTCTTAAACAATCTTTATTCTGAATTAACCAGGCTTAATCTAATGGAGTTTTTCGAAGCAGATCTGGCTCAAAATCTATACGGTTCCAAGTTGAATAAGTCCACGTATCCAGAAAATGTTTTGTGTTGACCAGGCAAACTGTGCAACGTGTGCAGTGCGTACAAAAAAAACACACACACATGAAACGCTCAATGATAATTAGATGGAAGTCTTCGCTATCGCCGATCCAATCACATATGACTTGGATTACACTCACTCAACACTCGATTGCCATCAAACAAGCACACTAAACACTCGATTGCCATCAAACAAGCACACTAAACACCATTACTTTTATTTCAAAAATCGTACGCCAAATTATATTTCTATTCATCGTATTATTTTGTCGCGTATCATAACCAGCGATCAAATAGAACAAATACTAGTCCTTTTTGGTATTGAATTTTTCTAGTAGGCCTATATCGTTAAAGCGTAACCCAGTATGTATGAAATGGGGTTTGAATTTTTTATGTTCGGTTCTAAGACTGGTATGTTCACACATAATTGCACAAGGATTGGGGTTTACCCACGCACTTAATTGGATACTTATGAGAACTAATTAAAATAATAAGCCAAAGCAAAAACAGAACAGGTTATATTTTATCATTTGCTTTACGATATTGGAATAGTCTATCGGATCCGTATGAAGGCAGTAGTAGAGAATTCACACGTATAACCCATAAATGTACCGTACACATACAGTATAGTATAAATCACATTGATTTTTATTTCATTTTAATTATGTATTCATTATTTCACTTGATTTTATCCAGGTATTGCTATTGAACTATTATTATTGCTCCAATAAATTGGAGAATATTGTCGACCAAGTCATTGGCATATATTGATTCGTTATAAATTAACAAACTTTAATAATTATGTAATAAATAATGTTTGTCCTTCCAGAAACAATAACAAAATGTGTAATATCGTCGTGATTATTGTTTGCTTAACGACTCCACCAATAGATAGATTATTTGGGGGTACGAATGAGTAGGTGATAATGAAATTAGGAAGTGATGACAAGTGAAAGGACATTTACATAAACCGATGCCTTCTTCTGGAATACTCAACCGTGACCAGTTTCTAAAGCAGTGCCTTATAGTTGACTAAGTTACTAAGGGTGGCAATATACTTCGTTCCATAAGCATGGGCAGAAACAATCGAGGGTCTCTTCAATCCATTAGCGGGAAGTGTTGACACGTCAGATGATTTTACTACAATGATCTATTTGTACAGAATTTCAATTAATGAAACTCCACATTACAAGAATTGGACAAATAATATAATAAAAAAAGATCGATAGGATCGATGAAAGCAAGAACCAAAGTTATGCACTAATGATAAGAGATGAAATAATTCGCGCAGGATACCGTGGGTTGTGAGTAGGCCCAAGCTACATTCATGCCAGATGAAAAGCGTTTTTCCTTTGATGTCATTATCGGATGCATATCCGCATGATTATATGAATACTTTCAAGTTTCCTTTACGCCATCGAAAAACTACCATATTTTTAACAACTTGTAAATCAACATGAAAAACATGTACGCCCAAAAAGTCATTAATGTAATAATGATAAATATATTAAATCTCCATTTCCCAATATGGAGTTGTCGTAGTCAACATTTTCATTTCTTTATCCTCAGATGAACGTGAGTCAAGAAGAATACTCTAGAATGTACAACGTCTACTTGCGAAGTGTAGAAGAGAACGCGAGAAGACACGAAAATCGCAGAGAAGCCACAAAGGTCAATCGTTTCTTCAGTTTTACACACGCTCATACTCAGCAACGTACAACACACGGTAAGTTTTTTCATATTTTTAATCTCCATGATTGCGTAAAACAATACGCAGAATATTATTTTTACAGGAATACTATACTTGTATCTATATGAAAGAAGAAGGTCTGATCGTCTACCGTATTCCAAACCATTATCGCACGTGTGCTTACGCAACTACGTGGATACAAGCTAGTATTTCAACCAACACGCTTATGAGTGACTGATGAAATGAGATAGAATAGTAGTAGATATTGTGCAAGACTTCAGTTTTTCATTCTAATATCACTTTGATTTATTTATTTTCAATATATATATATATATATATATATATATATATATATATATATATATATATATATATATATATATATATATATATATATATATATATATATATGTGTGTGTGTGTATATATAAGGTCCGGCACAAAATAAGGCCTATTTGCTACATTTATATCTTATACTAAATTTAACGATTGGCATTGATATTATTTGATTCCCTGTACGCCTATGTGGCTTATTCTAGCAGCCAAGTTTTGTGCTTTCAGCCTGATGGTTCGTTACGTACAGTCTTTTGAAAATTCGATTTCAAAGTTGTTCTTAAGTTTACACATCCTAATGATTTCATAACAGTTTTCATCAATCAAAACACTCGATTTAGCAAAAAATTATGAAACTTTAACCTCTTTGTTGTAATATCATAAATAAAGCCCAGTGCGGATATGCTTAATTGCCTATATGCCTATAAGCTAAAACTATGGTATATCCAGACTCAAGCATGCCATAAGCAGCGTGAGTCCTGGTTGTATGGACAGAATGGCCGACATGAGTCCTTAGTTTACTATCAGGATCGACACAGACTTGTATACCTGCCCAGATTTTCTGGGATGATACATTTATGAAGTGGACCTTGTTTGTGCCCATGGCAAAAATAATGCCCATTTACAATATGTATTTTTTTCTTTCATGGCAGTTCCTTTTATTTTCATTTGATTGAAAAATTGAAAAATCGATGAATTTAATTTTAAAAAATAAATAATATTAGGTTGGCCGTATTTTTACCCCTTACCTTATACTAAACTGTATAGCAATTATAAATGAAGAGCGTACATAAATTAAGCACAGTTATAGACAGTATCTCGCAATACGATAGCCTAAAGAAAACAACGTGCGCTTTGCCCATTTTTGAATTTTTCCAACGTGAATCTAGTTTTGTCATATTATCCCTCACTTTTTCTACAATAATTAATTGACAATATTACATTCATGATTCAGAAATTCGCCTATACCCAAATGGCGTGGGGCAGAGGAAATGATCAAGAATTAGTCAATATAACAGACCGAATGGGGTGTTGCACGTATATATCAAGTAAACATTCAGCACATCGGTTAGGTCACTGAATCAAGACTTCTCTGCTCTATTAGTGTATTAGAAGTTATTTCATGTTTACAAACGACTATTAGCAGGAATGCTAGAAAGCTATAAATGCAATGTATGGTATCTATTTGTGAAACGATCGTGGGATGGTCTATCTATATCTATTTTAAAACGATTAAATGCCAAGAAAAATATCTTTAATACAAATCTGAATTAGTTCAGTATAAGTATTTTTATATTTTAAGTTGGACTGTGACGTGCAGTCCAGTATTATAAGAATACGATTAAACGTAGACTGCATAATTTACCAAATTTAATGAGAGGTTGAAGGAATAGTTCAAAAGTAATTTTTTTTTTTGGTTAAAACTTCAGAAATAATCGAGATATCAAAATTCGTGAAATAATTAACGGGTGAAGAACAGATATATTTTTCATAGTTTAAAATTGGCACACATGTATGGAATATGTTGAATTCGTGAACTGTATTTTCACGGGCAGTCGCAACGTTTTTATAGCGTGCTATAAGTGTAATTGTCTAGATGCATCCCATTTGATAATTATTAAAAAGATCTGTGCTTTTTGCGTTAAAATGTGTACATCTTGAATAATTCAACGTAATTAGGCCTATTACAGACCAACTGGTATTTCAGCAAAACTGTTTCTGGACGCTATGAAAGTCGGGCCAAAATTTAAAAGTTTGGACATTTAGTAATAATTTAGCTCAGTCAATTATCGCACTGTGGTGGAAACTGATATTAAGTCGGGCGTGGGTTCGAGTCCCACATAAGGCATGTGTTTTTGTAAATGTTTTTTCACCTATCATCACTTCATCGTTCCATTATCACCCGCTCATTCGCAGCCCCGTATAACAAATAGCTGTTGGTGGGGTCTTTAAGCACCATTAAAAGAAATAGTAACAATTCAGTGATGTACCCTAAATGTACGTAATATAGAAACGACTATTTGATAACTTATAGAAAACCAAACATCTTACTAATTTGATATTTTAAAGATCTGCTACTGCACTAACAACCACGCACAACAACAAAACGTCAAATCTACACTTGAAAAAAGGAGAAAAAAGGAATTAAAATCACAATACACCGAAAGTCGGACGGATGCGACCACCATGTAAAACCGAAAATGTTGTTATTCGAATACATGAAACAAAGAATGCAAAATTAAAATTCGTGATGCAAAATAAAATGGGTAAATGATTTTGTACAATTGGGAAATCATAAGCCGGTCAAGGGAGTCGGACATGGACTCAGGCCTACTAATCTCTCATCAATCCGATAGCTGATCTCGTAAGGTCGTTCAACAGTAAGCACTATGCAGTTAATAATACATAATTAAATACACCTGGCTAGGAATTCCGATTAACATAAATGAGACGTATAATACCAGATTATTGCCATTGCCAATGGCAAACGATTTCACTAGAACTTCATGTTTCTCCATATGCGGTGCTAGGAGCGAAACAATGTGCAATACAAGTTGAGATCTGTCACTATAGGAGATTGAGATATCTTAGAGATCGTTCAGTAATAATAATGTTGTATGAGTCAATAACTTAATTCGGCAAGCTACTCATATGATCGGCTTGTCAGGCCCCCCTCCCCCCCCCCCCCCTCGACCATATTCATATACCAATCACGTCGATGATCGGCGAGCTTTCTCTTTTTATACCAGCGGCCACGGCATTCTTCGTTACATTAGGCACATTCTAAATATATCTGGAACGGGGGAAGAAGGGGAAGTAACTCATCATTTATATAGAGAGCTTGAGCCTACTATATACACAAACGCGTCATTTGGGAAAGAAATTCATTCATACAATTCCTAAGCTCCCCCGCTATTTGCTGCATTTATTACGTAAACCTATGGGGATCATCACCTTTTTACGTAGCTGCACTGCATGATTCTCTACAACCAGGAGGATCGAACTGTCATTAATTTTTAATCACGTGAAGAATTCAGTATATCGAACAATTGATAAGATTGCATTTTTATACCTTCAAAATAGAAATAAAATTATTTTATGGCTTTCCATGTGTGGATCTATAAGGCGATCAAAATAGACTCTTCTGTTTTGAACTTGAATCGTAGAGAATGCCTGTTTATACTTATGAGTAAAAAATTGCATTTCAAGCCATTTCTTACATGTAGACCCTACAGGTATTTTCGCTTACGCTTCTTTTCTATAAATACCGGTTATACTGAAACGGGTGAACCAGTGACTAGCACGCTGAACCGCCATTCAGGAGACCGGGGTTCAATTCCTGCCATGGTCGACCATCCTCTGTCATGGCATATCTGTGATTTCGCTGTCAACAAGGCGAATACTGGGATGACTCCTTAACAATAGGCCACGATCGACTGCTTCCCTCCATCCGAAACTCCTGGTGAAAGAATATTTCATCTCATCTTCTCTTTACGTATCTATAACACTCACCGACACCAATCATTATACAGTGCGATTTTAAACCCGAGATAATTAAATACAAATGTCCCGGGAGTCGACTTTTTTCTAAATGAAAAACATCGACAAAAGCTGGCTCAATAATTTGGTGTAATAATTTCAATAAAGCGTAGCATAGTTGGGGAATTAATTGGGTTACTAAATAACAAGCAAGTCGAGTACAGGGGCATAATTGTGGGGAAAATGATGATTAATTTGAATATTTTTTCATATTGTTTCTTTGACCTGGAACGTTTTTCGACTTCCCGACTTCAAAATAAATGCAGATTATAATATGCTAATACGTGCACACGTTTTGCTGTAAAATATTGCGTTTGATACTATAACATTGGTGCCAATTATGAATTATGATTAGTAGTATACCGTAATCGTGAATGAATTTTGAAATTAATGCTTATTATTAATTACTATAAAATGATCTTAGGAGAGTTCTTTCTCTTGCTTTTCAACTCTTATCTCAATTGCCAGGCAGTTTATACAATCCAGGGGCATATATATATATATATATATATATATATATATATATATATATATATATATATATATATATATATATATATATATATATATATATATATATATATATATATATAATTTTAATTTTGATTTTCTCTCTTCAGTCCCTACAGAGGAGAAATGCACACAATAGAAGATGTTACAGCCACCCTCAGTAGCTCGGTCAGCTAAGGTACCGCTTCAGAAAGTGAAGTCACCGTTGGGCATGGGTTCGAGTCCCGCATAAGGCATAGATTATTGAAGACGTCCTTTCACTTATCATTACATCATAGTTTCATAGTCACCTGCTCATTCGTACCCCCGTGTAACCTAGCTGGTGGTGGGGTCGTTGAGCAAACAGTAATCATCATCAGAAGTTGGTAAAATCACACAGTATAGTTGGAACAACTACAAAATACAAAATAAATATTTTGTATTTACATTTCTCATAAGCATTTTCTTTCAGTGTCATATCTGCAGTCTCAATTACTCGGCTGATCAATGAATGCCTCAATGATTAGATCGTGTATGACGAATAATGAATAGAGAAGAGAATGCAATCAAGTGACAATTCTATCCATATGATGGAAAGCTATGATACTGAAAGTGAGGAATTACACAACCAAATCAACATAAGACAGATTAATTAATGTCAGTCTACTCACACCATCTCAAAATGAATGATTTGTAAATAGTAGCAAAGGCTTGCTGAGGCAGCACGTGTAGTGGACAAATTCTAGTTATAGTTTCTAATCTCTCAATAATGTGGCCTATCCGATAAGCATGAGTGCGTTCCATCGACCTGGAGAGGTTGGTCCGTGGTAACAAGTAGAGAAGTGGCGTCACCTGATAAATTCAGGATGGGAATGACCCTGAAGGCCACTCGTGGAGGAGAGGTGCGAGGAGTGAGGAGGGAGGTAGGAGGTGCGTGTAATAACCCACTTTCATTATACACAACAAACAGGGCCAATACTTCTGATATTCCGACCGGATCTAAGTCGAGAGAGAGAGAGAGAGAGAGAGAGAGAGAGAGAGAGAGAGAGAGAGAGAGAAGCATGATAACATAACTTCATAGATGGAGATGAGTCATGCAATATCGAAGATCCTATTCGGTCCAGGAAGCCAATAGCGTGATATTATCCATAGTACGTGAACTTACGTATACATCTTAGCCATTGCCATCGCCCAAATATGTATATACATCAGCACCAGTTTTAAGCAATCGTTCATTGACGGACCCAAAGATCACTATACGAACAAATAAAAAGCATGACATTAAAAATCAATGTGTTACAAGATCGCATGGTATTTCTACAAAAGATAAAGGATAAGAGTTAAAATTGCTCAAATTTTACAAGAGATGGAAGAATTGAACAATATCATAGTTTTTAAGTCGGAGCATGTAATAGGGTGGGTATTGTACACACATCCAAAGAAACGCAAATCACGGATGAAAATAATTGTAAATACTGGAGAAATATATTCTGGTACATCAGTTTGGCCATAAAACATGGTAGTCGTGAGGACCAACGTGAAAAGTGTGACTTGAACTCCACACTTCCGGTTTATAAGTGGGCGTGACCCTATCTATTGCCTTCAGGGCCGCCTGCCGAGCATTAGGCTGACGGAACTACGAGTTCTCGACAGGTGGAAGAAGGGTGGGGGGTTCAGGGGGCACAGACTTGGGAATTTCCCTGATTGCATGGATCTCCTCCAGTAATTCAGAAGAAGTGAAGAGCGATACAGCAGTCCGTTGCCATTGATATAACCAAGCCTATATTATATGCCTCGGAGCTATCTCCACGGCAACTTCATTCAATTTAATGCCCGGAAGAAAGATTCCCAACATGATGAATACAAAAAGTGCAAATTGTTCCTGGAACACGGATATGAATTAGTTTTATACTGTGAACAGTTTGTTAGCATAATGTGAGATGTTATATTATATGGGGTTTTATATCAGCAGCAGACGATTTATTTCTTCATCCGATTTCTACGCTATGCGCACCATATAGCAACATGTCACCTGTCATTCTCACGTCCTTCCCACACACTTTTTATTCTGGTTTCTCTCGAAAAAGAAATATAACATGTTCGTATCAGTGATTTCAATTGTAAATCGAGAATTAATTCATTTATTGAATACAATCCATGTTCAATTGTATATGTTTGTCTCTTTCAGGTGGGCGATCCCGTCGAGCTGCTGCCCATCGTACATGGCTCTACTTCCCTGTCGACATACCCGAGACTAGACAACAGCACGTGGAGATTGAGCATGCGACCCTCCGATTGTTCATGCTAGCAGGGAGCACTGCTTCCACAGTCCACTTACGTGTCTACCAAGTGCTTCAACCATCTCCTCAATACCCTTACCAAGAAGAACGCCTTCTAGTCGACCAAACAGTAGTGACTCTAAACCCATCAGCATCCCGGTGGACGGACTTGGATGTGACACGGGCCGCTCAAGCCTGGAACCTAGGTGGTAATGAGACAAATCTAGGCCTAGAGGTAGAATGCAGAGACTGTGTTAATCAGGGTATCGTGTTTGTTACTCAAGAAACAAGTGGAAGTAACAGTTCAGTCAGTCCAGTGTTGAATCTTTTAGCTGGTATACATTTGGATACACGAGAGAAGCGCTCCACAAATGGTAACGATCCATTGAACGTACAAGAAAGGCAGAAAGGTGTTTGCCACAAGGATGGACAAAAGTGTTGTAGACATGTAATGAAAGTGAATTTTAAAGAGATCGAAGGATTCGAGTTTATTCTTCAACCTAAAGAGTTTGATGCCGGTTATTGTAAGGGTAGATGTCCGCCACGTTATAATCCAGCGCATCATCATGCTTTACTCCAAAGTTTGGTTCGTAAACAGCAGTCTCACGCGGATAATCGCATTCCTCGTGTTTGTTGTGCACCCAGTCGTCTGAAAGACCTAGAGGTTTTACATCTGGACATGGAGGATCCCACCAAACTCAAGATGACTTTATGGGACAATATGCAAGTACTCGAGTGTGCTTGCTCATAGGTTAATCACGATGAAGAGAATAAGCTTCACTAGTCACATTGTCTGAATCACGTTAAAACTATTCATTTATATATATATATATATATATATATATATATATATATATATATATATATATATATATATATATATATATACATATATATATATATATATATATATGTATATATGTATATATATATATATATATATATATATATATATATATATATATATATATGTATATATATGTATATATATATATATATATATATATATATATTCATATATATATATATATATATATATATATATATATTATATATATATATATGTATATATTATATGTTATATATATACACACACAATAGATATCAAACTGCTGCTGCATTTGTCTATACGGGTTCCATTGCATCGCACTTCACCCCCCCATTAATGATACCAGTTCATATGTTTAATACTGTGTAATTAATTTATTGTGATTTCCGTGCTATAAACTAAATGACAAGAAGCTATTGTAGAGCCTTTGACCATTCTCAATGCCCTCAAGTTGGCCTACTGTAAATTATTATATGACAACAGGCAGCTACCAGGCCGACTGTACAAAGTACGGCCCAACATTCACTCCAATCACTAACTAGGAGTTTGTTTTATTACTATCATAGTTTTAGAGTTACTGTGATAACATTGTAGAATAACTGACAAACTATATACGCTGCCCCCAAACAAACCAATGAAATAGAACTGAACGGTAGAACAAAATATTAATTCTCATAATATATATATATATATATATATATATATATATATATATATATATATTTTTATATATATATATATATATATATATATATATATATGTATATATATATATATATATATATATATATATATATATATATATATATATATATTTATATATATATATATATATATATATATATATATATTTATATATTTATATTCATATATATATATATATATATATATATATATATATATATATATATATATATATATATATGTATGTATATATATATATATACAGTATATAATTAGAGTCGAGTGTGATCTGAAGTTCCTAGTTTGTATACAAGACATTGCTTCTTGCCACTGATTATTTAATAATTTCTCAAACTCAAAACAAGAGTAAGATCTGAAAAAGTAGTGGTTTTCTGCCCCTAATTGTAGCTTCATTTTATTACATAGAAGCGAACGTTTCTCGCGTTTATTATATTTTTATCAATTTTTTTTTTCATTAGACCCTACTTTGTCATACTGCGATTCTTAATTACGCTTTTTCTGCACCGTATAAGTGTGCATGTGAAATACAACTTGTCTGGAAAATAATCAAATTAGTTAGATAAATAGAAACTATACTAATATCGTCTGTTAGTGTGATTGTCAAAATTAACTCATTATTTACTGATGAAACACTCGAGCAGAGCTCCTCCTTCTTATACTGATCAAGTATTATGGTGAGATATTTACTGTATAGATCTTCTGTAATATTTATTATAGATTAGTTCATTGTTTTCTGTATACGTGTTTTTGATGGAACTATGTCACGAAAAACAAAAACATTGTCAAGCACCAACGTTTGTTGAATCACTCTTCTGTTAGATAGAATGTAGGAATAAGAAAACATTAAAAAGGTGAAAAATTCTTCAAGATGTTGACATTGTTAAAATGATATATTTCGCAAATATATCAGTAATTCTTTTGGTTTTTATGTCATGTACTCTGTTGACACCCAATGAGAAGCACTCTGTAATTTATTTTTACCTAGACCTGTATTCTGTCCAGCGACGTATACTTACGTCACC
The DNA here is from genome assembly GCA_964007535.1 of Brachyptera risi. NCBI lineage: Eukaryota > Metazoa > Arthropoda > Insecta > Plecoptera > Taeniopterygidae > Brachyptera > Brachyptera risi. The sequence goes on along the minus strand of OZ023327.1, from coordinate 64,255,789 downwards.
TCTGTATACCTAGGATCAATGATCGACATATTTTGAGCACTATAGACATTCCTATATGTATAAAAATTGTTCAAGGCGTCGATGCATTCTCATAACCATCAATTTCATCACTCATCATCAGCCGTGAGATCGGGAACGGTTTACACTGTTTGATACAAGAACTGATCACCTTCTCTAAGGTTTTATAAAATATATGATAATAGAATTAAATACTATCTCTTGTTGTCTGAATTGTAGTTGATTTAAAAGAAATATCGTGTGATATTTTGTACACTGTATTATTTTATTTATTTCAATAAATTATTGACTGGAATAAAAATGTCTTTATTTGAAACTGTCAGTGTGTACTCTGTATTCTAAAGTATAGTTAAATACATATGAAGTCTATATCCTAGTGACCTAGTGTATTCCATACACTATATACAACACCTGAAACTGTATATACCAATCCTTCAAATGACCTGACTCTTGGTGAGAGTAGTCGTTAAGTAATCAATTCATTGTCCCTCACTAATTTCACACTCAAATAAATTGATTATATTCAATTTCAATCGTTACATAGGCTTAACTAAATTTAAAGTACGAAACAGTGGAAGTACTTCTCTTTTACTGAGGACAGTTTCGAGGAGTAGTACTGCTGTACTGGTCTGTAATATTGCATTGCTTACACATATACAATAATAATTTTGGGAAAATAAAATATTGTATATTTCAACTTTTACTAAATGATAAACGACTACATATGAATGAAGAGTGAATTGGTACCACATCTACAAGCACACGAACGCCAACGCAATCTGCTTGCAAGGGTTCCAGTTCTAGTGTCGACGAATTCATAGAGGTTCTAGTTACGTCAAGAGATCCGTATCGTATCATATACCGAACCTTTAGTAAAATTACTCTAATTTTGTGTCAAGTTTTCGATGTCGAAACTCATAACGAATAAATGTGATGTGATAAAAACAACTTCTATATCGATGAGACAAGATTCTCAACTTGTAATCAATTGACATTTGATCTAGTATAAATATGGAAATTAAAGAAGATTCTCGGACGGCTCTGCATTTGGAAAAGTTACTGCTTGCTCAAATTTGGCATCAGGTAAATGATATGATGAGTCAATATAATATTATATTTAATTGCCTTTTGTTGAATAAGTTACACATGTTTAGGGCAGCCAGGTTGGGCTTATAGCCGCGACAGTATCTAGACAGATGTTATTTCTTTTATCAATTACGTACACAAGAACAATGTTATATTTTAGCACCACCAATCACCCATATATTAAAATATTATTCACATTGGAACATTGAAAACAGCAGCATTCTCAAATTATAATACCACAGTTATGCATTAATGTTCTGGTAGATGGTTTAAGAATTGTCTTTCACCGAGATTGATTATAAAATTGACAAACTCAAATGTACATGAAAATGTCTCTAGTCTCTAGTGTCTGCTGTCTCTAGTTGGTATCCGAAATGGTTGTGTGAGTATAATGATACTGAACAGATTGGTTTTCGCAAGAATCGAACCCCAGCCGTGAGTATAATGAGCTAGAGGTCTTGCGGTCACATAAAGTGGCCGTCTGGTCGATCAAGCCAGATTAAACCAATGTTGCTGCATGCCAGACTAAAACCATCAGACAACCACGAAATAATACATTGAATATAGTGACAATCCATGGAGCTATGAAAATGAAAACATCGAAACATGCAAACGAAAATGAAAACTTCAAAATAATATACGGGGGCCTTGTCACGTATCGCGGCCCTCTCCGGGGCTCTCTCTTGACTTATAGTGAAGTTACATATAAAAAAATGCATATGTTTAAAATTTTTGATATGTTAAAAAATTATGGAGATCTTCTTTTTAATTGGATGAGCGATAGCGAAGACTTCCATCCAGGCGCGGACTGGCTCCAAAAGGCCCGGGGTGCTGCTTGTAAAGTAGGCCCGTAAAAATTAGTGCCAGGCGCACGGCCGTACGCAACGCCCGCGCAGCGGCCGCCGGAAGCAACCTCGCTGACCGAAATTTTTCTATTTTCTATGTTTTTCAAGTAGCTTTTCACATATATCTCGACAAAAATCAATATTTATATTGTATATAACTGTTTGCGGTGGATTATTATTTGGGTTTGGATACGTTTGGAAAACGTATCTTTTCCATAACTTTTCCGTAACTTCCTCACCTTGATGTTTGCCGTGTACCTGACCCAGATTTCTTTCTCATTCAGAGCTGCCTGCAAGGGCTTGAGCTCAGCCCACTACAACGGCTACGTCCGAACTCGACCGATTCCAAACTCGACCGAAGCAGGTAAAATGGTAAAACGGACGAGTTTGGATTCGGTCGAGTTTGGATTCGGTCGAGTTTGGAATCGGACGAGTTAGGAATCAGACTAGTTAAGACTGTCGTACTGAGAGCTCGGCTAACGGCTTTTAAAATCAGTCGAGTTAGGATTCGGTCGAGTTAGGAATCCGCCGAGTTTGGATTCGGTCGAGTTTGGATTCGGTCGAGTTGAGACATCGGTTGAGTTTGGATTCAGATGAGTTTGGATTCGGTCGAGTTTGGACGAAATCGAGTGTGATTTCGGTCGAGTTTGGAATCGGTCGAGTTTGGACGTCCCCCACTACAACATCATGTAAGCAAGATTTATAATGAATTTGCAGTTGGGTTAGGTTAGCTGGCTAACCTCTTCACCTTGATGTTTGCCGTGTACCTGAAGTAGATTTCTTTCTCATTCAGAGCTGCCTGCAAGGGCTTGATCTTAGTCTACTACAACCTTATGTTCGCCGAGTATTCAAAGTTGGATTTTTAATGCTTTTGCAGTTGGGTTAGGTTAGCTGGCTAACTTCTTCACCTTGATGTTTGCCGTGTACCTGACGTAGATTTCTTTCTCATTCAGAGCTGCCTGCAAGGGCTTGAGCTTATTCATTTATTTATTTTATTGTCTCTAAAAGGATCCACATACAATACCAACAGGAAACAAGTTCACATTATAATATAGAAAAATGTTGAGACATAGGCTGTATACATAATTGAACAATATATATAGTACAATGCATCTTGTTGAAGATATGTCAGTATAATTAAAAATTGTCAAGCTGTAAATATTATTATTAACATTTATAACCTTCAAAACCCAACGAGTGAATATGAATACAAATGCTTTCTTGGTTCACGTCATCATGTTGACATATACTCATCCAAAGAATAATACGCTTTGTCAATAAGAATTTTTTAAAATTTAATTTTAAATTTTGATAATGATTCCATATTCTTTAAAGTTTCTGGCAATTTATTATATAGTTTGAATTTTAAATAATCAGAGTTAACCTGAGTAAGTTTCAATGAGCATCTTTGCAAATATAAATCTCCATTTTTTCTAGTGTCATGATTGTGAATTTGATTTGGTGTTTTGAAGTTATGAATGTTTTTCTTCACATTTATAAAAACTTGGAAAATATATAGACTAAATACCGTTAGAATTTCCGAATCAATAAATAGTGGTCTGCAGTGGGCTTTCGGTTCAGCTCTCACTATATACCGTATCGCTCTTTTCTGAATTGTAAATACATTCTTGCAGTGATTTGAAGCTCCCCAAAACTCAATCCCATACCTCAAGTGTGATTCAAATTGTGCATGATATACCATTTTGGTTTTATTTGCATCAGTAATTGTTCTGATCGATTTAATAGCAAAACAACCGGCATTTAGTTTTTTGGGAAAGAATTTGAATATGTTTGTGCCAATTAAGTTTGTGATCTATTGTTAGTCCTAAAAATTTTGTTTTATCTACTTTATTTCTTTCTTATGAATTTATTATGACTTGATTTTGAAGCTTACTTGTTTGAAACTGTGGGAATTCGGTTTTCTTTTCATTCAATACTAGATAATTATCGTTAAACCATGAAGTGGATTTAACCAACTTGAATTCTGCAGCAACTTTTAATGATGTAGTTTGAGTGGCAGTAGCTAGCCTACTACTACTAGTGGCTTAGCCTACTACAACTTTATGTTTGCCTAGTATTCAAAGTTGGATTTTCAATGCATTTGCAGTTGGGTTAGGTTAGCTGGCTAACCTCTTCACCTTGATGTTTGCCGTGTACCTGACGTAGATTTCTTTCTCATTTAGAGCTGCCTGCAAGGGCTTGAGCTTAGATACTACAACCTTATGTTTGCCGAGTATTCAAAGTTGGATTTTTAATGCATTTGAATTTAGGTTAGTTTGGGAATATGGCTAACTCCTCACCTTGATGTTTGCCGTTTAGCCTATACCTAACGTAGATTTCTTTCTCATTTAGAGCATCCCCTACCTCTAATCATTAGGCCTAATGTTTCCATAATGTGCTTTATGTTCAAAGTTTTTCCATGAAAAATATTTTCGTTCTTGACGCCATGATCTAAAATATAGAGCATTATATGCCTTCCCAGACTTGAGAATCCAGCATCCCTAAAAACTGAACATAATTTAGCGCCCTATTCATATTTTCAAAATGTGTGTAAGACTGGAGTCACGACTCACGAATGTAAAAAATGTTTCGCCTTTCGGGCAATGTGAAAAGCACGTGGCACGTCAACGTATCTCAGCTTTTTACACGACATTAATTAACGATGACTTACTAATTAACTCAATATTCACAAGACAGGGTGCGTCTCACCCGGGGTGTAGTCGTAGAAAGAAATACCAGTGCGCTCAATATTCCGGTAAATCCAATAGGGGGGAAAACACAGCCCCGCAGGAAATGTTTACAAATAGCATGTTCTCAACTTCTTTATGTGATATTGGCCAAAATGTTGTTTAGTGTTAATGAGAATAAAAATTGGAATAATAATGAAAAAGAGTTTGTAATACCTATGGTTTTATTTTTATCAATGCTGTTACTTTCCTGTTGCATTTTTTTATAGAAATGTCATTTTATTTGAAAACAAAAAATGAAAGACTTGCAGAGCGCAAGCGCCCCCGGGGCTTTCGTGCCCCTAGGCTTCAGCCTTGCCAGCAGTGTTGATTTTAAGCAATTCTGTTGGGGGGAGGGACCTTGGAAATTTCAGGGTGCCGTGAAATACGCCACAGCACATAGGCCTATATTTGAAAGTGGAGGCACCCGACGGAGTGCTTTTTCAATTAGATAAACATGTTGACTTTAATATTTGAAGTTGTTTAAGCCATCTATAGGCGGATAGGGCTATTATAATTTACAAGGATTATAAGAGGGTGGTTGAAAAGAGTAAATTAGGCACGTTTCTTCGGCTCCGTCAACAAATCAAATTCATCATTTTTCAAATTAGGACCATGGATTGGTAGGACCCCAGTTACTCTATATTTGAACAATAGATCTCCAAAATATTTCTTGAGCATATAATTTTGTTTTAAATATGTATTTTGTTCATATATAACTTGACTCTTACACTTGTTTTAAATTATGGTATGAAACATTGAATACCATGGTGGGGGAACTCAGACGTGGGGAGCTGCGCCGGTGCCCCCCCCCCCCCCCCCGGGGGGGGTGACGTGCCTGAAATCATCACTGATTGCCAGTGCCAGCCTGTGCGTAAATCCGAGCCTGATTATATGCCCATGTCGATGCAATACAATGGGTGAGACTGCCGGTATTTCTGTTCTGTAGGTTGCCTCGTGACTAGTGTCAAGTTGCGGTGATACCGTGAACTGTTGCACGCTTCGGTGTCCCCGTGCGTGCCCTGTGGACGGCTGGACGCAATGTCGGCTGGTTTGTCTGATGTCTTGGAGAGATGAGTTCACACCTGCCACCTGGTGTGTAAACAACTCCACCCGGCCGGCATACAGACAGTTTCTCACGCTCCAGTGTATATAGCACCTGACTCGCCCAATAACTCGTCCTGTTTATCATCGTTGTACCATTGGGTATAATTGTTGGGTTATCATTTGGTCAAGGAACACACTATTGCCTATCCGTCGTGGTATGACTAATACTCCTCTTATCGATTATCGTGATTAATCGTTGTTCAATTGGTGGGATGACTTACAATAAGTATAATTTATTTGTATTGGGTTTATTGGGTTTGCGTTGGGGACGGTGGGAAGAAAGAGTCTGTGGTGTGTAACACCGTTAACACTTTAAACTCAATGGCATCACTTCATATGCTATAACAACTGAAGGAAACAATGATCGCATCGCGGTCTTCTTAATAAAGGTTCAGTTCAGGGGTCAACCACTATTGAAATCTGGTGTATAATTTGAAAGAAAAAAAAATCAATGGAATAAAAAAAATCAAGTAATATAGAAAAAAGGAAGAAAAAAAACACTCGAGATGAAAAAATCAGAAAAATGTCAAGGAACGAAAAAAAATTGAGACCATAAACACACTTGATAATAAAGAATGAAAAATAATGAAAAAGGAATCAAGAAAATCAAGTGAAATAAAAAAATCACAAGGAATGAAAAAAAGCTTGCCGGAACAGATAAAAATCCATGGAATCACATGGAATGAAAAAAATCGACGAAATCACATGGAATAAAAAATTGAATGGAAAATGGAAAGAAATGTTAACGGGATGAAAAGAATAAAGGGAATCACTTGAAATTAGGAAAAAATAAGTGGAAACCAGAAAATCAACGGAATAAAAAAAATATCAACGGAATCTAAAAAATCAGCAGTCATGTGGAGTCAAAAAATCGAGTGGAATCAGAAAAATCAATGGAGTAAAAAGAAATCAAATTGCATGTATCAGAAAAATGAAAAAACTCCCTAAACGAAGAATGAAAAACTCACTTGAACAAAAAATTGATAAGAATCACGCGGAATTAAAGAAATCAAGTGGAAGTTTAAGAAATTCACCAAAATCAATACAAAGTCACCGAAATGAAAAATCAGAGGAATATAGTGAAAGTGAAATGAAGAAACCGAACAAGATTGAAAAATTATCAGAATGAACTGAACTCACAAAAACAAATCACAAAAATAATTGAAACTGAAAAATCAATGGATCACGTGAAGTGAATCAAAACGAAAAAGGCAGAATATAAAATCTACTGTGATCATAAAAATCACCACATCAACAAAGGCAAGTGGTATAAAAATAAGCAGATTCCAAGAAACTAAAGCAAGAAAAAAAATGAAATCTCTAAGAAAGTCACCAGAATGAAAAATCATTTAAACCTTTGTCACCATCAAATAACTGTTTGTTGACAATTATACATTTCTGCTGTCGTTACATGTGCTTCACAAACTTGAAAAAAGTACCGTCTCAGATGCATATTGCGAAAAAAAAAATCTACCTCAAGGAAATTAAAATGCATGTAACCATGTATTGGTATACAAAATACTGAAAAAAAGTGGCTACAGTACATTTATTGAAGGAATGCATTATGCAACAGTGAAAACAGTATACTGTAGCCTGGTCTTGGAGGTGAAATTAGAACTATCAACTATTATTTGCCAGAATGGACATCAGACCTAGCCAAACTTTACTGTCATAATGAATTTAATAATAATACACATATCAAATCTAGTCTATTCGGCGGTCTTTCTGTCTTCTGCACCATTTTTTGTATCGACTGTGTAAGTCCATGCGAGCAGTATAGGAGCAAAAGATGCTTTCGTAGGACAATATCTCGACGACCATGTATTCTGAAGAGAAGAGGGCTTGAACCATCCGTTTTATTTAATCATTTTTTGTATTGGGTTTAACAACGTACTGTGATGATAACTAAGATCTATTGGCGTTGGATGAATGGTTTATGAGATGATGAGATCATAGATATATATTACCTCACCGAGATACGTTAGTACCGAGACGCGTGGCCGATTGGTAACTCACTGAACCGTCATTCGGGAGACCGGGGTTCGATTCCCGTCATGGTCGACCATCCTGACAGGGGTTTTTCGTGGTTTCCCTCTGTCATTCAGGTCAATAATGGGATGGTTCCTTAACAACATGCTACGACCGACTTCTTCCCACCATCCAAAACACCTAATAAAAAATAACCTTTTATCTCATCATCCCATCCATCATCCACCGACGCCAATAGATCGTAGCCATCAGTATAGTGCGTCGTTAAAACCCAATATAAAAAAAAGATAAGTTACTCCTGCGGCCGATAGCGACATATGTTCGTTCCGATCTCGGAGGCCATATTAGATCTTCCCAATTGGCTTCTAAGCAAGGCCTTCTATATTATTACTAATGTATGTCCAATATAGCGGAAACTTCCCAGTTTACGAAGCGGTGTGAAGCTACTGCTGAGACACAAATATGTACGCCTTCTTAACGCTGAGTAACGTATCTCGATAATATATAGGCTTATCTATGATGAGATGAAGGTTTCTTAGGTAATGGGATGGATAGTGGGAAGGAAGCGGTTGTAGCCTATATTGTAAGAACCATCTCAGCATTAGCCTAGACTACAAAGAGAAACCACAAAAAAAAAACTGTGAAGATGGATGGTAGCGGGAATCAAACCAGGTCCGAAACTCACCTCACCTACCGGATCATATGAAGTGAGCGCGTTACACTACGCTGCATGTGCCGCTAGCACGCTAGTGGTGGGGGATTTGGAGATTGTCGCTCAGAACCTTCATCTCTCGTAAATTCAAGATCACACCAAGTCAAAAAAATTCAGTGGGATGAAAAAAATCACTCGAAATAAAAATAAAAAAAGAGAATTCCCCCCCTCCCCAACCCAAAAAAAGGAAGTCATAAAATGAACTACTAGAAATGAAAAATCACAAAAATGAAAATGAATCGAGTAAAATTTGAAAAATCCCCTAAATAAAAAGACAAACACAAAATCACAGGAGTAAAAAAAACCAATTGAAACAAAAAAATCACTCCAAATCAAAAGAGATCAAGTGAAATCATTTTTACCTCCATAACGAGTATACTAAAACACATAGTTTTCATCATCTCTCAATCAAAATAGATTTGTATTCTTTTGTTAACATGTATTAACTAGGGTCTAATGTGTCCCAGTGGCAGCCGTTGACAAGGATAAGGAATAGTATTGCAGCCAAAAAGCCAAGCTATGAGGCCATGGAAAATTATTGGTGATACGGGGAGAGGATCCCCTGCAAAGAGCCCACGTTGCATCTTTTATTCTTATAGTATGGACAGAAGTATGAGTGAAAAAATGATCGAGGAGTTTGGGATGAGAATAAGAGCGGAAAAGACCAAAACAATGGTGATGAGCAGAGAGAAGAGAAGGATTCCAAAAAGAAATACAGCTGCAAGGTCAGGAATTGAAAGAGTTCTCATTCGTGGAAAGTGTAGTAAGTACTACGGCTGGTACAATAACTGTACTGGAAAGTAGGACTTGATTCAAAGAATATTGTTTTGTGATGGGCGATATGAGATGAATGATAGATGATGATGCAGGGTAAGAGAAACACGTGATGTGAGAATGATGAGTTGGGTACAGGTTGAAGGAAATACATAGACAGAGCACAAAAAACACATGTGTGGACTGGACAATGCAAGCAGGGGCGGACTGGCCGCTGGGGCGCCTGGCAGGTCGGGGACCCCCAACGGGCCCCCGGCGGGCCCCTGTTCTATCTGGGGGCCCCTAGGCGGAGTGCAAATTCAAATGAAATCGTATTGAAATAAATGCAAAGAATTGGAGAGAATAAGTAATATAAGTTTTGATTTTATTGAATGACGAACATTGTATTCCACTTGTAGACGTGCAGCCACATGATTTTGATTCTAACAACATTTTAATTGTAAGTTCCAATCAAATAAATGTGTTGCATGATTTACCGTTAATGTTTTCACAGATTGGACGTGGTGTGGAATTGGAGAGAATAAGTAATAATATAAGTTTTGATTTTATTGAATGACGAACATTGTATTCCACTTGTAGATGTGCAGCCACATGATTTTGATTTTAACAACATTTTAATTGTAAGTTCCAATCAGATAAACACATTGCATGATTTACCGTTAATGTTTTCACAGATTGATTGTGAAGTGCATACATATGTTTGTTGCCTGCTGGTTCAAGTGCGTTTAATGCCAGTGTATTTTCTTCTGGATGCATTTTGATACAGTTAAAATGCAGCTCTATATGACTGCAAGTGTACCTACTATACATGACAAGAGGAACATAAAAATATCAAATATCAACATACGTACATATTACTAAAGCATATATCGCGTATTTGTGCAACAGTGCAAAAGTTCAAGGTGGGTACTTATTCAGGGGCGGTTTTAGACAGAAAAAGTTAGGAGGGCCCATCTATGTTGGCAATTATATATACACTTTTTTCATGTTATCATGAAATATATATTCATCATGAAATATATATATATTCATGTTTATAGGTTCCTAATAGAACATATTCTGTAAGGTCTAATCGTATGTTGTACAGATGATGTGTTTTACTACTCACATATTTTTACAGCATGAATTACGTGCATCCGCTTCTTCATCTACTTTCATCCTTCTCCCAGGGACATCGTTAGGACTTGTGTATTGGGTGGGGCGCACAGGTTACATGAATAAAATGACCGCCCAGCTGGGCACCTGCCACGCGCAAAAAGGGGGTCTGGGGGTCAGAAGCCCCCCAGCAGAGCTCCGCAGGGAAATTTTGAGAATATGGACATTTTTCAAGAGATTTTGGCGATTCACGAGTGGTTTTGGAGCCTATAATTGCATCATCATGGACATTTTCAAAGCTATACTTTTTGCGATTTGTCCCAGCAATGCCCCGCAGGGAATTTATTGAAATAGACTCATGTCATTTTTTAAGTGATTTTTGATATTTACAAGCGGTTTTGGAGTCTAATGATTGAATCACTATGGACGTTACCAAAGTTATTCTTAATAGTATAATCATTATGGATATTTTCGAAGCTATATACACAATTTCTCCCAGCAAAATTCCCAGCAGTGATTCTTTTGAAATATGGTCATTTTTCAAGTGATTCTTGCGACTCACAAGCAGTTTCGGAATCTTAAAATTGAATCATTATCGAAAAGAAAAAAGGAAGTGTAAAGTAGTAGAGATGTATACTGATACAATTCATATTGATAAGTCATCATATTTTATTGTGTGTTTATTCGTAGGTCAACATTATATATTTTTAAGGGAGGATAAATTATTGGAGGGGCGCAAATGTCCCCCTAACGACAACCCTGCAGCTTCTCCTTCATGTCACACTCAGTTTAGTTGTCGAAAAAAATCCGTAAAAATACTTCAAAACATCAATTTCTGTACATAATACACAGTTACGTAACAATGAGCACCGAGTTAACAAAATACTCCAATAGACGATTAGTGAACTGTTCCATACACTCATGCAAACTGACTGATGATTTTGGTGGAAACGCAATTTTATTATTATCATCATTATTATACTCACAGTTGCAATAAATGCAGGGTTTTGGAAGAAGTAAATGTTGGTTTTCCCCAACACATGTATTGTTGTATCTCGGACATTCTGATGTCGACATAAATCATAAACTATATGTCACACCGTGGACTTATGGTCACACTACCTGCAAGAATGTCTCAGAGTCTATATTGTTTGACTCCGAGAACTTCTAACTTTTATCCCAGATCAGATAAGGTAACTGATCATTGAACAGTCAAGTGAAAACTTTCACTTCAGATAAGCTATTATTCTTTCTAGAGTTTATGTTAGTTATAGTTTTTGAATTATATTTAATTGAAGTCCCTGACAACATCTGTACGCATTTACAATATTGGAAATTTAATTTGAAAAAGTAGCCCCCGCATTTTTTTTATGATTAAAGGAGTGAAAAGTCAGGGGGGCCCGGGCCCGCCTGGCCTGCCCTGTAGAACCGCCCCTGTACTTATTATTACACTTTCTTGCTTGAGCATACATTTTAGAGGTATCATTGTAATGTAGCCTTTTCATAGTATAAAATGCTAATTTTCAGCACTTAGCAAGATCTTGCTGGGAAATGTTCAGCAATTGTGTCATTGGTCACAGTGAGTGCTGATCCTGGGTTCACTACAAACTGTCACATGCATCAAATTCAATAACACCTGAAATGCCAGAAAACACAATTTTCTTCGTTTGCTAATACTGCCCGCAAGTTCTAACGTCCTCTTCGCATTTGCAGTCCGCTTTGCTGCACCTGATTTTGCTTTAACAGTTTCCATTCATTCATCTGAATATATTGACATCCCTTCTAACGCGTGGTACTATGAAGCAACTGATTATCAGCATCTCGATGTTGGACCTACTGGCTCTGACTACTGCCTACATAAAATTTAGCAAAGATATTTCCACAACTTTTGTCGCTTCATCGCTGAATGAGACCTCGCAATATTATGAAAATATGAACCCGCTGGCCGACCAGTGATAGAATTGAATAAATAATGGCCTATACTGTTAATTATTTTCTTGTCGGTGATATACTCTATAGGAATACACAAAAAGTACATGGACACGAACAATCCGCATCAATTGAATTATAGGATGCTTAAATATGCATGCAAGCTGTAACGTGACATCCCATCATAAGCCAATAATGGGAATTGACATTACATTATGGTAATTGTTACGAGTATGTTCTTACTCTTGCATGTACCATGCAGGTAAGTAACATGTGAAAGGGTATTTTCCAATTTGAAAATAGTTCAAACACTGCTGAGATCAACGATTAGCGAATATAATATGGAAATATCTGCTTAGTGCTTATTATGAACGTTGAATACATTTTTCAAGAAAAGTATAATATTTAGAGAATAATTGATCAAATCGCAAACAGCTGCGGAAAATTAGGGCAAAAACTGAAGAATCAAAATTAAAATGTCTGGCGAACGTTTATGTAAATTATGTATTATTAAAATGTATGATGTACACTTCTGTATGGCACTGTGAAATTCAGGAGATTATACCAACTCTCAAATCTTACATTTTCGTTGAATAGAAATAATACAATCTCTTTTCTGATGTAAATACGATACTATAATTAGAAAAAAAAATGCAACTCTGCGAGATTTTATTTAATCCATCTTTAAAAAGTAAGAAACAGCAGTCGATTTTGGTACATTTTCAAACAGACAAATTGTGACATTCAGTATTTGCATTCGTTGGTGGAATGTTCTATTGATCTTTGTATTCTGTTCATATCTGTCAGAGGTGCAATGCAATAATACTGTTCTAATTGGCATCTTATTGATCAATCTTTATTCATCACGAGTGAAAACAAATCGTTGTAATTCACATTCTAGTCCAATCCAAGGTAATCACAAATCTATGCCATCTATATCATCTATGCCAAATAGCATCACAAACTATTATGTGCAGAGTGTTTTAAATTTCTGTAATGCAATCTTAATAAATTTTGAATTGAATGTTGTTTTACGACGCTTCAACGACAAGATTATTTGCGTCGAGAGTATATCATAAAACGTCGCATTCTTTCATACAAAAAAACTGCATCTTGCTCACACACATGTAGGTCTAGTCAAACATTTCTTTGAAATTGTAAAAAAACTTGAAAAAAATTATAGAGGTCTGAATATATTTAGTTTTTCTTCAATCCATAATATTCATTACCTAAAGGCCCTAGTTCTAGTTTACGAGCTTAGAAGGTTTGTCAAATTATGACCAATATATACATTTTCGACAAGTCCAGAACTCAAGGGCACCTGCTCGTGCCACTCCCGACCGGGCCCTTAACCCCCCAGTCCGCCCCTTGAATGCGAGTACTGGGAGGTAGGAGGAGGTATAAATGATTATTTATATTTCAATTTATTATCACTATCAGAAGAAGAAATAAAACACATAATTTTATCATTTATATTTGCTCAAAATAATCAATAGTCATTGTATAAATAGTGATAATAATCATTCGAATTAGTATGTGCACGTATAATGTGATAATTCAAAGTTGAAAAATTGTCAATTGGAAAAAAAAGATGTAAATATACCAACTGCGTTGGTACCACTGTAATGATGTATCAATTCGATACACTACAATAAAGCACTGTTGTATTGAACGGGGACTAATAATAATAATAATAATTTTATTCATTCAGTAGAACATAATGTAGTACAGAGTTGTTAGACAAAGTAAAACCAGTTATAGAACGTGTCAAGAATTCATTAAATACATATTATTTTGATAATATGGTTACAAAGTGTCCCGTAAAAAATCATGTTGTAAATACTCGTTGATGGTGTAAGGGCTAACAATGGCAAAAGTAGCGCTAGAAGTGAATAAGAGAATAGCAAAGGCGAACGGACTATTTCAAAAAGTAAGGAAGCTAATTTGGAACCAAGACTTTCCAAAGAGTGGGAAGACACTTATTTATAATGTTTACTACTTGCCTATTTTAACATATGGAGCAGTTGCATGGTCAATGAACTGGAGAGAAGAAAGAAAATTTGGAGGCAGCAGAAATGAAGTTTGTGAGGAGCATAACAGGAATGTCAAAGATGGTGAAGAAGAAAAGCAGAAATATAAGGAACAAATTGGGAGTGAAAAAGTTATTTAAAATAGAAAGGGAGAGACGAGTGGTACGGACATATGCAGCGAATGGAAAAGGAGCGAATACCAAGAGCAATGTTTGAGATAGCAACTAGCTGAGAGAAGAGTTGAAAGACCAAGAGAGAGGTAGCAGGAGGGAATCAAGTTTGGGGTAGTCAACCGAGGAGAAAAATGGGAGGAAGTGGTAGACGTAATATGGTGAGAGGATAGAGATCATGGAGGGAACTCATAGGAAGAGAAGAAGAAGCAGAGGATAGTAGTAGTGAAGGAGAGGAAGAAGTTGGAATTGGCAGGATCTGATTGATATGAGAAGTCTGCTGTAGAAGTGGTGGAAACACCACCTGGCTCAATTTAATTGGTTATCTGGGTTTTAGAGAGATATATAAACTTTGTAAATGAGGCAGCTCAGAAGGACAGGTACAGAGATTAAAGAAAAAGCATACTTTCCGTTAGTGCGTCCTCTGCTGGAATATCGATGGTGGAAAGGCAAAATGTTGTAAGCACCATTTTTTCTCTATAAATATACAATCCAGAAGGTCATCTCCATTGATGTGCAAAGTGTCGTAAGCGACATTTCAATACTAAATAAAGCATGGTCGGCAGTTTAATTTAGTCGTGAGCGAAGACTTAGTTCCCTTCAACACATATTTGTTGTAAGCGACATCTGTTGGCAGGCAAATATCAATTATCAATTCTCTAAGCATTGAGCTAAGTTATAGATGGTATTAAAATATGTGCCTGAGGGTATCATTGTTCTGTCTTTGTTTCTTTCATTGTCTTGTTCAAATGTATCATCATTTTTTGTTAAGAAAACAAGAAATAGACATGATAGAGAAAACCAAAATGTAATCGCTTATTCACAGAGCCTTATTAGGGCTTAAATATGGTGATAACAGAAATAATTACCTACTCTATTACACAAAGATACTCATAAGCAAGGCATGGAAAGCTTTAACAGAAATGCACAAGTTTGCCATCCATGATCCATAAGAATAGGAAAACATTTATAAAATTAGACGCAGCAAAATACTCCTACCAGCATGATCAGAAAAGACTAAATATATGTGGCTGTAAGCTTAGATAAGCTAAAAATATGTTTCAGAACATATTCATTGATATTTTATTCATTTGTATGAAAGTATAAATATACCATTAAACTTATTTTCAGGAAAGCATATAGAATCGTGATTATACGAAATTGTGGTCAAGCCAATATTTCGAAGGGTGCAGCGAGCAATCCTTGAGAAAATCCTACCGGTGCTTAGGATCTCTGAGCACCCATTAGTTTACCTCCCCTGATCGTACCATGCCCATGTGTTCCAGACATGGTAGCTCTTCTTAAGTTGACAATTATTGCATTTGGAACACAAATTTATTGTTTCCGATTGTCAGATTCTCGTTTTACACAACGTTAACCACACAGTACATCTGTTTCATACACTACAGTGTTCATAAGCATTATTGATTTTATTGAAAGTGTTAGTGCTGGAATGTTATGAAAGAACTTTTCATAAAAGACCTATTAAAAAACATTCGTCACATTGGTTTTTTCAGTATTTTGTATATTTATATTCTGTTCAACGACGCACTGTAACGATGACCAAGATATATTGGCGTCACATGAAGGATGAATGAAATGATCGGATGATGAGATGAAGGTTTCGTAGGTAATGGGACAGATAGTGGGAAGGAAGCGGTCGTGGCATACTGTAGGAGCCATCTGAGCTAGCATTAGACTAGACTACAGAGGGAAACCACGAAATACCTGTAAAGATGCATGTTGTTGGAGATCAAACCGAAGCGTAATATGCCCATCACCTTCCGGATGAAGCGAACATCTTATAGTCACTGAGCTGCATGTGCTGGTGTCACATTAGTAGGGCCTATTAGCATTGTTCTATGAATGGGTCTTAAAAATATGCTATATTCAAGTTTTGTAATCATGTTCCACTTACTTCTCAAACAAATAATGGTTGGCAATTTTCAAATGCCCAAAAATGTAATAAATAATGTCAGGTACGGTAATAAAAAATATGTGCCAAATATTTTTGGGCTTTGCGTGGTGAGGGCTAGCATGCACATCAAAAAAAGTAAACAGGTAAGGAATGAGTTTACCAGCTTACCCCTAGCTGATTATGGTACAGTGTGAATTAATTACTTGAGGTTTACTTAAAATAAACCTATTTGTTCAAGCAGCATGGAAATATTATTCAAATATATTTTATATTGACCCTCCAGTATTTATATTCAAGATTTCTATGCAATCATGTATTTATATTTTTACATTACAGTACATAAGTTTCTATAATATATACATTTAGACCAAGAATGCATAATCTTTTGCAAAATGACGCTGCCGAAAACTTGCTGCCTAGGTTGCCTATACCCAAATACGATTGTGACTGTATCTTTCCTTAAAATAAATAAAGGTTAAATTTTATTGAATTTTTTCTGTGAAATAAGTGCATCACAGGGTTGAATTTTTCCAAATATGATAAGCAGTCCCATATTTATAAGTGTAGGAAGATCAGTTGAGTCACAACTAATTGCCCTAAAACAGATTGGTACGTATAATAGGTTTACCATCCAAGCAGGGGCGGTCGGTGAATTTTTGAGAGGTAATCTCAAAAGGTAATGGTTGCAAAGCTGGCGATCTGTGCATGAATCTGGGGTTTGGGGGGGGGGAGCTCAAACATGTGACCAGCATAGCACTACAGTGGATTCTTTTCAAATTTCTGGCTCTTACAGTGATTTTTTGTGTTTTACAAACAGTTTTGTGAACATATCAAGTGGTGAATTTATTGTTGAATATACTCTAGTTCATGTTGAAATGATGAATAAAATTGCAACCATGCATGGTTATAACTTATGACTACATGTAGTCATAAGTTGAAAAATGTAGGTTTAATCGTAATCAACAAATTAGTGTATTTATACTCATAAATATATTATCTTCGTTTCTTCTCACGATATTTGCATTTTTACTTTGGGGAGTGATGTGAGTACCGTAATTGAGATAATAATTTAAATGTTTGTTTTTCATGCATTTTCAGAAGTTTTACAAATCACACTAGTTAGGCCTATGAGCTTTGGTATGTTTGTCTCTCTCTTATTCATCGATTTTATTTGTTTGTGTTGTTAAATTGTTATTATGATACGAATGGTCAACAAAAGACATACGTACTAAACCTTGCTGAATCCATACATAATTACGTTCATTGGATGGTCAATAATTTTCAAGTAATTAAATGGCCATTCAATCATTCGCTAAAGCTGTTAGTTTCATGATTCATAGGCCTTATACTTTTTCTTGAGGAAGTAAATGAGCATACGAAGTAAAAGAAGGAGGAATAATCATTTCAAATTTATGTGAACACTTTGTTAACACTGTTTTGTAGACTACTTATTCTTAATTCTGACTTGATTAATAAATGTATGGTATAATCAGGTTTTCATAAAACCGTAAATAAGTACAAATTCAAATACACATGATTTTTCCCAAAGTTCTAAAAGTCGGCCCACTCTCAATCCCATAGAACTCAATTAATCTAGAATTGTTTCAATAATACAAACGGATCACCAATTAATAATTTAAAGACATGACCAAATTCATGACCAATGACAGTTGATTACACAGCCTTTTTTACTCAGATCATTCTTCTCTTATAAAAGAATGATGTGAATGAAGAAAGAAGGCTGTGAGAGCTGAAGAGAGCACGTAGTACTACAAACTCCCGTCAGGTTGCACTGTGGATGTATTAGGCACCTTATAAGACATCAGCGGTATTTTGGTTGCATACTTACAGGATGTTTCAGAATTTCGCACGGATGCACGTTGTCCCAACACTGTATGAATGCTATCAACTCCGCTCGTAAGAGAATTAACTTATTAATTTCAATTAGATGAAGACTACGTGGTAGCAGCTTCAACAACCGATATGAATTACTGAAACTTTCAGTGATTTATATTAGAAGAATGAAAGAATAGCCAGACTCACTCCTTGTACTAGAAATTTAAAAAAGTACGATATACCGAAATGCCATCCTTCGTATTCGCTACCGTCGTCAGGATCTCCACCTTGACTGTATAGATAAGATTGTTATGATTATCAATCTAGATCTCCTGAACGTCATCAGTAAATCAGTTCATTTTTTAAGAGGATGACGTAAATTTAAATACCCAATACCATTTCACTACTATCCCATCTGACTAAAACTTCTCTCTCTCTCTCTCTCTCTCTCTCTCTCTCTCTCTCTCTCTCTCTCTCTCTTTCTATATATATATATATATATATATATGTGTGTAATGTTTTTTTTTTTAAATGGTAAATTAGAGACGTGTGGAATATATAATAATAATTATGATTTAATAATACTGGTGCTCAAGGTATCAACTGAAATCTAACAGTCATTCATACAATAATCATCACTTAACAGTCATCTAATAGATGCAGTTGGTGGGCCTTCTAACCATGTATACAACATTCGTTCGAGCAAGAAATGATCGAACCCTGATTGACACGTTTCTCAGCAGTCCAGACAGCTTTGATAGAAGCCTTCTTTATAATTTGTATATTGTATTCTTTTTAAATTTTTCTTCTCAGGTGCATATGCACATCCATTGTTAAATAATTCATTATAACTTCTCATTTGATTATGTGAGGATGTAACCTCTTTTTGAGAGCTCTTGAGAATGACTGTTAGATTGCAGTTGAAACATTGAGCACCAGTATTAATAAAGCATTATTATTATGTATTCCACGCGTCTCTAATTTACCATTAAAAAAATACATCACATAAAATGAGTCGTGAAAGTTTTAAATATTCTATATATATATATATATATATATATATATATATATATATATATATATATATATATATATATATATATATGTATATATATATATATATATATATATATATATATATATAAATATATATATATAAATATATATATATAAAATACAATCAAGATTGCTGAACACAGGTTGAAAATGAATTATTTGAAAATATAAAAATTGACGTTATCAATACATCCTTAAGAATAATAACATAGCAATAGGCGAGAAACAGACAAGTCAATTCAATCTGGGTATAAGTGATATTATTACAGTCAACAGAAATTATTTGTTTCGTTTTCAACAAACAATATATATATATATATATATATATATACATATATATATATATATATATATATATATATATATATATATATTTATATATATATATATATGTATATATATATATATATATATATATATATATATATATATTTATATATATATATGTATATATGACTTTTCTGTCGTATTTAGGCAAGACATGCTAGGTCCGTGAACCTCCCCCTCCCCCTCCCCCCCCCTCTACTCGAGTACTAAATATGAAATTTGGTCAGGATTTAGTGCTCAATTAGTGCTATCGTTTTGTCAAGTTTTATGTTTTACGATTTTTGTAAATATTGATGATAATAACGACCATGGTCGTTTCTAGGGGTGGGCGAAGGATTACTGGTAGAAAGTCACGAATGGGTGCCGATAGCGCCCCTTAAAGTTGGCCACCGAGCAGCCGGCCTGGCAGCTCGGTGGCCAACTTTAAGGGGCGCTATCGGCACCCATTCGTGACTCTACCAGTAATCGTCTTCTATGCATTAAATTCACCCCCTGGATGAATGGTCTTATTCAAATATCATTGTTATTGAATGATAGATTAACTCAGCGTTTTATTTGCTTGAAACAGTTATTTGGCAAAATCGATCTTGTTATAACAGTAAAAAATCCATGTATTCTAGAAATTTCGTGTAGGCCTGAGCCTAAAAAAAAGAAAAAAGGTCTCAGGTGTTATTTGGCGAACAAAATGGATTAACTGAAATTTCTGAAATAGAGTTCGTAATTTCTATTTGACTCTAAAATTACAAGGAAAAAAAGCGTCATTGTTCATTCGAATCTATTCCAAGGGTTGTGATGTCGTTCAATATTGATCAATCAAGCCGTGTGTCCTGCTGTCCAGTGCCTACAAACAAACATTAAAAAAACACAGACGAAGCTCCAAAAGTGTGGAATGGAAGTCTTCCCAACGCTAATCTAACTAGGCAAACGCAGCATAGCATGTGAGTTTAATTGTTAAATGAGGGAGATATTTGTATGACATTTTCTCGAAAAATCTACACATCTCAATATACGGTACTCAAGAACTTTACACACCTGGGTTGAATATTTACTGAATTTTTTATTAATTCAGTAGAAATTGTCAATTCTGTCTATACCAAGTGGTGAATCACCGTGCGCACGATACTGATTAAAGAATAAGCGCTATTTCAAGCTGTTTGTTGATTTTTTTTTCCAAATCCTAGCTCAGTGTAAAAATGTGTGACAATGTAAACCACAGTTGTATTTACTTTCAGTAAAAACTTGAATGTTTTTAAAGAAGTTTTTTTCAATTTTTTCGCCTGCTTTAATCTCATAAGGTTTTTCGAAAATTTGTGATGGTATTTCTCCAAAGTGATTCAACCGATTTTGCCCCAAAACTATATGGTTCCAATTTGGATAATTCCGTGTATCCAGAAAAAGTGTCATGTTGATCAGGCTAACCGTGCGAACTGTGCAGTGCTTATTCAAACAACAACAACAGAAACACACAAAGAAAAAGCTCCATGAGAGTGGGATGGAAGTCTTCGCTATCGCTTATCCAACTAACACGGTGCCAGCAGTAGGCCTAAACACTTGGGGTGGATTGCAAAGACGGAGTTTAAAACCCAGCCTACATTAGACGCCGTCTAAGTAAGAAATTGCATTGTGGCTGCAATGCAATATCTTACTTAGACGGCGTCTAAGGTGGGCCGGGGTTTAAACTACGTCTTTGCAATCCACCCTTGGTGTAAGCTCCACTGTTCCAGCATATGGTTCGTGTGCGAGATATTTGTGTGAAGTCTACTCGGTAATTCTACAAACCTTGACTTATACTAGGCAAACGCAGCCTATTCGTTGTAAGATGAGCTAGATATATTTTGTATGAAGTTTACTTGAAAACACTACACACCTTGACTTATATGAAATATACTCGAGAACTCTACACACCTCGATGGAAACTGTCTAGTCTACAAAGCCGTGAATCACCGAGCGCAAGGTACTGAATAAAGAATAACCAATCAATTTTGATCGATATGTAATAATTGAATGATTCTTTTCTTCAAAATTGGTTCTTCGATCTCAATGAAGATTCGTAATAATGTGTATCATTCTATCATATTTGAAGGGCACAGGGGAAAAACGATCAATCAGTCATTTTTTTCATTTTTGAGTTAGATAGGTGCAATCTTTAGCATTTTTCCTCAGCTATCGAGCCATATAAAGATACATGACATTTTGATAAAAGTCAATGAGTAAATTCAGTTCAAAGTATTTCATCCAATGGAAGAACGATCAAAGTCAGTGAAAAACTGGGGGAAACGATCAGAGTCCGTATACATATGACGTCACGAATGATAGACGCGTCATGCAGTGCAGTGTTGTTGCGTCATAAGCAGGGCTATGTTTTCGTTGGAAGTGATTTGTTTACTTGCAGATCAATTGATTGGGACTTTGAATTTATCATCCACATTTTTTTCCAAAGTGACGAATTCTCTGTAGTTGAAACTTTTTTACTACATTCACTCATGAATTTTGTTCTCAAATGACAATAGCTAGTGAAATGACCTGGTGAAAAAAACCTATTATTAACCTCCTGAAAAGAACACTGTTTGTATTGGTACTCTTAAGGCCTAGTAACAAATTGACATTGATAGTTTTTACACTGTAATGAGATATGACATTGGTCGTTTTTCCCCTGTAATTGGATTACATTGATCGTAAATTGTTCAAGAACTTTTAAAATCGATATTTTCACAACAAAACATTATGAATCGGTGAATAAAAGCTTGTATTCGAACTCTCATATACTTGTTCAACATTTACATGTCAAGTAATGGTGAATGTATTAAATATACGAACGAATCTATAGCGTTGTGAATACAATTCTTCGTTTTCCACGGAACCAACTTTTTTGACATTGATCTTTTTTCTCCTGTAGGCCTACCCTTCATTTGTATTTATGTTCAGTGGAAATTTGAATTCAGAAAAAGTTTCATGTTGATCAGGCAAACCGTGAGACTGTGTACTGCGTACAAATAAACACACAGAAAAGATGACTCACAGATAAAGCTCCATTAAAGTGGGAATAGAAGTTTTTGATTACGCTCATCCAATGATTGTTTCCTTCAAAAGACTTGTCCGATCTCAGTAAAAATTCTTGATAATTTGTATTTATAGTTATTTAAAGTTGAAGCATTTGAAGAGATTTTTTTCCAAACATTTTCCGCCCGGCTTAATCTTATCGGGTTTTTCAAAAATTGTGATGGTATTTCTCAAAAGTGGTCGAACCGATTTGGCTCCAAAGGCAAAACTATACATTTTTCCAAACTGGATAAGTTTGCGTATCCAGAAAAAGTTTCACATTGATCAGGCAAACCGTGCGACCTGTGCATTGCGTACAAAAAAGATACACAGGCAAACAGAGCTCCAAAAAAGTGGAATGGAAGTCTTTGCTATCGCTCATCTAATGAAGTTGGCTTATCAATACAATCACATTCTCAATCTAAGCCCATCATGGAAGAAAATAGTTACAATACCGATACAGACGCGTGTCAGCTTTCACGCCGTCAAATCTGACGAATAAGTTATATAGCTTTTGAGATATCAATTTTTGATTCTTTTACTGACAAAATAGCTAGGTTTACGCCAATATGTAATTTTGAGGAAATATACGTATACTCGGCGCGTGATTGATATGCGGGTGAGTGAGATGTGTGGCCGAGTGGTTAATACACTGAACCGTCATTCATGGAGACTTGGGGCTCGATTCCCGCCATGGTCGACCAATGACCATTCTGACAGGGATTTATCGTAGTTTCCCTCTGTCATTCAGGTTAGTATTGGATTGGTTCCTTAACAGCAGGCCACGGCCAACTCCTTGGCACTATCCAAAAACACCTAATAAAATAACCTTTCATCTCATCATCCCATCATCTCATATTATATCATTCACCGACACCAATAGATCGTATTCATCATTTCATTTCATTCTATTTTCATCAGTACAGTGCATCGTTAAACCCAATATAAATAAAAGTAATATATAAACAAAAAAATATGCGGATGATGGGGCATAAAAAGCATTCAATCCATCATAGTGGGCATACTCCATGGAAATGGTCATATTGGGCTCAGGCCTACATTATTAAAAATGATCTCTTCTTTGAGTAAGGCCAAGGGCCCTATTCAGGAGTATATAGGTATAACCTAGGCAGCTGCATAGGGCGGCATATCGACAAAGATTTTAATGATTATTACCAATTAAAATATGAAACTATTAATCATCAGGTAAGCCTATTGATATAAAAATATTTCATCTGTCCAGTATACGAAAATATTAAATATTTAAAAAATAAATTACCTGGCTGTCATTTAGCTAAATTAGCTTTCTCATCATAATGAAGAATCCATATTTCAGAAACTTCGCGTAATTCCCAAAACGCACGAAATCTTATTGAAATAAGTCAATTCTTTAAATTAGAAAACTGAGCGATTATAAGCCCCTCAGACCTCCTTCAAATCATCATACGCACATATAATTAGATTAGTCTATGAAGCGCACGAATACCTCCTACCGTAGTACCGTACGTACTACGTACCGGACGTACCGTAGTACGTAGCTCCTTCTACCGTACTACGGAGAGTTAAAATGATGAGGGTTGGAGATTAGGCCTATCTATCTAAATAAACACAAATATTGTAATTGGTGGGTCAATGATTTTTCAGGACGAGATTTACGTTTAATAGTATCGATATAAAAGTAGTAGTCTATCGATGGCAATGGAAAGTCTTGAATTTTTTTTACCCAAGTGTTTACAATTAATATTTAGTTGGGAGTGGGGTGGTTGGTGTTGATACACAGTGGCGTAGCCAGGGGGTCCGGGGGGGGGGGGCCCGTGCCCCCCCCTGGAAGTCTCATTGTGTCTTTGGCGCCCTTTCAGATTTATTGTGATAATTCACATTTCACTGGTGAAATTGATATATTTGTAGGCCTTTGTGACTGATAATGAAAATTGAAAACTGAGCTGTCATAATAATCATCGTCCTATGTTTTTAGAGGCATATCGCGAAAGAATTTTCTCGAGTTCTGTACTAACAGTGATAATACAGATTTGCAGCTGGTGTTTGCGTTATTTTCTTGTATTTGCGATTCCCAATCCAATGCGTGGAATTGTGAGTTTTTTCTGTCCTCCATCGCAAGGCGGCGCCCTCAGCCGTAAGCGCCCTAATGAAACCATTTTAAAACCTGCAAGTTTACACAACACTATCCTTCATTCAGAACAGAGCTGTCGTGTAGATTGAAGGTGAATTGTGAAACTTTTTCAAAGTGTAACCCTATATATATATATATATATATATATATATATATATATATATATATATATATATATATATATATATATATATATATATATATATATATATATATATATATATATATATATATATATATATATATATATATATATATCATTTTGAATTATTTGAAAAATGTCGTAATCATTCTACAAAATCATCTTCAGTTCTATAAGAAAATCAATTTTGGCATCTGATTGTCATCTAAAACACGCTAAACCATATTAAAAAGAGTGTAATTCCAAAAAATTCCCTGCGGGGCCAGAAGAGGGCCTTCCCCCTTGCCCCCGCGGGCACCATCTCGTGAATTCTTTCATCTGAGAGCTGTATACAAAATAATGCATTAATTTATATGCACTCAGCTAATAAAATTCATGCTGTCTGAGTAGAATATGGTAATTAAATGATATTAAAAAACGTACCTATTCTCAATGAAAAAAATCATGCGGGGTGGTATTGACCCCCCCCCTCCCCCTCATTATATTTTCTTATGAAATGTGTGACTAGCTTACTCTGGCCTTCGCTCTTATAATTTAACTATTAGTGTACATTTTTATCGAAGATTTATGCATGGCGCCCTTTCAAAATTCTTGTCCCCCCTGACCTGAGATCCTGGCTACGCCACTGTTGATTCATGCATACAACTTGATTAGACCTATACATAATACATATTTATACGTTACAATGTACAACCTAGCTAGATTACAACTGACAATCAAGTTTCAAGTTTTATGTTACGTTTGCTAGTACTATTCAGTGATAGGCCTACTATAAATCGTAAATAAAGCATAATATCATACCGGTACTTGTAAGCATTGAGTGAGCGATACTAAGATTGCACTTTGGAATGATAATTTCAACACGATCGTGCCTTTTCATATTGTGCGTGTGATACGCGGTAAATGATTGCATCCCTTATCTGACCCCCTCCCACCAACTTGCGTTGATAGTGAAAAATCCAATAGGCTTCAAACGTCACCGCTCCTTCGATCCGATCGTTTCCTGTCCTCCGCCATTTTGTGTAATACGATTCAGTTACCAGTTGGCTCTCTTCGGTTGTGGAGTAGTGTTGTGTGTGTGTGTGTGCCCTATAAACGGATTTTGCGGCTTTAACCGTCCAATCCATATTCAATGTGTATGGCTCTTGTGGTGAGTAAAACTGCATTTCAATATTGCATTTATGTGTTTAGTGCGAGAGAATCGGGCCTCATTTATAAAACTACAACCTATACAGACACATTCCCATGCAATTGTTGCAGGAATGGATGACTCATGAATGTTTCCCATATCTTTTATGAAACTTTCAAAGGTCGTTGATACTACTGTAATTCACCCCTAAATTCTTGGTCTTTAATATAAACTGATACAAATGTCTTGTTTAAATATTGAAATATCACATGACTATGTCTAATAATATGCTGTGAGCAATGAATTCATCATGGCAATGTTCACGCTATGTACCTCCACTCTGTAAATAAAACAATCTTGAAACAAATTGCGTACACGAAAATTTAGCTATGTAACGTATTTTGCATAGTCCTAGGCTTATGCGACCAATTATGTTCTAGCCAGAAACTTCAGAATAATCCTACTTATTGTTGTAGTTGTATTGAATGTTGGTACTTTAGAGGCCTAGGCTAGTTGAGTGTGTAAGTGTGATACATGTGCATCATATCGATGCATAAAATCTATTCTCATTCTGGTAGATCCGAGATTACCAAAATGAAAGCATAATAGCATTATTAGGGCCCACCGCTCATTATTGTATACATTATAAATTTGACAGATGATTTTTAGGGCGTGGGGATGATTGTGTTGTTGAGCTGCTGTGCTCTGTTTGGGCGCTCACCCGATGGTACGTCTCGTTGGAGATTGCCTAATCCTTCGTAATAGTACGTTAACCACAAAAACGTTTTTTTTTTCAAATTTACAAGCAAGGGTTACGTAAGCATGTATTATTTACATACGTCATTTACAAAATACGTTCTACTAAGTACTAAAGTATATGAGAAACAGTATGGAAATTGTTTTGCTGTGCTACTTGGAGACATTGAGTGAGTCGCGAGTCTGGCTAATTCAGCTAAGGGTAGTCATGTGTAGTGTGGGTTTGTGTCCCGCAGATGGCCCTTGTTTTTTCAACATCATTCATCACTCACACTTACTCAAAGAACGTAGGCCTAACTGGTTTTGAGGTCGTTGCGCGAACATCACCAACAATCGAAACTGTTTTGACTCACACCACTTTGTACATAAATCCTCACAGCTTTACCTATGCCCACAGGCCACACCAACCCCTCACAGACTTGATCGAAATAAAACCATTTTTGTTCGTCGTTGTAAAAACTTCCATCGATTTTCGTTTGCATCACACCGAAAACTAAATGCATGAGCGATAGCGAAGACTTCCATCCTACTCTTACGGAACTTTTTCTGTTTGATTGTAAGCACTGCACAAATGTCGCACGGTTTGACTGATCAACATGGGGACTTATCCGACTCGGAACTGGGTCAAATCGGTTGAACCATTTTTAAGGAACACCTCCATACAATTCATTTATTTATATTGGGTTTAACGACGCTCTACTGATGACTACGATCTAGTGGTTTCGGTGGATGATTTATGAGATAATGGAATGATGAGATGAAAGGTCATTTTATCAAATGTTTTTGGATAGTGAGAAGGAGTCGCTCGTGGCCTGTTGAGGAACCATCTCAGTATTGACCTGAACGATAGAGGGAAACCACGAAACAACCCTGTCAGGATGGTCGACCATGGTGGCAATCGAACCCCGGTCTCCTAAATGACAGTTCAGTGTATTAATCACTCAGCCACACGTCTCAGTCCTTCACCTAGTTTCTTAAAACTCATAAGATTGTAGGCTAGGTGGAAAATTTGGAAAAATAAAATCTCAATAATTCAAATTTCCATTAGGCCTGAATGAAACCACATACCGGTATAAGATAACATCTTTACACATTTTTATGTAAATCTGACCAGCCGTTTCAAAGAAGATATTTAATAAATGTTTTTTATTCATAAGATGAATAAAGCCTGAAGAGCGTATACTGGAATAAAGTCGACTCGGTTGTGTGACAGGGCAACCTTACCTGAACACTAACCACATTCCATTGAAAAATACCGCGAAGCCAATGTCACACGACCGAGTCGACTTTATTCTGGTATACGCTCTTCAGCGCCCCCATAAAATGGATAGAAATAGTAGCAGAACCATGTTGCTGAGATTCACAGCTTTCTATAGACTCTGTAGTTGCCAAGTCAAGTAAAATTTATACGCGTCAAGGTGTGTAGAGTTTTCGATTATACTTCATATAAATATCTAGCTCATCTTACAACGCCGAAGCTGCGTTTGCCTAGTTGTAAATATAGTATTTTTCTACTATTCGATAATCGTATCGATTGTCCAAAATATCCTATCGTATTGGAATTTCAGTGTATGGTTTGGGTGATTGGCGTGTCCAGTCAAATGGGCTTTTTGTCAGACCTGAATGAAGTAGGGTCGAGATTGGTTTCAGTTTAGATTAAATTGAATTAGTTGGGGTTGTTTTTGTTCAGGTTGGTTGGTTGGCTTGGGTTGGTGTGGATAGGTCAGTTTCATTAAATTAGTTGGATTGGATAATTTAAATTGGTTTAGACACAGATAAACGAGCCTCGTTTATCTATGGTTTGGGCTCCGCGCAACAACAACAACGACAACAACAACGTCCGCATATGGTGACAGACCGATGGTCCGATGAATAAAGGATTTCGTGCCAATGACAACGATTGAAGTAATCATAGAACGGAGGGAAGTTTTGAAATGAGTAAAAGATAGTTTCGACCATCAAAATTAATCATACAGATTATCGTTTCGTAGCTATTGAATTGATTATAGTATCGTTCGAAAAATATCGTTCGTAATCAATCGATTATAATTCACAACCCTAATAAAATCACGGGGTACGTCCATTTCTCCCGTTATCTTATCAAGATGTTTCAACAGGGCATTATACATAGTGTGTGTTAGGACTACTGTATGTAGTGTATAGATGCATTTTCTAGCCACATACCTTCCTCTTCTGAACTTGGTACTGATTTATGTATGTACAGCAGATTAGCAGTTCGTTGAAATCCCTTGCTGTCATTGCTAAGTGGACATTCGAGCGTCACTTGAGTTAAATCATTCAAGTTCGCATTTCCCAAGGCCTGTCATTAATTTCGTCACCATTGTGTATATAACAAGATTGCTAAATATTAGGCTTTCGCTTGATAAATCAGTGGCTGAGCATTGGCCAGTTACTAGGAGCTCGACTAGGGGTTACTGTTAGTGTTGTCAGCTTCCAGAACAACTCTATATTATTATTGCCATGCTACAACAGTAGGCCTACACTTTTTGCGACTCGTCAGCACTGGTCTCTGTCATTGGGTAAATATATGCGAGCGATACGGTTTTCTGTAGGTCTGTAGCCCTACACATATTTCGTATCAACGCCTGCCTCGTTCGCAGTGTTCAATTCAGAGATTTTGCTGCGGGTGAGCTTTTATGTTTCCGGGGGGGGGGGGGGGGGGACCGAATTACAAGTTTCTCAAAAAAATACACTGTATATACTTAGTGCTTGATGTTTTTATCTCGGAAGGGGGGGGGGGGGGGGGGGCAAACGACGAGCTGCTGGAGCGCAAAGCCCCCCCGCAGGTATACCTGGATCACTGCTCGCTCGTACCGGTACTTTGCTAATTATTGTTATTTTAATAATGTTGTACAGTTGTATTCATGTCTATTTTAAATGTAGTTTTACATCAACGTTACCTTACATTTGTCTTACTTTACGGTGTGTTCCTAACATTTTAACGTCTTGGGTAGCTAGTAAACGCTCGTGAGTGGACTAACGGAATCGTAACACGAGTTGCGATAAGCCTATTATGCGTATGTAGAGCATGGATTCGTTATTGGCGGCATGAATAATTCTTCGAAAGGATTCGTTGCGTAGGTATTACGTTGTGTACTTGGACAGAAATCTTGACTTGCGTTCAAATTGGCAACAAATGTGTCGTGATAACGTGTTTGTTTACTTCGTTGAGTTGGTTCAACTTCTAGGCGCTTGAAAAGCCAAAAATAACAAAGCTACGACCTCCTACGAGTGAAATCAGCTTCACACTCGTGCTAGTTGTGATTAACACAACAGAGAAAACCAGTGTTCTATTCAATGATGTTGTTAATATCAAGACGTCATTCTGGTACACAAGGACTGGAATACCTCGTCACGGACCGTTAGAATCATACCAGCGTGGTGTAAGTAACCAGCATGTCAGCCATCGCATGTAATGTTCTGTTGCGGTTGTGTGACTTGAATCAAATAAGCCAGGTCAATATATTTGAACGAAATTAGAGTATAAAGCTGTCAGGTTTTCAAGTTAGTCAGGTAGATTCATGGCTCTTGATTAAACTTCATGGTAACCAGGGTCATGACCTGGACGAAAAGTTTTCTTATAAATGTATTTTATTTGTAATTTGATATGGGATCAATTATTGACAATTGTCTTTATATGTTCACAAATTTCACTCTTTTGATGTGTAGGTCTACTTATTCACATTGTTTTCCGGGCAATAGACCGTTGAATAAATGACCAAACAGTTGAAATCTCGCTAATGGTGCCAAAAGAACGCGACCAACCTTACAGCGTGAGAGCTATAGTCAACCAGAGCCACCCTACAGCTGGTTACAAGTTTTCCCCACCCCCTCCACAACCAATACCTAATAAAACTACGGGGCGCCTGAAAAGCATATTTCGGAATAGTCGACTCGGTTGTGTGACATTGGTTTGGGTGTCCAACCTTACCTGAACCCCAACCAGACGTGGGCAGTATCTAGATACCGGTACGTGTATTTTAAGATACGTATTTTAGATGCATTTGTGTCTTGTACTTTGTATTTAATATACATGCTCAGAATGTATCTTGTATTTTGTACTTCAAATACTCATTTTCAATGTATCTTGTATCTTTTCAGAGCCTTTAAAATACAACATACATTTGTTACCATCGATCAAGAGTATTCCAATCAAATAGTCAAATCATATCTGATGTACGCTTTAGTGTTCAAATTCAGAATGACTAAACCGAGTTTACAATTATCAATTGAACAGTTTCGACTAATATCGACCATCAAATTCATGAAGGTTATTGCAAAGATCGACCCGATTTCTTGACCTCGCTAAAAATACGCTATACTTGGAGACATCACTTACAAAAATATCATCAAGAACCATCCCGTCCACAAATAGGACAATAGTAGGACTACTGCTACAGGCACACGCAGCTGAATATGACATTCGTAATTATTTTGAAACTTGACTTTATTATTTTCAGTGGTCTTCATATTTCCACTTTCCTATTTTTTTATTTTACGAAATTATCTTTCGAATGTATCTTTCAAAAGTATCTTACAATACTATCTTGTATTTTGTATTTCAAATACATTGTTAAAATGTATCTTGTTAGGCTATCTTGTATCTGAAATACTCAAAATTCAAGTGTCTATATCTAGTATGTTGGATACTCCGAAGTGATCGAGTATTTTGCCCATGTCTGACCAACTAACCACATTCCACTGAAAAGTACCCCGAAGCCCATGTCACGACCGAGTCGACTTTATTCCGGTGTACGCTCTTCAGCGCCCCCCAAAATATTATTATTGGATGAGCGATAGCGAAGACTTCCATCCTACTCTAATGGTGATTCGTATTTTTTTCTTTTTTTGGGAGCACACGGCTCGACTCATTATCATGAACCTTTTGATGATTATTGTTCTTTGCTTACCGACCCCACCAATAGCTAAGTAATACGGTACGAATGAGCAGATTGTTATGAAACTATGAAGTGATGATTGGTGAGAGGACGTTTACAAAACCCCATGCCTTATGCGGGACTCATTCTCAACGATGACTTCAGTTTCTGAAGCGGTGCCTCAGCTGACCGAGCTACCGAGGGTGGCTGTAGGTCTGTTCTTTACATTATATTTTATTATATTCATGACGTATATCATACTGTTTGTACAGTCTCCGATAGTAATTATTAAATTATTATTATTATCATTATTAGTGAATTTTCCTTGACCTGAAACACAGTCGTATCATGATATAATAGACATTACACCGAGGGGTGAACAGCTAGCAGATTTGGTGTACACCTTATTTCAGATTTCACGGAATTTCATGGAGATTTCACGAGATTTCAAGAAGTTTTCAAGTGATTCCAAGAAGATTTCTATGGATTCCAGGAAGATTTCATGGGAAGTGTACACCAGATTTCAGAAGTTGTTAACCCCTCGCATTACACACACGCACACAAAGACACACACACACACACACACATATATATATATATATATATATATATATATATATATATATATATATATATATATATATATATATATATATATATATATATATATATATATAATTAATTGATTTTGAAAGCAGCAATTTTTTTATTTTCAAAGTAACTACTAGCGATCAGGAGGTTTTGGGGTGGGAATGCTGTGATGCAATCGACTGGTTGCAATTGCCTGTTGGCAGTCTTCTGCTTGGCGTAGTGGCGTAGTACCGTCCGTTCGGCGCCAGACGTGTGGGCCTACGCAGTGGGAATGAATGACATTCGGAAATGAGGTCATTGTGTTCTTGAATTGAACCCCTGATGAGAAGCAGGGTGGGTACTGAGGGGCGATGACCTCAATAGCCCACTGACGTCTTGTGAAATGGGGTTGTAGCTCTGGCTAGACTGCAGTTGGAAGCGGATTATGGGCGCGGCAGCGTGACGGCGCTTACCCATCTGTACCCGCGCGACGCTGCTTCGAATCGCATTAGTCAGACAAGCACGTGTTCGGTGGGCCTAGTGTGAACTTGTGAACACGGAACTTTTTCTCTTCGTTTGAAAATGCACGAAATCGTCGATCTTGTGTTAATGTTCTAGTCGTGCTCGATCCATATATACGATGAGTGCTTTTGTGTGTTGTCCACAAGTAATGTGCTGCTAACGTCTTCCCGTCCTGTCAACATGAAGGTTTTCCTATGAAAAATACCGGATATATCTATTTTAAAACCGGAGGTGGCACTGTCCTATTACTGTCCTATCATGGTCCTATCATCTGGTTTCAAAAGGGTGAGAAGGTGAGAGAGACAGGGGGGGGGGGGTAAAATTTATCCAATGTATTGCTTCATTTCTCTTATGCTTTTATTTAATCCTGGTAAATGAGTGAGTGATGAGTGTTGCTCACTTAGACTTGGAGGCTACGTGATTGTTTGGAGACGGGTCGGCTTGGAGTATTTCTAGGCAGAATATTATGCTTATCTGTGCCTCTGTTACTCATGAGGCTCGCACACCCATACGCTTTTACGTGCAATGGAACCAAGGTCGGCATGATTTTACCCGGCCCAAAAATCACGTGGGTTTTGGGGGAATAGTTTGTTCAACATGTCTGATATATTTCAAATTCGAAAGATTGTGTCAATAACAAAGTAAGCCTATACTCTCGAATTTGCGTGTCACGAGAATCTCATTATTTAATAGGGGATTGAGTTCAACGACGCACTGTGATTATAACTACGATCTATTGGCGTCGGATGAATGATTAACGAGCTTATGAGATGATTATTAGATGGAGGTTTCGTAAGTGGAAGCAGTCGTGGCCCATTATGTAGATTATGTAGGAACTATCCCGGCATTTTCCCAGACTACGGAGGTAAGCCACGTAGAAAACCCTGCAAAGATGGACGATGGCGGGTATCGAACCATGAGGCCCGGTATACCGCTCAGGCGCTCACCTTCCGGATCACATGAAGCGAGCGCGTTAGCATATGAGTTACATGTGCCGGTAGGAATATCTTTACGTTCTTGATCGTGTGGTAAAAAGGCTCGAGTGACAAAAGAAGCTCGTGGAGGCCACAACAGGCCTCACTCGTCTTCCTTATGAGTGCATGGGTTAATGCAGATGATAACTTTTGAACGGTATGAGATTGAGAATGAGATCAAAATTATGATACGAAGATAACATATTTTCACTACCATTGAGAATGGTATAAGCACAGATAATCGAGCTGTTCAACTACAAAACAATTCAATTTGGGCCTTATTACGTGATTTTCATGGGTTCACAGCTAAAAAGAAACACATATTCTAAACCGTATATCTGTGAAAATGTTGGAATCCAAGGTCACATCATTTGACGATTTCAAAAAATGTTCCCGTTTCTCCCGTATTATAATTTTGATATCTCATACCGTTCAAACACAATCACCAAAAAGCGGACATTTCTCACAATCTACTCCCATGCGTCTTTGTGAGAGGTAAAAGGCAGAGCCCGAGGGATTACCAACTTGGCATTTTGGCGTAGGCCTACACCTGTTTTTTTAATCTTTGTTGCATTTTTTTCACTTAATTTTTTTGGTTCCACTTGTTTATTAGTATTTATGTGATTCTTCAGACTTGGAAGTGGATCGACATTGAACCAAGATTGTCTATAATAATCGCTTTCATGTAGTAGGCCTATAATATATGATATTATATTATATAGACCTATATATACGCCAAATAGACCTATAATATAATAATCCCCATTAATTATAAACACTAAACAGGTTTCGTTAATCAGTCCATTGTTTAAATTTGCGACTGAGACGAGTGGTCAAGTGGCAATCACACTGAACCGCGATTCAGGAGATCTGGGTTCGATTCCCGTCATGGTCGACCATCCTGACAGAGTTCTTTCGTGGCTTCCCTCTGTCGTTCAGGTAACAGGAATGGTTCCTTATCATCAGGCTACGATCGACTCCTTCCCACTATCCTAACACACCTAATAGAATAACTTTTCATCTCATCATCCCACCATCTCATATATCATTCACTGGCGCACGACATCGAATGCGTCGTGGAACCCCCCTCCCCCACAAAAAAAAAGAAATATCTGTGTACATAACAAATATTGTACCCCTGAAAGAAGGACCTGTTATCTGTGCAATTAGTTGTTCATCATGGCAATAGATAGGTTATAGGCCCTACATGTTTTGAAGCTGCACCGTCGGGGTGATGGCCGGGTAGCTGTGACCGACTAGACACGGCCAGCTCAAGGTCGCTGAGAGATCGAGAGATGGATGACCTTGTACACGCCTTGTACTAGGTCTAGTGGGACACGTGTAGGGCACCAAACTCTGTCCTAGAATACCTTGTGCCTTGGATAAGTCCTTGAGCGTTGTAGGCGTTCACATCTTGTTGTCCATGTAGTATAGGCCTTACTATGATGTTTTCCAAGATGTACTGTTTTTCCGTGGATAGAACAGTTTTTTTGAAGGGTATCTCGGTTGAAAGGGAAAGCTGAGGACGAAGACGTGTGGCTGAAAATTCTTGGTAGCGGCTCGCACGTTGGCGTTCGTGGGTTCCCATGTTGGCGTATACAGGCCTCAAAATGGTCAGTATTTTACTCAAGGATCTCTTTTTTGAACCTCATCACTAAAAGTCACCTTCCAAGAGATTTGGCCACGGAAGCTACGTTTTTTTTCATCTTTTTGCAATTCTCGTGTTTACACACTGTAACAATATTGATTGCATTGCATAATCGTTAGTTCTGAACCACTAAGTACTTCTGGGTCGCTTATTTATTTTATTTTTTTCAATCCTTAAACCTACCTTAACCATCGCAATTAAATTATACCGTAGTCGAATTATACTCCCAAAAAATATTCTGCGCCGACAAAATCCTTCTCCCCCTACACACACGCACTGTTCGGGTGCGTCCTTCCATCCAACAGGTTCATTCTTACGCACCCATAGGAGCCCTTTTCCGTTGTGCTTTGTATTGCATGAGCTGAATGAATGTTTTTCTCCGTACCAACAGTGAGATTCAATATAATATTGTCGATCGGGATCGAGTAATTTTCGTCGACAGGTTTTCTATCAATATCTTTGCCTATAACGTGTGACGATATATAACAACTTCACGATCTGTTTGTCACTGGATGTTACTGAAAAAACAGTATTGACCGGTTTGATGCAAAATCAAAAAGTCACTGCATTGCTACTATCACGACACCGTATTAACTCTAGATTGTTACTGTATTGATACTGAAATGACGCTATAATAACCTAAGTTTGATGCATATTCGACATTAGTTTGCCATTTCATAAACGTTAGAATGATGATGTATTGACTCCGGTTTGTTACTATACTGTCGCTAATGTGACACTGTATTGACCTTAGTTGGATGCAAAATTGAATTGTCAATACATCAACATTCAAAATACTCAATATTACTTGGCTCAATATTTATATTTAGTTAATATAACAGTTTTATATATATATATAAATATATATATATATATATATTTATATATATATATTTATATATATAATTATATATATATATATATATATATAAATATATATATATATATATATATATATATATATATATATATATTCATATAAATATATTCATATATAAATATGTGTGTATAATTATATATATATATGTGTGTATATATATATATATATATATATATATATATATATATATATATATATATATATATATATGTGTGTATAATTATATATATATATATATATATATATATATATATATATATATTTTTAGGAAGAGTTGGACATGAATTCAAATTCGCATTAAAAAATTACAGTACGAACGTGGGTAAATTCTCTTTTCTCGTGGCCACTATCCCAGAATGGAACAAACTGGGAGATAAACTAAATCAGGAGTGGCCTAAATCTGTGAATGATTTTAAGAAACTAATGGAAGGAGCTGAGAAGAAATGAAATGGAAAAGAGTGAGCAGCAATTGGATACTATAAAATAAATATATTGTAAACAAGTGAAAGATTAATACTTGAAACAATAAAAATTACATATATATATATATATACCGGTATATATATATATATATATATATATATATATATATATATATATATATATATACATATTATCTATATATATATAAATATATAAATGAATATTTGTTCGTTTGTTTGTTTGTCTGTCTGTTTGTCCCTTGTGCGTTCTTATGGTTCATTCTTTTACTGCCCATTCCTCTACTGCCTAAAAGGGTATGGTATACCTGTTTTACCTTTCTATTCTCGTACTGCCTAAGATATTTCTCTTACTGCCTAACTGACCATTTTGTTCCCGTACTGCCTAAAGAAATATTCTTCGCTTTCAAACGGTGTTTTTATTATTGACACCCTGTATCTCAGTCGGGAGCGTGATTTAAAAACAATTTGTATTACTGTGTATTAAAGATGGGATAGTGTTAATATTAACAAACCATCCTAAAACGGAATATCTGTAAGTAAAATGTATTCCAAAACTTGAAAATTTGATGTTATATGGACGGTATGAACACTGAGACGGAAAGCAAAACATAAAAACCATATAATCAAAAATTGTATAATTGCTTTCCGTAAACGGAATATTCAAGAGTGTACGTATCTCTCAATATTGATTGAACCCGAGACGGGCGTTCGGGGGAAGTTTACACATAAACAAGTGGCAAGGTAAGCTGTCTCTTTCCTGCGAAATTCATTAGGTTACATCAGGGTATCCAAATCGCACGAGCTTATTAATCACAATCGTGGGTTCCTATAGTCCCTACTGTCGGCGCGATATGTAACTAAATATCTCATAACTGAATCTATAACTAAGCCTATCTATGTCGCTTTCAGCTCTGTACACCAACACTAAAATATTGAAAAAAAAATTCTTCCCGGAGGTCAACTGGGAGCAATTTCGCTCCCAGACCCCCTCTCCGGTATTGCGTAACGACTTCAATTCATCTACGAGTTTAAAACCAATTGGCGCATGTTTTGTTCTGTAATTAATGTAGGCCTATAACATAGACAAAGAAAAAATTATATATGGCCCATATTTTATGAATAAGGGTGTGGGGGAGAAGTACAATGTCTTCTCTGATGTATTTTAAACCACGCGCCTGACTGCAATTACAGGGTGTCAGTAATAAAAACACCGTTTTAGAAGCAAAGAATATTTCATTAGGCAGTACGATCCAGTTCTTAGGCAGTAGGCGAACATTTTGGTCAGTTTACCCTTCTTAGGCATTACGAGCCAGATCCTAGGCAGTAGAAGAATGTAAAGGTATTAGGCATAACTCAAATAGGCAGTAAGAGAATACACCGTTCCTATACCGCTCATCCGATTGCGATATCACTTTGGTGGGTTGTTGTACGCGCGCCCGCGAAGGCTTCGCATGGTGAGCGGGTCGGGGTTGGTGGGGGTGGGGTTTAAATTTTGTGAGTTGCACGCGAGCCCGCGAAAATTTCGCGGGGGGATTGGGGGGTCGGGGGAACAAAAAATATTGTATATCCAAAAGCACTTCCATAAACAGAATTAAAACGCAAACAGTTTCTTTCTTTCACTGGCATTGCAACGCATGCCGGGTACTCGCTAGTATATACATATATTCATTTATTCATTCATATATATATATATATATATATATATATATATATATATATATATATATATATATATATATATATATATATATCTGTTCGTGGGGTCGTTGAGCAGACAATAATCAATTGAGACGACGACTTCGTGACATTGTTGACTTCCGACTACGTTGTCACCCTGCTGATACCACTGACCAGACGCACGTGTTGCCATTGTCATGATCATGTCACCTTGTCCTCTTTCTTGGAATGGCTGTTGACAACGTCAACTCTCTAAACAAGCCTCTGACCATGGACTTGTTTATAGTTGGTTCTATTTGCAAATTTGTTTATCAATACTTTGATTCTCAAATTGTTTTCCGTTTTCTCACACTTGATTGAACACATGAGTTGTGTACTTTTCAGGAATTGACAACATCTTCGCTGTTCCAACTAGTGTGCAAAATAATAAGCGAAGAAGTAGGTGGCGATAGTTTACTATTTAGAATTATTTCCGTTTCGGTATCTGCTTTTGATCAATAATTTGCAAGTTGTTGACCCATGAAACAAAGACCTACCGTTGTAGCCCTCCGACCGAATGACGGACGTCTTCTTTTTTTCGGTTAAAATGTGTTTGTTCCCACTTGTGAACCAGAATGCAACATGAACGACACTGTATCCCCTGACGAGGCTTGTGGGGAAATGCCCTGGCCACGTGGTTAGAACAGCCTGGGCTTGGTGAGATGAAGAAAGTTAGCAGTATGCATGACTATCTTATCATAATTTGCAGTCTACGTGGGTTTTGAATGCAGCGAAATGTATGGGTTTTGTATGCATCATTCATTTATCATCGGTTGATTTTTGTACCCCCAGATAAGCTAGCTGTTGTTACAGCAATAAGTTCTTCGACTTGTGAATACGTGAGGACGACTGTGATTGGCTGTGACAGCCAGATGGGTGAGGCTGGCAGTACTGTTCAGGTTCAGATGTGCGACAGTTTGATTTTGATAGAACGAAAAGAACTTGTTGCATCTCACGTGTTGGGTCGTGGCGTTGGAGTTAATGTACCAAAATTAAAGGTGTAATCAGGGGATTTTTCACATTTATATTCAGGAGTTCCATTACCATATTACAAAATATCTGACGGTTGAAATGGGCAGGCGTGGTTTCCTTTCTCGCGTTACTTTTCTATTTCGATGATATTGTAGGGTAGTGTAGTAGACCTAGTTTAGGTGGAGCCAAATAGCTCATAAGGGTATCAATTATTCGAATGTAACCATGATGGCCTAAGTAACGATTGTTGTAAATACGTATCTGAAGTATTGACCGAGTAAGGTACGACCCAAGTAAAAAAAAACATGGACCAAGAGAATAAATATTATGTATTTCCACATTTTTGTCTTGTTCCACACGAGAAACTGTAACTGCGTGGAATTAGTCATAATTTTATATCTTATTCCAGAGAGGAAAATTTATCGAAGTCGAACCAGTAATAAATTTATATCTTGTTCTAAAAGAGAAAATTGCTCAATTGGAAACTTCGGTAGGCGGTAGCCATGCTATTAGGGGGTTAAAAGAATGTACCTTTTGTAAAAAATATATGAACGTTATTGAAGATTTTGACCATTTCCACTTTGAGAAATTTTCTCTATTAGAACAAGGTATGAAAATAAGATCATTTTCATTTAGATAAATTTCCTCTTTTGGAACAAGATATAAAATTATGACGACTTCTACGTAGTGGTGAATTATCCTTCACGATATTGATTTTGTGTCGAGGTTACGGCTTAGGTGACTTTGGAAAAATTGTCACCTATTTTGTGCGGAGATTCTGTAGATGCTAAGCCCCCCGAAGTGGGCGACTGCAGTGCATTAACAAAATTTGACATCATTCCCCAATAGCCTTATTTGCTCCGATAATTTCTGTGTA
Source organism: Brachyptera risi (assembly GCA_964007535.1). NCBI lineage: Eukaryota > Metazoa > Arthropoda > Insecta > Plecoptera > Taeniopterygidae > Brachyptera > Brachyptera risi. The sequence goes on along the minus strand of OZ023327.1, from coordinate 64,215,474 downwards.
TAGAAGACTTTGATGAAGCTGAACAAACTATATTAGTCTTCGTTTGGGTTCGGTACCAACATGACTTTTACCAGCATCATTGTTATGTGAGGTTGTTTTGCATGCCCATATACAAATCATTTTGTATCATTATAAAGTGTTGAATGAATAAAATATAGAGTTGAAGAATATTTAACCAATTAATTTCATCATCCATTCGACTACCAATGGACGGGTGCATCAGTGGCCAGCACGATTAACAGTCACTATAAGGAGACCGGGGTCCGATTCCCGCCATGGTCGACAATCCTGACGGAGGATTTTCGTGGTTACTAGTTACCCTCTGTCGATCAGGTTGATACTTGGATGATTCCTTGACAACAGGCCACAACCGACTTCCTCCCACTATCTATAAACACCTAATGAAATAACCTTTTATCACGTCTTCCCACCGTCACATTCATCATTTACCAACGCCAATAGATCTGGGTCATCAATAGGGCTAGGATGTTAATGACAAGTCATATTTTTATTCCGATCTTCAATTCAAATTTAGTTGACATATACATGTTTTAGATGTTCCTGATCTCAAAAACATAATTTTTATTTTGCATATAAAAGCATATTTGGCCATATTTTCTAGTTGAGGTCATATTTGTTTTCTTTTATGGTCATATTGTCATATTTTACGATAATTGGTTAAAATCCGGAAATATATCGGAAGAAAATATATATATATTTTTTTAATTTCTTATTTCGGGTTCTAAAATATCCTTGCTTGAGTAAAACATGAAAAATATGTTAGTTTATGGATGATTTTCATTGGTTCACTAGGACAGACAGTTTTGATGGATGATGCCAGGTTTTTACTTTTTACTCAATTCCCACTTGGCTAGCTCATATCTAAGACATAGATCTAGTAGCAAGAAGTAGCAATTTTCCTGCATTGATTGTATTGTGAAGACTCTTTTATTGGGTACCCTGTATTTGTTTTGGATTAGTTGTCGCTATCACCTTGCTGTCGTAAGACATGGATAGTGCATATATTAGTACGGTATTTTAAAAAATGCCAAAAGTTTGAAGATCTGGCACTTTTTTTTTTGCGAGTTTGAGGAAGACATTTTTTTAAAGTCACGGTAAAATTTGATTTTGCATTGTGGTGAAAGCGACAGTCAGTGAGTAACAATATGTAGGCTTACATATCAAATAATTCCCTGCAGTGTATAAGAATTACAATTACAATTTTAATATCATGTGTCGTTTGGAATATCGTCTTGCAGGTCGAAAATGATTTGATAGTGAACAATAATCATTAAAACATGAATTTCGTTCATTTTATTGGTCATATTTGAATTTTTAAGGTCTTTTTTCCATTATTTTTAGGTCATTATATGTCATATTTCTCAGTTTTTTAGGCCATAAACATCCTAGCCCTAGTCATCAACATCTGCAGTACTTACCCAATATAAATAGAGAAAAATTATTTCACCACATTCCTCCGAGAAACCTCTTCGTCAACTCGCTTCTCTTATTAGGGGCCTATCATCACATAGAGTTATGGAGCCAGGTGATACTAACAGCAATGATCAGTAAACCACTTCAAGAACGACGAGTTTAGATGGCCTAGAATCTAGATCATCACTATTATGAAAGCCCAAGAAGAGTTGAAATCGAATTAAGTGAGAAAGGCAGAACGACGGCAGTGAACAAAAAGTTGAGAATTGCACATCAGAGAATACGACGCCTTCCAAAGAAAGTAACTTATATGTACGGAGTTGTTGATGACCTTGAAGAATCATATTCGGGAGCTCCAATTGGCTGTGATGTCCAGAATGTTACGAAATAAGCAAAGACGTAGCTTAGTCATGAAAAGTACAGCCCCGAGATAGGGTAATTTGCCCTATCCATAGCAATTTTACTCAACAAACGTATATGAATATTTTGAAGATGCATTTGCTTTGGCACTTCCTCATCCATCTGTAATTAAGAGCTATAGTGTAGTGTAATTGAGTGAGAGTCTGGATTCTCAGCTGAAGGTTTCAGTGCCCTAAAAGCTGGAGTAGCAGATGCTAAAAAATGCAGATCATGGTATACAATGCTCTATGATGCTAGATGAGATGAACATTAGAAAACAAGTTGAATGGGAGGGTTTGCGCTTTCGTGGGTTTGTAGATATAGGTACATCTGAAGAGGACGATGGTATTCCAGTTGCAATTGAGGCATTTGTGATCATGGGTGCTGCTTTAAATGGTTTGTGGAAAGTTCCTGCAGGTTATTAAATAATCAAAAATCTCACAGTAGCAGAGCCAATATTGTGACAAGACTCTTTGTAACATCTGCACGATATAGATGTGAACATTCATTCTTCGACTTGCTACAGAACTGTTCGCCACTTTACTGAGACGAGTGGCTAGCAGCTTAGCACACTGAACCGTCATTACCAATTATGTAGGTACCGTTGATAGAACAAGAATAATGCATGTGACAAAAAATACAGTTTCATCGAGGCAGAAAGCGATTGATCTGATGGAAATCGCGAACATAGGTAGGAGTGGTGAAGACCCCATTTATTGTGCCAATGAAGACGATGATCTTGGTCTAACCGGAATTACTCAAATTGGTGCATTATCGGAATTAACCGAAACGTAGTGTACCATTAGTGGGTTTGTTGTCAGAATGGTGAGAAAACGTACACATTGTGCAGTGTTTATAGCTGCACTAGTTCGCAACTTTTTACCTAACACAAAGCTACAGTAAAATTATCCGCTGTTGACATTTTTATTTCGTCTGGAAAGGTTTTAAAATCGGCATTTGTAGAGCTAGGTGTAAATGTTCCTCATGTAAACGATTTTGCGATTAAATTGTGCTTGTCAGATCTGTCCACAATGGAACGTGGTGCCAGGCCATTCTTTCCATGTCTTGAGGCCTTTTTTATACTGATGCTGAGAACAATCACCTTTTTAATATAAAATTTATTCAAAACTGTACTCAAATTTATTCAAAATTCAAAACTGTTGCTGCATACTATCTGATTGACATCATATATTGCATATCATATATATCTATCATATATCATATATAGATTGCATCATGAGAGCAAAAAAATGACCGAAAGGATTTCAGGGGACATGCATGATAGGGAACAAATTGTCACGTCTCCTTATTTTCTCAACATCTGTAAGACAATAGTTATACATAGAGTCTTCCAGATCTGTGCGTGCATGAGTGTGTGTAAGCGTTCGTAACGCGGGGATGGGGAAGGTGGAGGACTGACGCAGGTCGGCTGGGCTGGGTGGATCATGAGGAGAGTGATAGGGGGGGAGAGGAGAGGAAGGCCGACGCCAAAAGATGTTAGTCATCATTACAGTGCGTCGTTAAACCCAATTAAAACCACAAAAAAGAGAGGAAGGAAGGGGGTGGAGGGGGGAGTTACCAACTTGGCTATTTCTCGGGGTGATAGTATGTCATTGCGTTAGTGCGGCAGACTGGCGACGTGTAAAAATGATCACGCGTAGAAGTGCAGGGCAGTAGCGAATTGACGTGTTCGTGTTTGAAATATGAGGGGTGTGGCTAGTTATATATGGAGTCTTCCAGGTCTGTCTGAGTCCGAAAGTCTGAGTGCGTTCGTAACGCTTGTGCGCGTGCACCCCGGCACGGGTCGGCGTGAGGTGATGAGGAGAGTAGATGAGGGGGGGGGGGGGGGGTAAGGGAAGGGGAACCGTGTTATTCTACAAGATTCGATTCGATGGAGAATTACGTGCTATTTTGGACGATTCGATCCGTGTTATTCTAGGGAATTGGCGTACAATTGTATTAATTCATTATTACATGTGCGTTGCAACCAGAGTACCGACAAATCGTTCAACACGGCAGACTGGCAATTTGTAAAAATCATAGAACGTAAGTGGGCAGTGGTGCTGACCCTCATGTTTCGAACATGAGGGGTCACGCTAGTAATAATATAATTGAATATTATTGATGTTGACAAATTACAAGACGTGCCAGTTCTCTCCTTATCATTTCACCTGAAATTCTGTCGGTATTTTTGTTGCTTTTACAGGCAATCTATTCTTCAGGTAGTCTTCCGATCAGACCTGAATTACAGTTTCCTCAAAGTATATTCATCGTTTGGTCAGCAGAGTGAAAAATAAATTCGAAAATGATTATTCATTGCGGAAATTCAAGTATAGAGCTTTTTTGTACAAGTATATTTTTGAATAAAAATTGCATCATGAAACACTCATATTTTTCTTGCCCAGAGAGTAATATTTCTAATAACAACGTTACATTTAAACGATATGATCGTAATACTGACTTTCCGATTGAATAAATTGTAGTGATACTGTTATTAGCATTCTGAGATGAATCTTCTAAAATACTGTCGATCCATAATAAACATCCACATTGTGTTATTTGTTTCTTGTATGTAACTGTCCGAGGTGAGGCCAAAATCAGTGGCAAAATATCGGGTGTTAACTGTTGGATTCAAGTGATTTTTCCACATTTATTATCATAAAATTTGCCCCAGCAGCATAGACATATATTGTCTACATCGTATGACATATTTGATCAATTCATGAATGATTTTTGGATAGATTTTTCTGTTTATGTTGAGGTTAAGGATGCACTATACAGTTGGCACACTGAGAGTATAGGATTATCCTGGAGTATATTATCCTGGTATCACTTTCGTGCACTGAATAATTTTCAACATGACAACACTAAAATCAGCTAAGCATGTTTCACACGAGTAGCGGTTCTTTCGATTTTTCTCATCTTTAGCATGGCAGTTCAGTTTAAATCCCTACCAAAAATATAAGTAAGACGATGCCTGTCTACAATGTTTACAAAATGTTACTCTAGCTCTTTTTTCATGAAAAACATCATTTTTAGCGAATTCGCGTGGAAATATTACTTGTTCCCTAACCTGTATGGTTAACAGAACCACCAACCATCTTACAGAAAAAGGATGAATTACACATGAAACATACCCGTATTTTCACTGTTCTTTCCGCTTAAGTGCACAAGATACATTTTTATATTGCAAATATAGTCCTTTGTAATCATTAAGAACGACCATAACGAGTGTAATTGTGACATCTCATTTTTCTACGTCGATGAAGTTTTCTTGTACTGGCTGCTCGAATCCTATTCTCTCAGTGTGTCAACTGTAATGATGAATGATGAATAGGATGATGAGAGGTTTCTTAGGTAATGAGAAGATAGTGTGAAGGAAACGGTGGTGGTCTATATTACACGGACCAACCGGACATCCCGCCATTGGCCAGTCTACAGAGAGAAACCACGAGAAACCTCTGTAAAGGTTGTACGTTGGTAGGAATCGAACCGAAGTTCGATCTGCCCTCATCTTCCGGGTTACATGGAGCAAGCGTGGATTTTTAGATTCCCAAGTGGCTTAATTAACGAGATGGAAATTTGGACATAGAAGAAAGAAACCATTTTAAAAACTTGGATCTAAGCATGCACATTCATGAGGAATATAATACCTTAACAAATATGTATTCAGAATTTGAATTGTAATAAATGTAAGGAAACTGTCGAATAACATTTCTATACTAAATTAAATCTATATACCACTTTGAATAAGCAATTTTTTAAACAGTAAAATCCAACAATTCTATTACAATAATAAAGGCACCATTCCTTATTTCTTAATATGATAGTAAGAGCACCTAAGTTGCATTGCAATGTACCGTTCTTTGCCTTTGGTGTGTAATTCATATAATGATTAATATAATTATACACAATTATGAACTTTGATTTTGAATCTCAGTTCACTCCTTCACTTGATTTTGAGAGCCACTCACTTGGATTACAAGTGTTCATGTTTTCTTCTAAATATTAGCAATGAGCTTTGGTAATTGCTTTTGGGGCGATTTGAAATTTGAAGTGCAATTTTTTGGTATCTTACCATGTAGTTCTACATTGATGAAGGTAGAGTTGTCTGTTAATTTGGTATTACACTAACGTGAATATCGTCAAGATTATGGATATTTCATGTGTAATTAATTGGTTCTCTAATGATATGCATGATAATTGAAAATATACTGTTTCATTATGTGTTACTCAAGATTCCTTGGATCTCCATCACTAGTTGCAAGGAAATTAATTCCAAGTCCTATATTTACTCAGGTCTATAAATATGTGATGATAATATTCACTAGAACAGTTCTGGTAATTGGATGAATTATTAAACTATAGTGACTATTTACAGTTCATCTTCATTCCTGAAAGGTCTAAATACACACACATATATATATATATATATATATATATATATATATATATATATATATATATATATATATATACATATATATATATATATATATTTATATATATATATATATATATATATATATATATATATATATATATATATATATATATTAAAATCAAATGAGTAAGTAGTAGTAGTACAGCCTTGTATTGTTAATATTATTATTTTATTATTATTGTTATTATTATTATTATTATTAGCAGACTAGGAGTCTAGGATTGTTATATTACCATCCATTTTCTTATTCTATGTTGCAAGCAAAATATATTTCTGTATTTATAACCTAGAATAGTCCATTGTCATGCTTCCTGGAGTTTTGTATTGTATTCTCAAATCGTTAGTAGCCATAGTGAAATATTGGTTATATTCCCTGTTTCAACTGAAGTGTGTTGAAATATAATGTCCGCTCTTGGTTGGTTTGCGAGATAACAATCGTAATGGCAGTACCAGTACTAGCTGGTTTTGCGAGATGGTCGACTCGACTGGTTCGATCTATCCATGTGGATCAGTGGTTACAACGGGTATTTTTAGTGGGATGGATTAGTAGGCACCAGGTTACTGAACCCCCTCTCCCCCCCCCCCCCCGGAAGGTTGACCTATATATATTGTCAAGGTCTCGCAGTAAATGGGTTTGACAATCGACCACTTCTTAGTAGGGCTAGTGATCGTTCTGGCCGCGCGGCGCTAACGGTACGGATGAGAGGTTTTATTTGGGATTTACGTTTCCAGACAAAGTAAGAATAGATTACTTCGAAAAGTCTTTATTACAAAAAAAAATTATTATACACCACAGTAATGAAGAGTTTTATGCATGCTGCAAGCATACTAAGTAACGTCATTTAGAAGTAATTAATATATATGACCTTCATGTTATATTACAACTTGGCACTTCACACTGTAACCATTGACCAATTGACTTTAAATTTTGACTTTCAATATTGCCTTGATTGTTACACTCACTTCTTGATTTCAATACTTGATTCGCTAGTTGCTATAGGTACCGGTATTTATGAAAAAAGCATGTACCATTTATATCAATTCATTCATGTAGGCCTGTATGTTTTGGTTTGTATTTTCAATATTGCGTGCATTTCATCAACTTTTATTTCATCCTTGACCATCCATTTGATTTGCTTGTGAATGATTTATTTTATTTTATATTGTTGATCCACCTTGGACGAAAATAAACGAATAAAATAACGTCTCGTTGAATTGTGTCGAGTGTAGCTCGGTGATTCGAATTAATTCGCCTTCACGATTCAGCCGCTGTTGACAGTGCATGCAACAGAGTTCGCCTGAAGAGTGTATTTGGGTATCGCGTCGAAGTATTGAATTATTCATCTGATCCAATCTTTCCATTAATTAATCATAGTGGTGGATTTTTCCATTGGTACACTCAATATAATTGAAGTCTTGAATAGTTTTACGCCTAAAGAATATTTTGACAAGTATGTGAATTTTGAACCGGGTTCGACTGACAACCGGCCAAGGTTCTTTAATCTATCAATATTCAATGAAATGGCGTGTGCACGCTGAACGTCTCTCCCCCTACCACGATAAACGTCCCACTTGGAGGATGTGCACGCCCGTGGTAATAGCCGGGGGCACAACTACCCATCACCTGTTACACAATACTGTCCGCTATGGAACCGCCAACACTCGTGGAGTATCACTCATGTGGCGGGTAGGCCCTGTGAGTGTATAGGCTGCCTTTTACTTGGGTGAGTACTGGTACATGACATATCCCGTCAAACTCGTCTGCTATTGATCGGTTAGTGTCGGGGTCATTCTCTTCCACCCTCGTGGCATCTAGCTTCCCCCCTTCTTTCCTTCGGCCTGCACAATCATGAACTACCTGTGACGTCACCGTCAACATGGCCAAGCTGAGAGTCTTGTCTCAAGAAAAGCATTGCTGACCTGTTTTTAAATATCAATTCTTTTGGTGGTGGATTGTCTTGTTATTTTAACAATGTCAACGTTATGAAGCACTGCATTTGTTATATCTTATGTTTACTGAACGACCTCAGCAACAGCTAGGCTCTTTGGGGGAACGAATGAGCGGATGATGGATGCATAATGTTGACAAAAACCCAATCCACGCCCGGTTGACATCAATACCCAACGTAGAGCCACAGATAATCGAGCCATTTCGATTATTCGTGGTAGAGCGTTAACTGAGCAAGAAGGGCGGCTAAAATAATAATTATTCTCATTTGACTATAACATCGCGGTACATGTGTTGTACGACTAGTGAGATAATTCCGGATAATTATATGAAATGTGCTCTACGACATCTATATACCCACTGCCTTCTTATACAGCCCACCTGTTGATCATCCCTAACAAAAGTGGAATTACTATTCCCAATTTTCGATATAGGCCTGCATTGATTTTCTTGAAACGATCATACCAAATTTCTTAAAATCTGGTAGTAACGTACTAGAACGATAATAATATTATGTATGAAATTTCACTTTGGTCGTATAAAATTGAAAATTTCAACCAATGCTATCCTCACGGGAATATAGGCCTTCAAAATTTTCAATTTTTTCCGAAAAATTTGTTAGACTGATTTTGCACTGAAACATTATTGATGTATTCTGGTCCTGGCACAAAAAAAAAGATAAAAACGATACCTGAATTCTCTCAGTATGAAGTGATTGTCCACACTTGATGACGTGTTAATCAATTCCGTATCTTGTACTGCAAATGTTTTATTATCATTTGCATGTAAAATACCCTGGCAGGAACTGTTTTCCCCTGAGCGTGTCAGATCCATGTTCAGCAGATGGAAACCACACACATATTTATATGATTTCGGACATTTCATGTAAGGTATAACAAAGACGTTTGAATATGTCAACTGCAACTGTAGCTTACAAATTGAAAAGTAACACGGTATCCTAACACACGTTTAATTGAAACACGTTTAAAAGTGATGATTTTTTTTTTTGCGTGGGAGGGGGGGGTATTTGAGTTGCTTGCTCCTGGGCCCATAATCCTAGTTTCGCCACTGTTTCGAGTAATCGAACATTAAACTAAATAAAATAAAATAAAATAAATAAAGATTATGACGTAGAGGAACTTGAAATTCAAAACGTCAACTTCTGAAGGCTGTATTACACCGTGCTTGAATAGATCATACAAATGGGATGGCTGGCTGCACTTGACGCGCGCATGCACAGAAGACTCATCGCCAATCGGCTGGTTGAATAGAGTCCAATCGACTGATTTAGATCAGTTATAAATGCTCGGATCGCATTCATCAATTAGTGCCTACGTGATCCGATTCGGCCAATAGAAGACTGCGAAATAAGACCGCCGTAAAGTATAAACAGCTGATTTCAATGTCAATGCCTGTCAAAAGTTCTCGCGACAATCGTGATATATTAATATTGAAGTCTAACTGTGTATTACTTACTTTTACCATTGTTTATTTCCGGCAGGACTACAAGATAGTCGGATTAAAGTTAGAAGTGGCGTTTCGAATATTGGCGTGATAATAAAAAAAATACGAAATTGTAAAACGTGAAAGACAGACTCGTAATATTAATGAAGTGAAAACGGACAAGTGCGAAGGTAAATACTTTTCAGCATATCTAAAGGTTCTTGGTACGACACCCACGATTGGTTAACATGGGTCCTTTTAGTTGAACAATTGTTCTGGTAGCTGTGCTTGATCATTTCGACCCAAAACATGTTTGGAATTCCGTTGAAGCGAGCGAATACTGGAATAGAGAAACTACCAAGAGTGAACGGGGCTTGACGTGTTTACTTATACCCCGTTCACACTATGATCACTAAGTGCAGTTGACAACGTAATGTGAACGGAACGCAGTTGGCACTAACTGACATCAAGCTCTAACTTCGTTCTGTGAACGCAGTTAGAGCTCAACTGCGATCGAAATTCACCGCCTTCGCAAAGAGCAACATCATTCGCATCGTCCCATTGTTGGTTCAAAGCAGGGCCATCAAAATTATTTACATAATGTGAATTATATAGATGGCCTTGTTCCAAAACAAGGCGAGATATCGGCATAAAATCTGTAAATTTATAAATGCAATATGAAAATTAACAGTAAATCGGACAGGAAGATGGCAGTGCATGACTTCACTAACAACCATTTCATCGCTGTCAGTGTGAACACTTTACCTCATTTCAAGAACGGTGTCACCCATGATGCTAACTGCAGTTAGCTTAACTGCAATTAGTGATTCTAATGTGCACGGGGTATTAGAAAGAGGACGTGTCTATTCGAGGAAACGATCAAAACCTGATCCAAATAACCCACCCTAACCATAGCTCCTCTGTGTTCTAACCCAGTGATTCTCAACATTTTACAATTTACACACTGCGGATAACTATAAACATAAAGTTTTTACTGCGGACCACTTGTAAATATTTTTGTTAATCAAACAAATATACACAATATAGGCCTACATACATCGCGAATCCGAAGATATCCCGGGTACTATCTACAATACCTTCGCGTGACGAAGGTTCCGACGACCATCCCCCCTATCTCACAACACTAGCGCACGAGTGATTTGCACCGTCATGTCTCGTGAATACAAGAAAGAAACTGATTCAAGAAACAAGGAGCTTACTGATACCATGATCACACATTCAATAAAAAATAAGTATGCCCACTTTGTGGCATACCGGTACTAAAATATGATTTAGCTTCAACAAAATGTAGTTGAAAAAATAGATATACCAAATAGAACGACATTAATGAAAAACATTACGCGACACCTACTTTGAGAAACTGTATACAAATCTATATAATGATGCACCTAGTCCTAGGCCCTATGATGTTTTGAAAAAATGATAGCTTGAGACATGAATTTGTCGTCGTAAGAGTGAGAGAGAAAGAACACTTTGGCTTGCTATCTTTGCCTCTCTAAATGTAAATATGTAAGGTGACTTCAACCACCCGTGCGTTCTCAGTGTGGCATATGAAGGACGGTCGCTCGGAACCTTCTTCCATGGATATAACTGCTAACAGCAGCAGGGTTGCCCTGGCGGACTTCACAGAGCTAAACATAATAATTATGCTAGTATTGCAATTCAGCGTAATATGGTGTGAAATGATGACCAAGAAATAATGGATGAAATTACGCGAAAATATAAATATAAATTGAATAGTAAAGGATATAAAATGGCATTATATTAACTAAAATGTGATGAATGCGCAGACCACCATATTGATTTCCGCGGACCACCGGTTGAGAAACTCTGCTCTAACCAATTTCCCCAAATAGTAGCCAAGCCCACCTTCCCTCTTGGTAGACTCTAGTATCTCTATTCCAGTATTCGCTCTTCAGTTGGATTTCTCCATTTAAAACATTTGCCGCGCGGACTTGCCACTCACGTTAATTCAAAGGCGCATAATATTAATATCCAATGTAATCTTTGTTCAAAAAGATTATAAATAGAAAGTGTCCCGATAAACGATCTGCTTTCAGAGCATGCCCTTGCAAATCGAAATATTACAATATTGCTTATACATTATTTCAATGGCTTTATTACAGAAATATAGCATATGAATTACAACGAAGAAAATTCAACAACACAATAGGTCTGAATAATATGAATGTTTTGATCTAGTTTCATCATTTTATGAGTTGGCCTAGAATGAGTGAACATATTTATAAACACTATTCACATAACATTCAACAAGTGTAAAATGTTGATAATGTCGAGCCATAGTCACTAATATTATTATAGGAAACGCTAATGCCTTCACTGCGTCTAAGCATCAGCAACTTTGAGCCACATTACATGCAGGGTCGGACTGGCCCACAGGGATGCTAGGAAATCCTCCGCGTAGCGAGGCCTCGACAATGTTGGGAGGCCTGCGATCCTGGCACCAACGTTATCATAAAGGAAAGAAAGACATTGTGATCACACGAAATATTGTTTTAAAAAGGACTGATATACGTATTTTGCGGAATTTAAGCGCGCAGCAGCAGACAATGCAATTTGCTCGCATATTTTAGTTTCATGTTTTATCTTCGTTGTTATGCTGAGCTGATTGTTGTCAGGTGTATGCCTACCGAAATTTGTTTTATATTTATTGCCTGAATTACCAACTTGTGAGTAGCTTTAACTGGTAGTTGAAAAACGAACATGGCTGCCGTTTCCAGGTAAATCGAAGTAACCGGAAGTACGCGATCTGGTACACGGCTCGTCGCCGAGATATAGACCTCCATATATACAACTCCTTACATACAACTCCTTGCATAGGCCTACAACTCCAACGTTTAACACCGAACTGTGAATCACGGTAGCCAACAAAAAGATCGTGGCAAACTGCTTACGATCAGTAATATTATTTACCGTTATGAGATGGGTTATTTTCCAAACGGAATGATTTTTTAAATTAGTCAATTGAATGAGCTTCGCCAAGATTTCAACTTCATATTATGCTGCATAAAATCGGTGCTCGTTTCCAAATTTCTACTGGTTTTTTGTTCGCACCACACAGATCACAGAAGTGAGCGAACGCATTGCACGTTTTTCTAAACTTTGTTGTCATACCGGAATAGACTCCTCAGTCCTCATCTTTCTGAGCAAAATCCGTCTCGTGCTTTTTTAGTTGAATAATTGGACAGTTCGGAAAATCACAATGAAAATAGCATTGGGTGGAATCTAAATTTTACTAATTCAAACCGATTAAAATTATTTATTTAGAGGTAATCAATATTGTTCCAGTACACAAAGAAAATATGTTGTACCCAAAACTGATTTCCTAATCGTTCAGGCTTTAGGAAATTAGTTTTGGTTGCTTTGCTTGTTGAATATACTTGCAATCACGAGAGAAAAGGGTTTATGGTTTCGAAATCAAGGTGCAGTGCAAATATTTCAAATAGGCCACATTATGGATACATATAATACATACATTCTCAATGGTAGCATTCAAATATACATTTCTTATATCTATATATAATATATATATATCTATATATAATATATATATATATATATATATATATATATATATATATATATATAAATATAAATATATATATATATATATATATATATATATACATATATATATATACATATATATATATATATTTATATATATATATATATATATATATATATATATATATATTATATATATATATATATATATATACATATATATATACATATATATATACATATATATATATATACATATATATACATATATATATATATATATATATATATATATATATATATATATATACATATATATATATATATATAAATATACATATATATATATATATATATATATATATATATACATATATATATATATATATACATATATATATATATATATATATATATACATTATATATATATATTCATATATATATATATATATACATATATATATATATATATATATATATATATATATATATATATATATATATATATATATATATATATATATATATGCTGCGTTTTCCTGAGCATTATTCAATGTAAGCTTACTACATTTTTACCCTGGGGGGTGCCTGAAGAGCGGCTCTTCAGCGCCCCCCAAGTAGAGGCCCTGATTTACTTTCCCCAGGAAGCCTCCGAGCCTTCAGACGCTGGTGCTGGGAATCATACATAGTCTTTTAGATTCTGTAAGTCTGTGCCTCTGTATGTGCGTGCGGTAACGTCCGGTAACGCTTCTTGCGCGTTCACCCTGCCGCGGGTTGGCGAATAACCTCTGCCACATTTCCGCTCCTCTCCCCCCATCTCACCCAACCACCTCTCCCACCAAGTAGCTGACAGTTGACAGTTTCAGCGCGTATTCATTGTTCACCGTCAGTCACACTGTGGACTGCGTACGGCCATACGCCATTCATTCGACAATGTCAAGTGATGTGCTTCTTCATTCTGTCCCTCAAATGTCAGTGTATGCGATACACTTTTTCAAGTCTTTCGAAGTCATGTTTTATATGACTAGTCCCACTAGGTAGTAACTTATACGTAGTCTTCTAGATTTGTGCGTCTGTCAGTGCTTCGTCTATTTGTCCGTGAGCTGGACAGTGGTCACTCTCACCCACCGTCACTCCTCCCAACACCCAGCTGACAGTTGATGTTAGAGATTAGAACTGCGTGTTTGTTGTAACCAAAGTACTGGAAATCATTAGACATGATAAATTGGCTATTTATGAATCTAAAACGACGTCAGATATCGCTATTTGCTATTCTCTGTTATTCACATTATCGACACAGCCACCGTGGTATGTACCCATCCACCACAACCTTTACCAACCGCACCCTTACAGCAACCTTTACCAACCGAGAGTAGCAACTTGCAATACTATAGTTACCAACTTGGCTATTTTTTCGAGTAATAGTAGGCCCACGTAATTGCGTTCATTAATTCTGGTGCGCATTCGGTCATGTTTTACATGACGGGCCCTTCTAGTTGTTGAACAATGGCTAACGAAACTGTGGTGGGTCTAACATAAGGGATGATAGGGGTACCTTCATAAATTGGTGTCTCAAGCCGTCAAGCGTATGGTTATGGGAAAGGTTATTTTTGTGTCTCTTTGATTCTTACATCCACCTGAGACGAAATTGAGTTGGCCTACATAAAAGTTGTAACTTCATCTATTTTGTTACGGTAGTAATTTGTGTCTAATTCACGCTAGCGGTGACAATCAAAACTATTTTAACCAAATTCCATTCCACCCTCATTTGAGACTCGACTCGACTGTAGTATGGTCTGTACGCGTGGTTTAGTTGGCGAATGTGGGCCGTGGGGTTTCACAGGTCGTTTTTTATTTGGGGCATCAGCTGTTGAAAACATTCACGAGCCACGCGCCTGCGTTGACTATTGAGGCGTAGATATTATGACCTTGTGAGATAGCAAGTGTACGCTGTACAGTATCTATCTGCGTCGGTCATTGGGGTAGCTTACCAAGCATGTGATCCTAGGGGACAATAACAATCAGTCTGATCGGCACTTCTCCTTTCTATGTTTAGCAATGTAGATGTGTTCAAGAAACAATAGTGTCCGACTTGCGGCGAGATTTCGCCAACAGTTTGGTATGCGAGAGTGTCTGTCCCATGATAGCCGATGCCAACATTTACTTCGCAGTGAAACAACTAACAGCATTCTTAAATTAAACTTGAACTAACTACTATATTAAAATATATAATAATGGGTGGGTGCTACCACATCGTCGACTTGCCCGAATTGTTGGCCCCTCCCCCTTCACTATTCAGTATAAGGCCTACCAGCACCAGCACCAGTGACTCGCAATCTGCCAAATAGTGTATGTGACAAGTTTGAAACGTTTCAATACATTCGTCGCCTTGTTCAGTTCGGTCGGACAGTTGGACGAATTAAGTTTGTGTTTAATTAAATTAGTACTTTGGACTATTTGGTTTCAGAAATTACGTTGCGAAGTTGGATTGATGTGAAGTGATTCATGTGCCTTCAGGCGTCAATCAAGTTTTTTGCTGGCTTATTATAAAACTAAGGGGAACTCAACAAAGTCTGCTGAAGTGCGTTTTGTTTTAAAATTTAAAAAGTAGGCATGAAGATATGATTTTCTGTCATTCATTTTAAACTCGGGGAGTCTAATGTCAGTAGTACCGACATATGCAGCGCAGTGGTTAACGCGCTCGCTTCATGTGATCCGAAAGGTGAAGGGGCATATCGGATCTGGTTCGATCCCTGCCACCGTTCATCTTTACAGGGGAGAGGCTAATGCTGGGTTGGTTCCCACAATATAGGCCATGACTGCTTCCTTCCCACTATCATTCCTATTACCTAAGAAACCTTCATCTCATTAATCATTCATCTGCTGCCAATAGATCTTAGTTATCTTTTTTATGTTGGGTTTTAACGAACGCACTATACTGATGGCTACAATCTATTGGCGTCGGTGGATGATGAATGAGATGATGGGATGATGAGATGATGAGATTAAAGGTTATTTTATTAGGTGTTTTGGATGGTGGGAGGAGTCGGTTGTGGCCTGTTGTTAAGGAACCATCCCAGTATCAACCTGAACGACAGAGGGAAACCACGAAAAACCCCTGTCAATGGTCGACCATGGCGGGAATCAAACCCCGGTCTCCCGAATGACGGTTCAGTGTGTTACCACTTGGCCACGCGTCTCGGTGATCTTAGTTATCATTATAGTGCGTCGTTAAACAGGCTATTTAAAAAAAAAAAATTATTTCAGCCCGTGACATTCAACTCATTAGGCCTACATGGCAAATTATGGTGCATTTTCTTGAATTTGAAGAACACGTTTTGATTACCTGTACGAGAGAAAGTTCTTTTCAACATATTGTTTGTTACGGTACCGGTACATCAATGTTCGTGTCGAAAACAAACTAACTGTCCTATCTTACTTGCTTTCCTTAAAAAGAAATTCATAAGCATTAACCAGATGGTTTGGATCTACTCCAATGTAACATGACTGTTAGGTATAGTTTGAGCTTTGCCAAAGGGTTGGGCCTACTTACATCTGTCCTGTAGAGCCTGAGGCCAGGCCTAGACGCTGGAGGTTTCATGCTGTTGAATCTCGAAAATATAAATTTTATTTTTGTTCCGCTACGGTACGTTACTGGAGAACGAAGTTGCGTTTGAAAACGGCAAGCAGAATTTTGCCAATATGCAATTACTGAACTCGGCTACTTGCGAACGATTTGTGTTTTTCTCGAACACCTACCGGTACCCACTCTAAATGCATTACTTCAATATTTTTTTCAGTTTGTCTGTGAGATTGTGCTCACATGCATAGAGTTCCATTTGGATTCAGGAAAATAGTTCTAGGCCCAGACGCTGGAGGTTTCATGCCGTTTAATCTTGGAAAAAAAATTGTCTCGTTTCATTACTGAAGAAAGAAGTTTGGTTCAAGTGCCAATGTAGGGTGACCATATTCAAAAAAGGAAATCCGGGACAATGCCAAGACGTGCAAAATCGAAATAATTCCTTCTAAATTGTATGAGGGGAGGGGGGGAGGTTGAGGGCTCAATTGCTCTGCAGGGGAATTGTTTGGAATCTGTAGTCTTATAGTAATATTTTGGGTGTTTCTTCTAGCCATATGAAATCAAGAATATATTTTTGTCTAAACCGGTATAGTATTTGCATACGACTCTATATGGTACCAATACTCTTGAGGATGTAACTTATACAATGTTAATGATAGAAAGCCAGTTATTTGAATTTGATGCGCCACTTGAAAATTAGTTCAACAAATATTGCAGCCTTTTTTCATGTTTGGCCATTGTTTTTGTAAATTATCGTTGAAACAAACTTTGGTGTCCTCTTGATTATACCTAAATACATTTTTACACTATACAGACACTGCTAAATTGCAAGGTAGTTACTAATTAGAACAAGGAGATGATGATATGGAGAAATCGCGTTTGTAAAATGCAGAACGCACAATGGTTGGACTTTCTTTGGATGTGACAGAAACGCAACGAAAGCCTGCGTGGCGCCATGGATCAGCAAACAACAATTTCAACAACTCAATTCTACGTTCTACGTTGTAATGGCATTTCTCAAAATTTAAAACCAAAATGAATGATGAGGAGATGAATTTTAGAGTGTGATCATTACTCAGTTATTTATATTTGTCCTGCTTTTATAAAACTGGGACACTTGATGGTCCCGAAAATATTTCGCGATACAGGAAGCTCAAAAGGGACAATCCCAGAAAAATCGGGACTTCTGGTCACCCTATTCCAAAGCAGAATTTTGCCAATATGCTCATAGGCCTACTGAAGTTTGCAGTGATAGCTACTAGAACGATTTGCGTTTGTCTCGGACACTTGTCTGCTCTAAGTGCCTTATTTCTTATATTTTTTCCAGTTTGTTGGTGAGATTGTGCTCACATACATGGAGTTCCAGTTGGATTCAGGAGAATATTGCCAGGCCCAACACCACAAATAAGTCCGCCACCACCACTCGTACCAAGCCGCTCCCAACGTTGTCGACCTTGTCATTCCACGCTTGACGAGCGAGCCATCGAGACGCACCCGCGACTGCCATCTGGTGTGACCCTTTGGAAGACAGCTCACTGCTGTGAGGGCGTGCAACATCCGGTCAGTTAGCAACAGAACAGTGTGTACACACAGTGTGCAACGGGAACATAGTGTGAATTATTTTCCGGGGCCCATCAGGTTGGTAAAGGTGCGTACGAATACTAGCGTGGAAAATAATTTAAATGTGCTAAATATCTAAATGCGGTTCATATTGTCAGACTCGAGATCATAACCCCAGTTTAAACAAGAGAATACATATATATTATCAATACAATACTAATTGTGGCTAATATTTTGTTACTTCCGGAAAACCAAAATGGTATCTATTTACGAGAAATAGATTTCGATCTTTGATGTAAATAATTCAGTCCAGTTCACTAAGTGTTTCTATCTTACGTATACATAGATATATCCAAAGAAGTGTTTGTGACGGGCATCAGAAGGAAAGTGTGAAGTAATAGTATAATTTTAATTTACTCATTTGTCCGTGAAGTTTTTTCGGCAAGATTGGCCAGACTTGGTTATATACAGTGATAGATCTGAAGAAAACGTATAGGTACGGTATATAATACATCTCACGAATAATAGCCATCACTATTTCTTTTTTCTTGTAAACCTTCCGAAACATATTCTTCTATTCTTCCATAATCGCCAAAACAGAGTGCTCTGCCATCGAGTGAAACCAAGCGACTGTGCATGCTTTCTCTCGGAACTATTGCAAGACAGTGGTTACAGAAGATCACTCGTGACGAAACATTTTCAAATCGATGAGACAAATATTTTTGTTGCTTGTCTTGGTCAAATAGGGTAATAAAAAACTTTCTATACAAAACAAATTGATATAAAAAATCTCATCAAAAACTATTTTATTACACTCGACACTAAAAAGCTGTTGATTGATCTGGTAACGTTTGGTTTGTGTGAGGAATGAGTGCAAGTCACATCATGCGCCTAAAGGATCTTCGGCCGGCTCCTTGTGAAATCGAGTACAAGAACATGAAGTTCTTGATTACGGACCGCCCAACCGACCAGACTATCCAGAACTACATTGCCGAGCTGAAGAAGCACAAGGTGAAGCAAGTGGTCCGAGTCTGTGAGCCGAGCTACAGCCCCGAGACACTCAAGAATGAGGGCATCAGTGTCACCGACCTCATGTTCGATGACGGTACGTGCCACTCATCCTCAGAAGAGCCTAGGTTCACATTCGTCGACATATTTATCAGGGTTGCCGTTGGATATGAAACTTGAATATCGAATATTGATCGAAATATATCAAAATTGCCAATTTTCAAACGATAACAACTTGGAAAAAATGCCAGATTGCAGGTAATCATTAGTCTTGAGCATATACCTATTATGGGTAGCTATAAGGAAATGCTACAAGCTGTGTGTGGGGGGGGGATGAGGTGTTGATTGATGATACAGTACGTGGGTTTAGTTTCCGTGTGGGTTTGCAACTTGTTGAGCAACAAAACAAATTATTGTTCTCTTAAAAAATTGTTTGGCCATATTTTGCAATATTTTGTAATATTTTGTAACTTAATAATAGGCCTACACAACAATATTACACTGGCAGTAACAAAAAAACCCACATATATTTAATTGATTTCAGGTTTGCTTTGTTACCGGTACTTGATTTATTCTGATTTCAGTTATTTACAAGTTTCCCAATCTCTATCAATTATTGTTTCGATTTCAAATATTCCAATTCAATATTGAATTGACATCCTAAAATATTTTATTCAATCAGAAATATTGAAATCAAACAGCAACCCTAATATTTATGGCCGGATAAATTGTGTCTAGTCTAGATGACTAGGATTAAAACCGTAGGTCCGAGAAAGGAAAAGTCACTGGTACCTAAATGCTTAGTAGGCGTAAGTAAGTGCACGCTTGCTTGATAGATATGATGAGCAAAATTATTTGTTATACCCAGACTTGCATTTGAAGATGGATCTTTGATATATTACTAGGCCTAGATGAACTTCTATTACCAGTATATAAACTAATTTTATTAAATTGATCTCAACAAAATGCTTCAGAGCCTGTCCCAGTTGCATATTTCACTCGTATTCAAGGAAGCTGATAATCTGGTTTTAAATAATCTTGACTCTGGGAGTCGTCTTTTTATCTGCAATGGTGCATGCCATCTTTTGTTGAGTCTTACAAACGAAGGCTCTTCCTGGAATTGTGTACGCAGCACTTGCTCCCTACCTTCTTGCGGCCTACTAAACCGCTTTCTTGCGGCCGAGATTGTCGGTTTGCATTTCCGGTATTGTGAGAACCGTATGACAAAACCATCTTTGACACCGCAATATAGAACTTACCTCACATTTTATTCACTCTGACAAACGAGGACAAAAACATCAGATCATGTAACATTGTGAACAACCAACATAGCAATAACGCATAATAATACAAATGATTTGCACTAATTGACATGAGTTGGAACTGTAGGATGGGGCTTTCCAACGGGCATACCATGATGCCGCTCTACTTCTAAAGATACCAATAGATTGGTCTATTCTCGCTCCATACTAAACTTGTTGAATTTTCCCACGCTCCGTGTCGGTACATGACAGATATTTCACATGTTTATTTTTTATAGCATGATTTCATTCTAAATTGTGTTCATCATTGAACGTGTTATGTGCTTGTAGGCTTATCAGATACAAAAGATACACTACCAAGATACCCTCATGGCTAAACAATAATCACTCCCATGCACACTTGCATTCCCCTCCCCTATGTCTGCAATTAGTACACTTGACAATACAAAAATTAGGAATACCTTTCCAAGTCCTCAAGTCGAATGTTTTCTTTATGTGTCGTCGGTTCTGGACCAGTTTTGCCTGGTTGCTGATTGGCTGATGACAGAATGTTTTCATAACTTGTGACACCCCCCCCCCCACATATTACACATATTCTTTGCCGTGCGCAATGCCTGATTTTGTTGATTTTTCAAAGTTTAAACGTGATTTCTCGTAGAACTGGTTAGGATTATTCACTCAACATTCAGTGTTGTAGAACAAAAGCCAATTACCTGTAAATTTTGGATTTTAGTTATTCGTTATCAGATATTACAAAAGTCCTTCTTATTTCTTGTCTTTTTTATGTAGGCCTACAAACCAGCAAAACATAATTAGGCCTGCAGACAGTCAACAAGTTGGGATAATGAATCACGGTAAATACTCCTTGCCCTCGTCTATTCGACTAATGGGCATTATTATTTTTTTTGTAGAGTTGAACAATATCGTTCATTTAATCGTCAAATTACTGAATACTTGCATATTATATAATTTTCTAAATATGCCATGTAGAGTACCTATTTGGTGCTTGAATAGGCAATATATGTTGTGTAATGTGTACAGTTAATTTACAAAAATCAAATGTATTTTTTGCAATGTAATCACCAAGTAGCTGTCGAAAAGGTCAGAGAATGAGAAAAATATATTAAAAGACGTTTGAAATATGTAAGCTGTCCAAAACTGATATATTTTTTTGAAACACTAGCCTTTGATTCGGCGGTCTTAATAGATATTGATGTCGTGGCCTATGAGCTCACCAGGGCTACGTATTTTTGTTCATCGATAGTGTACTAGGTCCTATAGTACTGGTATACGATTTCAAGCTTCATTAAAAGTTTCATAAAGTTATGAACTTCATAAAGATTTTAGTAGTTTTAAGTAGTTATAGAATGATAATTATCAAACGATTTTGCCATTATGTATTAAGCCTAGCCTAACTGATAATCATATAAAACTAATTGAAATAAAAAGCATTTTACAGTGAAAAGTTGGGTCTAAGACAGCTGAAAAACAATGCTGAGTTGTCCTAGTTTTGAAACTAGAAAACTACCGGTATGTATAACAACTACATTCGTTAGATCAAGATAATATAATTTGATCATGTACTAATTTAACATCAATTGACAATATAAAAAAACTTGGAAGAATTGAGGTTTTCGATGTTTTCACTGTTATATCTTGGGCACTGCTTACATTTCATTTCATTAGGACTTGAAATCTGTACGGCCAATTTTTTAAAATAATTTTTGTCCCATATGGATCTATTCGTATATGCCAATATGTGCAGAAGCTTATCAATATCTTGAATAATGCAATTCAATAATAATCCTTTATATTTATTTGGTTTTAGTTCTAGTGGTTCCACTTATGGCCGGTTTTACAATGTGTCGATAAATCCTCTCGGCAGTTTTCTGCTGGATAACTATTGGCGAGATAACTTTTGTGAGCGTATCATAAGTGACAATTTTCGTTCAGTCAGTTATTCGACCGACAACTTTACAAAACCAATAACATTTAGAGGTTGTTATTGAATTGTTTCTATTTTTTGCGATAATCAAACTCATTGAACGCGCAAGTTATGGTAGCAGTGCCTTCGTTCCATTCTCTCTCGGCTTCTCATTACCACTCACAATGGCGAAACGTAGTTGCACGGAGAATTTTACTTTAGAAGAAACTTGCACTTTACTCGATATTGTCACTTGAGTATAAAAATGTGGTCGAGAATAAGACTACCGATGCGATGACGTGGAGAGAGATTCCCTCGAATGTACATAAATTACCAATATTCTATTTCAAGGTTATGTATCTTGGGCCTGCCATGTTTTGCCTGCTTATCCAGTGTTGGGGAAGTTCACTTATAAAAAGAACTTTTAAAAAGTTCAGTTCACGTCAAATAAATCGATCTTTTAAAAAGTTCAAAGTTCGTTTTCGTGGCTTTGAGGTAAAAGCTCCAAGTTCAAATTCAAAAGAACATAAGTTCGTTCAAAAATTCACCTTGAAAATTATTTGGGAAAAAGGGTTTCAAAAATAATATATGTAGGCCTATACACACATTTTCTACAATAAATGTCTCAAGTTTAATAGTGATTGATAACAACCACAAGACAACACGTCAACCTTGACCACATGTGGCTGCTGGCTTGCCTAGTGACAAGTGATCACGTGATGAAATCCTGAACAGGGAATATTATACATTCGGGATAGACTGTAAAATAGTCAATCTCATTTGTAATTTGGACGGGGAAGTACGGATAGTGCGATCGTGTCGAATAGGATAATGAGTGATCTAAAATTATGAACTTTCAAATGAACGTTTCATTCCGTTTTTCATTTCGATTTTTCAGAAAAATCGAACGTGAAGAAAGTTCAAGATCGTCTACTGTAAATGTAACGCGTTCATTGAAAAGTTCAGAAAATACAAACGCGTTAATTTTGAAAGTTCATTACCCAACACTGCTTATCGTCCCACCGAGTAATTATCCGGCGGATGAAGTGGCCGGAAAAAAAAGTTGACGAAAAGCACTGACAAGGACTATCGGGAGGTCATAAAACGGCAGAAAACGTTATGCGGAAGCTAAATATCATCGGGACATTGTTAAACCGGCCCTTACAAAAACAACTACAAATCGTTATTGCGGTTCCGTTTTCACAAGAGAATGCTTTTCATTTTGATACGTATTGAGCATCTAAAATGAAGTTTAGGGTATTCGAGTGATGGGAAAGAAAGCCATAAATGAAAACTTCAAGTTTTAATTATGAGCAGTTGTGTTATTGAATACTGATGGCATCAAATTTTTGTTATTCATTATTCTTATACTTGTTGATGTGAAAAGCCTCTTTTTAAGTATTCATTGAAATTTATTACGTACCAGATAAATGAAATCTTTCAAGTGAGTCTCTTGGAACCTTATCCACTTTGAAACCCCCAAAAATCGGGTCAAGGTTTTTAAATAATGAAGATGATGATTCCAGAAAAAAAATGTCATTTTTGGTTCCTGGTTCCAGTTTGGGACCCTGGTAATAACAATCATACTATCTCAACAATGAGCATAAACTATATAAAATTTAGCACCAAAATTGAAAACTTAATTATAAAATGAAATCAAGACACTGTTGAAAATTAAAATAGATTCTAATAATATATTTTATATGTATGATCGATATCATATAATAATAATTATGATAATTGGAAATTGTCCTCATATGATGTTATTTGCTTGATACGTGTAACCATCCAAAAAAGACTTGAGATTGAGTTTCTTAGAACATTGAACTTATTACAAGAACTTGATTAATTAATATACAATAATTTCTGGAACGAGTTTTAGCTAGTGGGATGTATGAGAATTCCTATAGCAAATAGACAAATTTGCATGAACAGTCGAGAGAAAATCCAGTCTACGCTGTGTTCTTGAATTAGTATTCCATGCAATATTGACAGGTAAAACTTGGTCGTCAAGAGGAATATCTCGAGATAAAAGTTGAAATACAAATTAAACACAAGCCACATGGCAATGCACATGTTGGGCAGTTTTCTCTGAATATCTTGTTATCATATTCATCCCTTCACAGCCAATCACAGGGCTGCACACCAATCTGAAGTTCACTACTACCTGTTTGGGGACTAGTAGGGCCTATTGAGTAGGGACTTGAAAAACATTTCCCAACTTTTGTGCTGTCAAGTTTACTTATGCTGGCCACTAGAGTAACAGTCCTGATGACTGCTGGGCATTACCCCATCCAGCATACCTGTAGCGCTTTCTAGCAGTCTGCATAGATGTTACAGATGAGGGGGCTAGAAGAGTCCCGAGGCATCACGCACGGCTAGGCAGGGTAGGCGTGAACCTACCCTGAAACTTTTGAAAAGAAATTTCAAATTTCAAATTTTGTGAAATTTTCTCCACATTATAGCATATTTATGAAAAAATTGATAATTATTTAAAAGTTTTGTGTAACTATGTGAAAAAATGAGCAGTGTGAGTTGAAAAGTTGAAAGGAAAAAAATGAAGATTTCATACTACTGTATCAAAATTAACTTTTGGCAACTTCCTGAACAAAAACGGTTAGTTTGTAGAGCTACTCTGGTTGATCTGGAACGCAGCCCAGTTGAAGTGGCCAAACTATATAATAACGGTTAATTTAAAAGGTGGCAGTTTCGGAGTTGATGAGGGTGGAAGGCACTTGTCTTTATGAAAGGTAGTACTTGGCCTGGTAACGGCATCAGTAGCTTATCTGAAGCGGCAATGGTGGCAGTTTTGCAAATTTTAACAAAATTTAAATTTTTTTTCTCTCTCAAGAAAGTTGTTAGTCAATGGGGTCAGTCGACACTCTTCTCGGGACTCCTGATCATACATTCAAGTATTCGTATTATATAGATACTCCATTATTGAACGGTTTCAAGCAGGGACTGAGACCTTTATTCATAAAGCTGAAGTATAAAGGTTGTGGTTACGGTTATGAACTGAATTTTATAAATGTTGCGGTTACAGTTATGAACTGAATTTTATAAAGGTCCCGGTTGTGGTTACGGTTATGAAGTAAATTTCATAAAGGTCCCGGTTATGGTTACGCTTATGAAAAAAATGTAATTTAGGTCCCGGTTACGAGAATGATATTTGAGCTCATGTTCAATATTTGTCAACAGTTGGCTTAGGTACTATTTAGTAATCCCCAAAATATGAGATCCGTTTCAAAATTCACAATTGTAAATAATAATTTCGGTAGGCCCGAACTTGTTTCAAATCACTGCTTACCGTTTGGTAAGCTGTTACCAGTGAAGTATTGGAAATCCCACAAATTGGGCGCCAGCATTTCTTTGACTTGTACTAATCTGTGTTACAACTTTCTAGACAAAAATCTTGAACGGGTGATTTTATTTTATTGTCACTCAACTACCCCTCTTCCTTCTCATAAAGCTCGGCCCCAAAACCTTAACATAGCAGAGTTTACGTTTGAAGTGCTGGAAGTATCCCCATTTCAAGCCCTTTTTGGGACCTTTTTGAGACCCCAATAACAGATATCTTGAAAGTTGCTGGTTGTGATTGTGGTTCTCATCACCTCGGCATAAAGGTTATCGGTTGCGGTTACGGTTGGGCCCACAAAATGGTAACGGTTGTGGTTGTGGTTGTACCATACAAATTATAAAGGTTGTGGTTACGGTTGCCCCCAAAATACGGGTCTTTAACGGTTGCGGTTACGGTTATGGTCTCAGTCCCTGCTTTCAAGTGCCTTTAAAAGCAAGCTTTTACAAAATATTACAATACCTTGAGAATTCCTGCAAATAATTTATATACCGGTACAGTATTTTGTTTAACCCAAGCGCCCCAGAAGCGGGGTTTGTACTTGGGAGTCAGAACATTATTCACAATAATCCACGTATCTTCAGGGTGGGTGCTTTGCTATTAGTGGAGGCAAAGTATGTTATTACAAATAACATACTGGGGATACCCTCTCTTCCTATTCCTGACTGATAAAGGGCAACAACAAAATTTAAGGGAACCCACCTACAGCGTAACATTTTCAGTGTTGACATATATTAACGACCGCAGTAACTCCAGATGAACCTATTGTAGTGAAATTGCTTCACACCGTGCAGAGAAATATCTTCTAAAATACTGCCCATCCATAATAAACATTCACAATATGTTATATTACAGATAATCGAGCTATTTACAGATGCCCATCGCCATACTAAAATAGTCTGCGGCTTATTTTGTGATAGACTGAGCCGCCGTGACCGAGCGGAAGAAACGCACGTCATCAACCACACCGAGCGCTGCTTTTCACTCATAGTAAAAAGTCCCCGAGGAAAGGTGTAAGACCGCCTGATTCAAGGCTAGCTTTGCATTCATATCCAAGAAATATACGTGTACCCTGTTGGGAGGATTCATTGTTATAAATAGACTGCAGAGGTCGCTATCGGCTACCTGTAACCACTTGCAACTACCCCACAAGCACATTCTTCTCTCCATTCAGTGAGAACATCTCCAACAGTAGTTGTTGAATGAATCTTTTAAAATCAAGATGTAATTATTAGTTCAGAAATAAAACCTATATGAAAAATTAAAATTATGCCATGGATTGAATTATATTTCGTGAAGACTTATATTGGTTCTTTTTTTATATTGGCTTTAACGACGCACTATAATGATGACTAAGATCTATTGGCGTCGGATGAATGAATAATACCGAGACGCGTGGCCGAGTGGTAACACACTGAACCGTCATTCGGGAGACCGGGGTTCAATTCCCGCCATGGTCGACCATCATGACAGGAGTTTTTCAAGGTTTCTCTCTGTCGTTCAGGTTGACACTGGGATGGTTCCTTAACAACAGGCCACGACCAACTCCTTCCACCATCCAAAACACCCAATAAAATAACCTTTCACCTCATCATCCCATCATCTCATCCATCATCCACCGACGCCAATAGATTGTAGTCATCAGTATAGTGCGTCGTTGAAACCCAATGGAAAAAAAATGAATGAATAATGAGATGATGGGATGATGAGATGAAGGTTTCTTAGGTAATGGAAAGGATAGTGGGAAGAAATCGGTCGTGGCCTATATTGTATGAACCATCTGAGCATTAGCCTAGAGTACAGAGGGAAACCACGGAAAAACCCTGTAAAAATGAATGGTGGCAGGGATCGAACCAGGCCCGATATGCCCCTTACCTCCTGTATCGCATGAAGCGAGTGAGCAGTGTTAACGCGCTCGCTTCTTGATTCCAGAAGATTCATTCAACAACTTCTGTTAGAGATGTTCTCACATAATTGAGAGAAGAATGTACTTGTGGGGTAGTTGCACGTGGTTACACGTAGCCGATAGCGACCTCTACAGTCTATTTATAACAATGAGTCCTCCCAACAGGGTACACGTATATTTCTTGGATATGAATGCAGAGCGAGCCTTGAATCAGGCGGTCTTACACCTTTCCTCGGGGAGTATTTACAATTGGTGAAAAGCAGCGCTTGGTGCGGTTGATGACGTGCGTTTCTTCCGCACGGTCACGGCGGCTTAGTCCATCACAAAATAAGCCGCAGGCTTTTTTAGTTTGGCGTTGGGCATCTGTGAATAGCTTGATCAATTATCCATTCAAATCTATTCCCAGGGTTGTCATGTCTTTCAAGTGGGACATCTAATACAATGAAAGTGAAGTATCAAATAACAAGCCCATGCAGCGGCCACATTTTCAATGGCAATGACTATAAGGGAATGGAATAATGGTACTAAATAATGTGAGAAGAAATGCATTGTCAATTGATAATTCTCAATATTCAATTATGATTGAACAAACAAGTGGTAATTCATAGCCCTTCATTTAAATATTAGTTGAGAAAGGCCATATGAACAGGTTACGCATTATTGTTTGTAATGTAACACACAAATACTTAGAATCTCAAACCATGTACAGTGAAACCTCTATCCATCGTTTTTCAAGGGACCAGGAAAATAAAACTATCCATCCAGGAAAACCATCCATCCAGGAAAATTTAGTATTGATTATATGGGAGGGGGGTTAGAAAAAATTAATGATACAAGCAGGAAAACGATGGATCCGGGAACGATGCATCGAGGTTTTATTGTATAAATCATTTAGTATGTAATATTACTTTCAAGAGCCAAGCATGCTCATATTTTTCAATAACGAGAAATATTTGACAAGCACGAGGTGCGAAAATATGAATAGGGGCCTACTTGATGAATTACGCTACCAATCGGGACAAAAGTGTCCCGCCTAATGTCTCAGCGGAACGTGGGTCTATCCCTCTGAAATTGGGACGTGTGGCAACCCTAGTTGGCCCCAGAGAAAATATGTGGCAAGCCCATGAACTTTTATACGTGGAATATTCTGTAAATATAAATAATTATATATTTCCAATATTTTAATTATTATTTCAAATGTAATTTAATGTAGAATTGAAGTTGAATAATGTGCAGAATGCACCAAATCGATTGTAGAAAATGAAGAAATCCGGGGCCCAGCCCCGAACCCCAAGCATATGCCAACCCCTCCAGACCCTCCTCGGCCATTGCAACAAACGAAATGTTGGGGGGGGGGGGGGGGGGGGGGTGCTGTAACCAAGAATTATCCTTGCCCACACTATGATTTTATTTGCGTGATGCCTCTGAAGAGAAAGGAGCTAAAAGTGAGGGTCAATTTTATTTTACATTGCGTGCCATGTTTCGGTAGTATATCATTCTACTGTTATACATTCTACTGTGGGGAGGTAAGATTGCCCTTGTGGTGCCCCGTCCAAACGATCCCATCTTTCACCCTTAGCCTTAATTGGGGAACAATGATTTTGTATCGAGTTTCGATGTTATTAAAAAAATATATATATCATTCGTCTATGTCTATATTTCAAGAGTATTTTCTATGCGTTTCATTCACACCATGTTTTACGTTTGTATACTAGTCAATGCAGCATATGCGTTCTAAGATTAGAGCGATATTCAAATCAAAATGAAATTGAACTTGAAAGCCATATGCTCATCGTGATTTTGCAACTGTCAAGTCACTGCCCCATTATGCAGCTTTAATTGCCAGGAACATTTTAATTGTTATGCAGCTCAAATTTCTTTTAAAAAAGCTTTGATCAGTAAATTCAATTGATATAGAAAAATTACAGTTTCTTTTTTTCTCCACAATGACTGATCCGATTTGTTCAACACTTGGGGAATAAAGTGTATTCTTGTATTTCAACTCTTAAGTTTTTTTCTAAGACAATTTTTTTCCAATTTTTCCTGCTTGGTTATTCTTCTGGAGGTTTTCAAAATTTTGAGATGGTTCTTCTGAATTGGTCCAATCAATTGCGTCCCATTACTATACTGTTTCAAGTATAATGACAAGTGCATGCCAACTGTCATTACAACCTTGTGTTCTTGTTTGATCCCTGGAGCGCAATTTTTTTTCTTCAACCACGGTAAAATACAGTCTTGCCTTACTTTCATATAATCAGGATAAATTTGCTTCAGATATAAAATATTCATATAATTTTGCCTGTTAGGCTGTTGTCCACACCCAGTATATATTATACTTGGACTTGCAAGACGTAGATGACTGGGCGTGAATGAACCGGATTATTGTGATTTTGCAGGCACACCGCCGCCCACGCAGGTAGTCGAGGAGTGGTTCGAGATCCTCAAGTGTCGGTTCCGCGACTCGCCCGACTCGTGCGTGGCAGTGCACTGCGTGGCAGGGCTGGGTCGGGCGCCTGTCATGGTTGCGCTGGCACTCATCGAGCTAGGCATGAAGTACGAGGACGCCGTAGCATTCATCAGGCAGTAAGTATCGAGAGAAATGTATTGTTTATTCGTGCTTTAAATTTTAAACCACAAGTGCTACAATATGGATGGGTTTTTGATCTGATTTCACATCGGGCAATAAGAAGTTCAAATGGGCATTTTTAGAATCCATCATCAGAACTTTCAATAGTGGGCAGGCATTTGAGACGATCGTTGAGACAGTCCAACTGTTCATCTCGAGTAACTTCATGATTTCCCCTCGGAGGCTACAACAAATCTATTCAATTCTAATTGGGGAAAACGGTGATTTTGTGGACAGTCTGGGTGAAAAACTTGATTTTGACCATTGAATGAGATTTGTCGATTCAAAGCCGGTGTCCATGTACTGGGTGTCCAATATCAGTATATTTCCCGCAGGATGATGCATTTTAATCCAGGTCGATCGACCACTTTATGTGACTACAACCAGACAACATCTTGCTGTCCTGTGTTAATAAGCCCTTGTGTTGTAGGAAGCGTCGTGGCGCCATCAACTCCAAGCAGCTGGCATACCTGGAGAAGTACCGGCCCAAGTCCCGCCTTAAGCTGCGCAACGGGCATAAGAACGGCTGTTGCGTGCAGTGAGCTGCGGTCACACGCCATCTACCAGATGAACCAGTAACTATGTGGTGCTTACCACTAGGCCACAGGTCGGACGATTGGACGCTCGGTTACACGATTTCTGGTTTTTATTTTCCATTTGCTTTGTAGTAGCTCGTAATTATCTACTCATTTTATAATTAAAACTTATTCGTATATAATACTTGACGGTTAATTTTGAAACGGCTGTCTGACGATTATTTGTTATTTTCTATCTATTGAAAATGTTGCGTCAATTTGTAAAATTTGAGAATTTTAATCACTTTTGTAAAAGAAGAGAGAATCGTTTCATTTTATGGTAGTTGCTCCATTCTTTGTGCATAATTCTTTTTAGCCCAAAGAAATCTACTTTGTTTTAAAACTGAATATCTATGATTTTTAAATAAGTAAACTATGGTACTGACAGTGTGTTCTGCCTAACAGTAATCATATCAAATAGCTAGCTAGATGACATGGTATGCCTATGTTGGCCAGCCAATCAGCTGAGCCAATTGAGGGATGATCAAGTGACGACTCATGGATGTACAGACATACAGCGGGCATAGTAGCCCGGTCGCACGGGCGAATAAATCCGATTGTGCAGGCGAATACTGCTACAGTGAAGCCTCTTTAGTATGTTTTTCAAGGGACCAGACTGAAAAAGTTACCAATGTAACTATGTAACAAGAGGGAGCATGTGCAAGCGATCGAAAAATGAAATTTACCGAGTGCAATTACTGAATGTACTGAAGAGAAACTTACTAAAGAGATTCTACTGTATCACACTATGGTACATAGGAGAGACACTCGTACATTGGGACACATTTTCTTATTCCATTGTTGTTTGAACCATAAATAAAAGAATTTATCTGACAGCACATCAAAAGAAAATTGGGAGTACAGGAACAAAAATCTTGATTTGATTGTGGATAAAACGGTGTTTTGTCAAACCCAATATTGAAAAAAAAAGTGAGCTGACCCCTGTGGCTGGTTCAGCGCGGCACTGCTTTGGGAAATGAAGTCAAAGTCGGGCGTGGGTTCAAGTCCTGCATAAGGCATGGGTTTTTGTGAACACCTATAAACCTGTAATCACTCGATTGTTTCATTATCACCAGCTCATTCGTATCCCCATTGGGGTACCCTCATTCGTAGCTGTTGGTGTGGCCATTAAATGAATGTCATTAAAAAGTAAAAACAAATAATCACGGGGTGCGGCAATGTCCCACGGTATAATACGGTAACTTACATTGGGACACACGAACTTATACCTTGGGACAACTTCTTATTGCTGTGCATATAAAATACAATGATTATTAATAATTTTGTATGATAAAAAGAAAACGTGTTTTCAGATTCTTGTAATGAAATGATGTGGAATAGTTGATACCGAGGGACCTTTGATTTTCTATATCACAAAAATAAGCATCTGAAAAGTTGTGATCTTTCATCACAAAGACCCTTGATATATCATACTGTCAGAAGTAGAGTTGTTGGTAACTTCAAAAGTCAAGCCTCAATTTTAATTATTGAAACTACAAACTTATTTAATAACATGGCATACAAAATACAGATGCAATTGTTTTCGGGTAAATGCATACTGTATATCCCATGGAACGAGTAGAATAGCATTTTATGACACGTTTTCTACTTCAGTTGTGTATTCACGTGGGATGATAACAGAACCTAATGTGTCACTGTCCCAATCTACGATCAGGTGCATACGTTTTTTGTGAACAAATAGATCATCACATGACGTAGGATAATTCTGAACCAGTAAAAATCTTTTACGTCTGGCCCTATTTGCTGTCTGAAGATGGGCATACTAGGTATTCCCCCTAATAATAGATTCTGGAAGTAATTTATAAGAGGCATGACGTTTGGTTTCGTCTTTTCAGTTTGTGAACCACTCATCTATTACTTGGCAGCAAATCCACATTCTTTTGTTGCCGCTTGATCATCTTTAAAGTGTGAATAGCTCATTGGTTTTCTGTGCAACGTTGCCCCTCACTTGATGTAAAACAGAATAGGTTAATAACTAGGGATGTGCGAGTCCATGTTTTTAGTTCCAAGTCCGAATCGAGTCTAAATAAGGTTCACGAATCGAGTCCGAGTCTTAGCCAAAATAATAAATGTAATGAACAAAGAGGTACCGTAAAAACATAGAAAACTGCGCCGATGTGTTGAGATCATGATAAGGTTTGAACCTCAAAACTAGTTTTGATGATTTTTAAAGTTGAAATTGGCCAAAATAGAAAATTACATCCCTCATATATCATCAACTACCACAACTTCCAGATCTAGAATGTGTACAGTATTTTTTCACCAGTTTTTCGAAGTTTTTGTCATAAAGCGGCTGCCATTTTTATTTTCCATAGTTGCCTTCTAAACTTGACAGCTTATGAGATCACTCATTGAAATTGAGCCAAAAGAAGAGAGCATTCAAATTTTGGAATCGGCGGCAGATTCAAAGACTCAAATAGACTCGGAAATCGAGTCTGAAATTACTTCAACGAGTCCGAGTACGATTCTGGGGGAGACTTGGACTCAAAATTAGGTAGACTCGCACACCCCTATTAAAAACATGTATCATTTTAACCTCTTTTGCAATTTTGTTCGATGTGGATGCGACCGTTGCAGTTGTTGTCTCGATGCAAATAGTCTGTGAAAAGGAAATGTAGTACCTAATTCTCTGAATGTATGTTTGGCTCCACTGGTAGTGTGCTTGCATTTCGAACGTTCCGAGACCATCGCATGAACCTTTATCTTGATATTCAACGATATTGCTACAAAGAGATACAGTATTACTAGGTTTATTATCGAACTGGCGATTGAAATGCAAACGAGGCAAGCACATTCCAGTTGGTTACCACATAAGAAACTAAAACTAGAAAGCTTTTACTGTTGTAGTCCCAATAATTGTAGTAGGCTAATTGTTACACGTGTAAGAAAGTATCCGATCAAGCTCTTAGAGCCGCTCGTTGACAACATATTACCGTTCATTACTTACTTTTTTATTTGCTGGAAACAAAAATATATTTTTTTGCAACATAACATTCACGATATAAAAGAATTCAAATATCGCAAATTTATTTGCAAGTGTATGCACTTCTCCGTCTCTTGAACTCGAAATTTGCAGGTACTATTGCATTGCATGGCTTCTTGTGGGGTGAGCAGAACCACTCATAGCCCATGGGCAATTGGCCATGTCCAACGATAGTTATCAGCACTGTTTTCACTACCCGTACAACTCTTCTTTCGCAATTGTACATGTAACTAATTAGTTTCACTTACCAGTAGTACCAAGTTGTTTTAGTTTATTGTACTATAACTGTACGAATAATGTATGTGTATATTTCTCAATTTCCTCAACTTGCATTGCCATTGATTTTGTTGAACTCTTGATTTGGATATCAGTTAGGAAAGAGTTTTGTTTTGAAAAGGATGTTCAAGAATGAGACAAGATATACTTTGTGGTGAAATAAGAGAGAAAATACATCATTACTATTATAAAATGAATAAAACTGGTTTTCTGGAATTTGGTCATGTATATTGTTATCACCTCTTGACCTATCTTTAGTTCCACTCATGTTATTTACCTTCCATTATCCTGATGCAAGTGAAAGATTTCCCAGTCCTATTGAAGACAAGCAAATAAAATGATGGAGATGATGTTCTGATTTTTCAAAGCTAGTCGTGGAACTCGACTCGAGCCTAGTTGAGGCACGACTAGCTCGGCTGGCCGGTCTTCGGCTCAGCTTTCCAGCCTCACATTTCAAGGCCGTGGGTTCAAGTCCTGCTGTAGGCAACCCCATTATCAACCGCTGATACTATTTGTAGTGTTTTCATGATATCCAAATTTTATTGATTGATCATTATTAATCAGTTGTTGGAGAGATAAGAGAAAGTATTGATTACGATAGACTAATAATACCTAATGATACATTATGGAAGTACAAATAATTATATTTTATTATCTTAATTGAATCATTCATAATGCACAGTTTCTAACAGTAACATGAATAAATAATTAACCAATCACATGCTTGGTTATGAAGTGGGTAAACATTGTGAATGTTTACATGAACATATCGTCGTAGCCCGGCGGAGGAAGATGGTCGGGCCCAGGCTCCCCAAACCGAGGTCCAGGGCCCCCACGATTGGGAGCAGGCGGACCAAACGGATCAAAACGGGCCCCTGGCGGCACAGCACCTCTGAAAGTCATGAAACAAAGAAAGCTTAATACTACATAATAATAACCCAGTGTACATCAACAGGGACATTGCGTTGAAATAAACGGATAAATCAAGTTGCACCGTTTCGTTTCAACTGATGTACAAGCCTTATTTAGTAACACAATGTCAATTGTGAAGCGATACTTGATTTTGTGTTGAGAGATCCTTTTTGTGTTTTCTTTTACATATCTAGCTGAATTTACTTATAAGGATATTTAAGAGATCGATAATAGTGATGAACTGATCAAAATAGTGATGAAATTGATGGATATTACAAAAGAACTTGAAACAAACATTGCTAGCAAGAATGTACTAAATAGTATGCTTGTTGATCGTGCAGAGTTTGATATTCCAAGCTGCACAAGAGTTTCAGGTTCCAGTTGATGGTAGCGTGGATACCACGGGGTCTTAGACTTGGACTTGATGACTTGTAATTAATGTCAAGGTTAGTTCACTTGATCAAATTATAGTGACATTCATTCTGAACCAACTAAACAAATAATTTGTTTTGTTTATGCAAATCCCACACAAACATTGAAATTTTAACTCTTTCATAAATCCACAATACTTTGAATTTGTCACCATGACATGGTGTCTGATGCCTTTGTGTACCCCTTGAAATATTTTAGCAAGAAGTACAGTGAAACCTCTATCCATCGTTTCTCAAGGGACCAGGAAAATAAAACCATCCATCCAGGAAAATTTAACATTGATCATATGGTAGTGGGGTCAGAAAAAAATGAATGATATAAGCAGGAAAACAATGGATCTGGGAACGATGCATAGAGGTTTCACTCCAACCTAATCCTGCCAAAAACTTTTGCATTTCAAACAGCTAAAAATGGGTATCAACTTGCACTGTCTTTTCAGGTAGGAAAATTCATGTTATGATTGGAGTCAACTTTGAAAAACAGCCATTTACTTGGGTCGGGGCCTATGAACAAATTTTCAAACATAAATTTGGTATTACATCAATTTTACATACCTTATAAACAATGAAAATTATTAAATGTGGATAATTAATTGAATAATATATATATTCAAGATTACAACATATCTTTTCGTTTGGCATCTATTCATACTGAAGAGATAGGGATACCTTAGTAAACCTGATGTATTTGACAGGGTTTATGTCATGGGTTCATGGCCTTGAAATCCTTTGAAATGAGTCAGAAGATCCCAAAAAAGTAGCGGAGGATGGATTTGTGCATCTACATGCGCACGCCATAAGGGGCTGCTCAGTGTTTATAAAACGATGTCACACAATTTTAGGGTATATCACCCCCTCCCCCCTCGTATGAAAAGGTCACATAGATGACGACCCTCTTCTTTTCATGCCATCACAATCCAGTCAATATTCCCCACCCATTAATTTCTTTTATTCAAATGTGGTTAAACTGGGATATCAGTGATATATTGTTTGGGGTATTGAAAAAGAAGTTTTTTTGTATTCTTGCAAAGCTTGTATTACACATATCTTTTTTGTATCAATGTGAATGTGTTTATATGCATACAAAAATATTTAGCAGAAATCGTAAGATTTAGGTCTGGACGATATTTTTTAACAAACATAACCTCTGAACTTTGCTCTAAACCAAAGCAATTTACATGTGAGAGATCCAATACAATAAACTTGGAACCATGGTCATATTGACCATGCTTGGAACTTGTCTCAAAACTCAAAAGTTTAGGCAAAGGGCAAACAAGTTCAATCACAGAGATGAAAACAATTCACAGCCATCTACATTATGCATTAAAATACAGTTTCATACAAATTATGTGGTGCTAACTGATTTTCCTAAAAATTCAAAGAAATTAATGACATGTAGTGTAAATGTGGATGTCACATAGTGCATACCCCCCTCCCTCCCCCTTGTCACATGTTTGATGTTCCCCTTGTTCCCTTGTTCAAATTGTGGACGTCATTTAGCGACACCCTCTAAAGTGTGCTGATGTGAGAAATCTGTTGGTGCACGAATAAAGGTACGCTTACTCATCTGCTTTGTACTACGCGCAACATGCTTTGAGCAACATGCGATGTGCATCGGCCAATCGGAGAATGAGCTTCTCCGTGTAGGATGAACACTTGCTAGGTGCACTGAGAGATGAACTCTGTTCATTTCTTCTACCTACAATGTGAGCTGTCACCCACAATGCAATGGAAAGTTCTGTTCACTTCTCTGAACTGTTAGACTCAACTTGGTTGCACAAACCACTCTGCAGGAGGTATATCAGCTTTCAGCAGTCATTTTTCAAATTAATGGTCTACCAAAATAAAGAAGCTCATAAAGTTTTGTTGAAGTCATTTGGTGGAAGATTGAAGAATTGTTCATGGTCACATTTTAACCATAATTTGAAGTCTGTATGGCATCATCACAGCGCTCAACAGTAAATATATTTGTGAGCTAAGCAAATGTTGCCTCTTGCTCAAAACATGTTGCTCGTAGCACAAAGCAGAAGAGTAAATGCACCTTAAGAAACAGTCAATCGGGGGCAAGGGAATTTAACTACTTGTATATAGTTACTCAGGAGCACTTACCTTGGCAACCCTCCAGGAATGCCTAGTCCTGGATCCCGGATGCCTCCTGGCGGTCCACGAAAAGGGTCGAACACCATTCCACCTCCACCGTGGCCAATGCCAGCCAAGGGGTCCAGGTCAGTTCGCCCAACACCTCGCGGGTCCCTATAACAAACATCTGTCATTCGCCTTTTAAGAATACCTGTACCAACGTCCTGGTTCTCTAGCTGGCCTCTCTCGAACATTCACCATGCTACTGCACATGACCAACAAGTGTTGCCAACTAGCGGCCATTAAAGCAAGGTGGCGTGCGTATAGTGTCCTGCACTTATCATGTCAAGATAAGCTCCTTGCCAGAGTGGTGCAACTTTGTTCACATATCTGGTATCATCTAAATAATAATGACATAACAAATAACTCATCAGCATCTGGCACATTGGTCACTGACAAAATTGTTTCAAAACATTCACGTTGAAATTGACACTGCTGTTTTCGCAGAAGCGGTATAACGGGGCCTCTACCGGACTTGACGTGAATCTAGACTGCATCTGGCTGTCTCGTATACGAAATGCTGCGGTGTGGGAAATAGGTAGACTAGAGCTAAACTTGTGCGGAATGACTACGCACTACTCTGCAGTTGTTGCTGATTCGCTAATCGTTCAAAATGGCTGTAAACTTCTAAATTTCCTCATGCATGTGGCAGCAAATTTGCATCATAAATGGTCATGTGGAGCCAGCTCAAAGGTTGGGGATGAATGAAAGGGTTGTCGGGAAAATGAGTGCCCAGTGAACTCAACTCATGTTTTTGCATGTGGTGAAGTGACACTGCACAAGACTGATATCACATCTCTTCTTTGAAATACACTCAACATAAGCGTGAAAGGCCATAAACATCGGTTGATGATTATTGTTTGCTTAACGACCCCACCAACAGCTAGGTTATACGTCGGGAATATCTCACCAAGATACGACCAGGGAAAAGTTGTTGGATGACAATTCATTATATTGAAACGCGATCTTGAAAATATGCCGATGGTCACAACTGTTGAGCAAGTAGGCCTACTAATTTGTCATGACGAGGCACATTTTTTGAAGATTCAAGTTTTTTCTTTCTACTTTCCATAAGCATTTTAAATTAATTGTACGAGAGGACAGGCATTGGAGACAAAACGTATGAAAGCTGCTCTCCTAGTCTTGATGCTAACCCAGCAGGCAAATGAAATAAAATCAATAGTTAACGCAGTCAGTCATCCTCCTAGATCAGTATGTGTATTTTATTATAATTCTGCATTATTAGCTCTAGTAAACTAAGGTGTTTTCTTTGATAGCAAAATGCAACATCAATCAAAATTCAAACACTCCAGCTGTGAGAATGAACAATGTGAGGGCTTACGTGCCTGCATGTGGACTTTTACTCTGATTAATATCTATGTGAACAAAACTACACATACCATGGGTTTGTTTCAACGCCAACTCTAGCCCCTCCTCCCAACGGTATGCCCACACGCGACGGTTGGCTTGGTTCCCACAAGTTATCATCTCGCCGAGACGGAGCATTAGTGCAAAAGTTTGCACTGGGCAAACTAGTTTGCACCGATGTATCACGTTTATTCCCGTTATGCAACGGCTCGATCAGTACTGTGCGGATTTTGTTGAGAATCTCCCGGTACGCGGGAACCATCTCTTGGAGAGTGCCTCGAGTTGCGAGGACCGAGTTCTCCACGACTAGGAGAATGCTTGAAACAGAGTAGTCGTGGACACGCTGGAAAATAATTCAACCCACAACAGTCACATTAGTTACGTGCAGTATGCCGGTAATATATAGGTCTTTTGATAGATTAAGATAGTTTGATATTAAATGGCAAATGTAAAAAATTGTAGCATTTAAAATTTACCAATTTACCACAGAATAGGCTACAAATCTTGAATGAAAATATGCAAAAAAAACAACGATGGAGAAGAGCCATGAATTGGTCCAAGCAAAAATATATGTAGTCAGTCTAGTTTAGGTAAACTAGAGCTTTGTGTCCATCAGAACAGAGTGGATCTAATTCATCACTCACCAAGAAGTTGAAAACCATTTGTTCCTCTGATCGCACGCCTCTCAAAATGAACAACTTCTTACTATTAATATAACGTAAAGCTATGTCATTCCCCATTTTATTCCAACCGTTCGGAAGAGCCTCAGATCCCATAGCTTCGACATCAAACTCTTTCTGGAAAAGCAACCAATGTGTACCAGTTAGATGACTCCAACATGTTTCAGGAACTTTCAAAGAACAACAAAATCCATATGGGCGTACATGTGTGCAACATACAGCAACATGTGTAGGCCTACACGATCCAAACACTCAAGACCAAAATGTTAAATATGGGTATCTATGATAACTTTACACATACACATGGCGAATGCTGGCAATCAATTTGTATGTCTTCCAGAAAGTAGTTGTAGGATAACATATATGGATAAATAATAACAATAATATCGTTGATTATCTCAATAATCCTCATTTTTCATATTGGGTTTTAACGTCGCACTATACTGATGGCTACGATCTATTGGCGTCAGTGGATGATGAATGAGATGAAAGGATGATGAGATGAAAGGTTATTTTATTAGGTGTTTTGGATAGTGGGAAGGAGTCGGTCATGGCCTGTTGTTAAGGAACCATCCCAGTATCGACCTGAACGACAGAGGGAAACCATGAAAAACCCCTGTCAGGATGGTCGACTACGGCGGGAATCGAACCCCGGTCTCCCGAATGACGGTTCAGTGTGTTACCACTCGGCCACGTGTCTCGGTCAATAATCCTTATACAATGTGTTTGGGTAAACCTATTTATAGACGGTGCAGGCATTTTTTCATGTATAGGCCTAGTTATAGTTACTTATGAGATCACCATTACAAAAGGGCTACATGCATGAAATATTTTCATTATTTTAGGCCCAGTAAGTAACTTAAAATCAATGGATCCATTTTTTTTATTTTCACTGTAAACTAATTGCTCACAAAATTATTAAAGAAATACTCTAGTTCTACCAATGACACGGGTCGGTTTTGCATGAAGTTGCATTAGTCATAAGGATATGGATAAGGATAGTCAAGTACTCCTTCATCTTATGGACTGTGCTTATGGGCTGTCGTCAATACAAATAGTCTCTCAAAAGCACATAATCTAGCAAAATCAACAGGTTTTTAACGATTTACATATTTTCAAAGCCATTTCAAGTTGAAAATTTCATTTGCTTTAATGTAGGCCTACCGTAGATTATTAAAATTAAATCTAAGATGATTGTATGTTGCCTATTGAGATCAGGCCCGAATTTAGGCACAGGCTGGCAAGGCTGAAGCCTAGGGGCACTTATGCCACTCGGGTCTTTTAATTTTTGATTTGAATAAAATGAAATCCTATTAAAAAAATGAAACATGAAGTTACGTCATGAGTAAAAGATAAAAATACAACCAAAGTATTGAAAATATTCTCACTCTTGAATCAAAACAAACTGGACAGCCAATAGTTGGTTATCCATCACCGTTTTTCTATTACAACTGACAAAATATAATCTGAAAACATGGTAGGCCTATTTCAAAAAGTTTTCTGTGCGCCATGTCATGTAAATATTGCATAATTAGTATGTCATCCAGAGTTGTCAAGTAACAAGTTGAAAAAAGTCGAAGAGCCTCGTGTTCAAGCCGCAAACTTGGTTTCAAGTAGTTACTTTAAAGCTGTGTGTCATTGCCCAAAAGATACATTGCTACAACCATGACACTAGTCAAATGCACATTTTAAAAATGAGCATTTATTTTCATTTTCGTTTTTCATAATTGCTATTAATATCATCTAAAGATTTTTAAAAAAGGATGAGCGAGCATAGCGACGGCTCAGTTGCACCGTACATGAAAAGAAATGCAATTAAGTACATTCAACATTTACCCAATAAATGATTAACTTACAAAATATCTGGCAGGAAGATGGACGATGACTCGTAATTTGTAAGCCGTCAACTATTTTAAACTAGGCAAACGCAGCATGCATTGTTAGGTGAGCGAGATATCTATAATCAGAGTTGTTCAAGTAGTTCTACCTTTGCTACTTTATCGACTCGGTACATTCAAAAGCTCTACACACCTTGACGCACATAAAATATACTTCATCTAGAAAGCAGTGAAACTTAGCAATATAATCTGCTTTTATTTCCATCTATTTGATGAATAAAAACCGTTTATTAAATCAACTTCTTCAATTTGTCTAGTCCTAATTGCATACAAAATTGTAATAATGTGCATCATACGTGTGTACACATTCAGAGGAAATTTAATTTTTTTGGGAGAGTTCATTTTTCAAATCTTTTTTGTCCAACCTAATCTTATGGGGTTCATAGAAAATTTGAGATGGTATTTCTCAAAACTGGTTCGACCGATTCACCCCAAAAACTATACAGTTCCAAGTTGGATACAGAAAAAGTTTCATGTTGATCAGTCAAACCCTGCAACCTGTGCAGTGCTTGAAAACACACAGAAAAACAAAAAAGAAACACCGACAAAGCTTCATAAGAGAAGAATGGAAGTGTTCGCATTCGCTCGTCCAATTATGCCTGCGTTTACCTAATAATTAATAAACTTATATTTGGCAGGAACATGGTAACTCGTTACATATTTGACAGCCGATAACCATTTCAAATTATGCCTGCGTTTACCTAAAAATTGAATGATTGGCGTTGGCTAGTCCTTTCCAGCCAGTGCTAACAACACCAAGTTATTAAACAATAAAATTACCGTAGGTTTTTTTTAATTAATTGTAAAAAATATGTTTATTGCACTGGAAATATGGTTAGGAATAATTTTTTTTTTAAATTAGGCTCGAGGATATTTGAGTATAATCTTTTGGAGACTATTCTCAGCCAACATCACTAATAATTAGGGTTGCCGTTTGATCAAAAAATCGTGATCGAAATCGAAGTGTGCAATATCGAAAATCGATCGAATCAAAATCGATTGCATGTTCATCGAAAATCGATCGAATTGACGAATCGAAATCGAATCGAAAAAAAAATGTGTTAGGTAGCAAAATAACATGTTTATATATCCCGCACGCGCTATATATAAGTATAATGTTACCATACACACAACTACGTTCTCTCCTCAGAGTCATTTAATCGAATAACTAATAATGACGTAAATCATCACGTCCGGGGTAGAATTCAGTCAATTTCGTATTGCGATTCTATTGGCGCTCAGCCGTCCCGAGTGTTTTCTCACACTAAAGTCTTGTCTTGTCTCGTCGCTCGTCAAGGTCAGACAATGACGGACCACGCACAGTAGAAGATCATTGCGCAGTAGGAATTACGCAACAAATAAAAATGATCGAAATTGGGAAAATCATGCTTCTTCATGATAAAACATTCTTTAAACTTGTTTTTAGTGGAATATCTCGCAGTTTTAAGTTGAGTTCGTCGTCATGAGTGTGCAGGTCCAGTACGCCCAATCAAAATGAGCAAAACACGTATTTTTTTACCGATTATAGGCCAAGATTCGCATATAAGCGTAGGGTGAATTTTAGGCTTGAAATTTCGAGTAAAACCCTCGGCTTATATTCCGGACAATTTTTAATATTTTAGTTTGCTTTTTTCTCTTAGATTTCTCTTGGACTGAAAACACTATTCTCATCTAAGATTACGTTTTCATCATCCACGTGATGCGCATAGTTTTTCGACTTTTTCCAAACCAAACTTCTCCGCCCCGCATGTATAATTTCATCTCAAATGTCATAATGGATATTTTGAAAAGCAATAATACACTTCAGGAGTCAATCAATCACTTCACATTTGTCGAAAGTCAAAACCACACTTCACGTCAAAACGACTAGATAAGGGCTAGAAACACGTGTGGCGGGACAAGTATTAACTCGAGACAACCAACCGTTCGAAAATCTCGGAACGATGGGCGTCAATGGAAGCGAGCGCGTTACTCGTGACGCCTCGCGCTAGTACGCTTACGATCTTCGAAAACTTTTCGATATCGATCGAATCGAAAAGTACATATCGAAATCGAATCGAAAACCTATAATCGAAAATCGATCGAAATCGAACGGCAACCCTACTAATAATATATGTAGTAAGCTGCGTCAATCTGTTTTAGGGTTATGTTACGCAATGGTTAGGGTTAGATAGGATACCGGTAAGGCTTGACCTTAAAATTACAGTCTTGATGTCCGTTCTACACAAACCTAACACTACCTAACACCAACCATGTCATGAAACCCTTAAAACCCTAAGAGAGTTAGTAAATTAGTATCAGTAATCGTGCCAGAAACACATTTGTATACCTTAATTATATATTGAATAAGCATATAATGATCAATGCTCAGTACCCTACGAGAAAAAGTGAAAATTGTCCTGTCAACACCATACCAGACAGAAACTCAGGTTTCAGTCTGGTAAAGATACAGTAAGCTTGAACCAATACATTTGAGTTTTCAAGTGTTTCAAGATGATTTACTCATTTAGCACATGGTGGCCAATTTTATCTGTTGTTTTTTCATTTCTTTAAAATTATATAAAGAAACGTTTGGTCAAGGGTTATAGGTGAGGTTCATTTTTTCAAGCCATCCACTGAAAGTGTTGTGATGCACTCTTACAAAAAATGGCAGATCTTTATGTGTACCTTCATGCATAGTCCATCATGTTCAAGGGAATTGAAGCCATGAAATAATAATAAGTTTTAGCCTCCCTCAGTCAGCTGAAGGCATTGCTTTAGAAACTGAAATTACCGTTGGGCGTGGGCTCGAGTCTCGTGTAGCCCAAGGCATGGGTTTTTGCTGATGTTCTTTCACTTATAATCACTTCATTGTTTCATTATCACCTGCTCATTTGTACCCCAAAATAACTTAGCTGTTGGTGGGGCTATTAAGTAGGGTTGCCAATCGATATCGAATATTTCGATCGATCTTCGGTATCAAGGTTTCGATTCGATATCGAAACCAAT
Organism: Brachyptera risi; assembly: GCA_964007535.1. Classification (NCBI taxonomy): domain Eukaryota; kingdom Metazoa; phylum Arthropoda; class Insecta; order Plecoptera; family Taeniopterygidae; genus Brachyptera; species Brachyptera risi. The sequence goes on along the minus strand of OZ023327.1, from coordinate 64,170,763 downwards.
CATTCGATTTTCGATTATTTCGATATCGAAACTGAATTCGATATTGAATAATCGAACAGTGGGCTGCCAGTCGTGCGCCATCGCAGATTGGCTACATCGCCGACACAAGTGTGTTTGCAATTGCGGTCCTCAGTTTCCAGGACTGGTCTTTTCATCTGCTGGCACAGTTATTTTTTAGAAAGGAGGGAGGGGGAGGGGGGAGATAGCCGCATTTCCTCAGCATGGATATTGTGATATAAACAATCATATTGTTGTATTTTTTTGGGCCGAGTTCGACCTAAATTCTAATGCCGGAATATGAATTATGAATTTATGTTGTTCAAACTCTTCATATCTCAAATTAGTATTGAAATGATGGTATTGATTAGTCACTTGACAGTGTGAGTGATTGCAAGCTTAGATCGTCGTATTCTTTTTTTTTTCTATTGGGTTTCAACGACGCACTGTAATGATGACCGAGATCTATTGGCGTCGGATGAATGATTAATGAGATGATGGGATGATGAGATGAAGGTTTTATGGGTAATGGGAAGGATAGTGGGAAGGAAACGGCCGTGGCCTATATTGTGGGAACCATCCCGGCATTAGCCTAGACTACAGAGGGAAACCACGAAAAACCCCTGTGAAGATGGACAGTAGCGGGGATCGAACCGGGTCCGATATGTCCCTTCACCTCCCGGGTCACACGAAGCAAGTGCGCTTACCACTCAGCTACTGAGCCGGTGATCGTCGTATTCATATAGGCCTAGCATTTAGTCAGGACTTCAAGAAACACATAAGAAGTAGTGCACTGTTTACTTCATCAAATTGTTAATATTTTCAAAGATACGACCCTGATAATTAAAATCCCAATTGAGAAAAATCGAAATGGTGAAAAGGTTTTTCCCATTTTTGTTTGTAGGAGTATAGTAGGCCTACAGCCGACTCGCATATCGTTTTCTCTCTCTCTCTTTCTCCTACCCCACTTCAATACCCTCTCCAGTGCATTAGGCAATGTGGTTTCTGTCAGTCAGTATAGCGAAGATATTAGTATGGTCAGAACGACCGTGGCCAGAGCTCTGAAAAGCTCTCAATGGTTTACTTCAGATCAGAACAATATATTATTATATTATTATGTTATCAGGAAATTGTATATTTTATTTGAAAAATTCAAATTAGATGAAGAAATTGTAAACTACCCAGAGCAAGTAATCAATAAACTCATGACTTTTACTACCGATATGTAAATATTTATTATGCAATGCATTACCGACAGTATCGAAAAGAAGGTTATAGAGGAAAACACAGTTGTCTGTCTCAAGATATTCACATTCGTGTGACAATAATGTACAAGCAATAATGATGATGTCCTCATCATTATCACTCAATATTCTCATGGATGCTATCTCTAATGTCTTTCATAATAATGAAAGAGAGAACAGAGAGCGTGAAAATCCTAGTCCCTCATGAGAAAAAGGGAGAGAGTATCTCAATTGCAGTGACAGTTGTGTCAAGTCTATATAACCTTAGATGTGATATATCACAAATAGGTATTCGGTCTTCAAACCTCAAGACCGATGTAATCACTAGGTACTGATCAAGTGGAAAACTGATACTGTTAACATAAACTGCATTGTCAAATATCATAAACACTACTGAACTGAATGAATGGTGTTGTTTCATGGCGCTTCAACGACGGGATTATTTGCACTCCTTCTTACTGCATATTCTATATCAGCGATCGCGTGTTTTCCTTGTCAAACAAGAGTTATTATTCTGTGTGGTTCTCTGTCGACAATGGTCGCTCAAAGTGCCAGTGTCGACGCAAAGGCAGATCCTCACTCCGTGTGACGAAATGATTATAGACGACTATGAAGAACATGATCAGGACCTTGAAAAAAGTGATATTTTCGATCGATATTCGATATCATTATTTCGATTCGATATCGAGTGAAATTCCTAAATTTTGATATTAATCAATCGATTTTTGATATGGCACATTTCGGTATCGTTTGCATTTTCTTGATCGAATGACAACCCTACTATTAAGCAAACAATAATCCTAATCAATAACCAGTTTCAACATGCAGTGGCTTCATTCTTTAGACCTTAGAACCTAGATCTAGCCTAGTAGAAAACACCAAGTTCAGAGTGAGAATATGAAGATTGGTCACGATGCACTATACAACACTTTTACCCATTTCAGTGATGGTTAAGTAAGGTAAGGTTTGAGTCGAATGGAATGCGACTTATTTTTGTTACTCAAAACTCTATCCTAAAATGCAATCTTGTTACCGTGCCCAAAATACTTGAGCCAAATCTAGACATGTTCAATGACAACTGGATCTGATGAATCATAAACAGCGTTCAAGGTATGAGGATTATTATCTAACCTACCATCAACTTACTGATCATAGGCCCAAGCCTAGAACTGTCATTGTTTTCGAACATAACCTAACAAACTTACTTCGGAACCCAGACCTATGCAACGAAAGCCTTTCGTTGTGAGATACCAGTGGATTAAAACGGTTAATACGTTTTCCTTTGTACAAATTTCATTTAAACAATGCTGATACATAAGATCCCATCCATATGTAGAGTTTGACATTTTACATCTGAACTATGACAAGCGTGAATTGCGAGTTACTAACACCAAAGATGGATTCTGACTTTGTTCTGTCGTAATGGATCGGCAAAGTGGGGAAAGGAATATGTGGTCAAGCCACGCCCCCCAGTAGCAGTAGTAGTAGTAGGTATTTATTTAGCAATAAATGCTTCTCCTCACATTTAGTTACATTACATTGAATAATACAAAGTAATACAGGTACAATAACAATCAAATCAAGAATGAAACAAAGTTGAAATGTTATACATGAGATCAATTTTAAAATTAAAATGAATTAGTCACCAAGCACATCCCAAAACTGCATCCTCTAACTTCCCTTGCATTAATTTACATTAATTCCGTCTAAACTTATATACATTATCGCAATTTCTCATCTATTGTTAGTCTATTATATAATCTCATGCCTTTAATGAATATTCTATTTTCTTGAAACGTATTTGTAGTTCTTTCAATAAATACGTTATTTTTATTTCTTAAATAATATTTTTGTGTTTCACTACTATACTTTAATCCATATTTGTTTCAGATTGGTTTTACTTTTGGGCTTCTCTAGTTAATTCGTAATGATTGATGAAGAATAATTCCAAGATCGGTCGCTAAACAATATCGGTTGTTAAAATGAATCAACCCACCCCACAACCTTTAGCTGAATTCTCTAAATGAAATGAAAATAAAAAAAAGTAGTCGATTGTGGGAATTGAATCCTGAATTTTGACAAAGTATTTACCGAAGTGGGACGAAATTTAACTAGTAAGTTCAACGTACTAAAATTGTTGGGCTGAGCTAGGTATGCAATATGCTGGGCTAATGGCAGAGCAGACCAAGATGCATTGAGGGTTGCATTGGTTTGACGGTTTGGTCTCCCGGCAGCAAACCAATGCAACCCTCAATGCATCTTGGTGCAGACACTCATATTATAGAACGACGACAACGTCGATAATGATGATAAGATTATATGTAGCGGCTATATATATATATATATATATATATATATATATATATATATATATATGTAGATATAAAATATTATATGATATACACTGTGACATGTGGCCAAGTGGTTGAATGACTGAACCGTCATTCAAGAGACCAGGGTTCAATTCCCACCATGGTCGACCATCCTGACATAGGTTTTCCTTGGTTTCCCTCTACCATTCAGGTTAATACTCATATATCATATCATCTCATACATCATTCACCGATGCCAATAGATCATAGTCATCAGTAGAGTGCATCGTTAAACCCAATATACATAACAAAAAATGTATAATATTATAAATAGATAGAAATGAATATACATGAAGATTCAAGTATTTTAGACTGTCTGTGTGGACTGTGATGACGTCCTAACATTATATATTTAATAAGTTCGTTTTTAAACGCTTTCTGTGAAATTGATTCTTTTGTAAAATCTGACAGTCTGTTATCAATCACAAATATCACGTAGATAACAATGAGTGAGCAATTATCTGTTTGGAGCGTCCACTTGGATAGAGATTTTTATGATTTCTTGTAACATGTTTATAAATATAGAACTCAGTGATGCACAACCCGCGGCTCGCGGGCGGCATGCGGTCCGCTATCTTGTATTCTGCCGGCCCCCCGACTATAGATGAGAAATTCTTGAAACTTTCATAGCATATCCCCATAAATTCATGGGAAATGTATTTGTTATTTCTAGACAGCTTTTAAATGTATTATATACCGTAATTGAATAATATAGGCCTAAAATATTGTGCACGCCTTTCTGCTTAAGATTCAATGTGACTACCGTGTATCTTGTAACAGTATTCAATTGAGCCAAATTTCATAATTAGGCCCTACTGGTTCTGGCTCAGTTTCTTAGGTTAGTTGAAGATAATGTTGACTTGAATTTTCTCAACATATATTTTGAAAACTCAACATTATGGCAACTAATCACCGATTGGACTCAACGTTTTCATTTTTTCAACTATTCGGTAATTGTCTGTTGATGGACTAGTTCATAGACATACTCTATTTGGAAATCTTTCTTGCTTCAACTGTGATTTGTGCGTGTTCGTCCTACATTTTTTTTTCACAGAAATGGCGAGTAAATCATGGTAAGATTAAATCATAGTGAAATCCTATGATAAAATCTCCCTGTTTGTTTTTGTTGAGGGTTTTAATTTTATTTTGTTATTTTTTTTCCTAATGCAACCTGATGAATTACCAGAGTAGGCTGTATACTGCCTACTCTGGTATATATATGTACTCTGGTCTCTGCAGAGAATTCATTTAATTTTTCGGGACACAATTGTATGCTGCATGTGCGACCCGCAAACAACTACAAAATGTATGATATAGCCCTTTTGATGAAAAGGTTGTGCAGAACTGAATTAACTGATGACAGTTGTTTACTTGAGTAGGGGCATAATACCATTGGGCATTTCATCAATAAGACATGTTCCATTTAGACTAATCCAATTCACTACATTTAGCCATCTTAGTATAGGCACATAACTACTATGTATAATGTTACTAGGTAGTAACATTTTGTGTAAAGATATGTATAGATTCTCTTACATTTCGAAACAGTTCTCATTCCTGGGCCTATATTTTTTAAAAGCTGTGAATTATTTGTGTCCCTCAGGAAAGTGTATTTTTCTACAGAAAGTGAAGAGTGGGTTAACAATAGTGTTACTTGTATGTGAATATAGCCGATTATCTGTAATGATAAGTGTCCACTAATTCTTTGATTCTTGAAAAAGACTTCAATTTTTTTTCACAAAATACATTGTTTGTAAACCACAAATATAGTATTGAAAACAAACCAGTGCTGATGACCTATGATGGGGCCAAGAATAACATTTTGATCTGGTTTCATTTAATTTGTATATTATTTTAAAACCTATTATGAGAATAATTTTAGATTAGAAATTTCAGGTATGATTCAAATTACACATCATCTTAATTCCATGATCTATAAGATTCTAGTCCATTATCTTCAAAACTTTGACCCACAGAAAATGTGTGAATTCAATTTAGTCGTCTTCATTTTTGTAAAGAACACAAAAAATTGCAAAATTCAGGTTCACATTGATAAATTACCTATTCCCCATGATTTCTGATCTTCTATTTAATAATTAAACCAAGTTTAAATCATAAAATTTAATATTATATGCAAATGATACTCTTTTATCAATAATATGAGTGCAATAATAATAAAATTAAAAATAATGATAACAAAACATATTGATGATGATAGAATTAATAGATGTAATAACTTTTAGAATCAACACGATAGCTACAATTGAGTAATATTTTGGTGAAATTATTGGAAAAATGAAATATAGTGAGATAGACTCAAAAAGGAACTTCAAAAAGGTAGGCTATATTGTAACCGTAATATTATTGTTCAAGATTAAATATGAGAGAGGTAGGTGGATTATACTAGGCAAAATCGCATAATATAAGTTGTATTCTCTCGTCAGGCGCCCCCTTGAGTTATCAATCAATCGATTACAAACGAGTTCCTTAGTATACTGAATATGTTATTGCACTCATGTTTCACTTGGAGGATTATATTTGTATTAGTATTTTTGTATTTTAGGTACCAAGGCTCTGTTATGCAGACGATACCAGCCACCTCATAACTGCCCAGACATTGGTTGAGATTTCAAACGCTGCAAATATAGCAACCAGCAACATGACCAACTACTGTAAGGACTCAAAGCTCTTGATAAATTCCAACAAAACAGCATTTCTTCAATTCAGGACTAACAGGCAAACTAGCGACAGCAGCCTTCTAATACGACTACTCAACACTAAAAGCATCGAAAAGGTAACAGAAGTCAAGTTCCTAGGATTAATAATAAACGAGACCCTGGATTGGACATCACACATAGCACACTTAATGTCATAGCTTGCAGTCAGCCCATATATCATCCGGAATCTGAAACGAAGTAGTCTATCGACGGTGAGAACAGCATACTTTGGGATAGTATATTCCAGGGTATGTTATGGCATTATCTTCTGGGGATCGAGCCTCACCATACGCCAAACGGATCCTACTCCTTCAAAAACGAGTCCTGCGAGCCATGGTGGGTGCAAGTTACGGCAGCTCGTGCAGACCCCTCTACACCAGACTAAAACTGCTCACAATACCAGCCATCTACATATACCATACTATCCTTTTTGCAATCTCAACCTACGCTAATCTACAAGTAAATAACACCATCCATACACATAACACAAGAAGAAACGCCGACCTACACATCCAACCCCGTAACCTTTCTCTCACTTTCTTGAACCCGTCATATCAAGGAGCCGCTCTATACAATCATCTTCCGCAACGCATTAAACAAAAAAGAGGCACACCACAATTCAAGTAAGATCTGAGAAACTATTTATTGAAGATGACACCATATTCTGTACTTGAATATTTTAACGCAGTACCATAATCAATTTTTTAACCTTCAGTCTCTTAATATTTACTCTATTATCTACCTGAATTGTTCTATAACATATACATACCATGTATCCATGTTCTACAGAATAAAGGATTTATTATTATTATTATTATTATCGTCCCGTGGACCAGTACATTGTGCAAAGTATGAATATCGTCAAGTATAATAATAGTAGGCCTGATAATAAAAATAATATAATGATATTAAATACAACACAGGCACAGATACGTAATGACTTTATAACCATTCAGTAACTATTAATTAATTCGCCACTTATTCGATGATGGATCATAGATCCACTTTTGCTTGGAGCTTAGTTTGAACTAGCCGCTACAGACCTATAGTGGCCCAGAACTCGGGATCGCTTACCGACACCATAGCCGACACCAACCGACACCTGTAGTTTAGTTCTATCCAATTGTCCAGGTATCGCTAGCAGTTGGTTCTTCGATTTCTGAATCCACTACATGTTGTCACGGTGGGGCTGTTCGAGGGGGAGTAGTCAGTAGATTTGTCAGTAGTGGCCTTTGATAGAGGCGAGGCGAGGAGAGGTATCCAAAATGGCTGACAACGGACAGTGTTTTGTGGTGCCTGTCGTCTGCAAGTGTATTTCTCAGTTCTGTCTGTTTGTGATATGGGTTAAATAATGTGTAGATAAATGTTATTGGTGGTTATGTTTAGGAGTATATATATATATAACAATTACTTTGAATAGTACTATTTTGAAGTCCAATAATGGATACCAAGATTAAAGTTGCTGTGCGGGTTCGGCCCTTCAATAGAAGAGGTAAGAACTTACCTTAATAGGCCTAGTCCAAGTCTTTAGTCTAGAGCAGTAGACCCCAATACCCCTATCTTAGGCTTAGTCATGTAGAAATGACATAGACTTAACCCAAGTTTAATAGGCTCACTGTGTAAAGTAGTTTATCTAGATTCTAGGTAATAGGACCTACTTTCAGAAAAATCATGATTAAACCAGAACTCTGTAGGCTTAGGACCTAGATTGATTTCATTCCCGTGAAATATTAAATAAACATACAGTTATCGTAAGCCTACATTGATCTGGGGATGTAGGCTTACTTTTTGTTGTTGAATAGAACCATTACACAGCTAGGCCTACCAGAACAAGTGGTCATCGATATAGTTATGATCAAATGTTCTTATTTCATATTTTTCAATTAATGTGTTATTTGCACATGTTGCAGAGCTGGAACTTGGTACACAGTGTATTGTCCAAATGGAGGAACAGCAAACGATCTTACATCATTTAGAAAGGTACAGACTGCCAACCCTTTCACTTTTATAATTTCTCTCAGTTTGCCAGTACATGTAGGGCCTACTAATTGAATTGCAAGTGATGGTGGTCCAATGACTGCTTGACTTAAAACTGCATGCAGTCTGTTGCATTAGGCCTAGGCCTATGTCTCGACTATAATATTTTTGTTCAATACGAAGGTCTACAATTTTATATTTATTTTGGTGAATTCATAGTAGGCCTAAGCCATGCCAACCTTCTTTTTAGGCTGAAATAATGTAGGAATATCTGCCAAATCATTGTTATCACAACAAGAAAGGGTAAATTTGTCATGCTCGGTACCACACATAATTATGCGAGGTTAGTACACTAACCTTGACCTCTAACCCCAGCCAAAACGACACCAACCTTGGACAAAATTTGTTTTTCAAAACAAAATTTGGTACCGAGTTACATAAAATTACCCAAGAAAGTTATAGGCCTATAATTGCAAAGTAGGTGCATTCACATATTATGTAGGCCTACAAGGACGGTAACTGATGCAAATTCGAACAGAACTCGAAATGTTGTTCGTTCTCTCACTTGTTGATCGCTGCCAGGTTGTGCCAACTGAAATTAAACTAGCCATCTCGTTCGAAAGTTAATTTACAGTCTCGTCTTTTTGACACAATTTTTAACCTAAACTAATTTCACAAATGATTACGGTAAGGTGGTGAGGAATGTGTTGAAAGGACAGCGAGGCTGTCGTTTATTTATGTCGAGTTATTTTCTTGCAACCCAAGAGTTGGTGCAACTGAGTGTAGGCCTACTGACTGATGCAAAATAAAACATGGCAAGCAGTGCAAAACTTTGCTTGAAAGGCATACCGGTACAATAAACTATGAAAATAAATGGTAAAACAATCCAAAGCTGATAATTATAAACTATTGAAGAGTGAAAAAGAAATTACTGATAGTGACTCATTGCTGCGTCCTTACTATAAATATTTCTAGCTATAAAAGATTGGCACAGCTTACTAGGAGATTATTGTTATTTTTGATTGATTATTGTTTGCTCAACGACTCCACCAACAGCTAGGTTATATGGGGGTACGAATGAGCAGGTGATTATGAAACTATGATGTAATCTGATAAGTGAAAGAACATTTACAAAAACATGTGCCTCATGCGGGACTAGAACCCACGCTCAACGGTGACTTCAGTTTCTGAAGCGGTGCCTCAGCTGACCGAGCTACTGAGGGTGGCATATCGTTATTTCTTTTCATGCTGTATTGTCAATATAGGCCTACATGTAGACCCCACTGCAATAATTATTACGGTATTGGTAGGGCTAAAGGTAGAGAAAATCAAAGGAACATTTAGTGACATTATTCTGTCCAAAAATGAGTTTTCTAGTGGGTTTTGACGAATCTGGCGAGAAAGAGTCGTTTAATTTTATTTT
>OZ023327.1:64133533-64158533 GCA_964007535.1 Brachyptera risi | reverse complement strand
GATATTTACATTCCAATGACAATGATTCATATCGACTACCGGTATCATGTTGCAGGAATTGAATTGATTATCGTAAATTTCGAAAAAATATCGATTATACTTGAGAACCCCATTCACTTAGTGTGTTTACATTGAAACACGGAAGGAATTCAATATCACTAGGAAAACGCAATGCATGTTCATAGCTTTGCGGGATGAGTTGGAAAAATGGTACATATTCAATATATATATATAGACTCTATGATCTAAACATGTGGTCAGAATATATAATGAGATTATCAGTCAGCTGAGGCACCGCTTCAGAAGCTGAAGTCACCGTTGGGCGTGGGTTCGAATCCTACATAAGGCATATATTTTTGTAAACATGCTTTCACTTATCATCACTTCATTGATTCACAATCACCTGCTCATTCCCACCCCCGTACAACCTAGCTGTTGGTGGGGTCGTTAAGCAAACAATAATAATCATCGTCATCGTCATATAATCACAAGGCATATTCAATATATCAGTCTATATCTAGATCTATTAATATCTAATTAACCTTTCCTTTGACTTTTTATAAAAAAATCCTATCTATGGATCCCATAACTTGTGTCCGAAGACACGCTCACATTTTTCTATATTAATTTAATTCCGAGCACGGATCACTTTGCTTGAGATAGCCACATGGAGCACATCTACGTCAATTCCAACTCCGAGATACAAGTTTGAAGTTTGAACTCTCGTTAAAATGACTATTCATTTTATTCGAGTCAAATATTAATAAAGCTCTGCCTTTACACAACATTACAGCTGGCCAAACAAGGAGGACACACTGTGGCCCTAATGATTATAATTCAATGTCACAGATTTGCGGGCTCAAATTTGGTCAATTTTGTGTATTTTGACCTCAGAGTGGGTTGATGGGGTAATGGATAGTAAGGGTTAACTATCATAGAGGAGGCGACCGAAGAAATGACTCGACTGTCAATATGATCATTAGTGAACAATCGGACCAAGTAGGCTATACCTGTTAACATTGATATTTTTATATATTTTCGATTTTCAGTTTGTTTTCTTGAAATCAGTATGCGGTTTATTTCCATTGAGAGGACTCCACCACCCACCAAATGTTTTCATCAAGTAATTCTTAATTTTTACCTGATATGTCTCACCGGTTCAACCGATCTTGTCTATGTAGAATTCTACTCTGAATGAAAGTTGTGTCGAAAAAACTTTGGAAGTGTATTGTTTTTTCTGACTGATTGGCCTGTGAAGCACGCACGTGAATCACACAACCGATAACGTTTTTTCATCAACTCGAAAATGAATATTCGTTATGTTAATCCTTTATAACTAGCCAGACCCCTCATGTTTCAAACATGACCGGCCCCTCTTCCTTCCGCCCTCCTCCTGAATGTACTACAACGCTTTCCTCTACCGCCCCTCCCCCCTCCCCCTCCACCCTTACTCTGTCTCCCTCTCCCCCTCCCTCTCCCCCTCTCTCTTTCTCTCTCTTTCTCTCTCTCTCTCTCTCTCTGAATTACGTATTATTGCTGCGTTCGAATCGAAAGTTTCACAGAACATTCGAGAATGTTCTAGAAGCAGCGTGACGGATAGACAGACAGAAAGACAGATAGAACTGGAAGACTATGTATTAACTAGCAAGACCCCCTCATGTTTCAAACATGAGGCCCCCCTCCAACCACGCCCCACCCCTTCCTTCCTCTACTCTCATACCCTCTCCAGCCATCTCCTTTCTTCCTTTCCCCCCTCACCACCCTCCTCACCCCCTCCTTCCTCCCCTCACCCCCTCCTTCCTCCCCTTCCCCCTCCTTCCCCCCCCCCCCCTCTGCCGATCCTCACCCTCTCTCTCATTCTTTCTCTCTCTCTCTTTCACTCTCACTCACTCTCTCTCTCTCTCTCTCTCTCTCTCTCTCTCTCTCTCTGTCTCTCTCTCAATCATGCATTGTATAATATAAACGCACTAAGGAAACCTATATTTTTAAATAACTACTCAAAGAGGTTCTTAATGAACACTCATTTTACTCTGTTGTTGATTTTTTGAAGCATAAATTTTAGTATGCTTCTAGTAGTTCTATTTTTATTTGACATTTTCATATCATTTGACTATTCTTAATAATATGTACACAGTGTACGTTTTTAAATGTATCAACCGTTAACACATGGCTGAAAAATAAATGAATACATAAAAATTACTACTGCGTCATCAAAACGAAAGTTCCACACCCCGCCAGCCAGTCTGAGACCCCACGCCATGCAGCCAGACTGCCTCCCCCCTCTCAACACCTCACCTCTTTCGTCACCCCCTTCCACACCCCGCTAGGCCAAATAACTCAGCCGTCCAATCACGTTCGAGAAACAGCGTTACCCGCTCTACACATACATACACACACAGACCACAGTAACTCTTATAGTAGAATTAATGAATGATTAAACTTGATACGAACAAAGAAATTTCAGATCAACTGCCTCCCTATTCAACACCACTAACGCATGGGTGGTTCGTACGTTCATTATACAAATTTGACACGAATTTGATTTGATGCATACAAATTTGATAATATCCTTGTAATTACCATTGTTTTTCAGAAATATAATTCCATTATTGATTTTTTTGTCTGCTGCACTATCAAAGGAATTTTCAACAAAGATATAGTCGTACTTGAGCAAAAAATAGGAGAATGAGTACAATTTTAAAGAGAAAAATAGATAATTTGTGTGTATTTATTCTTCAGAATGTTTATTCAAAATGAATGTTGAATATTCATCTTTCCGAATGGTCATGATAATTTAATTGATGTTTGGAGTAGAAGAGAGCTCGCATCACTAAAATGTAAACCCGAAAGTGTGTTGTTGTACGTAGTTATTGCGTGTTCATTTTCTGTGTAACCGAGTTACGAGTACATATTTATGTAGTCCCATGCGCGGAGGCACCCACACGAAGGAGTAACGAGTCTATGAGAGACTGATACATATTTAGTAGAAGGATTTCTGCAACTCATAACTAAATATATAGGACATCAAATCAACTGAGCCGAGCATCATTATTTTCATCACCATCTCTGATTTTGATGAAATTTATACCAGTTGTACCAACCACTGAGTCAACCAATCGTACAAACTTTTGGCTCCGCAGCCCTTATAGTTCTCGAGTAACGCCAAATTTGGCACTCTTTGCGCCGTTCCAAAATTTGCAACTTCTAAACCGTTCACCGTAGAGACATTTTTTTCTACCGTCAAACTCTGATTTGTTGCAAATTAATGCATCAGCTTTGATACTATTCTGTGCAATGGACATCAAGATATCTGTGTTTGCATTTTTTGTTTTTTAGTCATTTTTTAGTTATACATATCTCTATCTATCTATCCATCCATCCATCTATCTATCTATCTATCTATCTACCGGTATCTATCTACCGGTATCTATATCTAGGTATGTATGTAAATAAATATATATATATATATATATATATATATATATATATATATATATATATATATATATATATATATATATTATAAAGTAAGCAAGTATTAATGATTTTTAAATCTTTCCAATCCTCAAGCTCACGGTGAATATATATATATATATATATATATATATATATATATATATATATATATATATATATATATATATATATATATATATATATATATATATATATATATATATATATATATATATATATATATATATATATATTATAAAGTAAGCAAGTATTAATGATTTTTAAATCTTTCCAATCCTCAAGCTCACGGTGAATGTCGGCGTTTTATCAATGTCTCAACCAAAAATAATGCAGTTTGAATCACATCAATGAATCATAACTAAATTGTTTTTCTATTTCTACATAGGCCTATACATAGACTAAATTGAAACTTCTAGTTAATTATCCTCGCTCGCCCCTTACACATATCAATCCTTTCAAAATGTATGATCCGAGATCAACTGCACCACTCAATGACTGCAGCACTCCTCCATACACTTTCTGTCTCTCTCTCTCTCTCTCTCTCTCTCTCCAGCTGGATGCGTCACTCAACTCTCACTGCTCGCTTCCAGTGCGGGGGGGGGGGGGGGGGGGGGGTAGAACATTCCAGCAGTAATCAGCTGACGAACGGAATGGCGTCACAACATACAGAGACGGTCGACAACAATATAGTGATAAAGGGATTACATAGAAGCGAGATATTTATACATTTTGTTAGTTATTTATTTGACACTTTGAAGTGCTGATCCGATCAGTAAAACAAAGCGTAAAATTCTGAAATTCTGAAAAAATATGTTTGGCTCAAATATGCTGTTTATCACTCATCTCACTGGGGTAGATTTATTCGGGTTGATTTATTCTCGTTTATTTATTCTATTACAAAAATTGAGTTCTTCATATTTTGTTTAACCTTCACCTTAATGAATAAATAGAGTTAATATTATGTCGATAACATATTGTGTCTACGCTGCTATGATCTCTTGGGAAAATGTACTTTTTGTAACATTCTTTTGAGCTCAGTTGCTCACGCTACTCGCTTAATGTGATCCGGGAGTCTAGGGGCATATCGGGCCTTGGTTTGATCCTCGTCACCGTTCATCTTTACAGAAGGTTTTCATTGTTTGCCTCTGTAGTGTAGGCTGATGCCAGGATTGTTCCTTCAATATGGTTCCTTCAATATAGGCCACGACTGCTTCCTTACCACCATCCTTATTTTATTTTTATTGGGTTCAACGACGCACTGCACTGATGACCACTATCTGTTGGCGTCGGTGAATGATATATGAGATGTTAGGATGAACAGATGAAAGGTTATTTTATTGGGTGTTTTTGGATAGAGGGAAGGAGTCGGTCGTGGCCCTTTGTGAAGGAACCATCCTAGTATTGACCTGAACGACAGAGGGAAACCACGGAAAAAACCCTGTTAGAATGGTCGACAATGGCGGGAATCGAACCCCGGTCTCCTGAATGACGATTCAGTGTATTAAGCACTCGGCCACGCGTCTCACCTATTGGCTCCTATTACCTACAAAACCTTCATCTCATCACATCATCTCATTAACCTTTCATCCGACGCCAACACACATTATATACAGTGCTTCGTTGAACCCAATATAAATTAATAAACGACAAAATGATCATATTTTAGTTTCTAAGAAACTGTTGTTGTTCAATCCTTTTAATATTCTATGTAAGTAAAAATTATTGTATTGAAGTCTCTTAGTATTTTGTAAAATGTTTTCAAGATAATCTAGTCTCCCTCCGTTGCTCAGTCAGCCAAGGCACCGCTTTAGAAACTTGAGTTCGAGTTCTGCATAAAGCATGCGATCTTGTTAATGTCCTTTCGCTCATCATCAAGTCACGGTTTCATTATCACCTGCTCATTCTTACCCCCGTATAACCTATCTGTAGGTGGGGTCGTAAGACAAAGTGTGGTGGTCTGAACCGTCATTCGGGAGGCCGGGGTTCGATTCCCGCCATGGTCGACCATCCTGACAGGGGTTTTTCGTGGTTTCCCTCTGTCGTTCAGGTTGATACTGGGATGGTTCCTCAACAGGCCATGAGCGACTCCTTCCCACTATCCAAAAACATATAATAAAATAACCTTTCATCTCATCATCCCATTATCTCATTCATCATCCACCGACGCCAATAGATCGTAGCCATCAGTATAGTGCGTAAAACCCAAAATAAAAAATAAAATAAGTGTGGTGGTAGGCCTATACTCGCCATTGTGTGAAAGCCGGTTGATCTACTTCATCGCTCGACTCGTGCGCAGACAAGTTTGAAGCCCCCCAAAAATAAAACACCATTTTTAGTCTTTCAAGTAGGCCTATTCACAATCTAAGCAATTGATGATATAATTCTGTGTCGCTAATTCATATTGCTCCATAAATTCTGCCTGAAACTGTTCCAAACTCCGTTTTTCTCATTCCATTTTACATTAATTTAATTTTTTTTTTCGTTTTTTTTTCATTTCCTTTTTTTCCATTTTCTTTTTTTTTTATTTTTCATTTTACCAGCACATGTAGCTGAGTGGTTTACGCATTCGCTTCATGTGATCCGAGAGGTGAAGGGACATATCGGACCTGGTTCGATCCCCGCCACCGCCCATCTTTACAGGGTTTTTCGTGGTTTCCCTCTGTAGTTAAGGCTAATGTCGGGATGGTTCCCACAATATAGGCCACGACCGCTTCTTCCTACTATCCTATCCCACCTCTTCACGATAAGAGTGAAACTCATGAGGTACAAAAAAAAACAATGAAGGCATCTAATGCTTAGACTAAGATGAGGGGTAAACAACTATAGTACATTTGGTGTAGGTCTACACCTGATTTCAGATTTCAAGGGATTTCAGGGATATTTCGTAGGATTTCAAGAAGATTTTGAAGGATTTCTAGATGATTTCATGAGAAGTGTACACCATATTTCAAGAGTTGTTTACCCCTCGGACTAAGACTTACTTTTATCAATTATTCCTACTTTTATGACATTACTATTCAAAACAAAATCTCAATTACAACCTGCATTTATGATCATACCTCTGTATGTATAAAACTTATTTCAATATTGTAGGTCTCACACCTGATTTTTCTTCATTCATAAGAAGTCATAACTAATAACATAGTGTATGTGAGAGCAATTTCTCTCTCTCTCTCTCTCTCTCTCTCTCTCTCTCTTTCCTCTCTCCTCTCCCTCGCTCTCCTTCTCTCTCTGGATGCCCACAGTTTCACACCTGTGTTCCTCGGTTTGCTCGTTACAACGTGTTACTGATATCGTGGGTGGATAAGGCTGGCGGTGGTCGGAGGTGGGTTGGCGGGGGTGGAACGCCGGCAGATCAATAGATGTGCACTCAGCGCAACCCACACACAACTGCTACGGGATGGAGGGAGGCTGCACCGTATATATATATATATATATATATATATATATATATATATATATATATATATATATATATATATATATATATATATATACATATATATATATATATATATATATATATTACCTTACCGAGATCCGTTACTCCTGCAGCCGATAGCGACATATGCTCGTTCTCGGCGGCCATATTGGACATATAAAAATAGAATCTGTGCAAGGCATTTCATATCATCACTAATATATGTCAAATATGGCGCGAACTGGTTTGGAAAGTGGTGTTAAGCTTCTACCAAGACACAAATATGTACGCCTTCTTAACGTTGAGTAAGGTATCTTGGTAATTTATATATATATATATATATATATATATATATATATATATATATATATATATATATATATATATATATATATATATGTATATGTATATATATATATATACATATATATACATATATATATATATTATATATATATATATATATATATATATATATATATATATATATATATACATATATATACATATATTATATATATATATATATATATATATATATATATATATATATATATATATATATATATATATATATATATATATATATATCAATGACTGCATGCACCCTACCAGGGTGCCAGTATTTTTCAACAACATTAAATGCAGGCATCAAAATTGGTCACTATTCGAACTGTCATTTTTTTTATCTCAGGTTCGATATTGTCGCCTCCACTTTTTTTTAGCATTTTTGATCTGTAAAATCTTATATTATCGTTATACACCTTAATAATAATTATTGCGTTTTAGGCCTGTAATCGTTAGTTGTTCGGAACTATATATGTTTGGTCCCTAATTTGATTAAATTAGCAAAACTTTGAACGTTCAAGTGACGTGTGCTGGCATGGTACTGGTATTAGTTCTACATGTGCCAGCACGGCACAAATTGGGTGCACGCGGTCACTCGGACACTTTGGCATTCAGTCTGCTCACTTTGGCTTCTTTTTGATTGTATTATGGATACCCGTCGAGTTGAGAGTCATGAAGGGTCTATGTTAGGGCCATGTTACGCGAGCTGAAATGATTGAACTTGAAAGAAAAACAAGTTCGTTATAACCCAGTAACCTAGCACACCATAATCAACATATTCCACATCGTGTAGCATGGACAAATCATATTCCGGAAATGAATCCCGCCTCCGAGCTGGCTCAGTCAAGACACCGCCTTGAAAACTTCGATCAAATCGAGCGCGGGTTTGAGTCCCGCACTCATTCACCCGCTCATTCGTAACCCCAAATAACGTAGCTGTTGGTGGGGTCATTCAATTCAATTCAATTAATTTTTATTCCATATTAATTGTAATCACAATCACACTCATATGTACATTTGATTATAAAAGTACGAGTATTGAAATAAGTCGAGTTATAAATATAATAGTTGATAACGTTATAATGGAAAAAATATATTAAAAAACAATCGTGTCAAAGTAATATATTTTGGTACATTCGTCAACCACATTTAATCACCATTCATTTCCTTTTCTTTCATTTCTCCCCGCCCCCCCACAACCCCCCCTGATCCCAAAATCCCCCGCGAAACATTCGCGGGCTCGCGTACAACGCAATTTCGAGTGCTGTCTTGAATATTCCCAAAGCTTCGCTAGCGTGCGCACAACAACCCCCCCCCCGCGACCCCCGGACCATCGACCCCCCATAGCTCCCCGACCCCCAGCCCCCTCCCCCCCGACCTTACCAAACTTCCCCCCCCTCCGCCCCCTGACCCCCCGAAACCTTCGCGGGCGCGCTACAACAGCCCACCAATGTGTTATCGCAATCGGATGAGCGATATAGGAACGCACGCACAAGCAACAAACAATCAAACTCTCATTTTTATATATATATATATATATAGATTGTCACTGTTGGTAGCTTTTTTAGTGAACATTAAACAATCAAAGTCTTGGCCTCGTGGAGCTAGCTAGCACTAGCACGAAATTTCGAGTGGTTTATCAGGTAGGTAAGTGTCCTGTTTGCCAAGTGAATGCTCACTGCCTGGACCCATTTGCTGTGTACTGTCATGCAACGGGTCCTCGCAGCTTTGTCCTGTTCATACGAACGCTGGAATGCTAATCGTGCAGAGTTGTATCTTCGATTGCCAGTGTCATATCGTTCAGACACAGATTGCATCGCGACAACCTAGTGTTACAAGTCGAATATTCTTATTGATTAGAACGCAAGGGTGTAGATTTAGCGAACGATCAACTTTTTGTTGTTAAAGAACATCACAATCCTGAAGCTAGATTTTAACGAAATGACTATATTTATTTTCACAATTTTAGAGAAATCTAGAAATCATCATCTCAATTTCAGAAATCATAATTTATAATTTAATATATATTTTGTCTTCCAGGATGCGGTCCTTTTTCTGAGTCGTGACATAGTGGCTTTACTCGATACTGTTCATGTTTCCTATACAGAATCGGTAGTGCCTACGTCATGAGTAGGGTTCTCTGGCGAAAAAAAAAAATTGATTCAAATTCATCCATAGCCTAATATAGGAACAATGATTTTGTATCAAATTTCAATGTTATTAAAAAAAATCTGAAATTGAGATGATGATTTCTAGTTTTCCCTAAAATTATGGAAATAAATATTGTAATTAATCATCACAATCTAGTTTCAGGGTTGTAATGTTCTTCAACTTTTGAAAGGTATGAGATATCAAAATTCTATTTCAAATTGGTATTAGGCCTATCTGTTATTCCGTTATTGCGTTATTACGTGCTCAAGTATTTATTTTTACAGTGATACCAATAACCAATGGTGGTACTGCTGCTCACTCAGCCTGCACATCGTAATCGTACCGTACTATATTACCGTTGGTTGGTTACCGTCGGTATACATGATCCTATCGCCACTTCATCGTTTCATCATCACCCTCTCATTTGTACCCCCGTATAACCTGGCTTCTAGTGGGGTCGTTGAGCGTCGTTGAAAAGAATGTGTACAGTGGATTTCCCATAATTAATTGAATTATTGTGAACACATGGTAATTCAAGTGGATTTTTCATGTCGACGCTTAATATTAATAAGCCTTCTTGATTTAATATGTATATGTTAATTGCATCAATACAAAGAACTGCGCGATTAGCTTTCCCGAGGCAGTCACATTTTTCCTTGGATTCTGCCATTAACTGTAACCTTCTTGCCGAAGTTGGTTATCGACGACTATTGCTGACTGGAGTTCGCTTCTCCTGTCTGTATAATCGCCAACAGGTAGGTTTATATTAAGACCTACCTGTTGGCGTCCGATATGCAGTCGCCAACTTACGGCTAGATCTGTTGGCGAATTTCATGTCACCTACACCTGGGTTGGCATATACCTGACTTTCATAGTGTGAAAAATGTAGGGCAAAAAATGTGTGACAAAATCTTGAAAACAATGAAATATGCCGTATATGTAACCGATCATTTTTTAGGAAATGAAAGTTGGGAAACACACTAAAAACACTGGTTTGGGAAATCTTTTGTAATATATTTTCAAAATGAATACAATTTAAATTATAATGTGTATGGTAACTTCATGATACTGAGAAAAAAAAGGAAAAAAAAGTAGTTCGTCTTGTCACAGTTTCGTCACAGGTCCGCCATGATGTTCCTGGGATGCAAGATTGTGTTGCCAACTCAAAGTAATAGACATAAAAGTTACTAACCGAGTCACCACACAGCTTTCTGAAAGCTGAAACTCGACGGACAAGACTAGACAGTATCTTACATGCAACTGATGAAGTCTGACAGTGACAGACGACATGTGGACATTATTAGCGCCACTACAGACGCGCCATGCGGACATTTTCCAGGTGGGGTTATTTATTTTTCGAATTCTACGACAGTTGGCAAGACTAAAACAATCGCGAAAAACATCGTAGCTACAGTGACATTTCAGTTGAAGGATGAATACTAAATTACCAATATACAAAGGAAAATGCTAGTAACCCAAACGATACCTATTAATTATCAACTATTATGCAGTGTGCAATTAATAATTCACAAAATATTGATGATTGACAACTTTAATTTGCCAAAAAATGATCGGTTACATATACGGCATATTTACCCAGTTTTAATCACCGTATTTCATTCTCAGTCCTGGTCTTGGTTAACGAATTCGAATATAGATAACATAATGAATACTGCGGTTCACAACTGTCAGTTTTAGTATTAGTTGCCGAGTTCGTCCTACGTTTTTAAAACTGGATTTTATATCGTTGAGACGAAGATAATGTGTGCGTAACATGGTGGAAGGTTTTTTGATTTTATTTCGATTTTCGCAACTAAATGTTCCAGAAATATGTTGGAAAAATGAATAACAGAGGTCATAACTTTTTTCAATTCTATCTGGCCGCATATGGCCAAAAATTGTTGTCGCTCGAAATTGGACACTGGGACTTGGAGGTATCCGAATACACGCAAAAACTTTCATGTGTATGCAAGTTTAATTCAAGGGTAGCTGAATATGTGATATACGCATAGTGAATGATTATTGTAAATTATTTGAACGTCAGCCAAATAATAATAAGAATATGTAGAAAAAAACTAAAATTCTCATTACTATAGCAGCAGTTTTAGTTATTAGATTTACAGATTGCCTTAAATCTTTGTTAACTGCTTGGAATAGGTCCTTCAATAGTATTTGCATGTAATATACGATTTCATAAATACTATTGAACAGAATGATTTCCAAAATTAGGGTGTTGCTAGAACTTGAGACGCTGAAATTGGCGAAAGTAATTTCCGTTGATAGTATGGATCAAGCAGTTCAAGCTATAAATTAAATTACCTTTTTTTCATTTGAACTTGAAAAATCATTAGTCTGTTATGAATCATTTATATAAAGCTTTAGGGGCCTAACCCCACAAGACTGAAAATGTTTTATCATCATAATAGGTATTCGCGAGAATTTCAAAATAAAATCAATGAAGTTTTTTTTATATATTGTAAAACATCACGTATTTTTATGTTGTTTCACGGTGAAAATGGTGAATTGAATTCATTGTGTCATCATCGTCGATAATTCAAGTTACAGGTATTAATTATTCATTACATTCAACTTTTGGGAAGAATTTAAATTTGGGAAAGATATAGAAGTTTGCCAGGGAGGATCAATTAACCGCTTGCGTTTCCCCACCCATGCACCTGACGAGCTGGCTGACGATAAAATATGACCCCAAGAGAGGTGGTCGCCGTGCACTGTTTACAACTGACACCACTGTATTTCTATGGGGTTTCTCTGCATTTTGAAACTATGGTGTAATATTGCTGTGTTCCTGAGCGTGAATATTATGTTAAATAACATTGAATATCATTTCACACATTTCCAGAGGGTAAAACTTGAGGCTACTATGCGTAGTTAAAATACGATGTCACTAATAATTTAATAGACCAGTATCATTTTCTATGCATGATGCTCTTTTCATTTTAGACTACCAAAAAGTAATCAATGATAGCTACATAGACTGGTAGCAACAAATGTATTGAGAATAAAGAATTTCCTGTATTGTTCAAGTTCACTTCACCACGCAAAACAAAACCTACTTGGACAAAAAAGAGTTACCACGCATGTGTGTGTCCGAGATTAACATAGTATCATGCGAAGCGATTAGTTGGTCCCTCTAATGACCTATATTAAAACATATAGGCCTCTTAGAAATGGTGATTTTGAGAAAAATGAGTATCGCTACGGTAGAAATTGAAGTCTGGCCGGGCAAGGGTTCGAGTCCCGCATAAAGCTTGGAGTTTTTGTAAACGTCCTTTCATCAATTATCACTTCAACCACAGATAATCGAGCTATTTATAGCTCGATTATCTGTGCTTCAACGTTTCAGGAGCATTGAAATTGAACAAAAAAATGAGAAGGCTCAGGCCTACACAAGTTGAGCGTATTTGCTAGGTAGACCTATGTTATGTAGGTCCAACATAGGCCTTTGCGTCTCGTTTTTGACAAATAAAATACCTAGACCGAACAATATTAGTCTGGACCTAGACCGTAAGACGATAGTTTTATCACGTTTTCACGAAAGCTTCACATAGCCTACTTGACTAAAGAATGAGAGGAATGTCAAATCATCAAGTTCAGATCTGGGGTTATTTATTTAAATGGAATAAATGAATAAATCATGGAACATATATCTGATAAATATATTTAGAAACAACGTATCAGCTACCTCATCAGCTATACCTCATCTTTGAGACGAACCAATCAGATGCTTCGAACAGTTTAAATAGTTACGGCAGGATGACTGTGATGACGACGAAATATATGCACGCTGTTGGAAGTTTAAAACAGTTTCTAATCAATTGTGAACCGAGATGGTTCTAAGCGCGTTGAAACTGAAACTGAAACTAATCGACTAAGACTTGTTAAAACAAGTTTTCAACGTACAACTTACAACGTACAGCACCAGAGCCATAGTCTAAATATATTCTTGGTAGACCATGCACCAGAGCACCACGCTGTTCTTTGACGTAACTTGGTGAAGACAATTCTCGGCGCCCCCCGTGTATCCCTTTCCGATTCACCGCGCCTAATTGTATACGATTATTTTATTATTGGTTATTTAGTATGATTATGTAGGTGATAGGTCTACAAAGTAATTTTGTATCGATAAGTAGCTAAAAAAACAATTGATGACTTTCGTATTGAAGATTAAATATATGAATTATACTATGAACATATGAATGATGGAATTTTAGTATTTTTTACGGGTAAAACCATGCAATTTGATACGTCTCATGGTATAGGTTGCATTGACGGCTCAAATTATTGTTTCTATTTTTTATAATTGAATAGTTTTTCAGAACGGGACATATCATTAGGTTTTTATATTTTTTAAATTAATATCAATTCACTTCAAGGGGGCGTTAACATGTTTCCATAGTAAAAACACATGTTTGTTAAAACTTCCACAACAATTGAATACATTTTTTTAAAGTAATGAAACTTTGAGTTTGAAAATAACATTGTTGAAAGATACTAAAAGACATTAAAAAATTAATACTTTTATCCATTGTTGACTTTTGCTATTCAGAAGGCAACAACGAAAAATGGACATTGTTTCACTAAAGGTGCATTTTTAACACTAGTATTCACAGTAATGGGCTAATCTTTTTTTTCTGAGCTGACAACACATGTAAGATAAAAAAACTAAGCACCTAGAATTTTTGTACCACAATTTTTAAGCTTCATGGAAATTTTTGAGCAAATTTCTCTGTTACTTTGATGAAACTATTCCATAAAAATTCATATCTCTGTAAATATACCTGACATTGAAATTCTAGGAGCTCAGATTTGGCATTTGACTACTAGCTATGTACCCTGAAAATTGTAAAACAATTGGTCTGTCGGTTTCTGAGATAATGCACCTTACATATACCAAAAAGTAGTTACGAGTAACATAATGAAATGTAAACCAATGCGTATATACAATGCATAAAATGCTAGGTCTAATCCAATCTGATACCTGAATTTTAAATACGCACAGTTTATTTAATACTTAATATTTAAAAAAAATGTCTTCTGCACTCTTTTAATACACACTTAATTCACATGAAAAAGAAAAAAAATGATAATAAAAAAAAATCATGTTAACGCCCCCTTAATGTGTGCTGCAAAAATTGAATCAAACTAGAATTATTTGTAGTTAGTAGTGTTTCTTATAATTGAAGAAAATGCATGAAGCGCCATATGAGCTATTTGAAACCTCACAAGGTACGTCCTTATGTAGGCCTAACTCTTCTTGACACCACATGATAGTAATTCGTGTAATTCATGAAAATCAACTATCGAGTTGAGCATTAATCCGACAGCATATCTGTCAAAATTTATGATTATTCGATTCTTTGTTTTAAAATTGATATAACCGAACTTATTGATTTTTTCTCATTTTTCTCATTGATAACTATAATCAGCAAAAATAATCTCAATGATGATTGAATTCTCATTAAATAATATTAATTACCATTGTTACTTTCATTTACGAGTAAAATAATGCAATTTGATGGGCCACATGTATGATAGGTTTCATTGATGGTTTGAATTTATATTTTTTTTCTCAATAATTAAATTTTCTCATGTAATTAACATAATATCTCATACTTGGTGTTTTTTAGTGAAATAATTTTATAGTGCTCATTGTAGCACCACATTCTGCACAAAAGAAAAATTATGATGACTTGAAAATTGTGTTGATTCAACAATGTTTTCATTTATTCATTGATTGATTATTTCTATAGATGAATAAAAATAGTTTTTTGAATATTTTCACAATGCACCAATTAAAAATAGCATCTGTTTGATACGCGGTGAATTCGACTTCATTTTGAATTATTTAGATTGAACCAAGTCAATAACTCTGAAAGTTATCGAAATTCAGCTTGTGATAACCATTAAAATTCAAACTTCTCATTATCAAATTAGTAGGTGTACCTGCAAGTTTCACGTTAGTATCACGATTTCAACTAAAGTGGTGTTTATGAATAGATCGTGACTAAACTACTGTTGTTTCTTATCTAAAGTTTCAAGGGATTTATCAATAAAGGCAGCAATGGCGGTTTTGGTAGATCTTCCTTTGATGAACCCGTGTTGAAAGTCTGTCAGTGTTTTACTCTTGCAAGAAGAAATGCAAGAAAGAATTCACGATTATTTTAGAAAATGACGAAAGTAATGCTATAGTTCTTTAGTTTGACATATCCGAGATGTCACCACTATTAATGGTTTTATTTCAGTCATGTTTATATAACCTCAGGAACACTAACTACCCTCAACGAAAGATGAGCTTATAATAAATATGAGAGGGTCAGCTGAAAATGTAGCAATATACTAATTTGATTGCATGGAATACCATCCAGTCCTGCAGATTTGTGAGATATTTTATCGGTTATATCGAACTTTTTTTTCTACCATTGAATAGAAGAACATCGTTTTAATCGACGTGGACATTCGTTTCGAAGAGTTAGAGGTCACCAGATGGAGTTTTAGCCGTCCTACTGGAGAAAAAATTGAATGAATGTGCTGTCTTGAGATGCCTTAATTGACTTCTTTGACGTCGACAACAATATTGAAGCTCTTCTGCATCTGTGTGTATTGACGTGCCCATTTCAATTATTTTTCAGAAATGTATATGATAATGTGTAGAAATGTATGTAGCATTTTGAAATATCTTATGATTTATGAATCATATTACAGTTGAATTCTCTTTTTGTTTTTATAATTTTTTGTCATATTTTTTTGATTTTTAATTTCAATATTTTTAATTTCTCCACCCGATTCACTAATTAAGCTATTTTTACACTACACCTAGTAAACCCATTGTCAAACCCCGGGTAATGACCCTGGGCTGTACCGGAGTTCAACAGGGAGATTGTTTATACACCTTTAAATTTACACTGATTGTTTGAAGGACGTTTTCTGGTTCCAATTAGCAGCGTACCAACACTTTGAAACTATAATTGTTTCTCAATCTATCAACCTGGCCCGAGTTACTAATATTTTGACAGCTGTGCCTAGATCACTGATCTCCATTTATTTATATGGAAAGCGTAGTAGCGAAGTGTGTGAAGCCGAAAGAAAGTAAGCCTATTGCGCTGATCAGCGGCCTATGGATCCCAGCCCCCCACGACAGCTGACCAGAGTGAAACTGGCCAGTCGGCCATCTTGTACCTGCAGCCAACCTGCAATTATTATGCTACCTATATACCATCCAATGAGCAGACATTTTGTTTCAACCTATCGACATTGTTTACTGAGGCTAGAAATAATCATTAAAATACTGGAAATAATCGGAAAAATTATATACGCCCCATTAAAGATTTCCATCTTCTCACATCTGACTGACTTGTGCGCTGATGTTTATGACCGAAGCCGTCCACAATCTCGATCTTTGACCAAAGTTCATCACTACTGTGTCAGTAGCCAAGACGTGCCATCTCAGGCCACGCTAACCTCATGCTCAGTACAGACCACTGGCAGAGCTTCACTCTTCTCTCACTGCATACGCTATGATCGCTATCCATGTAAATAGAGATCAGTGGCCTGGATTCAACTTATAGGTTTATTGTTCAAATGACAGACGCACTTGATGTTTTCTCTTATAAAGAGTGGTAGGGCCCTAAGTATTGATTCCATGTGTATTGCAGATAATTGTTCATTGAATATCAGTCTCCATTCACGATACATTTGTTTAGAATATACCTTGAAACTTGACGCGAGTGAGAAATAAGTGAACTATCTGCCCGCGGGTTCAACCCTATACCCTGCAATGGGGTTCAAGTCTTTGCGGGCTCAACTGGGGTGTGTGTACTGTGTAAACAACAATATTTTCAACCGTGGTCAGACCTCAGGTTGAACCACGGGCAAACACGTTTTGAAAACAGCTTGAAAGCAGGCCCAGATTTACGCACAGGCTGACACAAGGCGCAAGAGCCCCGGGGGTGCTCGGGCCACTCGGGTCGTTCAATTTTTTATTTGAATAAAATGAAATCCCATTTTAAAAAGAGGTAAATATGAAGTTGTCATGCATAAAAGATGAAAATACAATCAAAAGTATTACAAACATAATATTCCTTTTTTTTTAAATCAAAACAAACTGGTCAGCCAATAGTTGGTTATCCATCAATGAAGTAACACCACTACAACACATTGGTCAATAACTACGACGGACAAAATATAATGCAAAGCATGCTATTTTGTAAAAGAATCTCTGCGGGGCTATTGTGTCCTTCACCATATTGAATTTACCGAAATATTGATCACCCTGGTAATTGTTTTCAGTACTACACTCCTGGTGAATCGCACCCTGTAGTGTAAATATTGCATGATTAGTACGTCATCCGGGGTTGTCGAGTAACAAGTTGAAAAACGTTGAAGTTACTTTGAACCTGTGTGTCATTCCCCGAAAGATATGTTACATTCGGGACACTAATTTTAAAAATGAAAATGAATTCATATTTTCCTATATAGGGGCACCAAATTATGTTTAGGCTAGGGGCGCTGGATCAAGTCCGGGCCTGCTTGAAAGTAGTCCTATACCTAATACAATATAGCTTTACGTTGACACCCAAGTTCTTTTAGTTTTTGGGTTTACCATTTATTAGATCTCCTTACTTTTGCATTAATTACTAGTATTTTTCTTCACGGATTTTACTAGAAAAACTACGTTGACCACAACCAGAACTATTTTTATAGAAGCATTAAAGGTTTCATTTACTGTATCATAACGGAACACATCTGACCAGTTTACATGACTCCATTCAACTGAAAACTTGGCTATATTATTTTGGTTGAAATATTTTTTGTCACAATTATCATTTAGAACTGATGTGCAGGCGCAGCTTTGTTTATTCACTGTCTCCATAGAAACTATTTCAATTACTTGTTCTAGATGGTCAGATGAATCGTAATCGAAATTGTCCACGAAAATTACTCGACTTGAGTTCGATATAATCAATATCTTTGAATATATTTGATGTTCGATATAGATTGAGATCTATTGGATTACTCGTATTTAACTAGTTTGTGATTTGTCTATTGTTGTTGCTTTGTTAATTAAAATATTAGCATTGACAATCATAATTGCTTCTTCTGATCTCAGAATCCTTCCAGATCAAAATTTGTTCATTATTGCCACAAGTAACGCTATAACTGCGATATGCGTTGAATGAATTGACCAACATTAATTATATGGTTCAGATGTACGGTACAAAACTACGACAATGGTGTCCAGTGTTGAGTTCAACTCAATAGTCATCTTAAGATCACGTTCGATGACCCATTATGAAGGTCACTTCTTACATTGAATTTTATGTTTGATTCATTAGGTAATTCATTTATGATTCATTCATTAGTCATTAGTATAGGATTCATTCATATAGGGGTGCTAAATCATATTCAGCCTAGGGGCGCTGAATTCTCAAGTCCGGGCCTGTCTTCCCCTTCCTTAGCCGATACTATTCAATATTCAATATATAAACATTGTATCGAATGAATTAGTTTTAATTATACAGACAACAGTAGACAGGACGAATATTTCAGTATTTTTAAATTTTGGGCGAATATAATATTAGGATGCAAGCACACATCAATTACATGAACCTGAAATATTAAAATGCATGCTCATGCAATCAATTAGATGAACATTGATCACAAGAATATTTGAGAATAAGGAAGTTTTGTGATTAATGCTAAGTGGCAATTTAATAATGGAGGTCTGATAAATATTTCGGACTTGGGAAGAATTAGGCTGTCAGTGCCATCGACTACCCTACCAGATTTCATTTAAAAAACAGATTTTCTCCTCATTGAGGAAACAACGTGATTTTATAGGAGTGAAAGATTAAAGTATTTCAGTTTCCAAATATATACCACCAATAGCTGTGACAGAAATGGAGAATAAAGCGGGAATTTTATTTGTATTATAGGGTGTCGGTGGGTAACGTAGGCAGTACAAGACAAAATATGACCAAACCGGATGCACAATGAGGGAAGTTGGGACAACGACTTCGTAGGCAGTGTGAGACAAAAAAGGTGTACAAGTAGCGTAGGCAGTGTGAGAATAGTCAGTATGAGAATACACCTGTGTTAGTGTAAACACGACAATATTTCCAACCGCGGCAGACCCACGGGCAAACACGTAGTGTAAAAACAGCTCATGTGCTCTATTACGGGTGATCATTTCTTTCTTCATTATAAATGAAGGTACTTAGTTGCTTATTGCAGTTTTTCTTAATTTATTCATAAGATATCCCGAGAAAGTGAAGTGATAGTCAGATATCAGTGTCCATAAAATTAACATGAATGTTATCACTACTTTTGTCTGTAAATCTATCAATTACTCAATGCATAGACGTAGGCCTGCTTGTGTTTTTATCATATTAGTGAGTTGAATGTCACACGACCGCCTGTGAACTGTATTCAAAATCAGGGCCTCAGGGAAACATGTGCCGTACGAACCGTCTAAGGGCAAATCATTAGATCTTCCAAATATAATCAACCACTCATTTAAGCAATAAGCATATAATTTTCTGTTTGTTTGAATTTTTTTACCATTTCACTTGAAACTGTTCCCAGTTTCACTACACTTGTTACATAGAGATAATTTGGTAGTTGATCATGTAACAGCTGACTTGGACCACGATCATGACTATCAGATAGAATTAAGACGTATTTTTGTTTTTCAGCAGCATTGTTAGTTCTGTTACATGCATAGAAGATTACGGCCATACTCTTGAGTCTTCGGCTGGCATTTGTTTCTTACACGTTTCAAGAATTCGAATTCTAGGTTATTGTTTTGAAATAGATCAAATATGCTCTATGGAGGAAGCCCACTCCCAATAACTATAACATACACATTCCAATAATTAACTACATAAAATAATAAAATAATATAATATTTTATTTATCACAAACTTTATTCTTTTTATTGTAATAATGCTATTTCAGTCCAGCTTCGGTCAAGTTTCGGGGGAAGGGGAGGGGGGTCCGCCTTCCCCCCCTCCCCTATAGAAGCCATTGACTGTCAGCTAGCTGTGTTGCTAGTTTTATAATTTCTTGTGAAAGAGTGCTCATTTCCCTTTGCAAAGATTCAATGACACATGCAAGCGCCTGCACTTCATCATTGATATGCTTACATGGGGGTGTATGAAGAACGCCCGTTGTGTGAGAAAGTAATCTGCAATTATCGCAGCACCAAATTATGTTATCATTCTTCGGAAATAATTCATATTCACTGATCTTGATAGTAAACATTCGATGTGACACTTGGTTCTCTGAATTATCGAAGAGATCTTCACAGACGCAACGTACGCAGTCCTTCATGCTTACAATTGCCGCCAACGCGATCCGTGACCCGTGCGGGTCCACTCCCGGCATCAAGCAGTCGGGAGTTCTTTTAATTGCCTGTGCCTGTCTATGCTTGAATGGAGCTCATAATAAACACTGATTATATAGAGGAATCAGGTGAGCAGAAAGGAAGGACGTTCTGAAAGGATTCAAAAATATTTTCGATAGTAGAAAATATCGTATTGGAGAAACTGAATAGATTATCATACCGTTTGAAAAAGTATTGATTGTGATGGACATATTGATTATGGTTCACAACCGCCATGATAATCAAGCTTGATCAATAAGGTTATTGGGATGGGTTATTTTATTGTGTAAACCATTAAAACTCAACTTCTCTACGACATCGAAGTAGTTGAGTGACCCAAGTCAACTCCCAAGTCCCAACGGAAAGCCGAAATACTAGTGTCTCAAAAAATACACTATATGCCTAGTGCTTGATGCTTTTCTCTCGGGGGGGGGGGGGGGGGGGGGGGGCAAACGACAAGCTGTGAGGGGGTGAAGCCCCCCACAGGTATACCTGGATTCAACACTGAGTCTGATGCAAATAGTCCTTGCCATGCATTCAGTTTGGTTATACTTTCACCCAACTACCCATTTGCTAATGTCACACGTATTCTGTTCCAGGAAACAGTCGAAGAGTTTCGCATTCGATCACTGTTTCTACTCGACAGAAGACAACTGCCCGTCGTTTGCGAGCCAGGAGCGGGTGTTTGACAGTTTGGGCCGCGACATCCTTGAAAATGCATTCCAGGGATACAATGCTTGTATCTTCGCGTACGGCCAGACAGGTAAGGTCTCCACCCATTCTGGCGGTGCATTCTTATTACACCTCTATTCCATAGTATTAATTGTATTCGTAAAATATTGTGTCCTTCACGAGCCTCTATCTATATAATTGTCAACTTTAGTAAAAACTGAGAAGGGAAAAATAGTGGAAAATATAGAAAAAAATCTGGGTAGCGTAGATGTTGAGAATAAAAAGGCCAAAGGGATGTCTTAAGTAAAACGAGAAAAAAATGTATGACATGGTGTGAGATGGAGGGGAAGCAATTCTGTAGGCGTTGTGAGAAGGAAAATGTAAACTGGTAGTAAAGGTGTTATATGAACAGGTGAAATAAGACTCAACCAGCATGGAGTTGGGCTAGCCAGCTAACCAGTAGTTTGCCGTGCGCGGTGGTCACTGCTGGTAGCGGCATGACACAGTGAGCATTGAGCAACAGCTGTGGTATCAGCCGTCCACAGAAGATAGTGAGACTTGCTGATAAGATGAATGATAAAACTAGCCTTGTAGTTGGGGGGGGGGGGATATATCTGTTATCTGGTCAAATATTTATTTATTCACGTGTTATTGTTTAATGTTTATATAGAGTGAAATGAAATGAAGCAAAAGCCCCCTAAAAACATGTGTCTCAATACCTGCACAATGAAATACATCTTTATTATAATGGTACAATTAACAATAGCATATCAAATTGAAACTAAAATAACTGAAATATAAATGACTACCATAATCCCCAATCTAACATTTGTATAGTCTGAGATATCTGTGTCAACTAATAACTTTCTAAGTTGTCAAGAAAAAGTATAAATAATTGATCACTTCTCATACTAACCAGTAAAACTATCAAGTATAGACATAGAATGAAGATCAAGATCCAAGTAGTTCTTTATTCTATGGTATAGAGGATAAGTGTAAGGAAATGGATATATATTTTTTTGAATTATTAACATCAAAATCTTGATATACGGTACAATCATTGTTTCCAAATTGAGACTGAGTATGAGATAGTGAGAATATTTTCAACCGGTACCTCTGGGTTGTTACAAGACTTCGAGCCGTCTGGTTGTCAGTATAAATAACCATCTTGGGGACTTTTTGATTGTATTGCAGTTAATGTCAGTAATGTGATATTTTGAACCAAATTTTTGTTGTTTCACATTTTTCTGTTTGTTTGTCTCTTCACGTGATTTTTGTGTTACTGCTCAAGTCTGACTTTTTCTCACACTTTCTTACATTGAAATCGTTTTAGAGTTTATTGAAAAATGAATATGGTGGATAGCTCTAGATTTTTGTACAAATATTATTGTTTATCATTATCCACTCATCCATCATACCGAACACCATATCCCAAACTTGTGACTTTTCCCCCCAAGTTGTCTGTTTTTTTTTTTTTTTGAGAATGACCCACCAACATTACCAGAAATATCCATCCTATTATTTTCAGGAGTTCTTTAGATACGGGTATTGATCATTTTGTACAACAATTTCGTTTGATACCAGTGATTAATTACACTGTGAATGTTGTATTATCATTTTAGTATTGATTGTTGGTATTATAGTTTTGTATTTAGTATTGATATTCTTGTTTAATTGAATTAAACCCGAGTATTACCCGGGTAATCAATTTTTTTTTAAAATCCCAACTATGCTCATCTACTTTTCATTTAGATGTATTTTATCGTCTTATTTACCATCTTTAGGTTACCATAATTAATGTTGCAACTATAAGTGCTCAGTCTGCTACTGCTCATCTGCTACCCTCTCAGCACAACATAATCTACCCAAACACATTGGTTGAGTCGACTTGAGTGAATGTGGCATGTCCCTCTTTTTTGTGAACAAAGGGCTATGTATTTAAGTGGTGTTTAAGCGGTATGCAGAAGTGTTAGAACTGTGGTTGCTACCGAGTGCTAGAGTGTTGGAGGGGGGGGGGGGGGGGGAGGAAGGAAGTGTTTATTCGTCTCTCATCATAAGGTCAGTTAACAGATTATATGGATGATAACATATGATATCTATGGTCTAGAGAGTAGTAGAGGAAACCTAAATTAATTCGTTTTTCCCCCCACACAAGCGCGCTTTGTTTAAAAGTTATCTGTCACTGAAAATGAAGAACAAAAGCTCGCGTTGTAAAAAGTGGCGGGTACCCGGGTAAGGAATATTGGAGTCGGGTAGTGGTGTACCCGTACCCGACCCAGGTAGCCAGGTACCCGCCGACACCCCTAATATATATATATATATATATATATATATATATATATATATATATATATATATATATATATATATATATATATATATATATATATATATATATATATATATATATATATATATATATATATATATATATATATATATATATATATATATATATATATATATATATATATATATATATATATATATATATATATATATATATATATATATATATATATATATATATATATATATAATATATATATATATATATATATATATATATATATATATAATATATATATATATATATATATATATATATATATATATATATATATATATATATATATATTATATATATATATATATATATATATATATATATATATATATATATATATATATATATATATATATATATATATATATATATATATATATATATATATATATATATATATATATATATATATATATATATATATATATATATATATATATATATATATATATATATATATATATATATATATATATATATATATATATATATATATATATATATATATATATATATATATATATATAATATTATATATATATATATATATATATATATATATATATATATATATATATATATATATATATATATATATATATATATATATATATATATATATAATATATATATATATATATATATATATATATATATATATATATATATATATATATATATATATATATATATATATATATATATATATATATATATATATATATATATATATATATATATATATATATATATATATATATATATATATATATATATATATATATATATATATATATATATATATATATATATATATATATATATATATATATATATATATATATATATATATATATATATATATATATATATATATATATATATATATATATATATATATATATATATATATATATATATATATATATATATATATATATATATATATATATATATATATATATATATATATATATATATATATATATATATATATATATATATATATATATATATATATATATATATATATATATATATATATATATATATATATATATATATATATATATATATATATATATATATATATATATATATATAATATATATATATATATATATATATATATATATATATATATATATATATATATATAATATATATATATATATATATATAT
>OZ023327.1:64031563-64131563 GCA_964007535.1 Brachyptera risi | reverse complement strand
ATATGTATATATGTATATATGTATATATGTATATATGTATATATGTATATATGTATATATGTATATATGTATATATGTATATATGTATATATGTATATATGTATATATGTATATATGTATATATGTATATATATGTATATATGTATATATGTATATATGTATATATGTATATATGTATATATGTATATATGTATATATGTATATATGTATATATGTATATATGTATATATGTATATATGTATATATGTATATATGTATATATGTATATATGTATATATGTATATATGTATATATGTATATATGTATATATGTATATATGTATATATGTATATATGTATATATGTATATATGTATATATGTATATATGTATATATGTATATATGTATATATGTATATATGTATATATGTATATATGTATATATGTATATATGTATATATGTATATATGTATATATGTATATATGTATATATGTATATATGTATATATGTATATATGTATATATGTATATATGTATATATGTATATATGTATATATGTATATATGTATATATGTATATATGTATATATGTATATATGTATATATGTATATATGTATATATGTATATATGTATATATGTATATATGTATATATGTATATATGTATATATGTATATATGTATATATGTATATATGTATATATGTATATATGTATATATGTATATATGTATATATGTATATATGTATATATGTATATATGTATATATGTATATATGTATATATGTATATATGTATATATGTATATATGTATATATGTATATATGTATATATGTATATATGTATATATGTATATATGTATATATGTATATATGTATATATGTATATATGTATATATGTATATATGTATATATGTATATATGTATATATGTATATATGTATATATGTATATATGTATATATGTATATATGTATATATGTATATATGTATATATGTATATATGTATATATGTATATATGTATATATGTATATATGTATATATGTATATATGTATATATGTATATATGTATATATGTATATATGTATATATGTATATATGTATATATGTATATATGTATATATGTATATATGTATATATGTATATATGTATATATGTATATATGTATATATGTATATATGTATATATGTATATATGTATATATGTATATATGTATATATGTATATATGTATATATGTATATATGTATATATGTATATATGTATATATGTATATATGTATATATGTATATATGTATATATGTATATATGTATATATGTATATATGTATATATGTATATATGTATATATGTATATATATATATATATATATATATATATATATATATATACACATTTATTTCTTCGACAAGATTAAATTTGTACATCATATTTTTGTCAAGTTTTATACTTTGAATCTGGCTCATTTTCTTATGTATGAAAGTCAACCTTTCAGCTAAACCACTCGAAACACCGTCCTAGGCCCCAAGACCTAGCCGACTCCGAGAGACAGGAGTGCCAGTGAAACAAACATAGCCAGTTCATTATTCATAGAACAATATAGGCCCCATGTACTAAATAATATCTAAAATCTCCCATATCATTCTTGGTAGGCCTACCCAAGGTCAGAAGTAACCTTGGGGCCTACCTAGAAGTTTGTGAACAAATTGCTTGCTTGAATAACTGCAGTTACCTTCCTGTATCATTTCGTTGGTGACTTGGTTGGTGAGATGGCCTGCTGTACTATTAGCCCTGTCGATCGTTGTCGCCAGTGAGCACGTGTCCTAACGAGCTGGGTTGTTGCAGGCTCGGGCAAGTCGTACACCATGATGGGTGCCCAGGACAACAAGGGCATCATTCCGCGCCTGTGTGACCTTCTCTTCGAGATGATCGCCAAGCAACAGAGTGCGGAACTCAGCTACAAGGTGGAAGTCAGCTACATGGAGATCTACAACGAGAAGGTAGCAACTGCCGTCTAGCACATAAAACAAACATTTTCACCAGTGATGTCGTTTAAAAAAAGGGCCCAGTGCACTCGGTATTTTGGTAAATCCAACAGGTGGGAGAGGGGAAATTGCCCCCTGCACAGATTTTTCTGTGTTTTTAGATTGTAATTTCTAGGTATCAATCTATGCTTTAGGATTGTTAGATGTAAGTGCATGTTTAACACAAACCATTTCAACACTGAACACTGTCAAGTTTGTGTAGAATTGATTTTGTGCTTATATTAAGTGCAGGCCAATATTCTATTTTAGTTTTAATCATTTCAATTATCATTCATTTCTAATGTAAGCACAACAAAATAACAATGAAATATTATATAATATATGATAGTATATTTAAAAATCACTTTGATAATCTATACAAGCTATAACTACTTACTGAATGCTACTTAGAGCCCCTCAAGTAGTACTGTTGAGTAGTAACCCTGCTGTACCTCTGGCCCATTACATTCCTTGTTTTCAGATGTTCTTGGAGTAGGTAGTTGAACGAAAAATATATTTCGAACATTTTCTGAATAATATTGAATCAAACTCGTGCCACAACATGAAGGAATCTTAAACACCATTTTATTGTTCAGCATATTTTATTGAACGGTATTTAAAAGTGTCAACTATATTGAGAAATATCAACCTTTGATGATTGACAACAGTTACAACAGTTACCTACTTGAAACTGAAATTCCACTTAATCGCCTTCCTGCACAATTCGGTAATCGTAGTATTTTCTCAACTTTTTTCTTCATTAACTTATTCAAAATGTTTATTTACCACACTATATTCTATGCTATAAATAGTTTCACCATGAATTATTTCATAGCCAACATATTTTGGCACTAATTAACAGTGTTGGTAATTTGGATATACGTAGTAACCAATTGCCAGTGTAATCATTAATCAATCATCAGCCATCAAAACATTGATTTTTTTCTCTGTTTTGAGTTGCGATTTGACATTCCCTCTTGGTCGGCCTGTACTGGTTTCACTTGACTAGGCATGAGTGGCTCCCCCTACCACTAGGCCTGTATATTGATCCAGGAACAGCTGACTCAATATCACTGTGTTAACACACAACAAAGACCTATTTACTATTGACTGGCTTGTTGGGACTTCTTGTGTCAACATGGCTAGCCCATATTGATTTATCTGCTATTGGATGGTGAATTAGGAACTGGGTCAGTGGCTTAAGGGATGACATATTGACACATATCTGTCTTTCATTGTAGTTACTCTGTAGAAGTATATCTCTCACCTGACAAAGAATTTATTACGACATTACGGTGCTTGCGATACATTCTTGGCCCATTTATTCTCTCATGTACTGATAATTGCAAGTCCAAGTCACAAGAGTCCTTTCTTTTGCTCGGTAACATATTTTCCCACTTCAGTATGTGCTATTATATATACTGGTACAACCTTTATTAGTCTTTGAGACAAGATTGTTACAATAATTAAATCAATCAATAAATATGTTATATTATAAATAATATTATATTAATGAATATAACTAATAAAAAAGTGTGATAGAATTTACATAAAGCAATGATTGGTAATAAACAAAATGGATCAATTAAAAATAATTTAATAGTGAAGATAAAACAAATTCTGTAGGCCTACCAGTCTATGAATGAGAAAATAGTCATAGAGATGATTCCTTGGAATGCAAATTTATTTCTCTCAGTGCTGACATACTATCTTGTTATTTTAAGCAATTATCCAAATGAAAACGTTTACAAAAAAGGACAAAAAAAAATAAAAATTGTTTCTCGGGAGAAAAAAAATTGGTTATTATTACTATCCCATTTCTCACCACTAATGCTCATCTGTCTTCTATAACCTTATCTGTAATGAAATCTGTAGGGTGAAAAAATGAACATTCAATAAATTGTAATGAACAAGTCAATCAGTCAGTGTACGTATAGTATGGCCCTGCCAATGAATATAGGTAGCCTACCTTTTGGGACAGAATGATATCTCTTTGTGGAAAGAAGTTACTGCCAGTTATTCAAAAACAGACATGAATTATCGTGAATGCTGGTAATGTCCGGATATACTATTTACAGGTTTTGAGTATATTTCATGTAATGACTACCAGACTGAATCTTGCCCAATAAAGTCATTAATGATAATTGATAATAATGAATTATGATGAATTAATAAAAATATCTCGCCTATCTTACAATGCAAATGCTGCGTTTTCCTAATATATGCCTACATGTAACATGCAAGCTAATGCAAATGTTGATTACGGAACATTTTAGATAGGGTTGCCGTTCTATAAGAAAATTGCAAACGATATCGAATATCGATCAAAATATACTGAAATTCTCAATCGATATTGAATCAAATATAAAATATCGAATCGAAAATATCAAATGGGAATAAATGTAAGATTGAGAGTCATGATTCTTGATAATATAATACTGTTTCAGTTTCAGTTCATTTTCCAAACATTTTACAATAATATATCAATTATATTTGACTCTTGAGATGGTCAATTCCTTTTTCAAGGAGAAAGTAATAGACTATCTGGTAATTATCTAATAACAATCTTATATCGAGCTATAAGAACACATTACGAGCACATCGAGCTCTTTCCTTTACATACACATATCATACTCAGCACATGGCAGGCCACTGATTGTGCACCACTGCCCTATTTTAGTGAAAACTAGAAATCATCATCTCAATTTCAGAAATGATAATTCATTTGTCATCTAGGACCCAATCCTTTTCTGACACATGACTTGGACATTGTTTGATTCTGTCTTATGTTTCTATACAGAATCGGTAATGCCTACGTCATGACTCGTGGTCTCTGGAGGACAAGAAAATTAATTATAAAAAGATGCCATGAAAATGCATGAATGTTTTCATATTAATTATCAACAATGATGGTTCTTAACAATTTTCTGTTTCGTAAACCGTTCAAATGATATCGTTGTAAATGAGTTGTCGCGACACCCTCGATGCCGATTGAATCACGTGAGAGCGAATGTGCGAGCATAGAATGTGCGATTATTTATCATCTACGATGATTGTTCTCTACAATTATCTGCGAAGTTGCCCGTCAAACGTTATAGGTCAAACAGTGTCAAAAGCGTCTCGACACCCCGATGTCCTATGCAGCATGTGACCCAAGAGCCACAAAGGGGATAAATACTTGTATGGTATATCCTAATAGAATACTGTTGCTATACTCTTCCAGGAAATAACATGGGGATGAATGTTGCCGCTACTATAGTGGAAGAAAAACTCTGATCTTCCATTTGATGTTTAAATTCTTTTTCTTTGCTTCTCATTTGTCTTTTTTTCAAATCTCCCTCTGTACAATGTCTATTTCTTATTCATGTTATTTTCTTAATGTTCTTTTTTTGGTACAATATTGAGACGGTCAATAAGTATGATTATGCTGAGTGTCAACTCGTGATTCCATACTGATCTCGCTCATCGTGTTTCAGGTTCATGACCTTCTCGACCCAACTGCCAAGAAAGCAAGTCTGAAAGTGCGGGAACACAATGTGCTGGGCCCGTACGTTGACGGTCTGTCACAGCTGGCCGTCACAGCGTTCAAGGTAAAGCGTCCCAGCCATCACCTAAACCAATGGCATACCAAGTTTCTCTACCATTTTTAACCCATTCATTCTCTAGAATCGTGGTACAAATGAAAAATATTCAATCGTCTACGGTCAGAATGATCCATTAGGCCCATTAGGTCTAACAAAAACACCTGCAAAAATGTCGTGTGTGTGTCAACCTTTTCCAAAATCTGTGGTCTATATTACATTAATTTATTGGACATTTTGGAAATAGAACCAAAGACTTGACTTTATTTCGTGGCAATAAGCAGAATGAGTTGATATCTCAGATAAAGCTTAAAGGTGACATCTTTTATTGAGTTGAAAATACTGTTTGACTGTTTGTCTCTATTTTCGAACTATCTACTTGGCTGTACAAAGTTTGAGATTTCAACCATTTCTTACCTTGGGCAAATGGGCTACCGGCAGCGGCGCCTCCCCCCTCCCCACTGCCCTGTTTGGTCTTTCAGATTATATGTCCCGTGAAGTGTCACTCCTTGCCACTAGTGGGCAGCATAGGACAAGAGACATGCGACCAGAAGTTGACCAACCATCACTGTGTTATTGTAATATCATTTGAAAGAAGACCAATAATTGTAATAAATGCCAGCCTAGTGCATTTCCTTTCTCAGAGACACACAAAACACTTGTTGTAATATTCTTGTGAATTTCGAGGATTTTGATAAACGGGCCATATTGTATCTATCCTAACCTCGATCTAGATTCATGCAGAATGATGCGACTAAACAACCATAACCGTGTTGATGGTTCTTTGCGATCTGAGATGTGATATCAGTTCTATAGTGTGAAAAGTTGTACCAGTAAGCCATTGAGTTTCTCCTATTTGCCTGTTGGTCCACCAGTGCCACCAGTGGGTCAAGTGTAGACCGTCTAATAATAGACCACAGCCAGATCTAGTTGGTTGAGCTTTACGGTTTGTTGCACACAGCTGGTATGCATGCAATCACTTGTTCTGGAACCACTGGTTATGTTTAGATATGCACGTGAGCAGTATATTCATGTTTTTTTAAAACAAATATAAGATTCCTGATTGTAGTAAAATTGAATTGATAATGATCTTTTTATTTATGAGCTTGGAGGCATGTTTTTTTTTTAATTAGAGGTCCTTTTCACTGTAACACCTCTGAATGCCAGTTTATTGATGATTCCTATGTTCAGAGTTTGAGGCATGCCACCATGAATTTCACCCTAACCATAAACCAGAACCAAAGTCATTTAAATGTGTTATGTTACTTTTTTGCCATACATCAAGACTTTCTCTGTCTGTTATCTGATATTTCCACATTATTCAAGTCCGTTTCATATGAAAATAAAATAAAACTGGCCTGTGGTAGGTTGCATGTTATTGGATGAACTTCAGCAAAGACTTCCAGTCAGTCCAAGCAGTATCTTTTTTTTTTGTATATGCTCCTCCCCTGGATGGTCGGATGGTTCGTTTGTTTGATATAAAATTTGTGTGTTCATGCATACTCATTCAATTTGGAAGTGTACAGTTTTGGAAAATTATCGGTTTTTAAAAAATTATTCACAGAAAAGAAATTGCGAAGAAATGCATTCCACAGGTTGAAAGGTTTGTTTGATCAACCTGAAATTCATTTTACACATGAAGACTCAAACAACTCGGATCTGTATACGTTTTGGTCACAATAGGTGTCACCAACTTTGAGGAAAGAACATTTTTGATCCTATTCGGAAAACTTGTGGAAAAAAATCTCCGAGAAAATTTAAATTTCTACCCGAATGAAGTGAAATGAAATGAAGTATGATGGTTTTACTAATATTTTTTGACTTGATTTTGGTGGTGGGATTTTATCCCTTGAAGGAACAAGTTTTCAATCTTGTATCGTTCATTTAAAAAAAAAAAACACTACATTCCAATACAAAGTTCCACATAAATTGGACCAGGCATTTAGAAGAGAGAAATATAGTTTTTCTTGAACAATTCTACCTAAAATACATTTTTATTCCTGCCACTGTCCTGACAACATTGCCCATGAACAGCTATAGTAGAAATATAGGCCTACTAAAGTCTACGTTTCGTCAGTAATAAGTTTGGGACTAATACAAATAGGTTTGTAACAACCCAATTGATGATTACAATGTGAAGTTTTTACGGGGATCTTTGTCTTACCTTTACCACGATACACAATTTCATGTTCGGAAATATGAAATACATCATGACATTTGAAAAAAAGATGGATATCTAATTGGTGATGATTTTCAGTAAGTGATGGAGGAAAGATTAGTAAAGTTTATTACAGATTGATCATTGTAAATAGGCTCAGTGAGAATATATACCAATGTTCTATTGGTTCGTTTTTATTTCTTGTCATAACTATGATACCATACGTCGTACATCCACTTTTTGTACTCATATAGGTTATATCGATAACTTCATATTACGTCATGACGTTTGTGTAACCTGGTATTTTTTAGGTTATGTAATATGGTGGTGTATGATAATTTTGGTTAGGTAGGGTAAGGTTTGAACTATTGAATTACTGTTTTGCTGTGTATTTGACACAATCATCATTACAACCCTAAAACCTGAAAACCTTGAACAATGAATAGGTCTAGTACATATAATACATATTTCCCATTATTTCTAGTACCAGTAGCTGAAAAACTCATTTGTAACTTTGAATTTTCCAAGTATAGAGTTCGAAAAAAGTTCGAAGTTTGAGAACTTTTGAGTCTTGAGTTGGATTTCAACTTTGAAAACCAAGTTTGCACAACCCTACTCAATTTGTATGGCTCAATGATATCAAACACATGAAAATGACTACAATTTCAAATACTTCCGTAAGTTTCACGGAACTTTCAAAATGATACATTTCATTATTATTTTTTAATGAGTTGTCGTTGTAGAGGGTGGTGGTGTTGTGAAGTCAGCTGACAGCGTGGCTCCTGATTCCAGGACATCGACAACCTGATGACCGAGGGCAACAAGTCACGCACGGTGGCAGCCACCAACATGAACAGTGAGTCGTCCCGTTCTCACGCCGTCTTCTCGGTGGTGCTGACGCAGACGCTGGTGGACATCAGGTCGGGGGTCAGCGGGGAGAAAGTTAGCCGCATGTCCCTGGTGGACCTGGCCGGCAGTGAGCGCGCGGTCAAGACAGGAGCCGTGGGCGACAGGCTCAAGGAGGGCTCCAATATCAATAAGTAAGTTTCGTGGCAAGTTGATAGCTCATTGCAGTCAACCCAAAACTCAAGTTTACCCAATATAAGCCGACCCCCCAAACTTTTAGATCAGTAATTGAAAACAGAGTTTCTCTCCTTTTCCACGTGAATCATCGGTCTTCCTGGGTAGAATTTAGTCAATTTCGTATTGCGTGCAAGAGAAAGCTATGTCACCGGCCGAAATGACTTGTGAGAAACCGGTGAGAGGTGCCTCACGCAGTCATATATGGCCGGCTTCGATTGGCGCTCGGCCGTCTTGAGTCGTACGAACGAAAGTCTCGTGCTTGTCAAGGTTAGACCACACACGTCACGCAGCCGTAGTAGCGCGTAATAGACTAGTAGAATGACAGACGCCATGCAGCAAACAGCTCCGTGCTTATGTTTATAACTGCGCGTCAAATAAAAATGATGGAAATTGAGAAAAAGATGCTTCTTCATTATAAAACATTTATTAAACGTGTTTTTAGTGGAATATCTCGCAGTTTCCAGTTGATTCCGTTGATATTAGTGTGCGGATATAGTACGCCCAATTAAAATGAGCAAAAAACGTATTTCTGACCGATTATAGGCCGAGATTCGCATATAAGCCAAGGGTGACTTTTGGGCTTGAAATTTCGAGAAAAAACCTTGGTTTATATTGGGGACAATACGGTATGTCATTGAACCAAATGAATAACTAAATGAAATTATGTGCCAACATTTAGTCCCTTCTTCTTTCCTATCACACAAAAATCTTGCAATCTCT
Organism: Brachyptera risi; assembly: GCA_964007535.1. Classification (NCBI taxonomy): domain Eukaryota; kingdom Metazoa; phylum Arthropoda; class Insecta; order Plecoptera; family Taeniopterygidae; genus Brachyptera; species Brachyptera risi. The sequence goes on along the minus strand of OZ023327.1, from coordinate 64,122,029 downwards.
ATCTGTTCAGTATGGTTAGGGTCTACTGGTCTTTATTGCTATATTGTATATGGTATTGTGAAGAGATATCTCTCATCTTCATTACTCATTTGTTTCACTCGAGTCCATGAACTCGTATTGGCTAATAGTAATACCATGTCTCGTAAGTTGACAAAAGGAGGTTATTGCTGTGATAACGTTTTTTTCATTGATAATGATATGTTATCCTAGCTTTTATGGTGAGAAACAAAATTACCAAATCACTCTGCTCATGCTTTCAGGCAAATTATCATGCTTGAGAGAGAGAGAGAGAGAGACCATTTCCAGGCTTGAAAAAAAAAATGAAATTGGTCGCGATGTGCTGTATAACAATTTTACCGCTCTTTGTCTGCCCCTCCAGATCTTTGACCACTCTTGGCTTGGTGATCTCTAAGCTGGCCGACCAGGCCTCCAGCAGCAGGAACAAGGACAAGTTCGTTCCGTACCGGGACTCGGTCCTCACCTGGCTGCTCAAGGTAAAGCTTCTGGACTTGGATTCACCCCGCCCTAGTGCACGGCGTCATTGACCAGTTGATAGCCGTGGATGCGTGTGTGCGTCCACGTGCTATCGACGCGTGAATGCGCTCTTATACCTTCCAATACTTTTCAAATTGTCCGAAATGATCTTTGTAGAGATAATTTGTGAAATAGAACACCACTGTAAATGCTTCTAAACACTATGAAACATGAAGAAGACATGAAATAATATGTCTAGGCAGTATTTGTATACCGTATTTTTCTTCAATGTGAAAAACATGTGGGCCCACGTCTTTTTATACTATATTTTAGTAACTTTTGTTAACATTATTTACATAAGAGAATAAACAAGAGGTAGGTTAGTGATTTGGTAACCTGAGTGTCAAGTGGTTAATACCGAGCTGTGCCTGTTGTAGGACAACTTGGGTGGCAACAGTAAGACTGTGATGGTGGCAACCATCTCGCCGTCAGCCGACAACTACGAGGAGACCTTGTCAACGCTGCGGTACGCCGACCGAGCCAAACGAATCGTCAACCACGCAGTTGTCAACGAGGATCCCAATGCGCGCATCATCCGAGAACTGCGCCAAGAGGTGGAGGCTCTCAAAGAGATGTTGAAACATGCCACCGGTTCGGAGGGCTACACCGAGGTAAGCTGCTGGTCACTCTCAGTTCATTGGGCTCTATTTTGTAATCATCTTTCGACTTATCATCACTTCATATTTTCATCATCACCTGCTCATTCGTAGCCCCAAATGACCTACCTTTTGGTGGGGTCATAAGGCAAGCAATAATCATCATCGTCACCATTTGGTCATCATTGGTGATTTGATCATCGTCATCATTTGGATGGATGGATGGATGGATGGATGGATGGATGGATGGACGGATGGACGGATGGATGGATGGATGGATGGATGGATGGATGGATGGATGGATGGATGGATGGATGGATGGATGGATGGATGGATGGATGGATGGATGGATGGATGGATGGATGGATGGATGGATGGATGGATGGATGGATGGATGGATGGATGGATGGATGGATGGATGGATGGATGGATGGATGGATGGATGGATGGATGGATGGATGGATGGATGGATGGATGGATGGATGGATGGATGGATGGATGGATGGATGGATGGATGGATGGATGGATGGATGGATGGATGGATGGATGGATGGATGGATGGATGGATGGATGGATGGATGGATGGATGGATGGATGGATGGATGGATGGATGGATGGATGGATGGATGGATGGATGGATGGAAGGACGGACGGACGGACGGACGGACGGACGGACCAGCTATTCTTCTGAAGCAGACTTCTTATATCTCGGGTCCTGCCAGTTCTGAGTCTTGCTTCTACTTCTTCCTCTTCTTCACTACTACTATCCTCTGCTTCTTCTTCTCGTCCCCGTTCTCTATCCACCGTCTCTCCACCGTCTCTCTCCTATCCCTTCAGGAAGAAAGAGACATTATATTATGGATACAAATTGTTGACAGGCTGGTTTGTTTGGCCTTCTGCTTGTTTTCTCAACGGCAAGACAAGAGAGGAGTGATTTGAGTGTAAACACACGAGCTAGCAATATGGCCAATCTGACATGACTGACAGCCCGCTGTTTATCCGTTCGATATTGAATCCACTTTCGATGTTGAATTCACTTTCAATATCGAATTCACTTTCAATGTTGGAATAAACGAAAATCGGATGAAATGATTTCGATATCGTTCGAAACTCTGATATCAAAATTTGATCAAAATATTTGATATCGAATGGCCACCCCTATATTTGACTGAATAAATAGGCCTATGGTGGCACTGTTTTATGAGAGAATAATGTTGATGTTGTTTTATTTGTTTCAGCAAAGAGAGAAACTGAGTGAAACGGAGAAGCTGATGAAAGAAGTTTCTCAGACGTGGGAGGAGAAATTACAAAAGACAGGCAAGTGACAGAGCAATAGCTTGAACTAAGATCAGCTAAGGGAACGAGGCTATTGTGACCAGAGTTGTCAGTCAATATTCAATATATCAATATCTATTTTTTTAATGTGTCTGGTAATTAAATATGGTTTTAGTATCAATGTATCGAAATAATTGATATAATCCAAGCAAGGAACACTGGAATTTGAATTGGAGTGGAAGTGCAAAATTACAAAATGACCAAATTTGATGTCTTACAAACTTTTGTATTCTTTATTAAGCCTACTAAGCACCTCTAACACATCTACAGCAGCTCTTCTTTCACTCATTGCTACTATTTAAAACCTAGTACTGATGAACACATTGTCAAAACACCATTTTCCAATATTTTTGGACAGTTCAAGATGGCCCACAACCTATGATCATTGTAGTTTCTTCCGAATGCTTCGAGATTGGCTGACAAATGGGGCTATATTAGTGTAGTAGTAGTACGAAATGCAAGTAATAGCTATCGTCAGGGCTGATGCCCGACCTTGATGTAGATCTATTGAAAAACTATAATTCCATGAGATGCCTTGCAAGGTGGTTTGAAACAAACAACAGATGGGGTTAAAATGGCATTGAAAATAAATGGAACATTCAAAACCTTCTGACTTTATTAAAACACATTCTTCTGAGAGACCACCATTATCGATACTGACACGGCCTATGAAATGAAGCATGAAATGCACAAAATAATGAGTCATGACTAGGCTCCGACTTTATGGTGATGCGCGAAATTGCGATTTGTTGAAAGTATATACTTTTATATGACCATAAACCGTACAATTTGAACCTCAAATCAATCATTTTTGCATCGTAGCTTGAAACGAAATTCACTTTTTTTTTTTTGTGGTTCCAAACCATGAAACGTGAGTTTTACATGATAGCAACCCAAAATCACTTGAAAGTCGGTCAAAATTCCATATTTCATTATCATTTTTCATCCTAAAATGAAATATTTTCAGTCAGTGTTTCTTTTTTTATACTGGACATTTATTACTCATTCCTAAAATCCAACTGTAACCCCCATTAAATCCGGGCTTGGTATGCATTAGTCATCAATCTCAACTCTCACTGTCAAGTTCCTGACCCCAGTTATAGCGAATACTATCTTGAATAATATTCTGACAAGTTGTTATTCAAACTCTTTTCATCTCCAAATGCTAGTTAATAAGTGTAAAATCATTGTTCAATTTCTAATGTCTCTTCCAACTTACAATTTAAATGCAGCTTGTTTACTATTCAACTTTTTTTTTATCCATGTGATGACAGATGACATATCTTGTCTGTTCCAAACAAAGAGCCATTGTAAGCAGCTGGTAGATAGTCTCACAATATTAGATCACCTTTATATTGAGAGAAACAAGGCAAACATAAGTAATTGAGTAAAATTTCAGTTCCTTACCTAAAAAAGGAACCAAGTCAAGTTCCCAGTTCCTCAGATAAAAAAGGAACTTTCAAGTTCCCAAAATTTGTTAAAGTTACTTTGAAAATTCTTGATGCAGATATTTGTCAGGATTTTCTTGGTGTTTAGACGACAACAATATTGCTTTTTAATTTTATTAAGATTGTTGCAGACATTTTTTACAAAGTATCGTAACACTTCAGCATTCAAGCAGGTTTCAAGTATCAAATATAAACATTTGATCAATTTGAATTTATTTATAACAGTTAACTCGTTCAGTGGGATAGTAAATTGAAAGTTGAAACAATAACTTCGCCTACATAAGCAGCACTCATGGCGATTGATTTAATACCAAGAGCCAGTTACACAATGTGATCAAACAGTGCAAAGGTATAAACAACAATGATGAACGTGTCACGTGTGTGCCTTGTGGGCATCGATGCGTCTGGTCGATGTCGATGATCCATGAGAACGTATTTCCTATTGGTTGATCAAAATGTATACTATCTCGTGATTGGTTTTTGATGATGTCATTTTTTTCCCTTGCCGCAAAAAATGACGCCACACCTGAACCAAGACGTCAAAAAAATGACGGCTACTTTGACATCAAACCTCAGGAATGTTAGTTAAAGCGACGGGTCGGTGACTCAGTGCTTACCTGGCGGGGTTGTGTTGATGGCTGGTTGGGGTATTTTCCATTCGGTGGTGTCTATTTGGGTCAGGACACCCGAGCGTTAGTGGACAAGACAATCGTCCGAAAGCATAAAGCGTACCTGAGGGTAGTTTGACTCACAAGTTGGGTTTGCTGACCGGAAATAGCGATGGATAACAATCACGCGTAGTGTAATTTAAATATCTTCAACAAGAACAGTCATATTAAAAAGGAACTTTCAAAGGAACGTGAATTCGTTCCCAAGTTCCCCGAAAATAGTAACGAAGTTCCGAACAAAGTTCCTTATTACAGAAAGGAACTAGTTACTTCAAAAGTTCCCCAAAAAGAACGCGTTCTTTTGGTTAAGTTCCTACCCAACTCTGACTGTAGGCCTACTCTGAGGCTATCTCCGGCAACAACGTGAGCACATGTCATCATTACTGTTGGTTACGTTGTATACTCCCTCCACCGTATATCTCCCCCCACCTTGCCACGCTCGCCTCTCAAATTCTATTTCACTTTGTATTTCAATTGTTGTACTTCAACGTTCTGAAAATATGGTCATGGATTTTTCATAGTGTAGCCAGCCCCTGTGTTGCTATCTCTCCCCCCTCCCCCCTCCCCCCTCCCCCATCCTATACTCCACACTGCTGTCATGCTCAACTGTCAGAAGTTCTCAATGACTATAGCTTACACTAGAATAATACTATATCTTGTCAGAAGATACAAATTATTGGAGAAGCCAAATTAGATTTTTTTTAAAATATAAAATTACACAGAACCATTCATAAATAAATCATTACCATTCAGTTTGTTTGTTCTGCAATCAATTCGAAGGTGACAGTGTACAAAATGTTGGCAAAAAAACTCACTATCTCATGTTATTAATTCACATAATCATAAAAATGTTGACTACAAAGCACTAATGTGATATGCTAGACTTTCTATCCTTGTGGTTCTCATCTTTCATACTCAGCAGTTTGGTTTGTCAGCAGTTCGAATTGATCCATTATGGATAGAATCACAGCTTTCATAGAGAACTCTGAAACTGAGACCTGTGTCAACAATGGACTGAGAGTGAAAAACAGCATTGCCTGTATGATAGTGAGTGAAGGGGGGGGGGGGAGGTAGGATAAAGGAGAGATGATAACGTGACCTTGCATTGCCGTGAGAAACACTCACGGGAAAAACTCGAGATACTGGGCGAATAGTACAGTATGTACACTTCAAAAAGACTAGCAACACCAATTTTTTACATAAAAGATGGCAGATAACAAACACATTTGAAATGCCAAAACTATTTTTTGATCAAAATTTCCTCAAAGATTCAATTCTTAATTGATTCTGATGGTCTGAGAATCGATTTCAGAGTCAATGGTATCCCTAATACTTACCTGATTCATCCATCTTACCAAAATTGGTGTAATTAGACATTTTTGATCAACTACTGATATCACCACTTTAATGCAAAAACTTTTATTTATGAAACCACCAACCATACAACAAAATTTTAGACTTCAAAAACAAAATCACTGTTTATGATTTGAAAAAATTGAAAAATGTGAGCCCTAGTATTGACATATTGTGACGAGATATACTTGATGGTGAAACAGGGTAGTCCGTTACAGTAATAATTTTTTTAACAATCAGTTTTCATCGAAAAATCGAAAACTCGACCGGATTAATAGATTTTAGTTGCTGGCTTGATGTAAATAACATAGCACACATGTTGCCTGTTGGTGCTTGGTTGGCTTGTAAGGGTCTACTGGGCAATGTGATCAGTTTTAATTGTGCCCAAATGGTTTTCAACTTCTGATCATGAATTAATGCTATTTTGCAGAACGACTGCAACACGAACGGCAACAGGCGTTGGAGAAGATGGGCATCAGCGTGCAAGCATCGGGAATCAAAGTGGAGAAGAACAAGTATTATTTAGTCAATTTAAATGCCGATCCATCTTTGAATGAACTCCTGGTTTATTACCTCAAGGTTAGTAGTGGTTATCAGACTCATTCTTGACGGCATAATGTCGAATGTTCTGCCGCAAAAATCCATCTCATTCATTCAATAGAGAATGGTCAGTCATCCTGCATACCTTACTGATCATTCCGTCACGGAACGTTACTATTTCAGTTGTGTTACAATTGTTCATGACCAAGTTTGTTTTTGTGTTCTTCCTGCTATGGATTCAAGCCAGCTTTACTCTCAGTCTCATTTGTCTTATTATTATTATTTTATTTATGTATCATTTGATTTGGAAATCAGTTTGTCTGGATTTAGTATCAGTATCTCCCAGACTTATCAGTTGGAAATAACTTGTCTGCATTAGATTGAATGAGTGATGTGGTAACATCGAGTGAGTCCTCTCTATTGCATCAGTTTTGTCGAACTTTATCTTATATTGCCGTATTGCACCAGATATAAGCCGACCTCCAAACTTGCTGGACAAGAAAAAGGATTTCTAGAAAAATTGAAGTTGAACCTTATTTTTTATAAAAGACTTTAATTACTAATCATTAACGTTTAGAAGCAAGTATCACCCGTGTTTCTCTGGTAGAGTAGAAGCACGACAAACTAGTACTATGGAGTGGCAATTTTCAAATGTCTTGCTTGTAGTTCTAGTACACCCAATTACCACATACCAAACCCTGTCTTTGACTGATGAAATGTTGAGATTTGTATAACAGCTGACGGTGGTTTTTGGACCCTAAAATTCAGAAAAATCCCAACTTGAATTCGGGACAGTACGGCAATTTGTTATTGTAGACATTTTTACTTTGTAATCCAAATCGGACGTAGAATTACTTACATTATTTGGATCTACCTCCGTTTTTTTTTGGTCCTTCATTATTGAATACAGTTGGAATACGATAATTATTTAGAACATGAGTATTGTATTGACGTATTCGCAACTATTTGCAACGTATTCCCCCCGTTCAGTATATAACATATCATTTGAGAACACTTTTGGGCTCTTGTAATGCAAATTCAAGTACTCTGGATCTCAGTGGTCACTCACCCTAGCGGTGAACAGCCGTCCAAAAACGATGTTCTGGGTTGACCAGCTAGTGATGCTAAGATGTGGAGTGTGTTTGCAGGAGCGCACGCTGGTGGGGCTACGTGGAGCGCCTTGCGAGCAAGACATCCAGCTGTCCGGACTGGGCATCCATCCACAGCACTGCGTCATCACGATCGAAGACGGAGGCCTCTTCTTGGAGCCCCTGTCTGCGGCGCGCAGCTATGTCAACGGGTCGGCCGTCACCGAGAGAACCCCGCTGCACCACGGAGACAGAATATTGTGGGGCAACCATCACTTTTTCAGGGTAGGCCTCATCACCTGCGGTATTACTCGGAGAGATTTAGTTCAAGACCGGAGGTTAGGGGCGAGTGTGTCCATGTGATTCCGAGTCTCTAACAGAATCTAATTCAGGCTTGTGTGAAATTGTTGTGAATCATATTTTTGAATTTTTCGTACCTCCGAATCTGCACACCACAGGAAGAAGATCACAGGAGAATGAAAAAGTGGAAGGGTGATGGAATCAGATGGGCAATTAAGAAATACTCATTTACGTTTCCTAGGCCTAGGTTGAGTAGGCCTAGGAATTGCCACGGGAGCTTGGATATCATTTTCATCTTCACTAAGGAATACATTATTATTGTTATCAATACCAAAAGCGAGATAAGATTTCACCTTCTTTTATTCATGTGTCAGGATGAGTTTCTCATTATCGGTCGAACAAAGTATATTATATTGCCGAGTCAGTCATTCAACATCCGCCATTTTCACTCGACTCGGAATCAGTTTGTTCGTTGACAAAACATTCTTAATAAACGCTACTATTATGGAATAAATCGAAGGTCAACGTTATTTCGAAGACGTACATATGTACAGCTAATAGATTCCACAAAAGCCTGAAAAAATAAGGTTGATAACTACAGTCTACAGTCCAGAAGAAAATAATCAATTTAGCACAGAACTTAAAATGGCTATTTAAGTGTGTAGCATGGTGGGCACGACAAGCCGATACGGGTTTTTGCGTGTGTAGCATTTAAACGGTCAACATTGAAATGCGAATACCTTCAGCCGGGGATCGACCTCAAGTTCGAAATATGTCAAATTTTGGAGTTTGGATTAACGAGGGTTCACTGTATTTGGGTTGATTGAATTTTCATTTAAAGAGGGTTTGGGACTGTAGTCTGTATTCAGTTTGATTTTTTGAATAGTTTTAATCATACTATCGGACTGTTTTGAAGATTGACCCACCCATAGGGAAATCTATCCGGTTAGGTAGTTGACGTGGTGTTTCCCGTCCGCAGGTGAACTGTCCAAAAAGTGCGTCGATGAGCTCTGAGCCGCAAACGCCTGCGCAGATGATCGACTACAACTTTGCTCGAGAGGAACTGATGCTCAACGAGTTGAGCAACGATCCTATCCAGACCGCCATTACTCGACTGGAGAAGCAGCACGAGGAAGACAAGCAAGGTACGTAAAGCAACTTCCGTACATGCCAGTATGTATAATCGTTGTATTTGTAGCAGGGCCTACAGTACACACTTTCAAACGACTTGTATTTGAACTTGAATGTGAATATGTGAGATGATGACGAGCCCAGACAAGAATGCAATGAAAAGAAAGGTATTAAAAGAAGAAATAAGAAGAAGAAGAAGAAAAAAGAAGAATATTATCCAGACAATTATTATGATGTAAAAGTATATTCTGTTGTATTTTTCGTATATTTTCTATCTTGTTTTAGAATATTATGTACGTTAATTTTGTCTGGTTTGATGAGAGAAGTAATAACGGCTCTGCCAAATTTCTCTAGTAACAAAGTTCTTATGATAATAATAATTATATTAATGATGATAATTAATGCTGGCATATTCAAATATTTGATGTATTATATTTTGTACACCATCAACTCTTATGGAGTATGATAAGAGTACTCCATAAACTATGTGTTCTCCATGTGTACTCCATGAGAGTTGATGGTGTACAAAATAATGAAAATATAATACATCAAATATTTTAATATGCCAGCATTAATTATCATCATTAATATAATTATTATTATCATAAGAACTTTGTTACTAGAGAAATTTGGCAGAGCCGTTATTACTTCTCTCATCAAACCAGACAAAATTAACGTACATAATATTCTAAAACAAGATAGAAAATATACGAAAAATACAACAGAATATACTTTCACATCATAATAATTGTCTGGATAACATTCTTCTTTTTGAGTGACCCTCACAACCTCGGCTGAGTCTTAGTCGCAACAACTATCTGCCTCCATGTTTCTCTATGCTGTTCTGCCACCTGGTGCGGGGCCTTCCAAGCGGCCCAGAGCCAGCAGCAGGTCTTTCGAAGAAAGCTCGGTGGATCAGTCGATCCTCTTGCGCACGTTCAACGTGGCCAGCCCACCTCAACCTTCACCCACCGCACCAGGTTCTCCGGACCATAAAGCTCTTCCAGCTCGTCGTTAGTTGTTACCCGCCACTGACCCATCCCAGTGTGCACAGTCAGGCCAAACATCTTCCTTGAGACCTTCCTCTCAAAGATTAGGACCTCCGCCTTAGTCATGGTCCACGTCTCGCAGGCAGGCAAACCAACATGCGGTGGAGCTGAACTATTGTAGCTCTGAATAGCGGCATTAGACTGTAGAGGCATCTGCTGGCAGCCTTGATCCAGGGCATTGATCTTGGCTGTCACCGAGTTGTCGGACGTGATTGCGTGCCCAGGTATTCAAACGAGTCCACTCTTTCAAAATTGTAGTCGTTCATTTATACATTCTGACCCACGTGTAGATGCCCTTCTGTGCTCACCACTATATATTTGGTCTTGTCCTCATTGACGCGCAGACCCACCTGCTGTGCCGACCTTTCAAATGCCGAAAACATACAACGTACATCAAGGGTAGTTCTATCAACAGCGTCAATATCATCAGCATAGGCTATCTGTAGCTTTGGTTCATTTGCAGCAAGACCAGGTTGAAGTAGTGGCTGACATTGGCAAACACACCATTCTAGTGCGATGTTGAAGACCAAACAGACAGTGGATCTCCTTGTTTCAGCCCAGTCAAGATCTCAAACTCACTCGATAGCTATCCACCCACTCATACTTTTATGCAAAAGTTCTCCACGCACATCCTAGATAGGGAACAGCTTTTCTGGAAATCCAAATTCCTTCATGACGCTCCAGAGTGCCACTCTACTGACACTCTCGTAGGCCTGTTAGAAGTCCACAAAGAGTTGGTCAACCACAACGTCAACATGTTGAATCCAAGGTCTGTGTTGCGTTAGTGTTTTCACTCGGTGTGTTGTTTTCAGTGGCGCTGGAGAAGCAGCGTCAGGAGTACGAGCGCCAGTTCCAGCAGCTGCGCAACATCCTTTCCCCCTCCACCCCCTACTCCCCGTATGTTCCCTACGACCCGTTCCGCTTGGGCAAGATCAACACCCCCACCACGCAGATGCGGGTGGAGAAGTGGGCACAAGAGAGGTAAGCTCCGAGATCCTTGTAAGAAATGTCATTGCAAAGCAAGTAGGCCATGGCGATATCTGATGTTTATAGGCCTGATTTGACATTTTGAATTCTTGGGATTTTTTTTTTTTCAATTGTATTCAAAATCCTTTCAAATTATTGCTATGCTTACTTTCCACCAGCTAAAAGTATCTACCTGTATCGCCATATTGTGCCGAATATAGGATTTAAATGAAAATTGATTTTATAAAAAACAGTATTTTGGGACTCAAATACGTAGATTCCTTCTAATTGACAAATTGTATTGGTCACTGAATCATTCGTAATTGTTTGTAAAAGACTTGAATTACTAATTGAGCCTTTGATACCTTATTCGTTACTGATCATCAGTATTATTACTCATAAGCGAGCATTGCCCTTGTTTCTCTGGTTGAGCAGAGCAACTATAGAGTAAGTTTTATGAAGCGGCCATTTTCAACGTGTCTTGTGTGTAGTATAGCACACCCAATTACTAGGGTTCCAATTTTATGGCGACGCGCAAAATCACGATTTATTGAAAGTTTTTCTTATTGATATGAGCATGAATCATACAATTTGACACACAAATGTGTCATTTTTGCATCGTGACATGGAACGAAATTCACGTTTTTTTGTTCATAACCATGAAGTGTGGGTTTTTATGTGATATCAATGCAAAGTGGATTTGCAGCTTTGTCAAAAATCTATATTTTCTAGCTTTTTCTGTCATGAAATGAAATATTTCCAGACCTTGTTCTTTATTAACCTGAATATTCATTCCTCATTCTTAAAACTCAACAGAACAAACTCATTAAATAAAGTGTTTGGCATACATCAGTCATCAATATCAACTCATCAATGACAAGATCAGAACCCTAGGTATAAGGGAATACAATCTTGAATATTTCTACAAGTGATTATTCAAACTCTTTTTGTCTCCAAACACTATACAGTGAAACCTCGATGCATCGTTCCCGGGACCCATCGTTTTCCTGGTTGCATCGTTCATTTTTTACAGTCCCATCTAAAGTTCCATTTAATCAATGTTAAATTTTCCTGCATGCATCGTTCCCGTTTGGATCGTTTTCCTGCTTGCATCGTCAATTATTTTTGGTCCCATCAAATATATTACCCTGATGGATCGTTTTGAATATTAAAAAAAAAATCCTTTCGAGTTAAATACATGATGTTTTTGTTAGGCACTATACTACCCTGTGGTGATGAATCCAACTATGTTCTAACTACAGTGAAACCTCTATGTATCGTTTTTCAAGGGACCAGGAAAATAGAACCATCCATGCAGGAAAACGATCCATCCAGGAAAATTCAACGTTGATTATATGGGAGTGGGGTGGAAAAATGAATGATACAAGCAGGAAAACACTGGATCCAGGAACAATACATAGAGGTTTCACTGTAGTTGGCCTTGAGGGAGTAGCTCGCTATGTTTGTGTGTGTGTGTGTGTGTGTATACATGAAATATGAAGGTTTGGAGCGTCTGTCTCTCAACCCCACACAACTAGTGTGCAGGTGGTTTAAGCCTTCATCTTGTCTGGATACACTTGTATTATCTCCATGTTTATAGTGGAATGGACATGTGTTGATGTTCAATGTTCAATGTAAGAATGTGGGGGGGGGGGGGGGGGGGATGACGCCAATACCACTGACAGTTGATTCACTAATTCACGTACTTATTGATTATTATTTATTATAATATATTATATTCATATAATATTTATATATTTATTTGATTATTATTAACATTGAATGATATATTAATTTTGGTTCTAGGTCTCTTTTAGCCTAGTCTATTTCATAGTCTTAACGATTATCTTACTTTAGTGTATTGTCCCGAATGAAAGTCCACCCTGAATATAAGCCGACCCCCAAACTTTCAAATCAATGATTGAACAAAAGGATTTCGAGGTGAATAGAAGTCATAAGTACTGTAAGTTCACAATTCAATAAATGAAAAATGATTAGGAATACAGTAATGAAAATGAAATTGTCATAATATTAGATAATCAACAGATGAGTTTGTCATCACTAGTCACATATATGGGCACTCATATTTATTTTAGTCTTCTGTAATTATTTTGTGACACAGAGTGAAATATCAACCTCTGATCCTTTGACTCATAAAACACTCCCACTTCAATGTTAATAAAGGACTGGTTGTTAGTGAGGGTAAACAAGTGATCATCAAGAGCATTTTTAATATAAACAATTTGACAAGATTATATTCATGTTTGCAGCATTATCAGGTTCCACTTGATTAGTAACAGAGGCTGCTAACAGAGGGGGCCTCTCGGCCTCAAACTTCCTCTTGACTGAAAACTTCCTAAGCGAGATGCTTTGTGTTTGTGTCTGTCAGTGTATGTCAATAAAAACTAGAAACCCCTGACCATAATGGGAACTCCTAAGGTTAATGTTCAGGAAGTGTCAACTGATAATGGAGAATTTATAGGGGTATTGGTTTCCAGTCAGCTATTTTCTTTCATAATCCAGATGTTCTAAAAAGAGAGAATGAAATAAAGAATGATCTGTCCAATTTATCTTTTGAATTGAATAAACATATGATAATTCACAGTGTGTACTGTTTAGTAGGGCCTACTATTACTACAGTGGCGTGTGTGTTTTACCATCAGACACTGCTGACCATCAATGGTGGATGGTAAGCATAGGGCAGACCTGCGATGGGCACTGAAATAGGAGAAGGGTTGTGCGAGAATGCCATGGCCAGGGGGGAGGGGAACTGGGTGACAAAAGCGGGGACAATGAGGTCAGGGCTGGCTGCTTGCAAAATAATTAAAACTTTAGTGTACAGTGAAACCTCTATGCATCATCCCCGGATCTATCGTTTTCCTAGATGTATCATTCATTTTTTCTAGCCCCACTTCCATATAGTCAGTGTTAAATTTTCCTGGATGGATGGTTTTATTTTCCTGGTCCCTTGAAAAACGATCAATAGAGGTTTCACTGTATTCTCATGTCTTATCAGAAAGGGAAACTGATCTTGTTATGTCAGTTGAAAAAATGATCTTTGACCTGAAGTGTCAAGCGACATGCAAGCAGATGTGTATCACAGACTTCTTTGAAAAGTGAAGTGTAATAATAATGTCATCAATTAATATCTAGATCTTGAAGGCAATACACTGATGGGAAAAATACAGTGTTTACATTAGAAATATTCTGGACATGGATTTTTTTTCAACATTTTGATGGTTTTCTGGATGGATCGTTTTCCTGGATAGATCATTTTTTTCCCTGGTACCCTGAAAAATGATGCATCGAGGTTTCACTGTAGTTTATAATTGTAGAATCATTGTTAAATTCCAAGTGTCTCTCTCTCAACACATACATAATGAATGCAGTGTTTGCTATGATGTATCATAATATGATAATATTATCACCATATTATGGTGATTATATCTCATCTGTTCCAAACGAAGAGTCATTGTTAACAGCTGAGCTGGTAGATGGCCCCATGGCACAAAAACACCATTTATAACATTGAAAAAAGATCAAAAAATTAACTGATGTAGTAAGAATATTTCCCCCCAAAGATTACGAAGGAAGTTTTGTTTTCAACTTCCAATTTCAGTTTTCCCCTCGTCCCAAAGTCTCGTCTAGTCAATGTATGTTTATTGCCGATTTTCCAAGGTCCAAACTTCTGTATATTGTGCGGTCTATTGACATAGTATCTGGCACCACGTGTCTCTGGTTATGATCAGGGTACCAGAGTTTCGAATTAATGAGGGTTAACTGTAATAACCTAACTGCAGGTACCACATATTTATTATTTACCCAACTCACCCATCTTACCAAAATCAGTGTAATTAGACATATTTGGTCAACGTCTGATATCATCGCTCTGAAGCAAAATCTCTTATCTATCTAACCTCAGAATCTGAGCCCTACGAATCACTACATGTACAACCATGATTTTTGATTGATTGAAGGCCAAGATTCGTACAACATCCGACGACGACTTTCAGACTTGAAATTCAGAATAACTCCAGCTTATATATATATATATATATATATATATACTATATATATATATATATATATTTTTTTTTAATAACATCGAAACGTGATACAAAATCATAGCTTATATTTGGAACAATATAGGGCATTCACAAATAAAAAAAGTCTCAGAACTTTGTAACTTGATTGTAGATATTGTCTATAAAGACTCGTGTGTTCATTTCTTTTCCATGTGTAATGTTCCACCTCCGTTAAAAACTTGTAATATGTTCAAGTACATGAAATCCGTGCATTTCAACTGTAATTCCTCGTCATAAGAAGGCATTTGCAAACTAAACCCGAATTTTTCAAGTCTGGAAAATAATTTACGTTCTTCATGATATTGTATATTTAGTATAGCCATAATGTATGGAGATTTTGTTAGGAAATGGTAATAACTTTGATTTTAACAATTCGAAATCCAATCTCCAATCCCTGTAATCGATTTGTAATGATTTTTTTCTTAAGTTTCATAAAACAATCGTATTGCATTTTAAATTGATTTGCTGCAGTACTTGCTGCACTTGTTGATCACTGCGATATTTAGGCCCGGATTATCAGTCTTACCGGCAGAGTAGCTGAGTGGTTAGCGCACTCGCTTCGTGTGACCCGGGAGGTGAAGGGACATATCGGACCCGGTTCGATCCCCGCCACCGTCCATCTTTACAGGGGTTTTTCGTGGTTTCCCTCTGTAGTCTAGGCTAATGCCGGTATGGTTCCCACAATATAGGCCACGACCGCTTCCTTCCCACTATCCTTCCCATTACCCATAAAACCTTGATCCCATCATCCCATCATCTCATTAATCATTCATCCGACGCCAATAGATCTAAGACATCATTAAAGTGCGTCATGAAAACCCAATATGAATTTTTTTTTTTTTTTTTAATCATCAGTCTTGTTTCAATAGCTAGGTAAAAAGATTCACTTCATTTTGTATGACTAGTAATTCTTATGATCTCAATTTTATACTATCATAATGTACGTACATGGACAGCCACTGACATGCACGTATTGAGGTATAAATAAATGGTTGTGCTTGTGATCATCATTGAAACTTGATGTTGATCTAATACTGTTGCCATTGTTTCAGAGATGAAATGTTCAAGCGCAGTTTGGGTCAGCTCAAGGCGGATATCGTTCGAGCCAATTCCTCAGTCCAAGAAGCCAACTTCCTGGCCGAAGAGATGGGCAGACAAACGGTTTTCAGCGTCACTCTACAGATACCTCCTGCCAATCTCAGCCCTAATCGCAAGGTAAGTCTGCACGCATTGACAAGGTCGAGAGCGGAACAGTTGGCCGAAATGCTATCACCTGGTGCGCTCTAGTTCACAGATTTGAGTAGAGTTTTCGGACGGGACGATAAGGGTGAGATTTTCTGATTGGAAATGGCAACGTTTTCTTACTTTATTAACCCTATAGCATTTGGAGACAATTTAACACATAAGCCTACGTATCAATTTTATGTATTTGATCTCTCTATTCCACCAACACTTCATTTTCAGATTCCTCTCCTCCCCTTTCAATTCATTGCTACAGTAAAGCCTCAGTTATATGACGTGCACATATACGTTTTTCACAATTATACATATTTTCAGTCGTCCCAACCATTGTTCATAAGAACACATGTTAATTTCCTGCAGTTATACAATGCATTTATTTACAACTGATCGGTTCATACTACGAAATAACTTGCCCCCTTTCTATCCTTTCTATCTGAAATACATACCATTATGCTCAACATAAAGTCCTCAAACCTCAAGAGCTATATATATATGAAAATGAATGTTTGTTTGTTTGTTTGTTTGTCCCTTGTGCGTTCCTATACCGCTCAACTGATTGCGATAACACTTTGGTGGGTTGTTGTTCGCGCGCCTGCGAAGGTTGTGCGCACGCTTGTGAAGCTTCAGGAGTATCCAAGACGGCACTCAAAATTGCGTTGCATGCGAGCCCGCAAAGGTTTCGCGGGGGATTGGATGGTCTGGGGTGGGGGGGGGGGGGAGACAAAAATATTGTATATCCAAAAGCACTTCAATAAACAGAATTAAAACGCAAACAGTTTGATCTCTGGCATTGCAACGCATGCCGGGTACTTGCTAGTTGAGTATATAAATAGAGAGAGAGAGAGAGAGAGAGAGAGAGAGAGAGAGAGAGAGAGAGAGAGAGAGAGAGAGAGAGAGAGAGAGAGAGAGAGAGAGAGAGAGAGAGAGAGAGAGAGAGAGAGAGAGAGAGAGAGAGAGAGAGAGAGAGAGAGAGAGAGAGAGAGAGAGAGAGAGAGAGAGAGAGAGAGAGAGAGAGAAAGAGAGAGAGAGAGAGAATCAATGCTAAATTTTCCTAGATGGATTTTTTTTCCTGGTCCCTTCAAAAATGATGGATAGAAGTTGCCATTTATTTCACTTCTAGTTCCATACCCCCTTTTTCAGTTTGAACAACTTTGAATAAATCAATAATCCATCAACACATTCATATATGAGAATACCCTAATTCAATCAGCTTTTGATATTTTGTACGCTGTTCTCTGTTCTCATGCCTTCTGTCTATAAATAATGAGCAGCCGTGTCCAGGATTTACACATCTCTGCCATGTTAATCTACGTCATGATTGCGATTTGTTGTTTATTGCAGCGCGGATCGTTTGTCAGCGAACCGGCGATACTTGTCAAGAGAAAAGGCCAGGGAAGTCAGGTGTGGTCCATGGAGAAGCTAGAGAATAAACTGATAGACATGCGTGATCTCTTTGAAGAGAACAAGGAAGAGAAAGAGAAGCATCACCCACTGAAGGTTGGTTGTTCAAATCACTTGTTTTAGTTCAAATGAGTTTTATCTATATGTTTCTGAGCCCCAGACTGGCAACCATCGCTGTATTGATGTTTGGTGTGTAGGCTGTCACCGTTCTGCTTAATTCCTGTAACCATAAAAGTAGGGGGACTGTGTGATTCGTAAGTATCATTTCTAGGCTGCTTTAGACAGGCAATTTCTGAAAACTGAGCCGCCCTTGGTAGCCCGGTCAGCTGGAGCACCTCTTCAGAAACTGAAATCACCATTGGGTGTGGATTTGAGTCCTGCATAAGGCATAGGTTTCTATAAACGTCCATTCACTCATCATCACGTGATAGTTTCATTATCACCTGCTCATTCGTACCCCCTTATAATCTAGCTGTTGGTGGGGTCATTAAGCAAACAATAATCATCATCCAAAACTGATGATTGGATCAAGGAAAATGACGTGTCCTTTAATAAATATAAGTGATTTAGGGCCTTCATGATTTTTTTTTGGTGGAATACCCGGGTAGGAGTCGGGTAATGAAAATGGGTACCCCGGGAAGGAAAATATCCACTCGCCAACATCCCTTGTAGCTAGTGACATTATAATAAATTTCGGAAATTTGAGTCTCGTAAAAAAGTTTCTAAACTTTCGAGAGTTTGAATAGAAACAGTTTCAGCCAAGGCATGAGGCATGCGTGCATTGTGATTTCAGGAGGAAGTCGTTGTGAAAGTCGTGGACCCCTTCTTTGAGTCGCAAGAGAACCACAACCTGATCGGCGTTGCTAACGTCTTTCTCGAAGTTCTGTTCCACGAGGTGAAGCTGGACTACCACACGCCTATCATCAGTCAACAGGGCGAGGTACGACCACAGAGACTGCGACAAATAACTTAGCTTGCCATTGTGTACAATTATTGAAACTTCAAGATCAGATATTGATTGAAGTATATGGAAATTTTTTATTTTCAATCAATATAGAATCAAAAACATTCTGGATTGTGATGCTGCTGAGCAGTCACTAGGCGGTGGCAAGCATAGGTATTAATTGCAGACGTAGGCAAGGGGGATAGAGGTGTATACGAGGATTCATTCTTGTTTATAGCCATAAAAGTGAATTGTCTTGGTAGAAAATCTCTCGTCTATGATGAAAAGTAACCTAGTATGAAAGTTAATTCTGGAACCACAGTATTTTATCAGATACTTCTCTGAATTGTACGAAGCAGTTTTGTTCATCCGGAAGGTCGCTACTCTACAATCATTTATTTTATATATATATATATATATATATATATATATATATATATATATATATATATATATATATATATATACCAAATATATATTACTTTGACGCTGAAAATGTGGCGCTGTTGGTAAATACTTCGTGGCAGTTGTCGTTTAGGTCAAATTGGAGCAAGACTTGGATGTAGCAAGGTTTCTTTGAGGTGCCTAACACACGTGTAGAGATAATATACACGTGTCCGATTGATGAACTTGTATTGAACGTGGTTGCAGGTGGCGGGAAGGCTCCAGGTTGAGCTAAGCCGGGAAGCAGGTAGTTTTCCTCAAGACCGCATGTGCGAATCTGCGTCGGACAGCTCCGGCTCCGGAGACAGTAACCACGAGGACGACACTGACTCCGGCAGCAATCACGTCACTTGCAGGGTGAGTCTCCTCGAATCCTACACAGTCACGATACGTGCTTTACCCGGAACCAAGCTGAGGCGGGTGGATCAGTTGCTAGCGCACCGAGCTCTCATTTAAGAGACCAGGATTTGATTCCCATTGTGGTCGACCATTTTTTGAAACAGACTCTACTGCAAGTCAACTCCACAATATCAAGCACTGTTGGTTAAAATTAAAGTTAGACAACTTTATCAAATGCGTATTAGAGTTAGAGCCGGTTATACCAAGTGATGATTACATTGTGATTAAGTAATTATTAGTTAATCACTTTAATCATTGGTTGGGTTGTACCAAAAATAGAATGTCATAAATTAGTTAACTATTGATTAACTAAATAAAAGTGATAATGCTTCTACAGTTGGCAATGGATTTTGTTGAAATGAATTTGTTGCTACCTTCATTCCTATCCCACTGCCATCTAGAAGTGTAAGCTTCGAGGGGGGGCGGGGCAGTGTATTTATCTGGGAATACAGCCCAACCAAGTGAAAAAATAATTGAGCCTTAGTTTGAACCAGCTATGTTTGAAGTTTTAGAACTTCGAATTGTTCAGCCTATCAAGAGCTCCACTAGGCTCGACATTTTTACAATTTACCCGTATAATTTAACCGTGGAAACATTGTTCTCACTCTTTTAACACAAACCTAACCTTACCTAAACCACTGAGTAAATAATTCAGTGATCTAGCAACTGGCCCAATAATCTTGATTTTAATGTTACATAGGCCTAGCAATACTAGTCTTTAATAGCAGGCTGTACTGGCCTCAATCTCATCTTCTATTAGTGTTATGTTTAGTCAGCCAAAAACGAATAAAAAATTCTTCGTAATTCCATTTATCGAAGTTGTTCGGCCTGGCTTGTACAGTCCTCAGACGTCTTCCCCGTTCATCAAAATGTGCAAACACTGCATCATCTTCATCAGAGTCATCGAAAAGATCTAAATCTAATTCCATATGGGAGTAGGACCTGGGCCAAGGGCAACCTAACCTAACAATAGTTTGAAGGTAATTTAAATGGTTTCAAGAGCGATTAATTATTACATAAAAACAATTTTCACTAGATTGCTCATTTACTTCTGAAAATGTCTCTTCTTCCTCTGTTGTTTACTCAAAATATGATCAAAAATACATTAAAAATACAGCTGATCAGAATTTAGGCATCCATCTTGAATTCTGATAATTAAACAGTTGATATGACCCCAAAGCGATACTTAAGGTAAACATTAGTTAAACGTAGTTAATTCGCTTATCATAGGTTGGTACAATCAAAATTAGCACCACTAATTAATGATTAAAGTTAGTTAATTAGCTAAACATCACTTGGTACAACCGGCTCTTAGTTCAGCAAAATGTCATTTTTTTGTGATGCCTTTTATTTGTTTTAGATATCAATTCTAATACAGGGGAAACACAGATATTTATAATAACTTGAAGATGGTTTACGTAGAAACTATTCAACTTATATCGCATAATTTTCACACGTATACATACAGCTAAAAAAAAACATATTTTTCCTGTCCTGTATGCATACTTGTGAAAATGTTGACATCCAAGGTTGATCAATTCATTTCACATCTTTCTGAGAGTATTGAGAATATCTGTGTTTACCCTGCATTAAAATTTTGATATCTCACACCGTTCCAAAATTACCGTATACACGCATATAAGCCGCACCGACTTATTAGACGCACCCCTACTTTTCAGGTTCTATTTTTGGAAATCTTTTTGTTTACTTATTTAAGATGCAGTATCATATTCCACACTATTACTGACACTGTTGGCCGGCAGTCCTATATAGCAATCAGTGACCTTGTCTAAAAAACAGCAGCCATGTGGCTTACACAGGGAGAGAGAAATAGAGAGAAGAAAGATTGTACCGAACGCGCAACAAATTCGGGCAACAGCGCATTGACGACCAGCCGTGTTTCAAATCTGGTGACGATTGCAGGTTTTCCCTATGCTCCAACATTGGACGACCGGCAGTGTTTCACGGGAATTGTTTTTATTGCAAAATATGACTTTTTTCTCACTTACCTTTAGGAGACGCATCTGACTTTTTGCGATTGATTTCCAGGTAACAATCAAGCAGGCTAGTGGACTACCGCTGTCCTTGTCCAACTTTGTCTTCTGCCAGTACTCGTTCTGGAATCACCCAGATAGCATTGCAGTGCCGCCGGTTGTCGACCCTGACTTCCCCGCTTGCTCTGCGACTCGAGACTCGATAACATTCAAGTTCGACCACACGCAAGACTTCAACATTCCTATCACGGAGGAGTTCCTGGAGCATTGTTCTGGTATGTACCGTGCACTGGTACCAACTGAATACAGTGAACCCTCATTAGTCTATAAACTCGCTTAATCTGAAGTTGGATTTATTTCAAACTTGAAGCCGGTCCCTAGCTGAAGATATGGTCATTTTAATGTTAATTAATATAGTTGATGAAAATTTTGGCTATACCGTAATTCAAACTCTTATTTCGGACCCTTCAATTGCTTCATCACTGTTTTCAGATCAGATCATTCGAAATAGTTGGGTGAAATGTGATATGTTCGATATTGATATCAATTGAAAATGTTGATATTCTCGATAAATATTAGATATTGTAATTTGGGCACGGTTGTCAGTTGTGTGAACGCGTTGAGAGTGAAGTGTGTGTGTTGTCCACAGAGGGGGCGCTTTCCATTGAGGTGTGGGGCCACCGAAGCGCTGGCTTCACCAAGCCCAAGGAGGGGTGGGAGGTGGAGCAGCAGCAGCTGGCCAAGGCCCGATCGCTCGCTGACCGGTGAGCTCTCTTACTCTTCTGTCGTCTCTCCTCAACACACAATTCAAATCTATCAGTTCAATCTGCTTTCTAAACATTGTCCCAACTATCTACGTCAGGCGTGTACTGAGATTAACCACTTGACGGCCTTTGTACTTGACTTACTTGACATTCACTCGACTCTTTTTTTTTAAATGTGCCTTGGATGCCTTTTTCTCTCAGCCCCTCAATTGTGGAAAGTATATGAATCCATTGAGAGTGCAAATCGATTAAGTGAAATATCAGTTTTTGAAAACTTGAATGGTGTAAGATATCAAAATTAAAAATCGAGCTGTAAACATAAGAACTTAAATTGGTAGGTGGAGCGAGCTGACCCGCAAGATCCAGCTGTGGATCGAGATTCAGGAGCTGAACGACCAGGGGGACTACTCCGCGGTCGAGGTGGCGCCTAAGCCCGACATCCTGACAGGCGGCGTCTACCAGCTGCGCCAAGGTCAGCAGCGTCGCATCCAGGTGCGCGTCAAGCCTGTGCAGAACTCTGGCACTCTGCCTATCATCTGCCAGTCGATCGTCTCCATCGCGGTCGGAAGCGTGTCAGTCAGGTGAGCTGTCTACCTCAGGTTATACGCATGTGACTTCCGGCTGAGGTACTCCGCATCAGGGCTCTATGGCTAGCGTGGTGCAGTGACCCCCTATCAGTTCAAATTCTGTCCATCCAAAATTTGACATATTTCAAACTTAATGGTATATAGGTATTTCAATGTTAAATGAAGTTGAAATTTTCTTCTATTGATTCCCAATATAAATACATGGCACATACTCAAAATGACCACAAAGCCTCAAAACTTTATATAGTCTTGTACCTGTGGTTTTAAATGAAGAAAATACAATGTGGGAAATAAATGAATTATGGTATAAAATGAACAATTCATTTAATAATAAAGTTCAGCTCAAAATATTGAATGATGCATTTCAAGATATCCAAGTTGAAAGTATGAAGAGAATGTGAATGAAGTTGAAGAGAATGAAAGTATAATAGAAGATATTTCTCTAGAAGCCAAAAATTATAAATGATACATGAAATAAATGAAAGATGAAACTCAATTTCCTTGAAGATAACAAAATTATTCCAAATTTACAGAAAGAGCGAAACTGTCACAACACAAAAAAATAGTAGGCCTAATAATATTGTGAAAATTATATCATACCAATGACCATACCAGTAACATGAACACAATAATATTGAAAATAATAATTACAAAGATTCCTACTTACAGCATTATTGAGTCAATAGAATGATATGAACAAGTCATAAGCAAGTAATGTGCATATGAGTAGGGCCTAATATCTAG
This sequence comes from Brachyptera risi, assembly GCA_964007535.1. Taxonomy (NCBI): domain Eukaryota; kingdom Metazoa; phylum Arthropoda; class Insecta; order Plecoptera; family Taeniopterygidae; genus Brachyptera; species Brachyptera risi. The sequence goes on along the minus strand of OZ023327.1, from coordinate 64,098,418 downwards.
ACTAATCCAGTTTGCCACAATAATAATTTCTATTGTATATATTTGTACAGTCAAATGAATGAATAAATAATCTTCCAAAACAATTTGCATAACTAACGAAAGGAAGGTATGTTTATATATGTTTGTATGAGCATACCAATTTCATCGTTACGATTGAGTAGGGAATCGTGAACACACCGACCAAAAATACAAAAGATATCATTAAAAAAAATTAAAAAATAGGTTAAACCACACTACAAATATCAAAAGTGGAAAAAAAACAAAATACAATGAAAGCATCTATCACTTGCTCAACAAACGAATAAATACACAACTCCTTACTTCCTTGATAGCATAAACTCATAAACATAGGCCTATAGACAAATTTGAAGGAAGTACATTTCCTTTACAGGAAATATGGTTAATCCGAATTCCAGCTAAACCGTAATTCTTCGACCCTTCAACTGTTTTAACACGATTTTCAGATTTGTTTATTTGAAATAGTTTGAATGAATGAATATTGTTGTTTTACGACGCGTCAACGACTGGGTTATATTGCGCCGGGAAATAGTTTCATTGCATTTCTTGAAATACTGTAAACATTATTTTCCCAATTTCCGTGCTCTATATTTGACGCGTAAGAATAAGCCTAAGCACGTTGACTTGCTTGCTGCATTGTGAGTGTCATCCGACTGACTGGGGTCTGACCTTGACTAGAACGAGACCATGTTGAAGTCGAAACAATCGTTCAACAGGCAGTCTCGAGACTGGCTAGCGTCAATAGAAGCTGGCCAAATGACGATCGCGCGTTGGTAGCTAAAAGGGATGACGGAGGGTAGGATTTTTCCTACCTGGGTACCCCTCTTCATTACCCAACTCCCACCCGGGTTTTCCCAACCAAAAATGAACAAAAAAACATACAGGCTCTAAATCACTTATATTCATAAAAAGCTGTGTCATTTTTCTCATTCCAAACATCACTCTATAGCGCAACAGGCTCAAACCGCAAGGCTTGGAAGCCCACTGACGAGAATGTTGCAATCGTACTTACACATTGGCCCGGCCAGTAACAGCTGATGATGATGGGTGGGAGGGGGGTAGGAAGGGTACGCAAGACGTGTGCCTGAGCGTATTTCTTCATGGCGAGGAAAAGTCATTTCAAAATCAAAGTATTTTAAAAAGACAATGATGATTGCTTTTCATTGTTTGAAGTCAAATGTGATTCAGGGGGGCGGAGAGAGTGCGCGTGAATCATGCGCGCCCAGTCTTATACACCGGACCAAAAACATTGTAAACAGAAAAATACAGACCAGAAAAAAACATTGATTACCTGGCGGGTAATTGTTTGAACCCCAGGTTTCACTTCAATGGAACCGCCCGGGTATCCGCCTACAACCCCAAGTAGCTAGCCAAGTACCCACGATCAGTGAGGCCCTTCCCTACGGCCTGTCGCACGTAGTGTCAGCTGGTGGCATAGCTTTCTCTCACATGCAATACAAAATGGGCTAAATTCTCTTCGGGAGAAGTGGTGATTTCGTGAAGAAAGTTTTTTAGGTAATCCAAATTTGTATAAATGAATTCAATATTTTTGGGTCTCTTCTATTTCACATTAACGAGAGTTTGATGTAGTCCTCATCGGGGTTCTGTGACTGTGGATAGCACTTTTTGAGTGAAGATCGTGTATGGGTAATGGGTACCGAGATAACCTTCGTCGTGATGGGTCAGGTATTGAATATATTATTTAATCACAACTACAGCTGTAAAAATGTATGTGTATCACAGCTTGAAATTTCTTTCAATCTTTGTGTTGCCCTGTTTCGTAATACAGTTAAATCAGGATATTGCATGCCGATGCCAAAGAGCATATCTGAAAATATAGGTAGGCCTAGCTTTGTAATAAAGACTAGGGTAATCCCGTGATGCAGTGAAGTAACTTGAATTTACCACTAAAAATGACGCATCGACGGTTATCAGTAGGTAAGACGAGAATGAGAATTCAAGTTCTACTTTATCACTAATTTCGTATTTGATTGTGAAAAAAAATTGAACTACTGTAGCAGGAGCTGCCATTTTCATAGATTTTATCCGTTTCTGCTTGTTTTCAACCCAGTAAGGGTTAGAGAATAAGAGTATGTATGTTTGCTGTGTGGTGCAGGTTGCGACTGCAGAAGCCGCTGGATTCATATCAAGAGGAAGACTTGACGGTGCTGCGAGAAAAGTGGAGTGATGCGCTCATGAGGCGAAGACAATACCTAGATCAACAAATACAAAGACTAATCAATAAACAAGGTCAGTCTCTTTGTATTGGTATGCTGTATTTGTGGTCAAAATGCAAGGCCAGGAAAACCTGGTGTCATTTCAAAAAGGCCAGCCCACTTGAGTATTTTGAAAAACCGAGGTTTTCTAGAGTCAAACCAGAAAAACGCAACATATGCTTTGTAAGATATGCAGTGTAGGCATATTTAAATTGAATGTAAAGGGGAGCTATACAAGTACATTGATTTAAAACTATTGTGTCTTGTTTTATCTGATTGACATGATTGCTTATTTGAATGTTTCCAGATATGATTGGCTCTACCTTTTGCTTTCTTTGATAGCTTCAAAAGAATTGAATTGCTTGAAAAATGACACTATAATTGTTTTCTTCAAAATGATTGATCTGATTTAGGCCTATGTAACAATTTTAAGGGTGTGCGAGTCTACCCAATTTTGAGCCAGTCTCCGCCAGACTTGGACTTGTTAGAGTAATTTCAGAGTCAATTTTTGAGTCCATTCGAATCTTTAAATCTGCTGCCGATTCCAAAATTCGAATGCTCTCTTATTGGCTGAAACTCACCGAGTAATCTCATCGGCTGAATCTCAATGAGTGATCTCATTGGCTGTAAAATTTAGAAGGCAACTATGGGAAACCATAATGGCAGCCTCTTTATGACAAAAACTTTTAAAAACTGATGGAAAAATACTGTATACATTCTAAAAGTTGTGGTCGTTGATGGTAGAAAAGTGATCCTACCGGTATTTCCTGTTTTGGTCAGTTTCGTATGATTTCTTGTATTTTTGTCTGTGGGTAGTCATGAAATGCCAAGTCATCGAGTAGTGATACAAGGAACTGACTGTTTGCAAATACAAGCAAAATTACGTTTACTTTTGCCCAGCTGTCTGCAACAGTCTCTTGTAACAGAAAACAGAGAACGTGAGGCCAAGTTATGTATTATCAAATTGTGAAGTGATTCATAATAGCAGAAGTTATATTGCAACTAACTTGCATCTTGATGATTGGTATAATATATTATCGAAATCGTGTGAGAAGTCCGCATGCCTCAAACAAATGAGTACAGTACACCCTCGATAATTCGAACTCAGTTAATTCGAATTCCGCGATAATTTGAACAAGAAAAATGACCCTGGCCGCTGGTGTAGGGATATCAATGTTGATTCATTTTGATAATTCGAATTTTTATTATTTTGAATTTCGAACTGATAATTAGTCCAAACTACTGTTTTATTATTCTTTCGTGTATGTTTAATTCGAATTTCAGCAAAAATTACGAATAAAAGTTGTCACAATTGGATATTTCACTACGTGAAATATTTTGTCGTCCACAAATATTAGCGGTTGGGCGTCCCAGCAAGCTGCACAGATATGTCACAGTTACATGTGCAGCGCGTGCTAGTATGATGAGGGGTGAGGCTTCAGCAGGGTCACAGACAGACATCTGGCTGGTCAAGACACCCGAGCGGTAATGTTGAGGATAGTGGATGACAAAGGATTTCACGTAATAAAATATTAATTGTGACAACTTTTATTTTGTAATTTTTGCTGAAATTCAAATTGAACAAACACGAAACAATAATAAATAGATCAGTCAGCTAGTGCATGTAGATTGTAGAGAGAATAATTCATTCATTTCATTCTATAGGCCCTAATATTTATATTTATTGCCTTGCTTTTTACTTTTTAATTAACATTCAGTTCGGTAATTTGACTCTTTCAACACTGTGAACTGTGATAAGTGTTCCCTATGAATGACATGATAATACATAGTATCAATGTGACTCTTTGTTGTGGTGTAAAAATTGCTGAGAAAACACTTGACTTGAAGATAACTACATGGCTGTCAAAGTTGGCTTCCTAAGGGCGATGGGGAAGTAGGAGGGAACAAACCACGTGCAAGGCACACATGGTTCAACCAAACTGCACGCCCACACTATACTACTATACAAATGAAAAACCTTTTTTTTATAATTTGAATTTTTTCAATTCGAATTTTGATTTTTAGAGTCCCTTGGAATTCGAATTAATGAGGGTTTACTGTATTTATATTGTATTCAATTTGCACCATCAGTAAATATTCCCTTTTATAAGCCTAGCTCAATTGTTTATTTCCACCGCATCTTGGATGCCAATATGCAGTGCATCTTGGATGAAAATATTTGAGGTAGGCCTATATAGAAGGCTTGACTCATAGTCTCAAATAGTATCCTAGGTAGAACAGCAATCTGTAGCGTCAAAGATAGTACTCATGAAAGGGAACAGTTCTGACAGGCGAGTGGAACTACCGTGTAACCTCGATACATCTTGTTGCCGGTCTAGTTGATAGTGACTGAGTGTGATGTTTCAGACAAGAGTGAACAAGATCTGGAGCGAGAACAGAGCCTTGTGGACCAGTGGGTTAGCTTGACAGAAGAACGAAACGCCGTGCTGGTGCCTTCAGCTGGCTCCGGCATTCCGGGAGCGCCTGCTGACTGGACACCTCCATCTGGGATGGAGCCCCATGTTCCTGTACTATTCCTTGACCTGAATGGTAGGTCCCACTGTTAACGTCTCTACTTCCAGCAGTCTACTACCCTCGGTGTTGCACATTCATAGCCATATAGGCCTACATAATTTTCAAGGTTGACTGCAGTTCCAAAAAATTGGATCCGGTTAACCGATACAAAGAATTGGATCAGAACTGACATTTTTTTATCAAAAATGAGAGCAAACATCATCCTAGTTTAGCTCTTGCGTTTGCACTGGTTTATTTCTTGCTTACAAGCTCCTCTCCTTCGGTCATCTTTAGCCAAGTTCGGGTATCCAAATTTTGTCACATATCTGTCATGTTCCCTCTGTGTGTCACCCACCTCCACCTCCACATCACATCCAAATTCAATTAATAAAGGCATTTACTTGGCCTGACTCCGAGCGCCGTGCATGAGGTTGCCATGTTACGAGACATGTTGCTATCAGGCTAGCATACTTGTGTCAAGTGAATTCTCACCGCTCGCCCCAGAGAGCCGGCTTCAACAGCTTGATGCGATGCTTTGTACCGATCAACTCCTTCTCATTATCTGAAAACTCTTGATAAAATAACCTGTCATCTCACCATCTCATTCATCATTCACCGACGCCAATAGGTTTTGATCATCAGTACAGGCGTCGTTGAATCAACTATAAATGCAGACCTCACAACTGGTCACCATTTTAACTTGAAGTCACTTTTTTCGAACCTAGGTCACTGAAAGTCAGATTTTTGGAAATTTGTCACCAAGTCACTTTTTTTTTGCATTTTTGAAACTTGGAATTATATTTTGTCTCGAAACACTGAAATAAATAATATTAATTGCACTGTAGAAGCGTTGGTTATTTAGAAATATTATAATTTTGTTTCCCATTTGAATTTTTTCAATTCAAAGGAAAAATGTGAGCGCATTGTTACTACATGTGCTAGCTCTGCATGATAACATTGGAACGACTGCTCCCTCACACTGCCGTTTCATGCATTTTGTGGCTGGTTTTTGGTCACTATTCTGTCACTTTTTCCTTCAATTTTGTCACTTTTGCAACTATTTTGAATCACACCTTTTGAGCTGCGAGGCCTGTACATATAGTAAGTGCGAGCGCCTGTTCCAGCGGACGACCTGTCCACGCACCAGTCGGGCGACGAGCTGTCGGTGGCGGGACTCAACTCGATACTGCCCAAGGAGCACGGCAACAAATTCTACAACCTGCCCATCGCCCGCCACCTCGAGAAGGACGTGAGCGCGGTCGCTGCGTGGGACTCATCCATACACGACAGCCCCTACCTCAACCGAGTTACTGAAGGTGAGCCCCACAGCCCCACCCTGCGGTCCAAGGGGTAACCCGGGTAGGAGTTGGGTAATGAAGACCGGTAACCGGGTAGGAAAATTCCTACCTGCCGACATCCCTAGTATTTAGTAGGGTTGCCTTTCGGTCAAAAATTTGTCAATGATGCCAAATATGCCAAATCAAAAATCGATCGAAAACATCAGGAGCTCTGTTCGATATTGAATCAAAATGATAATATTAAATATCAATCAAAATGATAATATTAAATATCGATCAAAATGATAATATTAAATATCAATCAAAATGATAATATTAAATATCAATCAAAATGATAGACTTTTGTAGATGTGAACCTAGTCTTTTTAGTCTTCTGTAATTATTTTGCGATGCAAGTGAGCATTTGGCATTGTCTCGACACACGCATACACTCGCACTTATATCAAATGTATTTTTTTGATATCGGAATAATTGAAATCTATAAGATTATTTTGATTTTGATCGAAAGCCCGATATTGAATATCTATTGAAAATATTGAAATGGAATGGCAACCCAGGTGTGTAGTGATGTAACTTGAAAATGACCATATGAGACATGTGATCTTGTGAGCCTATAAATACAGTATAGACCAACTCACTTTAATTTGCAGTGTTCCCAAAAGTACCTATTCCGGTTGATGATGGTTTAATTGTTGAAATATTGAACACTGAGCTTAAGGGTCAAAATTCAGTATGGACCAAAACTATTGACTGAATTACAGCAAAATTGACGGTTTTAATTTAGGTCTGCATTGAAATATGGTTCTAATGACATCATTTTTGTGGCATTACCACAGCCCATGACAGCCATAGCAATGTTGGAAATTGATGTTTTAATTTTGTATTAAGCTGCATTAGCTATGCTATGCTACATTCCTATTCTTTTCCTCATCTAAACTAATATTCATCATAAGAAGAAAGTAAACTCCACTCAATATCTTGCAGACTAGTCTTTTGTATTACTCAACAACTTGCCAATCGCCACTTGCGACCTATAAGCCTATAAATAACCTGGTTCCCCAGATGTCTCCAAGTTAGGGCCTACTATTCTTATTATTAACTGGCACTTACCTCTACTTGCATTGACTGAAATTATATGAATAAATGTAGTCATAGTTAGTTGATAACTGAACGACCAATAAACAAGTTTTCAATATACCTATACATAGATGAATGAACGAAAAATGTATATGAAGCCATTATGTTGTGGTTTACATTTTAGTTGAACTGTATGTACTTGCGATGTAAAACTGTCATTGGACATAAAATGAAGTGGAGCCAAGTTAATCAGACAAAAGAGGCGGTGGAATATGACTTTCTTTTAGTTGGTTTTCTTCTTGTAATGAACAATATGTTGGTTGCTTCTTTTTTGGTAGATATAGTACAAGTGTGTCCGTCCTAAGACAACCAGCAAGCCAATAGAACACGTGCCAGTCACCGACCTGAGAAGCGGCACGGGTCTCAGCCACTTGCTAATAAACATAGCTCATACTCGGACATTTCACACCGACAAACAAAATTGATTATAGATACTTCTATTAAAAGTCCATTCGGCATTTATAGAATATTCAGTTGGCTGTAGATGGAATTAGTCATATAATTGTTTTAATAATTCAATTGTACAGTGAAGCCTCTATCCATCATTTTTCAAAGAGCCATAAAAAAATTAACCATACATGGAGGGAAACGATCTATCTGAGAAAATTCAACAGTTATAAATATGGGAGTGGAGTGGAACAACATGAATTATAAAAGCGGAAAAACGATGGTTGCGGGAACTATGCAAAGAGGTTTCACTGTATTTTAAATCTGAAGATTTCAGATGAGGAAAATCTTTCTCAAGCATTAGATAAGAATCCGTAGATCTGAGCCTGTCTATTTTTGTAGTTTTTTTTAGTCTGTTGGTATTCTTATTCTAGCCAACGAGCGCGTGTATTTGATACTGAAGACGACGGTCCGCCTGTCTCATCCCGCCCCCATGGACCTCGTGCTGCGGAAGCGTCTTAGCCTCAACATCTACAAGCGCCAGAGTATCACCGACCGCATCAGGAAGAGAATTGTGCGCTCCGATTGCTTCACTCAATCAGGCGTCACCTACGAGGTCGTCTCCAATATACCCAAGGTACGTCATGGCACACCTCCCCTCCCTCCACGTGTCAGTGATGGACAAATTGAAACAGCTCTAGAGGTAGGGAGGTGAGTGAGTCCATGTTTTAAGCCTCAAGTTCGGATCGAGTCTGAATAAGGTTCACGAGTCTCAAGCCGAGTCCGAGTCTTACAAAAATGGCATATGTAATGATGAATGGAATGATTGGATGAGCCTACAAGTTTCATTTTGTGTATTTTGCCTGTTGAAAATCAATAATTTAATTCTAAGATTGCTACAATATTACAACAACAAAAACATTGTCTATTGGTACCAGGATTTTCATTTTGTAAATTTGACTCGGTCAAATTACAATTACAGTGAAACCTCTATGTATCGTTTTTCAAGGGACCAGGAAAATGAAACCATCCATGCAGGAAAACGATCCATCCAGGAAAATTTAACATTGATTATATGGGAGTGGGGTGGAAAAATGAATGATACAAGCAGGAAAACACTGGATCCAGGAACAATACGTAGAGGTTTCACTGTAGTTCAAATGACGAATTATTAGAATGGCTAGAAATTTGAATGAATGAATTTTGAGGTTGTAAAACCATGATATATTATCATTTCATGACTGTCCACAGAGTTCAAATGGCAAAAAAAACATGAAAGTTGGTACAACTGTGTGATTAGCTTTATGATACCACAATAAATGCGAGTTATGTGGAACAAAATATCCAGCCTGGCTTCATTAGATTTTATTTGAACGACTTTTGCTGGATCAATTTGTCAAGCCGTTGTAGGCAATAGAAGCGATAGACGGTCAACGGATTACCCTCGGCACCACTTTACATAATTATCAACACAAGTAAAACATTCTCTTAGACTTACAATCTTCTACCATCATCTTAATATCAATCTTCCCATCACTGAAACTATGGTTATACAGTGAACCCTCGTTAATCCAAACTCGGTTAAACCGAAATTGGACATATTTCGAACTTGAAGTCGGTCCCCGGCCGAAGATATTGGCATTTTAATGTTGATATGGTTAATCCAAAATCCAGCTAAATCATAATTGGAACTAATATTTTGACCCACCAATTGCTTCTACACTAGATTCAGATTGAATACAGTAATTCGAAATAGTTCAGTAATTCAAAACCAAGCAACTGATGTAAGCGTTCGCTGTCAGTGTATAGCCGGTACCATTCAGCTGTTTTTGCTATGGACTTGACCTTGTAGCTTATTCTTGCTTCAAGTTCAATGACATAATTTGCCTTCTAGTTCAGTAACACCGCGCTGTAGGCCTAACTTTTATTACGTGCTTTTTGAGAATAGTGTTGAGATGTCAAAACGAAAAGATAAGAAACTGATGCTTGCAAAAAGTGGAGCTATTGCGAGAAATGGATAAAAAGGAATTGCCCAGAGGTCAACTTGCAATTGAATATGGAATACCGAATTCTACATTGTTGACAATTTTGAAAAATAAGGAAAAGCTTGAACGCGATTCCATTCTGGACAGCGCTTCTGATGAAAGAAAGAGGCTTCGTGAAGCTGCATGAATCTGTAGTCGAAAGAATATTTGACAGGCCTAGTGATCATCAATCTTAAATCATGTTATAAAACTATGCATTTGGGCTATTCAAACTGCCAAGTGTGACAGAAGTGTACCATATGGCCATCTCGGGTCAACAGCGTGCTCAGTACGCATGACCATTGAGGCACCTTAAAACGGTTTCTCACTATGCACGTATGGACCCGTGTCATGGCTTTTCTCCTATGCAATATGAAAGCAACAAAGTTCTAAATGGGAAAAATGTGCTTTCCTTTTCTTTCCGGTCAATTCGAATTTTTATAAATCGAAATCAATTTTTTTGGATCCCTTGGATTTCGGATTTATGAGGGTTTACTGTAGTTGGAACCTTCTATAACATCACTGAAACAAACATCAAATGGAGGCTGCCATTGTCGCTAGTTTTGACATAAATGTCTATTTTCACTGTCCACTTTTAATTATTTAAAAGGTAGAGAAAGCAGTGAATCGCTGGCTATGCTACATAAAAGTTCACCGAGTTGCAACAGTTTAATTGATAGTTGGTGTAGACATACTTTCTTTCATGATAAACGTCTTGAACTTGGATGTCGAGCCCGTGACAACGGCTCGGTACTGCCGTGTTTTTATGTCTAGGTTGGCCAGACAGAGAAGCGTAAAGGTTTCACAGTTGATGTTGTTGATTTCAGGCAAGCGAGGAACTGGAAGACCGGGAATCACTGGCACAGATAGCTGCCTCGGGCGAAGACTCTTCTTTCAGCGACGGAGAGACGTACATAGGTAGGTTTCTAGCACTACCTAGGCCAAATCCTAGTGAGAAGTTGGCCTATACTCCATGAGATGAATGCCAAGAGTCTTGTGGGTATCCAAGCGGAGCTACATCGGGGAGTTGTTTGATATGAAGTGGGTGGATTGCTCTTTTGTTAAAATTGGAGCTATTGGGAGATTTAATCCAACATATTTACGAAACTTTTTAGCTCATTCATCAATCAATCATTTATAGTGATTAATTGCTGCTATAGGAGAGGGAGACTCCCAGGAGTACGAGAAAATAGAAGAAAATTTAAGTTCATCATTTTTCTGGCAATAACTTTTGAACAAAATGACATCAAAATTTTAATGCAACAGAAACACAGATCTCTTCAATACCTTCAAAATGATGTGAAATAAAATTATTAACCATGGATTATAACATTTCCATATGTAAAGGGCCTACAGCTAAAAAGTGTATTTTTTTCAGCTGTATACCTATGAAAATTACGTGATATAAGATGATAATTTTCTATGACACTATCTTGAATGTATTCAAAATGTCTGCATCTCTGTTGTATCAGAATTTAGATATCGTGTACAGATACCATCCAAAAGTTATCACCAAAAAACTGATACTTCCCTGAATCGACTTACGTTTACTCTTAAATAGTGAACAGAGAAACACTTTGGATCGAACAATAATGTTACACTTATAAATTAGAATTTGGGTTGTTAAAAGAGTTGAAATCATGAATTATTTGAATTTCGATTTATCAAAATATTCAACATTTCATTAATGTTGAACGGGAACCAATTTTGCTTCGAATTGTGACGAATTTCGAATTATTCGAGCTTAAATTGTCCAGGGTTTAATGTAGTACAATTAAATTCAATATAAATATAGTAAACCAGGGCTTTCCAACTAGATATCTCAGAGGGCCATTCTTTCATGGAAAAAGTTGAGGTGGGTCTCACAGTTAATTGTCGATGATTTTTTCTCATTTTTCACTTGTTTTCAATAGGGTACGCGTACGCCAGTATACAGAGAGCATATTTTTAATACACACATATTCAAGCTTTTTACAACTGAACATTTTACAGTAGAACCTCTTTAGTAAGTTTCTCTTTAGTACATTTTTCACCTTGGTAAGTTTTATTCTCTGATCCTCATCCAAATGCTCCCACATGTTGAATAGTTTCTGTAGTAAGTTTTTTTTACTGATCCCCTGAAAAACGTACTAAGGAGGTTCCACTGTATATAGTATCTCTCAAACCCAGATAACCAATTAAATTGGACCAATTGGTGTTTCCACCATTTCTTCTAGGGCAGACTTCTTAGATCAATCGGCTCCTGCCAGTTCCGACTTCCTCCTCCTCTACTTCACTACTACTACTATCCTCAGCTTCTTCTTCTCTTCCCACAAGTTCCCTCCGTTTTGAAAAAATAGAAATTCAAATACTCAAATTGCACTTCTCGTCTTCATGTCTTTATTTAGTTCTATATTACTGAGTGATGTGGCATAAGCAGGGAAGCTCACAAGGATGCAAAATAAGTCCGCCTATTGTCACAAGTCGAACGTCATGACAGAATAAGAATATTTTGTTGCGAATTGAACGCCGCCCTTACCATTTGACTTGTGACAACAGTTCAACCCTTGCCAAATGTATTCTCAATTTGATTACACAGAATGTTATACTAAATTGCAGTTTTTTTTTTACGTTGGTTCTTGAGAATATACTGTGCAGGCCATTTGAAAAGGTTCCACTGGCCGCCAGTTGCGAAGCCCTGCAATAAACCCGCGTTAATCCGAAATGCAAGGGACCCCCAAAAAATGCTTTTGATTTATAAAAATTCGGATTATCCAAAAATCTCTTTTTCCCCGAAAATCATCACACTTCCCAGTTAGAATTGAAGCAATTCCGTATTGCGCGCGAGAGAAAGCTATGTCACACGTGTGAGAAATCGCTTTACTGATCATGCACTTGGCTAGCGGACAACACACCATCATTATACAGTCTGCTTCCAACTGATTGTTACTGACGAATGAGTATTCCAAGCTTACCATAAATCTCGTACTCATCAAGGTCAGTGCACATTCGCATGACTCAGCGAACAGGTGAGCTGGCTTCGGCTTATTCTTACGCGTCAAACGAAAAATGGAAATTGGGAAAATAATGATCAGTTCAAGGAATTCACTCAAACTATTTCGAATTATCCAATCCGAAAACAGTGCTCAAGCAATTGAAGGGTTGAAATATTAGTTCAAATTATGGATTAGCTGGAATTCGGATCAACCATATTAATTTACATTGAAATGCATATACTACATTCAGCCGGAGACTAACTAACTGAAGTTCGAAATGTGTCAAATTTTGGATTAATTGAGTTTGGATCAACGAAGGTTTACTGTACGGTACTGCACTTACTTGTTGGGGACAAATGGACTTTTTTCACAATTTTAATTACAGTCGAACCCACATATAACGAACTCGGTTTTAACGAAATTTCGGTTTTTACGAATTAATTACCATCCCCCTTCAAAGCTCCTATCCTTACAATGTTAAATAAAGACCTATAACGAAGTGATTTATATTTCAAAATTCGGTTATTACGAATTTTTTGTCACTTTTCAGCATATTTTGCTCATTTTTTTCAGCTATTCCCAACAAAATGTTCGAAAATCGGAGCATTTTGCGTGAATTTATTTTCAGGTTACATTTATTTTGAACGGACTGTACATCGTAGCAGCTGGTGACGCGTACAGCACGTGGTCATAACTCTTGCTGCACCCCCCTCCCTACCCGGCCCAAGCACAGTGGAACGGCCCATAAACAAACATTCGCTCAACGCGCACTAAATAATAACGTGATGGTGACATCTTCAATGACGTTGTTTATCTATTTTTTGTTTACATTCCTTCATCCCCATTCGTGATAGTGTCCTGTAACCTAGGAAATAAAACACGATAAGTGGGGAGTTGTGGTGTCATGTGATAGCAGATGATAAGTTCTTTATGAAAGGACATTGTTGTTTTCTATTACTTTCTACAAACATACTAAGTGATGATACGATGCGATGATAATATGTCACCTAATGCAGTACTATACTAGGGCCTAAGTCGTAAATGTAGGCCTATCTTTATAAATCTCTAAAATTCAAGTGCTGTTATGAAAAAAAGCAATAAATCTCTATAACGAAATCTGTTTTTACGAACAGATTTTCATTCCCCTTGAAATTCGTTATATGCGGGTCCGACTGTAGATATATCAGTCATCTAGATGTAAGTTTGCTTGCAATATAATGCGCGTTCTACTTGTATTAAGTTATTTATTTTGAATCGCCATCAGCAAGCATCATTTAACCTCAGTATCTCTGTTTTTTGGCAAAACAGACTGTTTGCAGACAGCTGAGCAAACGTGAGCGTAATTTTGCGTTCATTTGTAGACAAAGCTATTCCCTTGCATCACAAGCCCTACTAACGGTCTCAATTCGGTAGACAGAAAGATTTAGACAATAATTGGGTACATATTTTCAACATTTGTTTAGAGGCAAGTTTAAGCACCGGGCTTATAAGAGACGGCCAACTAACGGCACTCTCAATACACTTTGGTTGTACTCTTTTACGCCTCAAACTCTCACGATAGAATACCAATTTTATTATTGTTGTATTTTTTTAGCAGTAAGGGTAGCTGGGGTGGTAAGATCATCTTTGTGGTGCCCCGTTCAAACGATCCTACCTTTCGTCCATAGTCTTAATTGGGAAACAATGATTTTGTCAAGTTTCTAAACTGATGAAAAAAATTGGGTAGAGAAATGAACTAGGTTTCCTGGCGCTGGCATGCTTCGTATGCTGAAATTTGCATGACATTGTTGCAGAGAAGTACACGCGTGGCGTGAGCGCGGTGGAGAGTATCCTGACCCTGGACCGACTGCGCCAGAACGTGGCCGTCAAGGAGCTGCTGCAAGCTCAAGGTCAGCCGCTCATGCGGAAGACTGCCAGCGTGCCAAACTTCTCCCAGGTATGTCTACCTTGAGCTGCTGCTAGTGGCTACCTCACAGACAAACTTATCTAGACTATTGTCAGGCTAGGCATTGTTAGGCATATGCCTAATGCCCAGTTAATTTAGTAAAGAATGTTATGGCAAATTATCCTATCAAACGATCTCAGCCAATGTCAATTAGTCATTGTCAATAGTTTGTAGACATGTTAATTCAGCTCTTCAACTATTAGTTCTAAATTTTTTTAATTCCACAAACTATTCAGTTCCTTAGTATTCTCTAGTATTGTTTCCCTGGTATCTGATTGAAGATTGAAGGACCAATAATCTGCATTTTGACGACTTATTTGTTTTACATTGTGCTATTATCAAAACGTAGGGTTGCGTGATGCACTTTTCTGTTCGCATGGGGTATCAAAATTACATGGAATCACGGGTCAGATCTTCAATGTTCATTTCATAATAAGTGACACTATTAAAACGTATGTGAATGAGAATGATTCTCTAATCTTCGTGTTGCCTTATTTCTACTAACAGTTTGAAACGGTATATTGCATGCTTTTTATGGTGTTGAAAAACAATTTCTGAAAATATTGAGGTTAGGAACTATTTTGGAGAAAGGTCATAGAGGAATTATAAACTAATAGGGCTGTGCGAGACTCGAAATTTTCGAGCGAGTTCGAGTCGAGATCAAGACTCAAACTCGCTCGAAAATATTTTTCCCCAGATCGAAATTTCGGGTAACTTCGGAATACTTTCGGGTCTCGAAATACTTTCGGGTCTCGAAATACTTTCGGGTCCCGAACGTTTTCGAGCGAGCGAGAGTGGAAGAATAAACTTGACATCTTTTCATCAATCAACAGATTGGTATTAAATAATAAATATATAGTGTCTGAAACTTATGAAAAGTTTT
This sequence comes from Brachyptera risi, assembly GCA_964007535.1. NCBI lineage: Eukaryota > Metazoa > Arthropoda > Insecta > Plecoptera > Taeniopterygidae > Brachyptera > Brachyptera risi. The sequence continues at coordinate 64,083,021 of OZ023327.1, read as the reverse complement.
GTTTTTGCATTTCCCCCTTGGATTTTGCACATAGAACTTGCTGAATGATTACAACGCGTATCATCTCACACTGTCAGTTGCACCGTACTGACTGACTCCGAGTGAGTTCTGTTGAGTCGTAGTAACCATCAGACATGCCAAGATACGCACACGCGTCTCTCTCCCTTCCTCAGTTCCTCCCCCTCACAAAAACACATCCACACTCTGTCAAGGACAGATTGAAACGTCATAACGCGTGTTGGCAATACTCGGGACGGCCGAGCGCCAATAGCAAAAAGTTCGCGCGTCTTCAGAAGTAGCGAGTATACACGATCTCAACAGTTTCTATTGACGAAGTTGGCCGATCAAGTAGCTCATCGGTAGCGAACTATCAAGTAGTTTCGCCCGTTTTCTCTCGTACGCAATACAAAATTGTAATTCTAACCGGAAAGTGATGACTTTCTTGACTATCTTTTTTAATATTGATTGTATCCACTTCAAATTTTTCACTTAGATAACTATCATGCTAAAAATGAAAAAAATGAAGATAAAATAGAAACCAACAATGGACATGATTATTTGGTTTTTACGAAATTTTCAACAGTGAAATTTATTTTTCGTTCTCCTCTAACAATAATTTTTTTTATTCAATTTTTTCACGAAAATGTTGCTGAAGTATTGTTCAAGGGTTGGTCATATAATTTTTCTGATATTCCTGCTATATTTCAAGATATGATTTTATTTACGATGTTTTTTTTTTTTAATTAAATTTTCTCTAAAATTTGTGCTCGAACTCGCTCGAAGTAAAATAGTGCTCGAAACTCGCTTGAAAAAAGTTATCTCGCTCGAAACTCGCTCGAACTCAAAAAGCTCTGCTCGCACAGCCCTACTGAAACTAACTTGAGTGTGTTTTTTCCAAATTCTCTATCACTTTGTGAGCAACACCAAGAAAGTGAACTCGGTCTTGGCCTACCAGATGAAATAAGCTACATAACCTCAAATTATTGAGCAATTCATTGTCAGCCATTCTACAGAAGCAAATTTTTTGTTTATAAAGGAAGATAGAACTGTTTTACTGGCCATGGGGTGTGCAGTACTCGAGTACCGTTATCTAGTATGATAAATTAGAGCCTGATGTCGAAAATGAACATAATATAGAACACCCCAAATATGTGCTTTTGTAGTATCAAAGACCCAATTCCAGGCCAGTAGGTGAAGACCTGACCCAAAATTTCAGAGCCCTGCAGAGCCCTATCAAAATGTGTTTTGAAGCATTTCAAAATGGTTTCAATTTATTATTCTCTTGTGTCTCGTAGTTGAACATTTAAAATGTTTGCCGAGACTTGAATTGTTTTGGTTACAAATCGTTTCCTTAAATGTCCTGTTGCGTAGTGTTCTTGATTACAATGCAATCAATATATAAATATACATATATATAATATATAGTGATACCCCCCCCCCCCCCCTCTCCCCTCTCCTCCTCATCTTATACCACTAGCGCACGTGTGATTCGCGCCTTCTTGTTTCGCAGAGACAATTATAGACTGACAGAAAATTAGAAGGTGAACAATTTTGCTTCAAATTTGTACGATTTGAACTTTGCACCAGTTGGTAGACGGTGTTTAGCACCATCTGTTGGCGATAATTCAAAGATGCAATCTCTAAACTGGTGCCTTCTGGGCAGCAGTGGGAGGAACTGCACGAGCTGTTATATATATAGATTCCTTGAAAATTCAAAATTCAAAATGAAAGAAATTGTCGACAGAATGCTTGTCCGACTTGGGTATGTGTTGATCAGATATTAGGGTTCTAGAAATAATTACAATAGAGGGTATTGACTTGTTCAGATCATGCGTTCCGAGTACGGGTTTGATGGAGTGTCGCGCTCGGAGAGTGTGACGGATCTCAACTCGGAGCTCATCGGGCTACGCGACGCCCGGACTCGTCAGATCACCTCGCCCGGCGCCAACAAAACGACTGACTCGGATTTAACTCCGTCAAAACCGTTTGGTCTCGGTAAGCATCTTGCCCCGCCTCCTTACGCTACTGAAACGAGCGCAGATTGGTGTGTTTAATCAACGACCTGGAAACTGTTTTCAGCATTAGCTACGATGACCGTCCATAACTTCGGTCACTTATTGCGTTCTCGTGTCATTTGCTACGTCCCAACTCACTTGGGTTGTCTCCAGTCAACACAGATAATTGAATAATTTTAAAAATTAAAATATTCATTCAGGCCTCGAACTATTTAAAACATTTTCAAGGTTTATTCAAATACTCTCTGGCTATTCAAAAAATAATATTGATTTTCATTTTGGTAGAACTTTCTAAACATTCTCATTCATCTTAATATATTCAAAACTACAAATGTATGACTATATTATTTCTTGAGGATTTAAACTTTGTGAATTTTCAATCAGAAAGTAACATAAGAAGTGTGTCCAAATGGATGACATTCAAGTTTAACATGGTCAGTGAACCATATTACAAACGTTGGTGACTGGTTACATAGTGAATAGCTATATCTTTGGCGATATCGTGGCAAGGAGAATAGGTAGTCGTCAATAATATGCAAGTAATATACCGAGTTGAGCGTGAATAGCTTCGATTTATTGATGAAGCTAACCTACCTTTAGCTCGCTCTTTTTCCCATTCTGCGCTTGCTTTTTTCTGGTGTTTTCGTTCTTTTCAAATAACTTGCTTCTTTGCAAATTATTCTTGGTTGATATTTGTATTTTACTTATAAGTGATCATTTACTTACCATTAACTGATTCTTTGGGCTGCTGTTTTTCTAATACTCTAGCACTGCTCATGCCAAATGTTCTGAACAGTACTGTACTGTACTTTATGAATTATTCTTGTTGTGTGTGACTTTCACATTCTCATAACATCATGAAGAATGAATGAACTTTCAAGAATAATCAGTGCTGCAACACGCAAATATTTCAAAATGAATTTAGGATATTATTATATATTCTGTATCACATCAAATTCCTATCTCTGTTGTCAACCTAACTGATTTGTTTTATAATTATTTCAAGTAAGCTTCAGTATTTAGACAATGAAATGTCTAATGAGAATAATTGAAATACCTAGCTGATGTGGCATTGCTAAAAGGATGACCAGAACTCATTGAGCACTGTGCTTATAATATATGAGATATCCTCACAGCTGGCAGCCTTGGTCCCCTGTTAGTAGCTTGATGAACGAGGCACCACACCAGAGGGTAAACTCTTGAAGTGGCAGGGCAGTAGCACTCGACTACCTCATGGCACATCTTGCTCTGTTAAAGCAGTCTCACTCGTAGAACTGTGAACATTGCCATAAGAACTAGTGAGCCTAACTCATAACAATCGCCTGAGGTTCAGTAAATCTCCTGACCACTCATTGCCAGGACAGTCATTGTCAGTGCAGGACAACTTGGTCAGGGGCATTATGTACTGGAATATGCCCATTGGTTGCTCTATCAAGTAACTTGCCAGATTGGACGATGAAGTGATGTCGTTCAGAGTATCCCTTCTCGTGTGCCGTTGACCTAGGGCTACGAGGATATTGACTTCCTTCCTTTGTTTACATGCTGGCTAATCACTTTACTGCATTCTTTTTGATCTGTGGTCAATTTTTCATTTGTTGCAACCGTTCAGGTTCAATTCTCTCAGGTAAAACGAGGCTTACTCAATGTTTTATGGAACTGGAGACAGAATTAGTACTTTTTGATGGCTGCCTTACGTCCGTTCGTTGGTTTGATTATTTGTTTGTTTAGTAGTGACGAACAGGACTGTGTTTGGTTGTAATGTTTACTGCATGATTGGGGTACGTTTGTGAAGAAATGTCCGTGGATCGTAAAACTGGCGGACTCGTGCATTTAGTTCGCCACTTAGATAACGTAATTTTGTGTTTAATACTTTTTATTTTTTGCTTCGATTCATTTTAATTTTTCAGGAACTGTCAAGGTAGGAAATAAGTGAACGTAGACTAGAAATGTATACACGGGTCTATACTTAGATACCTCGATACAACTCGATGTGACCTGTATTAGTATGTTTGTCCATCTGTTTCTGTTTGTTTGTAAACACAAGAGGGGTACGTAGGCCGTACGATGTGAACCTGTGTAGATCTAGTGGACGTAGGAAGAGAGTTGTGCAACAAGTCACGCATTGTGCTAGTGCATGTCATGAGTGGAAAAACATGCCAGCTATTGACAGACGCATGTCCGTCGGCAAGCACCATGCAACAGACAACTGACAAAAATACTTCGAAATATTTCATGTAGTGCTCAACAAAACTGATTCCAGCTCTCACCCCGCACCCTTGTGTAGTGATACCGTAGTCCGATACAGGAACTAATGATTGTGTTGCTGTAGAGCGGCAGTTGAACAAACTTACTGTTCCGACAGCTAGAAATACATCGGATTTGGATGTCCGGTGGCACCACTACTTGCAGACGTAGTCGAGTGGAGTGGTGGTATGCAGTGGGGACACAGTTTTGTTCTGCCATGAGAATGACCTGTCGAAGTAATCGATAGACGATGCTTGAAGCCATGGCATTATTCTCAGCCAACAGCCTTATCGTCTGAAATGTCAGAAGTTACAGTAAACCCTCGTTATTTCAAAACTTCAAGCAGTAAAAAATAGACATTTCGAATTTGAAAAATTTTAAATAACAAAAGTAAAATTGATGATTTTTTTAAATTACGGCAAATGTTATTAGAATGGGTTATACACACTCTCAAAACAACCCTGTTCATAGCAATTCGTTGGTTGATAGCTTCTCGTGCCTTGTGGCAAGTCGGCTAATATTTAGTGCCGAACACGCCAGATATTTCATCAATTGACCACGCAATATACGGCCGTGTAACAACAATTTTATTACGTACTTTGGACTTCAAAAAAACGCTAATAAAACATATGGACTGTATATGAGAATTTGGGACAAGGGGTAAACTGAAATCGATGTTAAAACAAACACACTTTGTAATGTATGGGAGAAATATTCAAGGTAGGCCTATAGCAGTTCATTTTATAAACTTTCATTTTCCCTCTGCCAGATGCTCACAACTTCTCGCAACTTACCCACGACAACAACGGTTCTCTGTTTGGAACAGTCGATACATAAATGTCATTGCAAAGATGAAGAAAAACTTGAATAGTGAACACTGCAATTATTTTGGATGTGTTGGAAGAAACGTTCTCAATCCAACAATGAATTCAGAGTTACAAATTAGTGATTGGGGGACAAAAAGAGTTGGAATTACGTATCATCAGAATTTTGAATTATCAAAATATTCAACATTGTAGTACTCTCCATACGTGTGGTAGAGAAGTGAGTTTGCTTCAGGTTATGAAAAATTATTAATCAACCAAGTTGGAAATAACGTGGGTTTACTGTGTTATAATTATAGCTACATTAGGAGCGCATGAGAACCAATTTAGCAAAATATTACCATATCATGACGATTGGATTCGTAAAGCTCGTGTCATTAGGACGTGGGTTTTATTGACTGTCTGCATTACAGTGTCGCGACTGGCTACCTGTTTGTGCCGTATCATCGTATATCGGCATAGTACTTGCTTGCACGCCAGGGTTTCTGTTGAGAATAATGCCAGACTGTTGTTTTTCTGGCCAAGCAACAGCTCAGACACGCACTTCAACCAACTGGCTACTAATGATGCTTTTCAACTTGTGTGTGTGTGTGTGTGTGTGTTTTATACAGCCAGCCAGGAACTGGATTCACTTACTCTTGATTAACATCAGTGTAGCTGTACTCATGTGTGCTATTGTATCTCGTCTGTCACTGGTTTCAGCTCGGCCGACTTTCCTCAATTTGAATCTGAATCTGAATTCAATTCGTCTCCAGCCACCAGGACCTAAACGTAGGTTCCCATTTCTCTCATTTTACGTTGCTCCCTTCCTTTCTCTCCCATCGTACCTCTTTCTCTCTCGATCTCTCTCCTTTTCCCTCTTTCTCTCTCCCTCGTTCACTGTGTCTTGTTCTTAATCTCTTTGAAAGCATGGTGTAGTCTTGCTTTGGTTTTTGTTTTTTGTCATGTGGTTATTTCACTGACTTGATGCTTTTGCCACCTAGTCTGCGGTCCCCCCACCCCACTTCCTCACTCTCACTCTTTTTTTCTCCCATCAAATATCTTCTGCAATGCTTGAATATGTAGGTAGACCTAGAAGAGAGAGTTAGCTGATGTTTTTAGTCATTTTTATTATAAAATAATGCATGGATTAGATTAGAATAATTATTGGTGCTATTGGTATTATTATTATATTCTAGTTCAGTAGACTGTGTTGATCTGCACTCTCGATAATCTCAGCATAGGCGTGTACTATTCATTGCAATTTGTAGGCACAGATATGTAGGTAATTGGAAATTCATGTATATATTATGGTTACCATTCAAATTCAATATTTTGGGATAATTTGTTGTTTCATGACTTGAGAGTTCGATAATGAATTGAATAGTTCGATAAACGAGTCATTGAAATGATGACCGATACCGATAATATTGGGAGTGACTGTTTGTTAGACCGGAAGTACACTCGCTGTAACATTGAATGTTTTTTTTCCAAAATGTAAATTTAAATAAAATTTTCACATATTTTACTGCTAATTTTTCTACAGACTACATAGAGTGTGTATGTAGTATGTACATTTCAGTTAGTTTCATTGCATATAATGTGGGTAAATTTTCTCCACGATGCATTCCAATGTGGCTTGGTGATTGATTATGATGGTTATTGTTTGTTTAGCGACCCCACCAACAGCCAAGTTATACGAGGGTACGAATGAGCAGGTGATAATGAAACTATGATAGTGATGATTAGTGAAAGGACTTTTACAAAAACTCATACCTTATGCAGGACTCAAACCCACGCCCAACCGTGACTTCAGTTTCTGTAGCGGTGCCTTAGCTGACTGAGCAATGGAGCGACGCAATGTGGCTTGGGCAGTCACTCTGTGATCATAAGTGTAATAGTGCTATACGGCTATGCACCGGTTATATCTACGTTCTATCTTGGATTATATTTGTTTAGGATAGGTTTGTTAGGTAAGATTTTTAGAGTGTTTGCAACAACATCAACAACAACAACAAGATCATCCGCATGAGGTGACGTAGTCCGATGGTTCGATGAAAATAACTAAAATATTGAAATAATAATGCTAATGAGTAACTGCTAACTAGAATAACCGAGTGACAATAACCTTGGAGTATAAGGTTACTGCCGCTGCTGACTATGCTGTTGCCATTTTTCCCCGCTGCCTGGGGGCCAGTGTTCCCTATGTTTTTACTCAACATTTAGATGCATGTGTTCATTTTTACTAACCAGTCTTTTTTATTCGTCTGTTTTTTAGTTTTTGTAGCTTGTATGACAAACATGGAATTTGTTCTGCAATTATTATGTATTGTAGTTGTTTGCAGTTGTCAGTATGCTTGTTAAAACAAGCGGGAGAGTAGCTTGCATAGACCAGTATGTCAATTTTGGGTGACAAGAGATTCTTTTGGGACCGTAATATGTCATGTCACAAGATGTGGAGTTCTAACATTAGTAAGAAAACTATTCGGAATTATGCTGGATCAAATTGCTGGGTTATCCTTGTTTTGTTTTAGGTTCAATTCATTTTCAGCATCGCACAGTATGGCTTTTCCATAGGCCCCATACTTGTTAACATGGACTCTTGAAAAATGTTTTGCTGAAAAAATGACGCTGTACTGTGACATAAATGTCTACTAATATAGATGTACATTAACCCCTCAAGTTATTCTCTTTCGTGAAACTTTATATGGAGATAATACAATAGAATCATTCGTTTGATGTCATTAAGAAATGATACTTATGAAAAGTAAGACTCCCACTCGTATTTTCTAGATTTAAACTGACATTTTTTATATCAATCAGCTATTTTAAATTTTGATGTATTTTGATCAATATTAAAAAAAAAATCTTTTCGAAAGACAACCCTAATAAATATCTGAGTACATATTCAGGATGGGCATGAAGCTTCTTTTCTCTTTGCTTATATTTTCTTTCATGCATAAATAATTTGACATTTTTTTTTGTTGGTAATTCATAATTGATGGACGTGAAACCAATTCATATGAAACGTGATGTATTTAATGTGATCAAGGTAATTTAAATATAATCTTCAAACATCGGGTGAAAAAAGGCTAATTAAAACCCACTGAGAAATAACTTTCAATTTTCTGTCCCCAATATTTGAGATTAAGTATTGAGTGCATGGGATTAACGTTATAAACATTGGTGTCACATGATGGAAGCTTTTGTTGAGAAAAACGATGTACTGTTGTTTGCACCACGTTTGTACTACATCACACGTAGGTACGAGAAAGATGTCCACGTCTCGTTAAAATAATGTGATGTTTCACGGTGTGTATCGGACAGACCAAGTAGACTTCATCCAGATGTCACTTTGAAATGCTTACATGAAAAGCTGTATGAAAAGTAATGAAAAGCTGTGGTTAATCCTCTGTTGAAAAAAAGTCCCTAACTATTATGTATGGTTTTTAGACAAAATCTTTTCTTGAAAAAATGAATTTGATATTTAGAATGAAATGTAAATAGTAACAAAACGAGGAAAACATGCGGTTTCTTTTTAAATTTCCATTGAATTAGATTGTAAATGGGTCTGTACTTTGTGAAATTTCAATTCAAATGAATTGTTGAAAACTAAAAGAGTGCAATATATCTTCTTTGATACGATGCTAATCTTGTACTACCCCCACCATTCTCCTTTTGCTGGATACACCAGTAAACCCCACTGTAACTGCATCACTGTTGTTTCTCGGGAGATCTTAATCTTCCTTATTTTGCTACTGCTAGATACCGTAGTTGACACGTCGCTAATAAACAGTGTCTGTTATGCTTGTTGGCTGCACCGTAGTCCAGTAGTGTTGTGCTAGTCCTCCGTTACATGGTGCTCCACGTGTTATTGCAGCCTCCCCCAGCGTCGGCTCGGCCAAGATGGGGCTCCGGATGACGACGCTCCATGAAGAGCAGCTCAACACCGTCCGCGACATGTCGCCACTCATCCTGGAAGAGGTGAACGAGGAGGAAGAGGCCAAGTCTAGCAAGAAAGAAGAAGGAGAAGCGGCGAGTGATCCGGAGTTCGGGGAATTTGAAATGTATTGCGGCGAAGTGGCGGAGGCAAAGCAGAAGGACCGGCCCCAGCCTAGCCTGCCGAGCTCCCGAACGCTAGACTCTTTGGTGGAACTCCAGGCCACCAAGATGGGGACGCCTAGCACGACGTCCAGGTATGTCGTGTCCCAAGCCCCACTCCGATCATCCGAATCATCCGATGTGCATGGTAGGCCTATAGAAAAATTCCTTAATTTCAAGTGTTTGTCAATAAGAAAATTAGAATGCCTTTCAATTTCAAAAAGTGACATTGATTAATCAATTGATTGATTATTTCAAAAGTGAAAAATAATTGATCATTTGATAAATCGTAGAAATAATTGGAAAAATTAACAACTATAATTGTTCGCGCCTTGTTATTCAGTGTCTCATGTTTCAGTGTGCCAAGTTCTGGGCAGCAGTATAGAGCTATAGTGCAAACTAAAAGCATATACCCAAGCAAAATAGAGCGCAAAATATGACGTTTTTTTCACTTACCTTTATGGGACGCATGTGATTTTTGATTTTGTGATTTTTTTTCCTTCTTTTTTTTTCTTATATGTCTTATATGCGTGTAAATATAGTAGCATCATAGGAACAGGCCACGACCACTTCCTTCTCTTTCTCCAAGAACATCCAACGGAGTATCCTTTGATCGCATCTTATTACTGTCTCGTTCATTATTTACCGATGCCAATAGATCTTGGCTGTCGTCACAGTTTGTTGAATCACCCAAAATAAATGATATAGTAAATAAAAATAAAACGTGATGAGTTTGGATATCATGTGTTATTTGTTTAAGGCATTAAATTAATGATATCATTGTTACTTGTTTTGTTTGCAGTGGCTATGGATCGCAGGCTGTTTCCTGCACGAACCTGTCGAGCGAAGACTCTGTGTCTCTCAGGAGTATCAGCGTGGACGAAACGCCAGACACGGAAGCCCGGCCGCCCCTGCTTGTCGAACTTCAACCGTTGTCAGAGGCAGTGACAGCGGAGCAAGTGAGCGGCGACCAATTGGCTCAACACATAGAGAATATCAATATCAATATACTAACCGAGAGTCAAGGAAGCATGCTACCAAAAGAGATAGCAATAATAGATGACAAATTTAGTGTGAATAATAATAATCCGGGGATACAAGAAGTGAAGGGGGAGGAATCGGGAGAGGAGTCGGCGCGGCACACGGACGATAATGACCACTCAGATGGCAAGTCGGCAGATGATGAGTGCCAGACGGAAGGTTCGTCTGTCGTTCGCACCAAGCTTCCGCCAGGCAAGGTTAGTATTGGCAATTCATGAAAATAACAATTTGTAGATATAAATGAGCAGCCAACTGTTAACTAGAGTAACAAATGGTTAGCAATTATGCAAACATTTAAAAATTCATTTGTGAGCAGTGTTGGGTAAGTTCCTCAAATGAAAGAACTAGTTCCAATTTCCGTTACTCGATCCAAAAAGGAACTAGTTACCGTTATAGTTCCTCAGAAAAAAAAGGAACTCAAAAGTTCCCCAAAAAATTAAGTTCCTTTCAAGTTTTTTGAAAGTTACTGATGCGAAGTTTTTTATTTGAATTTGTAAGAGTATTTTCATGGGTTTTAAAATGTTACAAAGCCAAAGATTTCCACTGTGTCCTCCCCCCCTCCCTACCATGTTCGAAAAGTAATTTATCATTATCAATTCAATAATTATTTGATCATTACGTATTGATAAAACTCTACCACAACACTAATTTTTTTATCATTAGGAAAACGCGGGATTTGTGTTAGCTTAGCAGTACGGAAATTTAGAATGAAAAATATTTCGTCGGATCAATCCACATCTACGGACCTTGGATAACTTCGAACGTTCAAAAACCTTACCTTCAACTTATTGATGTTTATAGTGCTGCAACCTGTCGCATATAGCCCTACTCTTTGCAAAACCAATTGATCCCAACCTTCAATAAAATGGATACTTTTATTGCGTTTTCTTTGTCATTTCCCATCCGAATGTTGTGGAAGTCACTGAAAATATCCGTAATTATGTTTTCCATATTCAGTGAAAATTTTGATGTTTTGGAAAATTTTCCACATTTCAAGTATTTTCCATCCGTGTTATTCTTATGAGCATTTCTCAAACTTTCCGAATTATTTCCGGAAAAATCTTTCGACTGATTTTTCTGAAAAACAATCCCAACCTATACTGGTACGTATGACAGAAATATGTAGAAGAAGTTTCTAGTCGATAGGTATTTTTTTCTGACCTGTATGCCGCGCACAAAAAAAAAAAACGGAGCCCATTTTTTTTCGGTATGTAAAATGTAATCTTCCCTACGCTCATCTAACGAGGACGAGCAGGTCGAGATGGGACACTGAAGTGGGATGGGCCTCTTGTGTTTACACAAATCTCCCTATGTGTCTTGATAATAATCTTATTCTCATTAGCTATTGGTGATGTTATCAGGTGGTGATGATTTTCTTGGAATGCATCAGCTGGGTACGCGTATTGACATTTTTCTCTGACCCCTCACACTGGCGCTCAGTTAATTCAGCCATCAAACTACGACAACGTACGAAAATATCGTATGAAAATAAGTAGACAGGGATATACCGTGAAATATGTCTGAAAATAATAAGATACAGCAGGGATTAAGAATTATAGGCTAAGTCGATAGCATGTGAGACAAAGGGTCAAGGACAACCTTCCATCTGATATCATACAAATAGGCAATCTATTCTACGTGTATGCATTCTTGAAGTACATTCTGTTCAATAGGAACTTTAAAAAGAACGTGAATTTCGTTGCTTGTTGCCGATGAAAAGGAACGCAATTCCGTTTGAAGTTGCTGCTTGATAAAAGGAACGTGTTTCCATCAAAGTTCCCGAAAAAGGAACGCGTTCCTCTATTTACGTTCCTACCCAACTCTGTTTGTGAGTAGTCGAAGTGGGTTTTGGTGATACCTAATGAAGCCTATGTGTGATTGGATGCCATGCATGTAACGTCCAGCTGATGGCGTTGTAACAAGTGAGCCAATGTTGCATGCAGGTTGTGAGGAGACGCAAGACGGCTGGGAGTAATACGCAAACGCTCACGAACAAGGAGCAGCGAGCCTCCTTCCCTATGGCGAGGCCTCACTCGTCGGAGAGCCGGCAAGCCGTCAGCCTCGAGCAGCGACTCAGCAACGGCGACTACAGTCCCAACGAACGCCTGGAAGGTAAGGCGTGCGCCTTATCGGCAGTCGAGTCAAGTGACAGCCTCTTGTTCACTACCGTATTGTGCCGACTAGAAGACTAGTGTTTTCCCCAAATTTCAGTGTAGAAAGTCATAGTTGACTGATGTTCGGATCCTGATTTGTAATTGGAAATGAACGCTTTTTTGTTTATTGTGATTGATGTACTATATACAGCTTTAGCAGTCAACTTGAGTACACTCTTTTATTTTGGTCATGAGTATGATAATTGTGAAAATGAGTAGGGCCTAAAAGGTTCGATTGGTATGCTGGTGTTTTAGAAACTACTACGATTGGTGTGGCGCCGAATCTGATTTGTTAGATCAAAGACTCAAATAGTGTATTTCAAGTCTGTGTATTTCACATGACCTCAATTTTCTACTAACAGATAATTGAGGTTATGTGAATTGGCCATTTGACAGACATGTTACGAAGTTACTACTCTACCTCCCATACCGGTTTACTTTCAGGTTTTACTGCACAGATACTTGTGTGTATAAGACCTATTACAACATTTATAGTTGAAACAAATGATTTTACTGTATTGATTTATTGTTGTACTGTACTTGATGTGTAAAACTATAAATTTGTCAATATCACTATTGTTTAACATTCAGAGGCTCGTCAATTTGACACATGCTGGGAGGGGTAGCCTAGAACTACGTTCTGAAATAACAGCTGACTATAGTATATTATTTTTCGATACGTTAGCGTATTCTATCGGCAAAAAGATCAACAATAATTAGAAAGACCTGTTTAGAATTATAAGTATACGTTCAACGATCGTCTTTGGGTCGTGTGGAGAATACCAAAGATGCATGCAACCAGTCAGTCTGGTTATTATAACAGACATGGCTCAAGTTATATAATCACTGACATTCATCAACAGTCTTGAAAATCAATATTATTTTCCCAATGGTAGGAAAATAATTTGTAAATCATGTGGCAAGGCAAAAAATTGTAGGCTTCTGTGATGCCATTTTACATTGCTTTATTTAGGGCTCTGCAAAATTCCAGGCAAATCGTGCCTTCAATAAAGACCGGGCCTTTATTACCTAAAAAACTTGCCTTTTCAGGTAATTCATATTTTTTGTCTTTCTAAGATTGAGCAAACAGTTTGAAAACGATCTTGAACCTTTGTTGCTAGTTTGAAATTGAACATTCCACTGAACACTTCAAAATTCGAATTCTAAGGGACCTCAAAAATGGAAATTTGATTAGTAAAAAAATGCTTTTTCAAATGTTTTTAGTTTGTATAATATAAGCGTTGCTTGTGTTTTGCTCTTTCTCTGTCCCCTCTTATCATATCACACATATGCACTTTTTATTGCCAACAGGCCATATGTGATCTGTCAAAATCAGGTCAGTTCTAAATAGCTGACAGTGACTTCAGATAGAAAGATATTATTTTATATCATCAAGAAATGGTAAATACATTTTATAACAAAGTCAAATTCAACAGAATAAAATTTGAAACTCCTCAAAACAAGTTGATCACAAAAATCATAATTAGACATACTGTAATTGTTCTCTCTCTCCATCTTTCTCTTTCTCTCCAGTGCCTAGCAGGCTTAACCATCATTCAGAAAACCTGGGTTCAATGCCCGTAACTCCTGACCGGGGTGATACTGTTGAAGGAGGAATCCTGGGATGGTTCCTGAACAACAGGCTTCGACCATTTCCCTCCTACTGATCAAACACCTCTCGCCTTCCTATCACCTCATTGTTCATTCATCGACGCCAATAGATCGTAGTCATCAGTACAGTGCATCTTTAAAACCCAGTATATTTGTAAACGGTGGTTTCTCGTGTTCCTCTTACATTTTTCCCCTAGCAGGAGAAGTACAAGTATGGTGTAATTTGATCTCCTAATCAATCTAGGTAGCCTGCACGTCGCTCGTCTGTCCTCTGGCAGACACGAAAGATGGTGATAAGTGAGATTGTTGTTTGCAGATGATTCTTTTGGCTCGCGACGTGACCTTCATCGCGTCTCAGACGCCCCGATCCCCGACTGGGTGGTGATCGGTGAGAGCGTCCTCATCCGCCCCTACAATTCGTCAGGGGTGGTATCCTACGTGGGCGGGACGGAGTTTGCTGTCGGCACATGGGTGGGGGTGGCGCTCGATGCACCCACAGGTAATAACATGACATTTGAACAAACAGTTCAACTTAATGGGGAAGTCAAGTTTTTTTCTCAAGATTCCATATTTTAATTCCATTCATAATGTAAAGATAGCCCCCGTATAACCTAGCTGTTGGTGAGGTCGTTAAGCAAACAATAATCATCAATTTAAAGATATATTATTTTTTATTTTGTCAACAATTTAACGCATTCTGAAGAAAAATACATTGCTGCTTGCAAAAATGTACTAATGTTGAAATGCAACATTTGCTCATTCCTGGAAGTGGATATTTATATGGGCTATGTGCGTTGCATGGTCATTTCCTGTTCTGTGCGTGCAGTGATTCATTCCTAGTTTCACTTCATACAAGATGTATTGTACAGTAGCTAAATCTCCCACTTACGTGCAATGCCTGGAAGCTATGTATTTGGGTGCAAAATCTATAATAAAATGAGAATAAATTATTTTGTTCATAGAATGGAATATGAAACAAGTTTACTGCTTTAAAGGTGTAAATTATGGTTAGAATCTATTGAATAGCAATTAATTCTCCACATTATTTTCAGATGATAAGCATCCCTTCGTCGTTCTAGAAACCTTGATTACAAATATTGTTGACAGGTGAAAGTAATGGAAAAGATAGTTGGGGGCAGTGGCAATTTTCGTCGAATACTATTTTTTCAATTTTTTCTTACTTTAAATCAATTTTAATAATACAATACGGGTAAAGTATTGCTGAGACGTGTGATCGAGTGGCTAGCACACTGAACCGTTATTCAAGAGACAGGTTCGATTCCTGCCATGGTCGTCCATCCTGACAGGTTTTTTGTGTTTTCCCACTATCGTTTAGGTTCATACTGGAATGGTTCCTTAACAACAGGCCACGACCAACTCCTTCCCACTCTCCAAAAACATCAATTAAAATAGCATTTCATCATTCATAGATGCCAGTAGATCTTGGTCATCAGTCATTGCTATATTTGTATTTGTAAACATTCTTGCAGATGTGCTAGATGCACAGTGGTAAGATATTATTATTCTATTGTATCATTTTCTTGAATTCTAATAATTTCTTTGCAGATCTTCCTTTTTCTTCGAGTTTATTCCAGTCTCTTATCGTCTTCTGGACGAAACCGTTTTTCCCTATATTTGAGTAAACTCTCTCCACTTCCATTCTTTCTCCTCCCCTATTACTTCTTTGAATCCCCTTTCCAACTCTTCTACCTAATTCTTCCCATCCGGCACAGTTGTGTCTTGCTTTAAAGAAGTTGAAAAGTCTATTCCTTCGTTTCCTTGTTTCCCATTTCAATTGTTCAATCATTATGGTTGGTCTTTCTAGTTCTTTCTGTATCACTTCTTTGCTATTCATTATGGTCCTCCATCTCTTGACTCTCCCCAATACCCTCCTCGCAGCAACCCTCTGTACGCTCTCTACAGCCTTGATTAATGATGTGTGAGTCCCAGACTGAACTAGCATACTCCAGTGTAGATCTAATGAGTGTCTTGTAGACGTGGTTTTTTATTTCAATTCCTGTCCGCTTGAGCTGTCTCATAACAAAATGTAATGATCTAATCCCCTTTTTTGACAACTTTCTAATATGATCCTGCCACCCCAAGTTTTTATGCATGTTTAATCTGAGATATTTATAACCGTCAACCTCCTCTAGTATGGTTTCTCCCATTCTAAATGATGTCACTTCTTTATTCTTTTTACTTCTGGAGAAGAATTGAACCACCTTACATTTTTCTGCATTAGGTCGCATTAGATTTGTATTGACCCAGTCATTAATTTTATCTAAATCACTTTGTAGTTGCATTTCCTCTTCCTGGCTCTCAATTATCTTGTACACACCCACAGTCGTCTGCAAATAGTCGTATTTTAACATTAATACCAGATTCTAAGTTATTAATAAATATATTGAATAGTAAGGGTTCTATGACACTTCCTCGTGGCACCGCAGATGTGATTTCAACAAATTACAAAAATTCCTCCCCTACTTCAACTTTTTGTGTTCTGCCTTGTAGGAATGCCTTTTACCCAATTTGATATTTTACTATCTTCTGTAATTTGTTTCAATTTGTTGATTAACAGGTCATCTGGCACTTTGTCTCAAAAACCTTTTCAAAATCCAAAAAGATTGCACAGATTCTACCCCCCTTATCTAAAGTGTCAGTCAGTTCTTGTGTAAATCCCTGATGTTGTGTTTCGCATGAGTCTCCTTTCCGAAAACTGTGTTGTCCCTTAAAAATCCCCTCATTTCTATCAATGATTGTTTTAATTTCCAAGTCTACCAAGCGCTCCATAATTTTACCTACCTCGGAAGTGAGACTCACTGGTCTGTAGTTCCCCAATTTTGCCCTCTCCCCTCCCTTATGTATTGGAATTACTGTTACCCATTTCCAATCCTCTGGCACAGTTATATGAAACCCAAATACATTAATATGAAGAATACAAAACATTGTAAAGGCCTATTTGTGCCAATAAAATATATGTGTAGTAGGGATGTTGTCAGTTAGAAATTGTCCAACCCAGGTACCTGTCTTTATTACCCGACTCTCACCTAGGTTTTACCCACCAAAATGAAAAAAAGTCTTGTAGGCCTTAAATCGTATATGTTCATTAAAAGAAGCGTCATTTTCCTCAATCCAGTCATCACTCTACAAAACAGTAGCTCGCTCGCGCAGCGGTTTTTAGCGTTTGTTTACTAACGTGTCTGTTGTGTGATCACCAGGCAAGAACGATGGGACTGTACAAGGCTTGCGATATTTCACGTGTCGTCCCAAGTGCGGCATATTCGTGCGGGTCGATAAGCTCATCCAAGACCGTCGCGGGCGAGCGATGCGAGACGTCAAGCAGCCTCCCATGAGACGAAGCTCCAGCCGAGGTAAGCATGCCTAACCATCGCTCACACTTGCACTTGTAGATTGAAACTTGACAAAACTCAATATGCATTGCAAGCAGGTCTTCAGCTTCAAAGGAAGTACTAGTAAAAGTCGAACTTTCTTCGTCGATCTCCATTTTCTTTTCGGTTTCAGGCCTAAGCTTGTCCAAGTGGCTATTTATCAAAGCTGTTATTTACTTGAAATCAAGCTCTGATATGACTCATTTCTGTGCATTTGTTGAACATCATATCTCACTATCCAACTTCTTTGTGCCTGTTTAGAATGTGAAACCCGCAGATTTCTCTGTTTTAAAAAAGACCGTCTTTGCTGTCACCATTTTTGTCTATGTTCAATACAACAGTGCATCATTATAATACCTATACATCATTTACACAGATGGCAACATGATTGGTCTACTTCTAAGTGAGAGGACAGTATTGCTGTGTCTGTGAATGTTCAAATAATGTTCAATCACCTGGAATATCACGTAATTCTTGTCCAAAAGATGACTAGTCCGAAATATCTTATATTATTAAAATATGACATGGTGAAAAGCGCAACTTGCCAGTGTTAGCAACAAGTACACTTATTATTTTAAATGAGAGCATGCCAATAGTTCTTATCTTACAATAAGATAGGCCCGTTCTATGTGTTGAAATGTGTTCGCTTTGTCTTGCAGGCGAGGGCTTGGCTACGCTACATCGATCTCGCAGCCGAGGGGAGAACCTCAGCTCCGTGGGCACCAGATCTGCAATGCCACACAAGTAAACCCACACCAAACCGTCAATTGGTATCAACAAGCAATGGTGGCAGGCCTGTACACCCCGTCACTACGCCATGCCACGATACCACGGTGTGGCGTCCTGACTTAGTTCTAAGTTTATCTCTCATTTACATTCATTCATTGCCTGAAATGCTTTATTTGCTATTTTTATACATTTGCCAAGTCTGAAATGGGGTTCATTTTGGATGATAGTCTGCTTGCAGGCTACTTTATACAAACAAGTGAAATGTACGAGAGTTGTTCAGTTGCGATTGTTCCTCCAAAGCAGGTGCCGGAAATGACTTAACTTTTTCGTCCATTGTTGAAGATTGCCACAGGATTGTGTAATAATAATAAATATTGATAATACATTCCAAATAATAGGTAATTTTGTAATCTGTTTCAACATTATTGTACATTTCTGTTGGTATGTCAATGAGCAGGTTGGCTTGAGAATGGTTGGTGCTAATATTTATCCAGTGACTGGTCTAGTCTGCGTTGGTTCTAGCAAGCTACGTTTCAATACAAAGCATTCCATTTGTAACGTTGCTTCGTTCGTCAGATTTAGCTTGAAAGAGCTCATTTCCATACTAGCGATAGCAGGAGTGGGAAACGAAATTAGCCGGAGAGTTGTTCATCAATATACGTAGGCAATCACTTTCCAGAAGAAATGACAGAGGGAAAATAAAATGTTGAACCTAGTCGAGTATTACAAATTTGAATAAATCTAACTTAAATCCATCCTAGAAAAATTATGTCCATTTTTAAAAAAGTCTACCGTTCCAATTTTAGAAGGTGAAATAATGCCAAATAAAATAATTAGTAATCATTATACTTAACTTATATTCATGTTTCAAATTTAAATATTCATTACTTATAAATAATAATACAAAATTATACAACAATAATAATATACACATTCCATTTCTATTATTAATCCAACCAACTAGTTACAGTACTAGGGATAACGTTGATCCTGAAAAATGAAGATCAAATAATCAATTGAAAATCAATCTTTTTCATTTATTTTGTACCCGAAAACCATAAAATCTCGAGTGTTTGACGACCAAGTTTTGAGGAGGGGGAGGGGGGTCGTCAATTGTCTGATCTAATTTTGAAGTCTTTTTTCAAATAATTCAAACAAATGTATTTAATTTTAATGTCTTTGGAATTAGAAATCAAGATCATCAGTTTGATCGTTACTGGTTACAAGTTTTGGGCGTGACCCCCACTCTTCTTAAGAGAGAAATAACAGTCTTGAAAAGACATCGTACAGTAGTCTATATCATATAGTACACTTTTATGATATCTATGGGATTGCAAGGCAAGCACACTCGAACATAATATTTCAGTTCTGGAGAATGTATTATGAAAAAAGTTATGATGAAACTTTTTAAAAATTAAAAAGTTCAACCTTTCAATTTCAGGATCAATTCAGGGGTTAATTGATCTCTAATTGATTCACAATTAATCTATGTTATCCCTATACAGTACCATGCTGTTTGAAAATATGCTTTCTCAAAGGTCAAAAATGCCATAAGTCTATACGTAGAATATAGTATTTCGTAAATCTCGAGTCCTTTGAAAGGTGACGAAGTTGTCTTACATTATCAAGAACAAGGGCCGACAATTATGATGAATATTCAAGATGGTTGTAATATTATAATAATAATAACAGAAGTTAGGTGTGTCAATAAAATGTCTCAGTTGTCAGCTTCTTCAATATTTTTTGTGTATTCAAAATCAGTAATGGAGAATAATTTTGATTGGGAGGCCGTCTGAGCAAAGTGAGAACCTGTATTAATAACACACACTTGCTGAGTTGGGTCTAGGTCTGAGTCTTTCATCTCTTGTGAGATACCATGTTGTATTTCACATATGAAATACTTTATAATCATACTCTGTTACTGCTACAAGATTTCACTTCACATTCAAATTGCAAAAGCATGAAAATAATTCCAGACTTCCTATTTTATTGATGATTTACTTTGCAAGAATTAGCATTAGTTCCATACAGTTGAATTTGATAGTGTATATTAGATGAGATACATAGCATGAAAATCTAGATTAGCCACTCCATGTTACTTGGAATTAACTAAAAAATTGTACTATTATTATTTCATTTAAATTATTTTAAAAATAGGAGCATAAGATTCTAGGCCTAGTAGACTAGTTAATAGTAACTAGTACATAACAATAACATGTACATTTTAAGAGACCTTCAGTTTGTGTTTCAATGTAAATAATAATGATAATGCATCTAGTATTGTATCCATGATTTGCTCATAATAATTCTAATCATAATATATAGATAAATTTAGACTATGCTAATTATTAATTAGGTCTATCGCAATTATTTGTAAGTTAACAAAATTTGTTTGGGTGTTTTAGCTCAGGTCTATAGGAATTGTTGTTTATCTTTTTGTTGTTGTTGCATTTTATTTGTTTAATTTGTTGTTATTTTTTTAGGTAGAAATATTTAATACAGAACATTGCGAGAATCCTATTTGAAGTGTGCGCGTAGCCTGGAAGAGAGAATTTTTCTGCAAGTCACTTTTTGAATGGGTCTAAAAGTGACCAATGGGAACGCTAAGATTCGTGAAATCGTGACTCGGTTACCAACCCGTGCTAGTATATAATAGGCCTATAATGGCAGTTTGCAGAGCATACGTCGCTGTGGCGCTATGGTTGGTATCGCTGCTTCACGTGCTCAGGGTCCATGGTTCAACTCACGGCGCAATAATTTTTTTCTAACAAATTAACTATTAAATGTTGTCTCGAGCGCATGGTTATGGTAGATTTTTTTTTAAATCCAACCACAAACGAAAATATCTACACAAATTTTGTGACTTCCAAGTTCTAACTATTCTTTTTAGTTCCATTTTAAAACCAACTGCAGAAAAATTCTCACAGCCTGGACTGTGTGAGGGCTTTGTTGTCGCAATGTACGGCAGCTCACTAATTCGCCACGAACACGGATTACATGCTCGTGTTTTAAACTGTTGACTTGTACTTAAGTAGAATGTTGTATTGGTTTCACTTGGCAGTATTATTTTAATCCAATTCCAATTAACTGAAAGTCGTAAGGGAGATACGTCATATTTCTTGATGTGAACACAAGTAGCTCTGTCTGTCAGTAACTCAACAGTGTTCATCTCCAACAAATTATTGATAGAATAATCAAATCGAATGTCTTGTAGTGTTCATTTTAATTTATTTATGTGCAATGTGATGTGCTTTTAGGTTACAAATTATGATAGAGAACGACACTATTTGCCAGGTTTCATTTATTACTATGGCTGTGGCCAGTCTCATTGTTTACATTCAAATAAAACTACCTTCTCAAACTATGTTTAATCAAGTTTATTGAGTGATGAGCTGATTTTTCTTCTCCTCAGGAACCACTTGACCATATTCATCAGGTTTACGAAATTGATGATACATAGGTATTAATTACCTAATACTTTTTGCCTGAAATAGAATTGACTGTAGATGTTTGATCAGGAGAGTTATAATAAATGTGAACTTTCTGTCTCTATTGGCATGCAAATCAATAGTGAGTAGAGGAACTATGCTCGTCACAATGGTATTAAACCCTCCTAGGAACTGATATTGAGTTTTTACTTTTACTCGTTGGTCGTTAGTTGCTGTTGTAGTTCTAAGTACCTAGGTACGTAGTGATGCTATTCTGGATTAAGAATGCAATATTTTTTTTATACATTTGTTAAAACGTTCAATCTCTTTAGTTAACCAGAAAAGTTTGTAACAATTACAGCCAGTAAATATTTCTGTAAAACTTGCTGTGGATTCACATTTCATGAATGTCTTGTCGACTATTGTCAAATGATCGTATTTTAGGCAAATAAAAACAACTGTGATTTTCATGTAGATCTGTACTTACAAAATAATGATTGCCTTGTATTTTCTCAAATCATTACTCATTACATGCCTCTATGGTATGACTAATATTTAGGCTTACCATTCGACATCAATATTTTCGATCGATTTGATGTTTCAGGACTTTTGATATGAAAGAGGGATATTCGATTGATTTGATATTGGATTAAAAATTGTAAATACTGTAGTTGAAATAAGGAATAAGTCGAATAACTTGTGACAACCCAAAAATTAATTGAATAAATTGTTCTCGTTGCTGTCAGCATGGTCTGTGCTGTGTGTATAGTGGATAGAGCTCGACTGTGCTCGTTGGGTGGGGGTGTAGGTGTAATACTCTCTCGCATCTAATATTCGGTTTTCCCCTGGATGCGGTATTTTCTTGCAGATCTTGGTTCCCTCTATTGAATGAACTACTGCACACAAGGATCTGTAGCATTTTGTTTCTTTTAACGTGGAGTTACCCATTTCTTAGCATCATGCACTTCACTTCAATTCGGGGTGGTGTTATATGAGGGGACGTGGGGGGCAATAAGCCAAGTGTTTCCCGTCATTTTCCGGGCCGTATTGATGAATAATGAGTTGCACTTGGCGTACAGTTTTGATTTCACACCTTTTATATCAGGAAGTTTTTGTAGTTGCTAAAATATTTCAGGGCTTGGCTCCAAATTTTAACCCGTCAGGGTTTTTGGTGGGATTAAAACTTACTTGAACAGTCTAAAGCATACAAAGCAAAACAAACATAACATGAACATAAAATCATAACACATAACTCAACATAAACACAACATAGAAAACATTCAAACGAAATCAAAGTAAAAATAATTAAAAATGAATAAGCAGACTAAAACATACTCAAACAGAGTAAACGAACCAGAACTAAGTAAAAATAATTAAAAACATGTAAGGCAATGTAAAAATGTGTCGAAATAATTTCAGACTAAAAAAGTAAAACATACTTCAAAATATGAAATAGACTAAAACTCACTATAGCACCACAAAACTGTCAAAAATACAAGTAAAAATACAAGAAATGATTTTCAGACTAAAATATACTTGAAAACAGTCTGAAACATACTAATTCAAACTAAATCCTATTAAAAAATGTTGATTTGATTTCAGACTCAGATGAAAACATACTTCCCCAAACTAAATATATCCAAAACCAACTAAAACAATAAAACCGAGTAAGCTTTGCAATATTTTCAGACTAAGAACAACTTCAACTTCGATTTTCTTGAGGGCGTACTTGCTTCATTAGATCTGGGAGGTGAGGGGCATATAGGACCTTGTTCGATCCCTGCCACGTCCCCTCAGTGATTTTTTATGGCTAAGAGCAGGATGGTTCTTGCAATATAGACCACAACTGCTTCCTTCTCACTATCCTTCCCATTACGTAAGAAATCGTCATCTTATTATAATCATACATCCGACGCCAATAAATCTTAGTTATCACAGTGCGTCGTTGAACCCAATATAAATAAATACAATTTCTTTTACAAGCAAAAATTTGATAATAGATATATAGAAGAAACGTACATTACTGACATTTTGAGTTAGTTAAGGTCATCCTGCAAGAAGCGCTAAAAGATCATGACAATTATCTTGACAGTGTATGAACCAGCTTGATAACACCAATGCTACCAGACCGTGGAAAATATATCACGAACGTGGGAGAAATGGTACTCTGTGGAAGAGAGGTAATTATTACAATAAAAACATGAGAACATGGGAATTTTCATGAATCCCTTCTTAAATTGTTCAGTAATGGTCTATAAGTATTGTTGAATTCTCAGTTGTGTCCCAGATTTGCTTGTGCATTTCTTTATAACGAAAAATGTGTCATTGTGAAAGGTCCTGTGTATTTATATACATTGTGTATTTGTATTTGAATCAGTTTTCGTTTTGCAGCGACTATTGAAGCGAGCCCATTGAGTTGAAATGAAGAAGTAAAAGCATAGTGTAAAGGTAAAATTACTAAAATAAAAAATCCATGAACGAAGCAAGTTTGAGCTTGTGTGCGACCGATGATAGTTGTTATTGTTTGTTTAGTGGCCTACATATTGATTTCTTCCTATAAAGACGCAGTACTATTTGAATTGTACCATGTACATGTGATCAGAATACTGGTTTAATTTTATTGTTCAAGTTTGGCCAAAGTGCGTTTAGGCCTACTCAATACCTTTTATACTGGTGATGCAAATTAATGAATATCATGGTCAATGTAATTTTTTTGTCCTACTGATGATATGTTCCTGTCAAGTCTTATAGATTCTAGTAGTTTTTCCAGAAATCCTATTCATAAATAATGTCATATTGAGAATATGATATGATTTTTATTTATTTAGTCTCCATTTGATCAATACAATGTATCAATATAGGATTTATCATCGCTAAAGCTACGCTAGAATTCAAATTAAGGGTTAGTTATTATTCATTGGCCCCAATTGCATTGCAAGTAATATTGGATAGGTCAGCATAATTAATTAGAGTTGAAAATGATATTACAGTTGTACTGTATACAGTACATGATGCAGTAAATAGTAAAGTTGAATACAATGAATTCTGAATTGTGGAGAACTTATACCACTATCTTTGGTGGAGACGAAGGATGGGGTAACAGTCAAAGTTGAAGCTAGAAAGTTGAGGACTGCTGAGAAACTCATTGGCTATAGAATGGATTTAAGAGGAGATTTTTTTTCAGATTGTAAGGAATATATTGTGTGTTGGATTCAATAATAGTGATGATAATAATAATAATAAAATATACTTAATTTAGAAGTGGAAACAAATGACATGATGATACATGATAAAAGTGGACACTATAAAAGGGTGATATTCAGCTTGTGATCAGACCGAGGTAGATTCACGTTCTACCATATAGCCCGTATAAACTAATTGACTAATTAAATATTGATTAAGAAGTGGAAAAAGGAAAACAAAACTGCCGGGTGGCTGAATAGAAATTGAATTGAATAGAATTGACGTCTAGTGATTGACCTGCCCACAAACGTCACAAAACAAAACAACCAATCAAATGGGCTGTTTGTTATGTGGGTAAATTCACAATAATAATAAATATTGATAATACATTCCAAATAATAGGTAATTTTGAGTATCTCTAAATGACCAGATGAAGTATATAGATCAAGAAGGCCTGCCGATAAGCCACGCCTACCACTAGTGGTCAATTATAGCATTTAAATACAAATTGAGAATTAACGTTTCAAAAATAATAGGTTCCTAATAATATGAATCAGTCAACTTTTTAAAAGATGATCTACTTCAGCTAATCAACCGGCACATGTAGCTGAGTGATTAATGCACACGCTTCATGTGATGTGGGAGGTGAAGGGACATATCGGACCTGGTTCGATCCCCGCCACAGCCCATCTTTACAGGTGTTTTTCGTGGTTTCCCTCTGTAGTCTAGGCTAATGCCGGGATGGTTCCCAAAATATAGGCCACGACTGCTTCCTTCCCACTATCCTATCCCACCTCTTAACCGATAGATGGATAGATTCTTCATTGTTATTATTATTATTATTAGTTGAGCTTGAGCGAGGATTCAATTTGACATACTGAAAAAAAATGGTGTTCTTTTTTTTCAATTTTTTTTTATGTTTTTTTTGTCGGTTCTCCACAGGTCAAACGGCTACAGCTATCAACTTCAAATTTTTTTCATCATGGTTCCTCATCCAACTTAGATCTGTATAGTTTTGTGGCATTATCGGGTGGTAACTTTTATTTTTATGATTTTTAGAAATTTAAAAAATACCCATTAGAATAACAAGGTGGGAAAAAAAAAATCATTTTCCAAAGAAATGAAATTTTGCATGAAGTTGAATTACATTTTGATACACATTTCTGGAAATTTTCAGTTCGATCGGGTCAGCCATTTTGAAGAAAAAACATGAAATGTGCCAAATTAGTACCATTCGAAGCAGTTTCTACCCATTCATAACTTAAATGTCATCCAATTGACGAATGTACTCAAAAGTTTGGCAGAAAAATCAACAAACTACTACTATCCGCTCGTCTAACAACGCATATATGGCGTTTTCCTAGTTATTATTATTCATTTTATCTATGACTTTTATTAAATAGCTTGGAAGCCAGTTTTTTCTGTGTACATTTAACAATGAAAAGACTATTTTAATACGTCGTACACATAACAACATACAACATTAAAAATAACAGGTAATACATCGAAATACATTGATAATATGGTTCAAAACTCTCCTACTAAATTATTGTCAAGTATCTCTTCTTTCTAATCCATTCAATACACTTAATTTTGAAACAACCCACACTTCTTATTAGCTGGATATGCTATTTATTTATTTTTTTACATACAATTACATTAAATACACTCAGAAGATGAAATTACATTAAATACACTCAGAAGATGAAATTGTGAAGATGAACTCTTCACGATAATGTGTCATACAGACACTTGTGAAACCCATGAAGTACAAAAAATAAATAATGCCTCACCTCATATGCCTCTCCTCACAAATCATGTATATGTGAAAAAAGTAACATCAAATGCAGATCTGATGGGCGATTTTGATTTTTTTAAATGTTTGGGAAATTTGATCCAGTTGTGGGAATTTTTTATGATTTCAGTGGGAAATTACGTTCATGTAGTCTGGCTACACTGGATAACACCATCTTTGCCGAGTTGTGTCTGCTGTCTCACCTGTCTACTATTCGGTAGCTAGGTGTCATTCTGTTGCCTTTAACCTAAGTTTTGCATGATGGAGGAAATTGACAATATAATCATACATTCCTTACGTCAAATAGGATGGTTAGTATGTCCTGTCTTTTTTTGCGACTCAATTTGCATGATAACTTATATTTGATAACATTTGAAACTTGCATTACTTAATCAGATATGTATACTGCAGCATAGCCCAGGTTTAGACCAAGGCAGGTTCATGTCAAGCCATAAGCTTATCACTGTCCGAGGTGAGGCCGATCCTAGCATATACCTGTACTAAAGTTCATCAGAAGAAGGACACAAACTCCCCTGATATCTTGCCGACTAGTCTATTGTATCGCTTTGCAACTTGTCAAGCGCCACTTGCGACCCATACCTAGGTGAGGTCCAAGCACTTCAAAAAATCTGGACCCCAAATGTAAATAGCTTACAAATGCAAATAAATTTTATACTACTACTAGCCCTACTACTACATAATCTTTGTCTTTATTGCTAACCGGCGCCGTCTTGACTTCGTATTCAATGTGGTTTACGTTTACTTGGACTGTATGTACCAGTACTTGCGTTGTAAAACTGTCGTCGTACCCTATGTCAACTAAAGGAAGGCCTTACCACCAATGGAGCAAAGTTAGACGGTGGGATACAAGAGGCAGTAGTATATGACTTTCTTTGAGTTATTTTCCTTCCTATGATGAACATCAGTTAATAGTAATAATAATAATAATGTTTGTTTATTTAGCGGCAATGCGCTATTCAACAGTAGGCCCTACATTACATAATAAAATGGTACATAGTTCAGTACAATGAAACCTCAATCTATCATTTTTTATGGCTCTAGAAAAAAACATCATGCAGGAGAATAAGCCGATTCATGAAAATATAACATTAGTTACCGGTATATAAGTGGGGTGGGACAAAATTGATGATAGAAGCAGGAAACTGATGGATCTGGTAGTGATGCAGAGGTACACTATATCAATTTAGGGTAGGCCTACATATGCCATATCCTTGACTGATCTTTTATAGGATGTTGTCTAATAGCTTTGTAGTTTTTTTTAGTAATGGTTAGGTTTAGATAGGCTAAAGTTTGTGTTGAGTGGACAGTGAAATTGTAATTTTGGAGTTTGAGCACCACCCTACCGGTACGTAAACCTAATCATACCGGCACAGGTAGCTGAGTGGTTAACGCACTTGCTCCATGTGACCCAGGAGGTAGTGGGCATGTCAGACCCGGTTCGATCCCCGCTACCGTCCATCTTTACATGGGTTTTTCGTGGTTTCCCTCTGTAGTCTATAGACTAATACCGGGATGGTTCCCACAATATAGGCCACGACCGCTTCCTTCCCACTATCCTTCCCATTACCCATAAAACCTTTATCTCATCATCCCATCATCTCATTAATCATTCATCCGACACCAATAGATCTTGGTCATCATTGCAGTGTGTCGTTAAAGCCTAATATGAAAAAAAAACTAATCATCATCCACCACCACACCACCTAACATAACCTTAACGCACATCGGTCAAGGTTGTAGCATATTTACCCAATTTAGAAATGGCGCAACTTCCGAAGAGCACCTGGCATGTTGAGTTATGTGTTACAAAAATAGAACATGTTCCACCAACATTTTCTAACATGGCCTTATTCCCCTGTTATAATTTCCATTATTGTCGGCAGCTCTAATGCCGTGACAGAAAATCTACCATGAGTAGGGTTGCCAACTTGCCATACGTCCCGATTTTGGCGGAACAGTCCCTCCTTATACTTTGAACTCCGCGCCCCGCTGACACATCAAACAGGATGCTTTTGTCCCGCTTGATCGCGTAATTTATCAAGAATTTATATTTTCACGCCTCATGCTTGTCAAATGCTTGTCAAAAAAATTTAAGCATGCTACGCTCTTGAAAGTATCATTACATTCAAAATGGTTGAGATTTATGCTTTTTGTTTGTTTCATCACTTAGACCTACAATAATCTTTTGTAACCTGTTCATATGACTTCTCTTGAATTATATTGAGATGCAGGGCTGTGAATTGACTCGTTTGTCTGATCATTTTCAAATACCGTAAATTTCCGATGATGCGTTTCATCTCACATTATTCAGTTCCATTATTCCATTTCCTCAGTCATTGAGCATTGAAAATGTGACCGCTGATCTAGATATCCCGCTTAGATATGTTATAATAATGGCAACCTTAACCATAAGTCGTTACTCGTTAAAGTAGCCTGGCTAGAATCTACTTGGACTTACTACATGGGCCAAAATTTTGATTGTAAATTATAGAAATGAACATTGCTCTGTAGCAAGGTCTAGCATAGTCTTACTGTAGGTGTAGGCCTGTAGCCTAGCCTAGGCAGAGCCTAGACGGATATGTCTTTACCGAAGTCTATAGATCATTCATTGGGCTACACCAGGTTGCATTGAGGGTTGCGTTGGTGTGCCGGTTTCATATAGTTTCTTAACTCTGCTCTCAATCTTGTTCCATTTCCTGAGTACTTTTCTTGGGTAAAGCGATCGCGGCTGTACCTAGTGTTGTTTTGTAGAACCTTTACGTCATGCCCTCTATATTCCGAAAAAATATTAGCATCTACGATGCAGAGGAAAATGAATGGTAATTTGAAAAAATATACAAATAAGAATGGAAAGTTCAGTGTTTCAGTATGAACTCAATTGCCCAGGTCAGGAACTCAATTCTACTCCCACAGTTGATACAGTTATTTATTAGGTTTCTGAACAGTGTACAAACTGTATAGAAAAAGAAACCTAATGAATAGAAAAATGCAAAGTAAGATTCAAATGTCAATAGGCCCAGCTAGGCCCTACAGTGAATGATTGGGCCTATTTCTCGGCTTTCAGCTCATTTTATCAAAGAATTAGGCAAGTGCGTGATGCTAATAATAGGCCTAGCAACTCAATGCCTCGGCTTATAAGAATACTAGTACTCACTTATTTGGGTAAGAAGCCTTTTGTACGATGGCGATGCCATATCAAGTAACTAGATGTACTTGTAAAATGCAATATAGCTTAGGTAATTATGAAACATTTCAATGATATCATAGAATATACTAATATGCATAGGCCTAGTTTGACCCCACTTTTTGAGAGAGCTAGCATTGCTGACATCTTTTTTTTTGCTTTTTTTTTCTGACTTATCTTATAACATGTACATGTTCAATCAAGATTAATAAATTGAAATGAAATGAAATGAAATCTGTTATTAGCAGAGCTGACGTGAACGTAAAGTTAGTTCCTTTTATCACTAATAAACTACGCATGATCGGTAGGTCCATAGATTTGGACCAGAAATTGGTACATATTTTTGACATGGTAGTGATATGGAGACCACCAAACCAATGCAACCCTCAGAGCATCTTGGGCTACACTTGGAATATCCTGTAATTGTATTTTATTGCTGTTTCAGTACTGTAGAAGATAATTTGAAGAATTTAAATTGCTTCTCAACCGATTTGGTAATTGAAGCTGTTGTCAGATGTTTAGAGGTTATCCAGCCTGGGTTAGGATTACCTTTGACAATGCCGCCCAACTTGTCTGCGCGCTTTCGTTTTGCCTCGAGCATTGCTCAAGCCTGTCAAGATATAGGTTACACTGGCGATGTTGGGTTTCAAACATTTCTGTACTCGAACGAAAGTGACATACGAAAGATATTTATGTTCCTTGTCGAAAAATTACCTAAGGAGACCGAGAAGATTGTTGTGGAACTTGCAGGTCAGTATTAATGTATAATATTAGCATCAACTAGATCCTAGGCTAGGTTCACAGTATTGAATAAGTTCCACCAATCAGAGACATGAATTCACCTACTGTGTAATAGTTATCTAGGCCTTGGACCCAACTTGTTAGATGGAAGAAAGAATTCTGGTAAGTAAAATTACGGGTCTTCTACTAATACAGTACCGATAGGCTATACCTTTTTTGAGGAAAATGAATGGCATGTCTGATCTAGCATTTTTGGTAAACTAATAGTAATAACTAATGCCGTACCGGTACTAAAAACTTATGATATATTCTTGAGATTTTAGTCAATTCATAATTATTATTGTTCATGTTATATGCTATTGAAAATTAGAGGGGCCTGTCGTGTTAAACATGACCAACTTATTGGCTTCTTCATTTGCTTCTCGTCAAGCTTGTGACCGTTGTGGAGTTTCTTAAATGCGGGCCAAGCGATTGGCTTCTGCATTTGCTTCTTGCCGAGCTTGCGACTGTTCTGGAGTCTGTCGAGTACGAAGTATGCATCGAACTTCCTTCTTGCATGAATTTCATCAAATGATTTCTAGCTCTGTTTTGATAGCCATCTTGCCTGCTTCTCAGTGGTCTTCCTACGCTTTCTCGTGATTTTTGACTGTTCTCTTAAACCATAAAAGTTTTATTGACATCGAAGTGTTTCACAATACAGCTCATGGTGTTGATTGGATAATCTGATCAATCTGTGAAGTGCCATCAAAAAGATGATCGTTCCCATTTTTATCCTCGTCCCATTCAGTTTGATATGAACTTTCAACCGGTTAGATAGTCTTTTTGACAAGGAATATTTTGTTTATTTTCAGGAAGTGCGGCATATCTTCGAAAAGCGATTAAGGAAAAGTTAAAGAGTCAATTGTCAGCAGCGTGGGTTCCAAGTTATTGCCTTAGTAACGGTGTACGTTGGCTAGATGATGACACGTTTAGTCAAGATGGCACTGGACCCTATCAACCATTTATATCCGAAAATCTGGAGGCTTCAACGAGCCATAATACGTCTGATTATCTCACACAAGGTAAGCTCACAATTGCAATTCACAATTTAGAAAAATACCCATTTATAATTTCATGTATGCTATTCTGTGTCACCAAATTACTACTGTACTCTGTGACTAAGTAATGACCAATACCTATTTGCCCCAGCTGTATTGTGTCGGTGTGTATTTGCATTGAGTATATTAATCCCATTTGCCCCACCTGTATGGAGTCAGTGTGTATTTGGATTGGGAATATTGACTCCATCTGCCCCAACTGTATGGTGTCCATATGTATTTGCATTACGTATTTGATCTGTGTTTGTCCTTGAAAGTTTTACCAAGATGAGTGGATCAGTCGCTAGCACGCTGAACCATTATTCGTGGGACTGGGGTTCGATTCCCGTTGTGATCGACCATCCTCACCGAGCTGCATCGTTGTTTCCCTCTGACGTTGAGGCTAACACCTGGATGGTTCTTTCATATTAGGCCACAACCATCTCTTACCCATCAATCCAATAGATGAAAACGGTTGTTCACTATAAAACAGATCATGGTCTGTAAACTGAAACAAAACAAGTACATATTTTTATCAGACTATTATATTTTTCTTTCAGCTTGGCATGAATACTATGTGAAACATCTGCCAACCATAACTCACAGTATTTCAAGTCATCGTAAACTCTTGCCAACACTAATATCACTCAACTCTGAAAGTGTTTCTGCCTCGTCACACCCATCAAGTAGATCTTCTTCGGATGCTAGTCGCTGGGTGTCCGAATGCATCTCGAAGGATATAGAACTTTGTCCGACTGTCAAATATGAAAGTTTCGATTCTGTTCGTGGTAGCAATCAATTGCATATTGCGTCTACAGTGACTTTAAACCGACAGCTAGAATCTAATAATGTTGGTGCTGATGGAAAACCAAAATTACCCCCTAAGCCAAAGAACTTGGACGCGAGCGTAGAGAAGCGACGAAACAAAGATGAAGAAATAGAAAAGGTTAAAGAAGAAACGGAATTGTTGCGTCAGCGATACGGTGACCTGCAGAAGAGCATCAAAACGTTGACTGCCAAGTTATCACGGGTACGTACAGTTATGATGAGTTTGAATGGAATAATGTGGTGAGCTTTGCAACAAAGGCACTTGGTTGGAATATGTAGTTGGCTACAGCAAACCCTCGTTATTTGGAACTCTGTCAATTCAAAATCCGTCACATTTCGAAGCAAACTCTTTTCCCCACCCCAGGTATAGGGAATACAAAGCTGAATATTTGGATAATCCAAATTCGGATAATTCGTAATTCAAGCTCTTTTTGTAGGCTATCCAATTCCTTTACGCCTAGCTAATTAATTGCACACTAACGCTATAGGATATTAAAGACAGTCAAATTACAATGAGCCTTTATGAGCCTTATTGCTAGTAATAACCTAATGAATATTCTAAACGATGAACTAAAATAGAAGTGGTTCCCAAACTTGGGTCGGTACCCTAAATGGGGTCATGGGCATATTTAGGCCTTACATTAAATCACAGATTTTCCAATAGATAGACAGATAGATAGATGGATGGATGGATGGATGGATGGATGGATGGATGGATGGATGGATGGATGGATGGATGGATGGATGGATGGATGGATGGATGGATGGATGGATGGATGGATGGATGGATGGATGGATGGATGGATGGATGGATGGATGGATGGATGGATGGATGGATGGATGGATGGATGGATGGATGGATGGATGGATGGATGGATGGATGGATGGATGGATGGATGGATGGATGGATGGATGGATGGATGGATGGATGGATGGATGGATGGATGGATGGATGGATGGATGGATGGATGGATGGATGGATGGATGGATGGATGGATGGATGGATGGATGGATGGATGGATGGATGGATGGATGGATGGATGGATGGATGGATGGATGGATGGATGGATGGATGGATGGATGGATGGATGGATGGATGGATGGATGGATGGATGGATGGATGGATGGATGGACAGACGGACGGACGGACGGACGGATGGACTTTCACTTACTGTGTTACCATTCTTTACCAAGCTTTTAATACTGACATCTCTAGACTGCAGATATTACAAAACAGTGGTATGAGAGCGGCTTTTAGATGTGGAAGGAGAATTCCCACCGACTTTATGCTTAATGTCTTAGGTTGGCTAAATGTGAAAGATTGGATAGGCTATAATGGAATGTGTTTCATATATAAAATGAAAAGGGGATTACTACCTGGTTATTTAGATAATCACATGGTCTGCTGTAGTGATGTACATAACTACAATACCAGACAATGCAATCAAATATATTTAGAGGTCTGCTCTAGGGAGGTTAGACTTAAATCGATATTTTATTTAGGATTAAGACAGTATAACAGCTTGCCAAGTGATGTTACGAAAGCTAGTAGTGTTAATGAATTTAAATGTAGTATTAAGACTAAAATAATGAACGGGGTAATTATTTTCCAAGTTGACTGTCATTAGTATTGTAATTAAATTGTAAAGTGTTATAATGACTTGTATCTTGTGCAGATAGCACATATGTTGCTAATAAACATAAATTAATGGATGGATGAATGGATGAATGGATGGATGGATGGATGGATGGATGGATGGATGGATGGATACATAGATAGATACATAGATAGATACATATATGCATATATATACATATTAGTGATAACACCGGGTACCCAGAGACCGGTCGGTCCTGAACTGGTCTTCGAACTACTCGGTCCTCTATTTTCAGGATCGGTCTTTTCATCTATTGAAATTGTTATTATAGGCCTAGGTGGAAAAAAAGAGGGCTGTGTCTCCAAACTATTTAAATCTATTCCTTGGTGCATTTTTCCACCATCAATAACAATATTGCAATATGAGCAATTATTTTGTATCATCAGGCTTTCATTTGCTGAGGTTGGCCGCCATCCTTATGCTGAAATATAAATTATAATTCAATGTTGTTTGCCGACATATGTCTTTCATTCTCTCTCTCTTTCTCTTTTACTCCCTCCTCCTCTCTCACTCATTCTACTGTGCATCAGGCCATGTGCATTCTATCAGTCTGAGAAGCTCTGAATAGCTCACTTCAGAACGAAACAATATTATATCATGTCATTAGGAAATACATATGTTGAAAAGTTGAGTGGGATGGAATAAATTTGGACATCTCACAAGACAAGTCGTCGATAAATTCATGACTATTGAAAGATCTATCATACTATAAATTGGACGGTGGCAAGATGTAAAATTGTCACGACAAAAAATGGTTTGTAGTCTCGATATATTCATACTGTCATGATTATATGTATGTAATAATGACCTCCTTATCAATATCATTCAGTGGTTCTCACCTATCACTTTTGTGAATGAATGGTGTCTTTGATGCCTTGATAATGGTGAACAAGAGGTACTGATGAACTTTTGACCCTTGAGTGTGTGTGTGTGTGTGAGAGAGAGAAAGAGCCAGAGAGAGAGAGTCAACCTAACTCACTTGCAGTTGACAGCTGTGTCAAGTGTATACTCTTGACCTTGGTGTGATTTATCACCAGTATAGACCCCTGCTGGATGGGAGGAAAAAGCCAATCGAGGATTTCATCTAATGTAATACGTAACACAGTCGTGACGATTTTTGTGCGTATTTCATACTGAAATTCGAAATAATTGATTCAAACAAATACACCTGATGAGTTTGCGATTTTTGCAATTTACTGCCTTTTTTTCAAGTGGAGACCGATCCTACTCGGTCTTTACAAACGAGTACTCGGTCTCCAATACTCAAGACCGATGTCATCACTAATACATATACAACAATTGAATACTGTAGCTACTGGTACTTGAGAAAATAAGAGGAATACATTTGAGAGAAAGAATGAGCATATGTATTTGCTTGTCTATACTCCAATATGAAGATCCTTCGTGACTAACGTCGAGAACGTTTTTTTTTTCTGAATCGTCTTCTATATCTGTGAGTGTTACTCTTGAATCATTTGAAATCATTGTATTTTCATCAATAACAATAGTTAATAGGTACTATAAACATTTGCTCTCTAGAAATGGGCCGCGATCAAATAACGTTGGGAACCACTGGAATAGATAGATGAACATGAATATGCTGTAGGCCTAAATGTGAATGATAACTCTACTGATGTTCATTAATATGTAGGGTCAGGTGCAAAAGCTTTTCATTAAAATCTTTTGAGTCCAATCCTATTATACGATAACTTGTAAGATCACACAAAAAATTGTATCTGACCAAACATTAGCCTATAAGTTTATCACTTCACATGTTGTAAATACATTCATATACACGTATGTGGCGTGAAAATACAACTACTCGAGCATTTGGTCTCGAATCGAAGCAATATTCGAAATTGGAATTGAAAATAATTAAACAATAAGAGAAAGTTGTGTGTGAGCATGTTGAAGTGGTATGCTAAAATAGCCTTCGACCCCCGACTGGTGGATATTCAATTATTTTCCTGAAAGATTCGTCATTTCTGATGGTAGTAAAAGTATGATTGAATAGTTTGGACCCTTGATAGTATAGACCTTTTACGGAAAGAGCCAGGTTATGCGCTGGTGTTGAACTAGTTGTGTGTGTGATTATTTTGTCAATCTGGTGATTACATTTGGTTGCATGGACACGATATACCGGTACTCAATAACTCGGTGTATGAATTTCCAATGTGGGAGTAGCTTTAACCAAAGGTTAAAACTGGTCATCACCAGGGTAACCAATGCTATTTGGTGTTACCAACTCTCAGAATGTGGCCAACTGGACCTGGGCCCTGTATTACCACGTCCACTTGGACTTTATCTAAAAGTTAGTGCAAAATATAGTATTTTCATATCCATGGTGATAACAAATTTGAACTGCCGGTTAGAGCTACTCCCATATTGGTAATTCCAGCACGTGGTAATGCCAGGCCTGAGTCTTGCGGGTATATTTGGATATTTCACCTGGACCAAATAACCTGGGAAAACGTTCCGTTTCCTGCTCTATGCATAGACGTGTTTGGGACGTAGTGTGGCTGAGAAGAAAATTTCCTGCAAGACTTCCTAAATGAGTGTTTTCATGTACTTATATTTCTTTTCTCAACTGGAGAGCCGTTGAATCCTCTGTTGTTACCTAGAAGCATAACAATAATATTGTGACTAAGCGTGTTCGGTAGGCCCAGGCTTGGATTGGCCTCTAAAAGCCCGGGCTGCTGCTCAGAAAGGATGACCGTCTTTTCTGATAATCTGTCAATATTCTAGTTTTTATGTTCGTGTATTCAGGAAGTTCTTGTGTTTCCCACATATCTGGACACAGATGAGATGTCACATTTGAGTGTTGACTTGGTATCGATAGGCCTTCAACTGTTTGTGCTGGATTGGATTTCATATCTAAATATCTGTGTATTATGTACATTGGTATGGGAATGTTGAAGTGGTAACACATCAACTGAATAATTGAAACAATTAGTCACAGATTTTAGCCACAACACAAATTCAAAGCAGTCGGTGTTATTTATCAATGGAAAATACAGCATATGCGTTTTAAGAAAGTGATATGGGCCTATTTATGAGAAATGGAATGGAATTGAGCTTTGGACACACGTTGATTGTAAAACCAATTAATGCACGGCTCTCCTGTTTAATTTTATTAGTGGTAATACAGTGAAACCTATATGCATCATTCCCTAATCTATCGTTTTCCACCTTGTATCATTCATTTTTTCTAACCCTACTCTCATATAATCAATGTTGAACATTCCTGGATGTATAATTTTCCTGCACGGATGATTTTATTTTCCTGGTCCCTTGAAAAACGATAGATAGAGGTTCCACTGTATATCATAATATCTTTATTTTTACTCCTGTTTGAGAATTGTATCGAATATGCAAATATTGAATTGTATTTAAATTTTTTAATTCATGTTGTGACACTTTGATTGCATTCAAAACAGCTGTGTGTTCTCCAAAGGAAGAGTCACAAATTTCTGAGACATCAATAAACTGAGATGAATTACAGCAATACAGACATGGTGATTAAGTTGTGTGTATATGTAAATATTAAAATACTTCACCACATCTTTTCATTTGTATCAGTAGAATATTAGATAGTTGTTGTTATATAGTCGTATAAGTCATAGGTACCAACAGAGGCAGGGGCGGATCCAGGTCATATTCATGGGAGGGGGCGATTTCAGTTTGAAAAAAATGCCACAAGAGAACAGTTATGCAACGGCTCGTTTTCGCGAAGCCGGCGACCCGTGGGGGGAAGTGGGGAAGTCCCCCCTTCTGGCCCCGCAGGGCTTTTTTTGAAATTACACCCATTTTTAATACGTTCAGCGTGTTCCAGATGAGGTTCAGATGCTGAAATCATCTACTTATGGAATTAAAAATGGCTCCAAAAAACAATATTTGTAGCTACAGGGTCGTTCAATGTCATTTTAGCACCTCGGGCAAGCACGCAATTGGGCAGTCAATTGTGCGCCCTCGAACTGAGTGTGCATATTGATGGTGAATGCAAGGAGCTGGAGCCATGCCCCGCAGGGAAATTTTGGAAAATATATATTTTTTAATACGATTCCACGGGTTTTAGGAACTACACGAAATTTCTGGAATACAAGGATTTTAACAAGACTAATCTTGCCAAATGGCTGTTCCAAGCAAATAAACGCTGAATCAATACATCATACAATAACAGTGATATTAGGATATAAAAACATTTACTCTATCCAGTTATGTGAATAAAATGCCATTAATTTGATTTATAGAATACGATTACTGATAGAAAGTCACAAATGAGCGCCGATAGCGCCCTTAAATTTGGCCACCAGGCAACCGCCTTCTTTTCCCACCCCTAGAAACGACCCTCGTCGTTTTTATCATCGTTATTCATAAACATCTTGATATATAATTCAAAACATGAAAGAAGCACGGTAGTGTTGTTTGTTGATTCTTGCTGACTAAACTACGTAGGCCTACTAGATCTGCATTTTGAAACAGTAGGCCTACTACTCAAATCAATGCAATTATCTGAAATATGAAATCATGATATATATAGCTTTATAGATATTTATTCCTTCTCTCTTCCTATTTTCTTTCTTTCTTTCCTTCTCTCCACCTATTTTTTTCTTCCTTTCGTTATATTTTTTCGTTGCTTCCGATTCATGGGGGGGGGGGGAGATCGACCCCCCCCCCTTGCCTCCCCTCCCCTGTATCCGCCCCTGAACAGAGGCAGGACTGCACATATTCAACTGATTCAATTAGAAATATCGTAAATAGGAAAATACAAGATTGGCACATTGTAATAATGATTGGAGGGAATTGTCTTTTCACTGAATCATTATAGGCTTGGGTTTCACCAGAATTAGTGTATTTTATTCTTTTGCACCCATGGCACTAACTGGAGGATTCATGTGAACAGAAAGGTGTGAAGTTTTGAAAGAATTGGGACAGTTTCGATGATCGAAAATATCCTATCATAAAAATTGAATCGATTATTGGATTGTTGGAAAAAATATTGATCTTAGTCGATATATTAGTAATTGTTTGCAACCCTAGTGAGTATGATGATCAGTTTTATTTTAACATTGTGCGGCATGTTTTCAAATACGTCACACGTTTATTATATCCAGTGGATGTAGTGACAAGATTGTTCTGTTTTCAGGTGGTTGAAGAGAGATCAACAGAAGAGCATACGTTGAGTGATAAACAAGAAGGCTGTGTTGTTAAGAAGCGAACGTACGACCTACTACCGGAAGCTGATGCCAACGTAGCCAAGCTGCAGGAAATGGTAGAAACGAGTGCTCAAAAGTTGGTCAGTCTGGCTACTCAATGGGAGAAACACCGAGCACCATTACTTGAAGCGTATCGTCATGCAAAGCAGCAAAACTCGAATAAAGCTGTAAGTATGCTGTCTTACGACCACGGTCATGACTGTCATTTTTGTAACTGACATATTATATATTTAACTGAAGATTTCTTCATAAGTAACTGAAGAAACATACATATGTGAAAATTAAAATACTTCACCACATCTCTTCATTTGTATTAGTACAATATTATATAGAAAGCTGTTGATACCAACAGGGGCCAAACCACAAATATCCAACTGATTCAATTATTAGAATCATTGTAAATAGTAAAATACAAAACAACGTTTTTATAAAAAGAATGGTCCTTCACTGAATAGCAGGCATAAGTTTCACCAGAACAAGTGCAATCAGTTTTCGAGAGTGTTCAATAGTAAACTAAATTCTTTGCAACTATGACACTGATTGATTGGAGGAATCATGTGAATAGAGAAGGGAAGTTTTGAAAGTATTAGAAGACAGTTCCGATATTCGAAAATATCATATAGTGAAAATTGAATTGATTCCCGGTATCATATTGTTTGAAAAAAATATTGATTGTAATCAATATATCCATTA
Organism: Brachyptera risi; assembly: GCA_964007535.1. Classification (NCBI taxonomy): domain Eukaryota; kingdom Metazoa; phylum Arthropoda; class Insecta; order Plecoptera; family Taeniopterygidae; genus Brachyptera; species Brachyptera risi. The sequence goes on along the minus strand of OZ023327.1, from coordinate 64,043,112 downwards.
TTGTTCGCCCCCCCTAATATCAATTTATGACAGAACAGACAGATCGCTGTCATCGTCTCTTGATGTAGGTAAATACTTTTATGGCACCGAAAAATGTCGAAAATGTACTCTTTTCAACCATATGTTTAGACTGAAAATTTTACCTTGTTACTAAAGCCAAATGTTGGTAAACAGCAGACGCCATTTTTAGTGGAGGGTTGGCTATTGTAAGATGATGAAGTGTTCAACCTAGTGATGACTAGTGATGTACATTTTCATGAAAATGTTTAAGAGCTTGAAAATGTTCAGTTTTTTCAAAAATTATTTTTGATTGTTAATAAGTTGTTACAGAAGGAATTAGAGCTTGAATTCACTCTTAGCAATAGTAAAAGAATTGGCTGAATCACTGTGGATTGAGGTATAACTGTGTATTAGCGTAGAAAATTGTCAAGGCTAGAAAATATACATTCACTAGACCTATGTCTACAGCTGGTAAAACTTTTGTTATTTGTTTCACAGTCGAGCCCGCATATAACGAATTTCAAGGGGAATGAAAATTTTTTCGTAAAAACAGAATTTTGTTACAGAGGTTTTTTTTTCCATAACCAATCATGCGCAAGAGAATGCATCGGAGGCAGGGAACGATTTCTCGCCGTCCAAGTAGAGCCAATTTTAACTTTTGACGTCTGTCACGGACGGCATGGCACCGGACGATTTGCGGATGTCGTGTAGAGTACTAACAATCAAATGTAGGATCGCATCGTTGCATTTCCGTTTTATTTCGATATCACTGTTATAATCGCGATTAAAATCACACGCTGTTTTATATTTTGAGGTTATATAAACAATTATTCATTTTTAATGATTAGTTTCGATCTCGAAATGTTCATCGAGGCAATTAGAGAATATATCTGCCTAAGGTAGTGTCATGTTGACTCGTTGATTTCGATGGTTGCCTTCGAAAGTTCTAGTTTTTGCCGATAGAACGCCGATAGATATGCGGGCCCTTATGTGACGGGAACAAAACGGTATGGGAACGTGATCTATTTTACACCAACGATGCCGTCCGATGTTTTGACGGACGTCACGTGAGAAAATCATATTGGGAACCTAGCTTTAGTATGTTAATAGAAAGTGATGGAAAACAACAATGTGCCTTCATAAAGAACTTACCATCTGATATCACATGACACCACCACTCCCCATTTATTGTGTTTCATTTCCTAGGTTACAGGACACTATCAGGAATGGAAACGAAGGAATGGAAACAAAAAAAATAGATAAACAAAGTCATTGAAGATGTTGAAGATGTCATTGAGCGAATTTTTGGGTTTTTCCACGATGCGAGGGTTGGGGAGTACAGCAGGTGTTGTCATGACCGCGTGCTTTCGTACGCGTCACCATAGCAACGCTGATACGATGAACAGTTCGTTGAAAATAAATTTAACCTGAAAATAAATTCATAACAAAATGTTCCGATTTTCGAATATTTTGTTGAAAATAGCTGAAAATAATGAGAAACATATGCTTACTAGTGACAAAAAATTCGTAATAGCCGAATTTCAAAATATAAATTACTTCGTTATAGCTCTTTATTTAACATTGTAAGGATAGGAAATTAGTAGGGGAATGATAATTAGTTCGTAAAAACCAAAATTTCATTAAAACCGTGTTCGTTGTATGCGGGCCCGACTGTATCTATTAATTAAGCGACAGATAAATAGTAAACACATTATTGTGAAATAATATAAATGATGATGACTGGGTCTACATTAGCTTAAATATATTAAAACTTGCAATGAAAGTAGAAATGATGAGTAGGCTATGTATAAGATAATAACTGGGTTTAGTATAAGTTTTTGAACATTGATGAATCTACCATTATAAGTGTATACTTCTTGACAGTCAACTGTAGGAGGGGCCAGTACTTCATTGTACCGTCCTATTGAATTTAAGTCCATGAAAAATATCCTGTTGAAAATTAAATGAGAAAAGATGTTGACAAATTTTCATTTGAAATTTCAATACATTTCCACTACTCTTGACAATGAGTCAAGTGTTGGAGCACTCAAACAGTACTTGAAACCCATCTAGTCATTCTATCTAGTGGTCTTTTCTTCCAGTCAGAAAGCCAGCGCCAAGTCGATGCAGTTGGTAATCTACGAGAGAGAACGAGAGAATTAACGGAAGAACGTCAGAGTAAAGAACAACAACATTCACAACTGTTAGCCGACTATGAAAAGGTTTCAAAAGATATTAACAGGTATATAATTAATATATGAATACACTAGTGATGCCTTCGATTAAAACATGGGGAACTAGGTAGGCCTACCCGCCGGGGTAATTTTGGCATACACAGTAAACCCTCCTTAATTCGAAATGCAAGAGATGCAAAAAAATGTTTTCGGTTTATAAATTTTGGATTAAACAAAAAGCTGATTTTCGTGGAAAGTCATCACTCTTCTCGGTTATAATTGAGGTAATTTCGTATTGTGCGTGAGAGACAGCTTTAACACCGTCCAAAACTACGTTATAGAAACCATTGTTAGGACCTCGCTGATCATGTGTTTCATGTCGTGACTACGCGCGATTGTCACATGACCTGTTTCGGTGACGTTCTGCACTAGCAGATCGCCTGATGAGATACCCGCAACACGCGAGAAGCTATGAACAGTGTTGTTTCGACATTTGAGCGTGTACTACCCATCCTGATAACATTTTCCATAATTATTTAAATTTTTTCATTGATTCAAAGTTTTTGAGTTCGAAATCACTTTTTTATATTCCCTCAAGCTTCGAATAAACAAGAGTTCACGGCTCTCAAGTGGATTTTTTTATTCCAGATCAGCGTATACGAGGAGAATTATGGAAATAATCGGCAACATTCGCAAACAAAAAGAAGAAATTGACAAAGTTCTGAAAGATACCAAAGAGTTGCAGAAAGAAATCAACAATCTTAGTGGACAGCTCGATCGATCCTTCACGGTAGCTGATGAGCTGATATTCAAGGTAAGCTTATAATATGAAATATCTTTTTCAAATGTTGTCCAAAAATGCAATTCAAGTGTAGTGGGCCTATTTAAAATGTATATTTGTATGTTCAAATGTGGTTCACTTACATTCAGGTGCTAACTACTGTGTTGGTGTGTGAGATGTGAAATGAGATTAACTTTTCAACCAATATACTATCTTAATTCTATCAAAGAAGGAATAGTTGAGAGAGATTTTTTTTCATCAACATGAAAGTCTTGCTATACAATTCTCACTTCCCAATCAAGGCTATGAATCAATTAGTAAGACCATTTTGAACCTCAAAACTAGTGTAACTTACCTCCCAGCACTCATGTCCGGTCCATTATGTATGTTTTTTTGTGCTCTTGTCTATGTGATTCCTCCAATGTGTGCCCACCCCATTTCATTTCATTTCATTTATTAGCTTTTTGTTTATACCATTATATACGTGTCAAAATCATTGACATAACAAGCAGGTCTTAAAAGTTGTCAGGATTAAAATAACAATAATAATAATGAGTAACTATAATCAACAATATAAATTACTGCAGCAAGTTCAAGTTGAATTGACAATAATACATGTAGGTGATGCTTTTAAATATAATATTTCAATACAATTCCAATAATTGATTACAGACAGCTACACTACTCTCTTTCGTTCGATAAATATTCCCTCACATTATAAAAGCTGTGGTGAATTAGAAACTTCTTGACATTAAAATTAAAAGACGTTCTATTGCTAGCGAAACTTTTCAATTTTTCTGGGAATTTGTTATAAAGTACCGTCCCTGCATGTACTGGGTCATATTCAGTAATTTTACGTTTCAACTTAGCTGGGTGTAGGTTGTTCTTCTGTCTGGTATTATATGTGTGTATACAGTCATTAGTTATGAAGAGATTAGGAAAATCAACTACAAATAGTAAAACATGTAAAATATACATTCCTGTTAATGTTGAAATATTAAGCTTTTTAAAAATGTCCCTACATGAGATTCTACTACTTACATGGGCTAAATGTCTTATTTTTTTTTTCTGAAGTATAAAAACCCGATTCACCTGGAGAAGAATTGCCCCAAAACAGAATGCCATATTGTACAATGTAATGAACTAATGCAAAATAAACTGTCTGCATTGTTGACTGGCCACAATGTCTACTGAGAGCTGTAATCACAAAGCAGGCTGAGCCGAGCTTTTTATATGTGGTACCAATGTGACTATTCCACTTGAGTCTATAGTCCACATGTATTCCTAAAAATCTTACGTCTTCTACAAATTGTAATTCTGTACCATTATAGTTAATGCCTTCTTCGCATAGTTTACCTTTGCTTTGAAATTTTATGATGTTCTTTTTTTCACAGTTAAGCTTAAGCCTGTTTGCTTTAAACCATAATTCTAGTTCATTAATAACATCACCAGTCTTGTCTCTAATCACACTGGAATTTACTCGTTGAATGACAACGCTAGTATCGTCTGCGAACAATATTGTACTGCAATATTCAAAATATTCAAAATATTGCAAATATTGCATTATTCTCATATTACTTGCTTCTCTTACTCTGTATCATCATCTATCTCTCATATCATCCATCACAAATTGAAAAACGTGAATCGACAACGTGAACGTCGTTCACTTTGGATAACGTGAGACCTTTATCTTCAATGATACATTTTCCCGCCATTCAAATCTTCTCTACTGCTCTTCTTTCTTTGCAATGTTTGAATTTCTTGAATGTCTATTTGTAGGGCTGTGCGAGTTACAGAATTTAGGTTTGAGTCGAGTTCGAGTTTGAGAGAAAAGCGGGTTTCAAGTTCGAGTTGGAAAAAAGTGGGCTTTATTAAGTATTGAGTATTCAATTAGTTTTGAGTAAAGTAAATACAGTAAACTCTCGGTAATTCGAATTCCAAGGAACCGCAAACAAAATCAAATTGAAAAAAAATGTTTCCAGTTTGTATTGTGTAGTAAACCCTCGTTAATTCAAATTTCAAGGGGCCCTAAAAATATGAGTTTGAATTGATAGCCTAAGGTTTGAATTATAAAAAAAACTTTTTTGTTTGTATAGTACCATATTGTCCCGAATATAAGCTGAGGGTTTTTGCTGTAATTTAAAGTTCAAAAGTCACCATCCACTGATATGTGAATCTGGGCTTACAATTTGTCAAAAACACATTTCTTTCAATTATAATTGAGCATACATACTGCTGTAAATTATCACACACTGCACACACTGGAAATTGTTGTATGTTTATTCAATTCAGAAGATACCTACACTGGACAGATTATTTTTCATTTCATTCTCTCTCTTTTTAAAACCTCTAAATTATGAAAGAAAATAACTGACTGGAAAATAATAAGCTAATATATTTTTCCATTATCAGTTGACACTTTCCCAACATATATAGTAGCAGCTCCAATTATGATCAGGGGTTTCTAGTTTTTGTTGACAGACAGGCATCTGTTTCAAGTCATTGTGCTTTGAAAGTTTTCAGTGAAAAGGAAGGTTGAGGACTGAGGGGGACATGTTACTAATCAAATGGAACCTGATACTGCTGACATAAACATAATCTTGTCAAATAGTTTATATATTAAAAATGCTCTGGATGATCCCTTGTTTGCTTCATGCTTCAAAACTGACAACCAGTTCTTTGTTGACACTTGAAGTGGGTGTGTTTTATGAGTCAAAGGGTCAAAGGTCTCACTGTGTGTCACAAAATAATGACAGAAGGCTAAAATAAACATCAGTGCTGATGTGTCTGACAAGGGATGGCAAACTTACTTGTTGATCAACTAATATTACGACAATTTAATTCTCATTATTATTCATTATCTTTTATTGATTGAATTTCAAAGTTACATTAATTATTCATAACTTTTATTTACCTAGAAATCCTTTCTTCAATTATTGATCTATAAGTTTGATCTAAAACGATCCATAGCCTTAATTTGGGAACAAAGATTTTGTATCAAGTTTCGATGTTCAATCATGATCGTCCTACAATCAAATTTTATGCCCAAATTCACAATCAAACGTGGCCTGATTGTTTAACAAATTGGAAAAAAATAATTCGGCTCAAGGGCACCTTGTTTCGTTGATGTTATATCATAGGGCGACGTTCAATTGCCGATAGGCAAGACAGTATCGCTAATTAGTACCTGTTGATTCATTGTTTAATTCGACAAATACAAACTGAATGCAGTGTTTACTACTGAAGCATTCTTTTTGTCTTTGCGATGACATTTATATCTCCTCTCTTCCAAACAAAGAACCATTGTTCTTGCTTACAAGTTGCAACCAGTTGGTAGATGGCTCCACAGCACTAGACCACCATTCTAACGTCGAAAATTGAAGTTGAAAAAATAAAATGTTGCATTAAGAAATTTTTCTCCCCGAGATTACAAACTGCGTTTCCTTTAAACTTTTATTTCAGTTTTCTCAACGTCTCATCTACAGTCCATATATGTTTTATTGTCGATTTCCCAACGCCCAAAGTACATGATGAAATTTTTGGTACACTTCCGTATATTGTGCGGTCTATTGACGTAGTATTTGGCGCCTGCTCGTCTTCGGGTCACTTCAGTTATGTTTGTCACTCACTTGACATTGAACTACGGTGTATAATAGGTTGGGTGATGTATCGGGCTATTTCGGCTGGTACCAACAGTGCTGTTAGTTTCACCAAAATCCGTGCGGAACGCCACGGTGGAAGTAGACGGTATAGCTACGCTCACGCATGCGCGCACCAAATGTACGTCATTGCTCGCGGCAAGACGTGGTCTGTCAACTGGACCACGTGACTGGCCTCCTATCACTGTGGCACTATCCGCACAAATTTTGGTGGAACTAGCAGCACTGTTGGTACCAGCCTTCCAACGCACGGAGATGGCGTGATACATCACCTAACCTATTATACCCTGTGCATTGAACAGACGTGCTTGTGTGACGGTCTGTGTAGCTAACGCACAGTTTAGTATGTTTCAAAATTATTTTTGACATAATTACCACTCATTATGATCGAAGTAGAAGATTTTTAATCATTTTCTCGTACTATTTATGTTTTTTCATGCATAGGAACAAAAAACAGCAGTGTATTTTTGCATCAGAAGTTACATTCAGGGGCGCAAAGAAAAAATAAACAGAGACTTTCCAATGATGTATGGCGATGGTCGCTGTAATGAGGGACGTGTACTAAAGAGATTCCACTGAATACCCTCTGCCAATTACAATTTTGGCCAAGTCATTTGCTAGAAACATGGCTTTTCTTACAGAGTATACACACGTTAATTTAAACTTGGATCATTTAAGTTTTAATGCAATTCAAATAATTGTTCTGGACCCTGTAGAGTTTTGACCCATAAGTTTAATTGTAAATAGGCCTATTACAAGAAGATTCAAACTTGATTCAAAATTGGTATTTTTGGGTATATTGAATTTCGAATCGAAGAGGGTATAGGCCTACTGTGTCCATATTTTTTAACTAATATTTTTTGTTTTTATCAGGATGCGAAAAAAGATGAAGCGTCCCGAAAAGCGTACAAGTTACTGGCCACACTCCATTCGGATTGCAGTGAAGTCGTACAAATGGTTGAGGATACAGGTGCAACAATAAGAGAAATACGGGACCTTGAAGAACAAGTGAGTCAAGATTTCATATATTCATTAGATTCCTTCATTTCACACAACAAAGTACTTGAAGTGTTTTCCTAGTAATGAAATGATTTGGTCTACAGTAACATTCGTCTACATTACAATCTAATGAATTGAAAATTTATTAGCAATTTGGTAAGTAGTCAATTCCAATTTGTGGGATTATTTATCAAGAGACTGTAGGAATTTGCTAACCTGTAAGCTTTCACGCCTTAGACTACCACGATCGTAGTTTTTAAAATACCAATTTAATTTTCGTTCATTTTGTTTCTAAATAAACGAGCTAGGTTACTCCAAAACAAAATTCTGGTCAAATACTTGCACTGAACTTGATGCGCAATTCGCACTTGATGCAACTCACGAACGATAGGTTTTTATCGCGTGACCACTTCAACTTCACAGATTCCCAGGAATGCATGCTTTCCTTCTGTGAACTCTCACAATCGTAGTTTTTTATATATCAATTCAACTATTTTTTTTTATTCACGCTAATATAGAATTTTGATTAAATACACGTACCAAACTCTGTGCGTGATGTTCTGAACCTACACCCACCCTTAAATATGACGAACTGCTAATATTTACGTGTTGATGTTAGACTATTGGTTTTCATGCATACCCTTCAGTTTTAGTAGACTATCAATTAATGACATATACAAACTTATTCTTGTGCATGTAGTATACTCTGACGTGCAAGCGCCACCTCGAAAGCGGGTGGAGTGGCTAAGAAATATGAAAGTTTGAAACAGAAAGACTCAATACGTGCGTACGGGTACCAATGATCCAGACGTGCTTGTGTGACGAATCATACGATGAGGAATAGGAATACAGTAAAACCGTGATGAATCAAAGTGCAAAGGACTAGAAAATTTAAATTAAAAAAAAAAATCAACTTTTTACTATTGATAACTTGTAAGAGCCACCCTCGGTAGCTCGGTCAGTCGAGGCACAGTTTCAGAAACTAAAGCCACAGTTGGGCGTGGATTTGAGTCCTGCATGAGGCTTGGGTTTTTGTAAATGTCCTCTCACTTATCATCACATCATAGTTTCATTATCACCTGGTCATTCGTACCCCCGTATAACCTAACTGTTGGTGGGGTCGTTAAGCAAACAATAATCATTATAATCATAACTTGTGAGAGCTGAATTTTTGCAAGACTTACCATTTTATTCGTACTTGTTTCAAGTATTCATATAAGAAGCACTTTTTCATTTCTCACTCGATCAATTTTTTGCCTGCATCGTATAAAAAAAGATAATGAACTCAATCATAATTCTTGTGGTCCATTTTTATTCAGGCTATATTTTTAGTGTATGCTGTGAGTGACCATTAAAAAATGGTGAAACAATAAGACACTAATTTTCTTAGACATATGTCACTTAGCCACCCTCGGTAGCTCGGTCAGCTGAGACAGCGCTTCAGAAACTAAGTCACCGTTGAGCGTGGGTTCGAGTCCCGCATAAGGCATGGGTTTTTGTAAACGTCCTTTCACTCATCATCACATCATAGTTTTATAATCACCTGCTCATTCGTACCCCTGTATAACCTAGCTGTTGGTGGGGTCGTTGAGCAAACAATAATCATCATCATACCGTATGTCACAGTGGCAGTCAGAGGCAAGCTCACACAGCGTATCTCGGAGGGCCCGCAGAGCAAATTTTGGGGAATTCACTTGGTTTCAAGCGTTATTTTGGGCATGACATTCTATTAAAAAAATTCCTCCTCAATACAAACTCATAATGATTTGTCATTCACAATATTCTCCCCTTTTCTCTCAATTAAAGTATTGAAAACAAAAATTCTTGTTCCTCATTTCATTCAGTCGGTGAATTTGCAATATATCCACCCGTAATGATAGATTATTACATCACAAGAGAGAAATCAATATTGAGATGATGAATAACAAGAAAAAAAATATTTTGAAAATTAAAATCACATTGTAACTTCAAAAGAAACTGTGAAATAGTGAAAGCCATAAACGTATACTCACATCGGTAATTAAATCACGCCACACTCATCACTGAATGTGAGAAAAACAGCAACGTTCAATACACGACTACGAACCAATGAAGAAGCAAAATGACCTCATGGTTGATACATCTTAAATCCAACATTCATTCAATCACCAATGACGCTAAAATCCAGCTTGTCATAGGCCGGAGACTTGACTTGAAATTACTATTAGATGTATGCACTTCCTAAAGAGTCACAGAGTTTTTCTGCTGTTGATGTGTAGTGTTTATTTATAGATACACATACATTCTTTTACAATTATGATGAAAATTACTTGAAAAAACATTTTGGTACTGTCACGGGTGGACCCGTGACTAGCACGCTGAATTGTAATTTACGAGGACAGGGTTTGATTCCCTCCACAGTCGACCATCCTGACAGAGGTGCATCTTGGTCCTTGACAACGGACCACAACCAGCACCTTCTCACTATCCAAAAACATCTAATAAAATAACCTTTCATCTCATTTCCCATCATCTCATTAATGATTCCCGATGCCAATAGATCGTAGTCATCAGTACTGTGCATCGTTGAACTCTATGTAAATAAAATTAATAAATTATACATTTCCCAGCTAGAAGCTGTGGGGACATGTGGACAAGATGTCCAAAACAGGAAAACAGTATGAATGGACACCTTAGGCATGCTCAATAGTGGCACCACAGGTAGCCAAATGGTTAACGCACTTGCTCCATGTGACCCGGGAGGTAGTGGACATGTCGGACCCGGTTTGATCCCCGCTACTGTCCATCTTTACAGGTTTTTTTCCGTGGTTTCCCTCTGTAGTCTAGGCTAATGCCGGGATGGTTCCTACAATATAGGCCACAACCGCTTCCTTCCCACTATCCTTCCCATTACCCATAAAACCTTCATATCATCATCCCATCATCTCATTAATCATTCATCCGACGCCAATAGATCTTAGCCATCATTACAGTGCGTCGTTAAAACCCAATATAACAACAACAAAAAACGTTATGATTTGCAGCCAACACACTGGTTTCTCTGTCCTCTGTCATGGACAGATAGGCATAGACACCATAGATGAAAGACATACTTCAAGAGATTCCCCTCTGCGTTTTCTCCACTACCTCCTAATCTACCAAAAACACTTAGTGTATCACTTGATACACTTTAGTGTATATTCCGACTGCTAAACGCGCGACAACCGTGCTGGATTGTAATCGGTTATCGGCCAGCCGTCTAGCGGTCTACATACTCTCTTCGCTTTATTGAAATTGAAGTACTATATAATAGTATATATAGTGTATGTAGCATCTAGTTATTTTAGATAAATGAGTTGCTGTTTTTCTCAATTCCAGATTGAAATGGAGACCCTGAAAAATGTCGGGGCCAACTTGGAACGAATCTCAGCGGATCTGAAACAGATGAAAGAAGAAAGTGCTGTGTTGACAGCACAAATCAAGTCAAAATCTTGATTTCTATCCCAGTGCTTATTGATATGGACCAAACTATTGTTATTCTACTGTTATTTAGTTTGTATAGTCTACGATGTAATGCAAAGACGAGACGCGACTCGATCAGAGGTGTTGAAGTACTCTGCTCCGAAAACATTTCTTACTTTCCATGTTCTCTCTGCTATTGTCAACTAAGGTCATACTGATACTGCTAATCTGTCCAAGCATTTTTATTGAAAGGGTTGTCATATTGTGAAATACCAAATTTTATAAAAGTCGTCAATTAATCAATTGCCTGGTGCATTTAAAAATGACTTTCAACAATAATTGATTTTGATGACAAAATGGACTTTTGCAATCTGCAGACATTTGTCTACGCGGTAAATGATTTGTGCCGCATTTTTTCACCATTTTTATCAAGTTATTTTGCCCACAGCAGTTGGTGTATCTTGTATTGATAGCACACAAGTGTAGAAAATGTTG
>OZ023327.1:63959063-64026563 GCA_964007535.1 Brachyptera risi | reverse complement strand
ATATATATATATATATATAAATATATATATATATATATGTATATATATATATATATATATATATATATATATATATATATATATATATATATATATATATATATATATATATATATATATATATATATATATAAATATATATATATATATATATATATATATATATATATATATATATATATATATATATATGTATATATTTATATATATGAATAAAAATACGTACATTATATATAAATATATTTATATATATATATATATATATATATATATATATATATATATATATATATATGAGCCTATATGATTCATATCTTCACTTGTGGGTCTGTTCACGTAGGTCGTAACAATACTAATTGAATTATTCCGAGACTTCTGTTTCCTAATTATAGTTTCTGTTCCTTTACTTTAGTATTGAACAATAAACAGTCGCTTTGTATAAAGAATCCTATATCTCATTTCCATTTATTTCTCTTATCTTGATAGTTTATATTAAAATCTGTAGTTCATTATTTTTGCAACTTTGTTCTGATTTTTATATAAATCAGACACCTGTAATTATCATTGTGCTGCCCTGTCCATATATTCCCTAAATCTCCTTAAAATTATATCAGTATAAAACTTCGACCTCTCAATAATATTATTGCTACGCTGTATCTGGAATAGAGACTACCGGAAATGGTATAATGAGAACGCCAAATACTGAACTCGCTCGCGTTCTCCAAGCTCCACAATTGGAACTCGAGAATATGTGTATTTCAAAATATTCATATGCATATTCATATGCATACTGGCAAAAACAATAGATCATAATTACTCAATAACAATCAAAGTTCATACACAGAGCTGGAGTAAACTCACATTCAGTCTTCAATTGCTGTCAGGTATCTTGTGAAGATACAAACGAATATGAAATATTATATTTCAATGGTTATCGAGATCGATCAATAATGACATATTTTCGCCAAAATTGTTGCAAATTGAAGAAATAAAAAAGGATTTGATATTGCAACAAACTATCATATCGATTAAAAATGTATCCAAGTTCAGTATGCTATGAGTCTTTATTCATACATGTAAAATACAGTAAAAAAGGGCGAGGTTCGGTCTTACAACCGTTCTTTAATTAATTAATTATCATAATTCAACAGTGGGCTGATACTTCATTATGTAATATTATCAAGGGTACCAGTGCAGTAAAAGTCGCTGTCTTGGTCAGGTAGGAAAGTTGTGTTGATGAAAAATATGCAATGTATGACTTTCGTTGTTTTATTTCGGCTATACATTTACCATATTCGAAAATAAAAAAGAAGGGTTTTGAATATTATTTTGTATTCTGTATTATATAATGAGAACAACATGCTCACTGCATGCAGTCACTGGAAAAATTATTCATTGATGAGTACGTATTGATCAAACAAAGAAAGGATAAATAACCCTTTTTAGGTTCACAATAGGTCTACGACTTCAAGATGATTGACGGATGCCTGAGGAAACGGTAGTGATAAAGTGTGATGGTATCTTTGGATGTATGCGGGGCCGGGACATGAAACAGCTCCAACCATGGTTTGTGACCAAAGATCTTCATATATTATACTTTGTATATGTTTGTGACCGTCTGAGTGAGTGAGTGAGTCTCTGGGCAGCCTCTATTCACCGAACCAAACGAACTGCTTACATTTGGCATCACTGTCTGCAGCCAAGAGTCAAAGATATATTCGTTACGAACATCTTTGGTTTGTAGCTACCACGATGTAGTGATACCAACTTATTTTATCATAATTATGATAAAATAAGTTGGTGTCACTACATCGTGTAGCTACCGAACCGGTGGATTTGGTTTGCCTTTGCGAATGGTGGGATTTACATGTCTAGCCATTGAATTTGGTCTAGCTTAATGTGGAAAACGGGAACATAGTTCGAGGTTAAAATAATGTTAATAATACATAATAAAACTACATGCTGAACTCACATTCATTCTGTTAGTACATATGTTTTACGCTTTGAATTTGAACGTAAAAAAAATAACTGGGCCACAGGCTAGGCCATTGAATTTGTAGACCAAGACATTGCGTTTGTAGGCTAATATATACTGCATATGTTTTATGATAAGTTAGGCCCAAGCCTATATTTAATGAGGGGCTAACCCAGGTCACTTTCCATAGTAAAATAACGTAGGTGCCTATAGCCACTGAGTTTTTAGGCCCCATACCTATATATATCTTTAAGAATTTAGGTTTATGGTTTGATAATGAATTGAAATTCAAACAACATGTCACTAAAATCTGCAGAAGTGCATATGCAAAACTCCGTGTACTATACAGTGTCAAGAACTTCCTGCCTTCAACTGTTGGACTCAAACTAACGGATGCGCTAATACTTTCAAAACTATCGTACTGTGACATTGTGTACGGTCCAAACCTCTCAGCCAGCTCACTGAAGGTAATACAAAAAATTCTAAATTTATGTGTACGATTCGCGTTTGATTATGATCGGGATCATATCACACCAACGATCAACAGAATTGGATGGCTTAAAATGGAAAATAGACTAAAATCACATTGCATCAACAATATCCATAAAGTTATCAATTACAAAACTCCAGAATCTTTTCAAAAAAATTCATAACAGGGGAACCATGCACTCAGCGAACATCAGACATAAGGAAACACTCAACGTACCATTTCACCGCACAGCTAAATTTCAACCTTCGTTTTCATACATTGCACCAAAACTATATAACAAGGTTCCATCAACTTACAAGAAATTAAAACATCATGCATTTAAATCAAAAATAAAATCAGACTTACTGGAAGAGCAAAAGAGAATTTAGAAAATGTTTTGTTCATCTTAGATATAAAATAGAATATAGGGTTATGTGATAGACCAGTCAATGTGACACCAGAATGAAAGCTGATGTCATACACTGAACATCGCCTTTTTGTATACTTATACTTGTATGCAAATGAAGAAGATTTATTATTATTATTAACTAATCAGTAATCACAGCTAAAATCTAGTTTGGCAAGCTTCAAATCAAGAATTTTGAAATCAGCTTTTCTCACTTGCCACATCAAAATTGCTAGAGCCCACTTGTTGATGAAATATATATTTTATATAAATACATTTTTCATCAATTCATGGATTCTCATTTCTCTATACAAATATATTTTATATGTACTTCTCAACTGTATATATCATTTAAAAACACTTTTTGCTAAAAATGTGACAAAATTAATCCTGCGCGAAAGTTATAGACACCGAGGTAAGATGTCCAAAAATGGGACTGTCCCAGGAGAAACGAAACAAACGGATATTCTAACTACTTATTATTTCTGAAATAATGGTAGACTACTCAAAACTATGTTGAATATTTTTTTTTCAAATCGAGTAAAATGTTAATTCTCAAATATAACGTAATCATTTCACTTATTATTTCTGATATAATGTTAGGCTACTAAAAACTATGTTGAAGAATGTTTTTTAAATTAAGGGTAAAAATGTTGATTCTCAAATATACGGTCATTTCACTTATTATTTCTGAAATAATGGTAGGCTACTTAAAACCATCTTGAATAATTTTTTTTTAAATCATGAGTAAAATGTTGATTTTTCACTTATTATTTTTTTTTCAAATTATTAGTGAAATGTTGATTCTCAAATCTAACGTAATCATTTAGAAAGGTTCAAAAGGGCAGGTGAAATGGAAATTGGGTTATTGCTGTTGGGCAGGGCAATTTAAATCTTTTGAAACTTTTCGCGGTACTCGTACATGCAGACGCGCAGGCGCTCAGACGTGAGTTGCGCGACGTTGCCATATATACACAGACAGCAAAAGTACTTCCGGTTCGGTGGAGTCTCTGAGGGAATATCGCTAGAATTCGATTGTTCGAAGTGTGTTGGAACTTTTAGGCTGGGATTCCCACCTTGACAGAACGCATATCTCTGGCATACTTGGCCTCCAGAGTCGAGTCCGGCCACTTTATCATACATCGCCTACGCCTAGTTAAAGTAATCATGGGAGGGCCATCCATCTCGATAAATAATTGAATATGCTTCCTCCAGTTTTCCAGTCTACTGCACTACCGAGCTCTGTGTACTGGAATGGAGTACTATTTTCCGTGACGATGGCTCAGCTACACTGAAAACAATACTGTAAAACATCTCTCATGTAACAATGTAGCGGTCCATTTCGAGTAGAAACGGGACTGTTCGCATTCTATTCCACTCGAAACCATATCGACCGTGGTCGAAACGGATATTGCGGGGTTTGCGCGCCAGCGAAGAGATATTCATGGAATTATAAGTGTAAATAAAATATGTTATCGTGAGTGTTGAGTGTATGAATGAATGGTGTGGAAAGTGAGAAAATATTGGTAATAGTTGAATAAAGACAATTCACTTGCCATGTTGGTTGCTCTTATATATTTGCCAAGATAAGTGACAAATACTTTTAGGTTATGCTATTTTTTTGACGTTTGACTTGACTAGCATGCTTTTATCACAGCCTTCTCTTATCAGATCATTCTTAGTTTTTATCATGTTTTTTACTAGGATCTGCATTCAATTAAATTTTCATCCAAACAAATGATTTTTCACTCATCATTTTCGGCAATTACATTTACAAATTTCAACAAACCAGATGTTTATTGTCTCTATTCTATTGTCTGTTCAATAACATAACCAATTCGATAATAAATTTGTATTTTGTATTTGTATTTTGTATTTATTTACGGTTTTATGAAAACATGATTACATGTATGAACCAAGTCAGAATTTAAAATAAGTAGTCTACAAATAGTTAAAATGCCATGTAACGAGTCGAATAAAATGGATGGTAATGAACAAAAATTGTTGTGTATAAAAACACTTGATCTTGAATGTCAAGTCCCTAAAGGCCGGTCCTTTAGTCCCAAAGAGCTATGATATTCGTCTACACTGTAGTAAGATTGTTCGACAAGTTATTCAATGAGCATGCTTTAAAAAACCTGTTGTTAGCTTTGATTTCGACTGGCAGGTGGTTGAAGAATCTTCTTCCCAATTACATGATGCCCTTGGCCATTGCTGACAACCTGCAGAACTCATGTGGATGATTAGATGACCCTCTGGTGTTATAGTCGTGGTGGCTGTTATCAGAAAAGAATTCAATGTTCTTTTTCGTGAACTTGCAGACCGCTTTTATGTAATGACAAGGAAGAGGAAGAATTTTCAGCTGTTTTGATCATTCATCATATTCAAACTGGTTTCAAATAATCAAATGATAACAATAATTCTCAGCCCTCATTTTTTCATTCAATAGATCTAATAAAGATCCATTATAAAACACCAGAGTTGACATGTGTAGACACTTTTCCCCGAAGGAAGTTCTCATTCTTTTACAAAGACTTTTCGATAAGTATGTGAATAATTTGGAGTGCATGCTCTCTTGTGACTATACAGCTTGGTTTTCCCTATTACCCCGGTTGTGACTTGAATTGTCGTTCAATCGGCCTAAAAAAAATCACAAACCATATTAAAATTTAATATTGAATATTGATTAAATTTTAAAATTTGTATTCATGAATCGATAAAAAAATATTGAATCAAGTATTCTATGGTTCATCAGAACTGAACTGAAACTGAGTGACTGAGGCAGAGTGTGGCACAAAATATAAAATTATTCCCAGCCGAGTATTGCTCCAGTCATTCAAAATTGATATCGAACATTACAAATCGATACCATGCAGTAGTTGTAAAATTCGTATTGATCAGAAGTATTGAAGTTGAATGGTAACTTTTCAAGTTTTCGCTACAAATATTGCTGATATTTGGAAAACATTATTGGAAAAACGTTGTTATTGTAAAAGTATCTTGTATCTTGAGTTACTTTATTGAAAGTATCTTGTATCTTTTCGGGTTCTGGAAATGTATCTAATTGCATCTTGTATCTTTTAGGGTCTCAGGGGAGTATCTTGTATTTTGTATCTAAGATACATTTTGTATGTATCTTTGCCCATCTCTGGCCGCCATACATGCTGGAGTTCCTCAAGAATCAGTCATGGACCCCCCACTGTTCTTACTGTATATTAACGATATTTCTGATTATGTAAAGGATACTACTTTAATTCATTTTGCAGACGATACAAATGTGTTTGTCACGGAAAAGAATGGAAATCAGGTGGAAGGTAAAGCCTTACTCGTCCTTAGACTCCAATTTTGGTTTAATATCAACTTGCTGTTAGGGGGCCTACTTGACAAAGAGAAAACAAATATTATAGAATAGACCTTTTTCGAAAAGAATGAGCCATCTAGCGGCGACGATAGAACTGGAACGGGATGTTATTACCTGCGGTCAAAAGTCCTATGCTGCTAATGCTATTTAGCACGAATAATGTATATTATTGTGCGTTACAGTGAACATATTTACTTATAGTATGATGGTAGCTTCAACATTTATATGTTTACTATATACTGAGAGATTTACACACTGTAAGAGAGAGTAAAATGAGAGATAATGCAAGTTATTCATCTCGGTGTTTTGCCTTCAACCCTGTGGATAAGCAGGCCGACTTTTTGAACAGTACTGAAACTCCCAGAATGCAATATACGAGCTATCTTGGCCGCTAGAAGGCGGTACGTGCCTGCGCATTGAATTATGAGAAATATCTAATAATAATAATGTTTATTGCCATTTGACCATTTTACAATGTGTATGAATTAAAATTACATATACAATGGAAACTTGAGAATTCAGACTTGAAATCAGAGATTTTGTTGCGGGTGAGCTTTTGCGTTTCCTGGGGGGCAAGGGGAAACCAAAATACAAGTTTCTCAAAAATTACACTACATACCTATAGTGCTAAATTGTTTTTATCTCGTTGGGCCAAACGACGAGCTGCGGGGGGGGGGGGGGGGCGGCAAAGCCCCTCCCAGCAGGTATGCCTGGATTCAACACTGAGAAGAGGTCAAATGAAAGTTTACTTCGTATTGGTGAATCCACATTGAAACCTGTCGATGATGCTAAATTTTCAGGTTTAAGTTTCAGTATGTAAGTTTCAGGGAAAAATGAAACTATATGTAATTTTAATTGTTCAAACTTTTAATTGTAATTCCTTATTGACTTTCATCATACTGCCATGAACTGTACAGTCTTCGATGGTAAAAGATATTATTATTATTATATCCACTTTTTATCAAGTCCTGTTTCTATCTACCCTGTGAACTTGTATCAACTTTTATACACTCAACATTGACGAGTCCCATTTCCTATAAAAAATTATTCGTATGTACTGTAATGTAATGGACAAATGAACTACAATAATAAAAAATCTGCGGTGGCCCAGTCATGCATGTTTCACTTGAAGTTGAAAATAAGCGATAAATAGTACTTTTTCCAACTCCTGTGTTTTCGGATAAAGCGATATCGAAATGGTTTCGACTAGTCAAGTTGAAGTAACGGACAGAAGTTATGATGGTGCAAAACCCGTGTGAAAATAGTTGCAGTGTTGAGTGCGGATATCGAGTTTTATCGTGTGAACTGTGAGCGTACACTAACGTGCGCTGTACGTAATGCGATTCAACCGTTGGTTGCGGTAAAATTTTTGTTTTATAGTAATCTATAGTATAGTGTGCAACAATTCTATTATTAAATGGGAAAACTGTTTTGTGTTGTATATTGAGCCAATTGATCGGTTATCTTCAAAGAGTTTACCATCAACAATCTCTATATAGGGCTACAAGTAAGACTAGCCCACTGTATTAGACATCTCGATAGTTAAGGAACGGGGTGGAGTCGTTCATAGCAACAAGTGTTGAGCTTCAAAAATGGGATGTGCTGTAAGTACAGCCGGAGAGAAGGAGGCTGCAGAAAGATCTAAAAAGATTGATAAAGATCTTAGAGCTGATGGAGAAAAGGCAGCAAGAGAAGTTAAACTGCTGCTTCTTGGTAAGTTCAGTGCAAAATCTTGCCTATCCAAATCTGTGTTGGCATACTAGGCCTAGCCTAGGCCTATGCTCAGGCCGCCTCGGCCGCTTAGGCCTAGGCATAGCTTGAGCGCCTCCGATTAGTAGGTCCTAGATAGGCTTATGAATGAGCACTATCATCTTAATGGTTTAAAAACTTGCTTTTCCTGGTATCAAGGAATGTCACACAGTTTAGGCCTTACCACACCAGCCTTTCCTTAGCTAGGCTAGGCTAGGCCTACATTTAATAGTTCTGCTGCAAGAACTTGACGGATCTTGATCTTGCCAAGGCCTACTAATGACTACGATTATCACACAGCTTGGAAATGTTTCAGCCAAATACATTTAGCTTGAAACCGCTGAAATATTTCACATTGGTAACGTTACTCCGAGTGGTTTTAGGCAAAATCAGTATCGAAATAAAAAAATGTCGCATTTGCTCATTCCTACTGTCTTGTTATTGGCTTGGAGTTGCAGGCACACTCCACTCTTCCACAATGCTTTGTTATTGGCTTGGAGTTGCAGTCACACCCCTCCAAACCGTTGTGGACTGACTTTGACAGTTCTAAATCGCATCTTCAACCTTGTTGGAACTGGATCGATTTTTGTCAAAATCACCATTGTATTACTTTGTTCAGGCCCATCACACAGCTGGCAAACAGTTCAGTCCAATCGATTTTGCTTGAAACGGTTCAAACATTCCATGTTTACCATAATACCGGTACCCTGAAATATTTTAACAATTTGGAAATGGAAAAAGTGCTGACCATATTTGCTTATTCACACCGCCTTGTTGTTGGCTTACTGCCCCTCAAACCGTTTTGGTCGATTGAGTGAGTTGATAACTAATCAACTTGTGTTTGCCAATTTCGTGCAATTTAGAGGAAATTGAGGTTTACTTGGAACTAATTTCCAGGGGAAAGAAACGAGTCTCAGGTGTTATGTGCTATACTGCAAATTTACTCATTGTACATACGTGATACGTGACTACTCTCTGTGATGATAGTAGGCCTACACAGTTTATTAATCTGTGCTCATCTGTGACAGTTTTTTAAAGTTTACTATAGCAAATCAACGCGATGAAAAATAGAGATGATTCAACTCAACTTCAACTTCCCAAATGTTACAGTTCTTTCAAGTTCCATTATGTTGAATTTAGCCCTGCTAGATTTCATTCTACCTTACTTTTGAACAAACTTGTTGCTCGTAACTTCATTCCAAGAATATCAGTAGGGCCTACTCCGATAATTTCATGGGCCCGCATACATCATGTTCCGTTCTCTTACTTTATTACCAGTTCCGCATATTGATTCTATTGAATATGTATCATAATTATGGCTTGGTGCTGCTAAAATGGCATAGGCCCCTATATTTTTGCAGCAGGCTAACCACAATTAGATGTGTATACATTATACATAGCAGTATGATTAAATAGCAGTAGGCTTAATGGTTGACTAATTCATATCGGCATAGTATTGTGGTTTTCCTATTTCTTACAGAGTTGGAACTGCCATAGAAAAACTGTTTAGGCTTAGTGTTATTACCTACAGGTGCTTGAATACTATAGGTAGGCCTACACCCAGGGTTGGCAAGTAACTACCCAGCCCAATAAAACCCGGTGGGTTTTATTGGGTACACCCACCTTGAAAAACCCGGTTTAACTACCCACAAACGGGTTTTTAAATTTTATGCATTAGGCCGTACTTATTATATAAATATCAGGCCTAGTTTATTTTATGCATTACTTATTATTCAAATGTTAGTTCCCCGAACTCCGAGCGACTAGGGAAATGAGTTGAGCACGGATAGTAGGATAAAGTCACGGTCAAACGAAAATTATGAATGTACAAGTTATCACGGCCCCCGTCCCCTACGATGAATGGATATCTTTTAAATCCAAAGGGTCCTTGATCAAAATTTGTTACAATTTATAGTTAAGAGTTACAGCTAGAATAAGGTTTCTGGACCCTTATTCTGTAACTATAACTAGTTGAAGTCGCTAGTGAGTGGATTTCATTTCGCTCTTCTGGTATTCCATAACTTTTAGTGAGGTCATTCGAGCGACTTCAGCTGTCGACAACTATGTCGCTCTCACGGTTTTTGGCCATCACCAAAGGCGAAAATAAGTTACATAATCGCTGTGCGGGACCGACACGATCTGGGGGCAAGGCATCAAAACTCCAGAGAGTCGATATGTCATAGACGAATTTGAATACTATATTAAATTAGAAATTTTCCATATATTATTTTAATCTCTCTTCTCTTAACAAAGTACTTTTATTGAGACATCATTACTGGTATGATTTTTTTTTTAAAATTAGCATGTGCTATTTATTTATTCATTAAATTATAATACATGTGTGACTTTGTGTTTTATTTAAAAACCCAATAAAACCTGGGTTTTTTAAAAAACCCGCCCGGGCTGGGCTTTTTTGAAAAAAACTCGGGTTTTTGCCAACCGTGCCTACACCTAAAGTCATACCAATTCCATAGGCGTACCGGTACTGTACTGTTAGACCTACGTAATTGAACCTATAGCATGCTTTACCATGTATCTGTGGTACAATCTCATTTTTTTTTTTAAATTGTTTTGTTGTTGAAAAACAATCATGAAAATTGAGGTTGTAATATGTATGCAAACAAAGAGTAGATTTATAGAAGAAAATTTATCAGTATTATACTAGTCTTGTCAAACATCTGCAGAAGAAGAATGTCATCTACCAACTTTTAACTCACACACATATCAAAGTTATATTTGTATGACTATGGTATTTTCAAGGTATTAGGCCTATGATTTTCCAGGATAAGGTTCGCGATTTGTTTCTAGTTGTCACGAGATTATGTAATTACCAAAGTTTGTACAATAATTTAGTTGGTAGAAGACATTCTTCTTTCATTGATACAAGTAGGCCTACTGGTACATCAATGATATTTACTACCGGTAATAGAGAAAGCCAATTGGAGGATTTCAGAGAAAACTAGAAATAATCAACCAAATTTCAGAAATTTTAATTTATTTGTCTTTTGGAGACCTGCCCCCTTTTCTGAGTTATGAGTAGGCATTATAGTGGAACCTCTTTAGTACATTTTTCAGGGGACCAGACGAAAAAAAAACTTGACAAAGTGAAAAACTTACTAAAGAAACTATTCAATATGTAGGAGCTTATAGATGGGATCAAAGAATAAAACTAAGGTGAAAAATGTACTTATGAGAAACTTACTTTAGGTTCTACTCTACCCGATTCTGTATTGAAACATGAACAGAATCGGGTTATGCCTACATCGCGACTCGGAAAAAGAGGCAGGTCGTGAAGGACGAATAAATAAATTGAAATGACTGAAATTGAAATGATGATTGATAGTTTTCTCCAGAATTAAGGGTTAAAAAGTGACATTATTCATTTTAATCTAGCCCCAGTATTGTGATGTTCTTCAACTTTTAAGTGGCTTATTTTTTAAAATTACATTTCAATTATTTTCAGGTGCTGGAGAATCTGGTAAAAGTACGATTGTAAAGCAAATGAAGATCATCCATGAAACTGGCTATTCGAAAGAAGAGTGTGAACAGTATAGACCTGTCGTGTACAGTAATACCATTCAGAGTCTCATGGCAATTATTCGAGCTATGGGTCAGTTACGTATCGACTTTGCTGATCCAGGCAGAGCAGTAAGTATTTGTGTTTGAGCGATATTACACTATACCAGTTCCCAATTATTATTGTTTTATTATTTTATACAACCATTGTTGGGTATCTACCTATCTTGCTCAAGTAATCCTTCTATTGGGATTGCATATAAGCATTGTGGAAAAGGGAATAAGTATGAGCTTAGAGCTTTACTGTTTAACTGACACCTTTTTTTTTGCTGTACCACTGGTAAATGAGAATTTTAACAAACTCCTGTATCATGTATGATGTGAACTTTTTTGAGATTTTTTTGCCACCTATTGTATTCATGTTTCCAAGCAACCTAGATGACAGCACCATCATTTGCTCTTATAGCTGCTGAGATGGGATAAGTTTCTCTATTATCAACAACTATATAGATACCATGGCAAATGCGCTATATATATATATATATATATATATATATACTCTCCTTGGCTACGAGTAAATTTTTGTTTCAAATAGATACGTTTCATCTCACAGTATTATTTAAATTGGTGGCATTGATAAAAAAAAACATGACACAACAAAATAAGTTGGATTATCATTAGTGTCGTCGATGATAACTTGACATTTGAATTGAATAACTAAATTCCTCTCATATTCATTCCTTATTGTTTGTCATTTCGTATAAGTTGAAACATAAGTTGAAATATTTGCCACTTAAAAACATGTCTGTTCATTAGGAACATTATGTGTGGCAATGAGTGTTGGAGGAAAGTGTAAATTTGTCAATGAAACTTGATAATTATTATTTCTGATGTCTGATCTGAACTCCCTCAACTCCAACAAAACAGGATTATCAGTCATTTTGTGTTGTAAATCAAGATAAGAGAAACTATTCATTTGTATCAAAATGATTCTAGGTATGATGATGAAATTTGGTTTATTTGATTGAGGAAAGTTTACTCTACCAATATATTGATTGTCATCTTCATGCTGACTATTTAGGCCTAGGCCTACTGGTTTTCTTGTATGTAACGGTTCACATTCTTTTCAACTAGTTTTCCCAACATTTTCTCGGAATTTTTTATTATTACTATTTATGATAGGATTATTGTCATGCCAGTTACTAATCAGCTTTGATAGAATAATATAACTGAAAATCTACTTGTCAATTTCTAGCGGGTGCGGTGGATTACAGGGCTAGGGTGTGCTGTCGAAAAGTTTGAAATTGCGAAGGCAGGGAGTGCGTTAATTGTTTGAATAAAAAACTGTTCGAATATTAATGCAGTAGCTTGATATTTCGGTATTTCGTGAGGGGAACTCTCCCGCCCCTGAAATACTATTAACACCTTTTAATAGCACCAGTTTTTAACCGAGCAGTTGAATTTGTACAGTGAATATTGGAGCAGTTATTTTTTCAAACACTTTTTACAAACATTTTTTTCGAACACTTTTTTCCAACGTGGAAAAAAGTGTTCGAATGAAAAACTGTTCGAAAAAATGGGCTTGAATAAAAAAAGTGATCGCAAAAAACGTTTTTTGAGCACTTCTTTTTTCAAAGTTTTTTTTTCAACAGTTTTTCATTCAAACAGTTTTTTTCCCAACAGTTGATCTAGCATCCCTCAAAGGCACTGTTACACAATATCAGTAGGGGTTTTTGCCTCGCAGACAACCTCCGTAGTTTGTTTTGTATGTTTTAGTGTTGATTCTAGGTGATTCAAACAAAAAAAGATTTGCGACAATATGTAGTCTATAGATATTCAAAATAAAAACACCCATTAAAATACGGAGATATAATAGGCAACGTACATGAATTATTTTTATAATTTGTATGGTACCGGTAATCAACAATAAAAAAACTGGATATTTTTTTATGAGAAGTGAAAACTGATTGCTCAAGACATTGAAGAAATTTACTCTATTTTAACATGGTCATGGCCCAGGATTTCATAAATTCGTGTACCGGTACTGTATCATGATGTCATAAGGCAGAACAGTCTTCCTGTGTTATCTTGGGTTGTCATTAAGCCTATAAGTGAAGATAGAGCCACTGAAAAGCAGGTGTTTCAATCAAATCAACAGGCCTTGATGATCAACAGATGATTCACTTTTACCGGCACAGGTAGCCGAGTGGTTATGCACTTGCTCCATGTGACCCGGGAGGCAGTGGGCATGTCGGACCCGGTTCGATCCCCGCTACCGTCCATCTTTACAGTTTTTTTTTGTGGTTTCGCTCTGTAGTCTAGGCTAATGCTGGGATGGTTTCCACAATATAGGCCACGACCACTTCCTTTCTGTTGAATCCTTCCCATTACCCATAAAACCTTCATCTCATCATCCCATCATCTCATTAATCATTCATCCGACGCCAATATATCTAGGCGCTAAATGACCTCGCTGTCGATGCGCCTTAAAACTCTAATATTCATTCATTCATTCATTCATTCATTCATTCATGCCAATATATCTTAGTCATCATGACAGTGCGTCGTTAAACCCAATATAAAAAAAGATGATGTACCCATTTTCAATTAACTATTTTATGCCCATTGTTGATTTTTTCAAATGTTTTTGGTTGCCATATTATTGAATCTGTTGACAATATCATTCGCTTTTATGCATATATAAAAACTAATCTAAAATGCATGAATGTTGTCGTTGTCTTTTAATTGTAATTTTAAAATTCAGTTGAATGCTGAACCAGCCAACCATGTTATTTTAACGTACCGGTACTGCGAGACGTGAAAGTGCTGTACAGTCCTCTGCAGTTGTCTTACCTTTCTGAACTGTATTAAATGTTTTTAAGACAGGACATGACCTAATACTTTATTTTTCAATATAAAGTAAATTGTCTTTCAATCAAACTGCTAGTACAGTGGAACCTCTATATTAAGTTTTTCAGACTCACTAAAGTGAAAAACTTTCTAAAGAAACTGTTTAACGTGAGGGAACATGACGATGGGATCGAAAAATAAAACTTTTCAATTATTATTAACCCCACCAACAGCTGGGTTATACGGGAGATAAAGTGATGAATGTATTGAAGAGAAATTTACTTAAAAGGTTCTACTGTACATGTAAACATAATCTGTTGGCCCCATATGTTTATACTATAATGTACAATAAATGTGAACAATTACCGTAATTCGCCATCACTACTGGTATTGAAAACATTGCCTAGTCAACACGTGTTTCCAAAAAACGACCCATCTGAAAATCAAACGAAACATTACATGGCGCGACCTCAACCATTAAACACACTATTGTAATAAATAGGCTCGTGCGATTTGGCTATCCTTATCTCATTTTATTGTTTTCCACACAGGCTACAAATTTTATTGCGCTGGCCAACAGTCAACTAACTTCTCCATCTCTTTATGTGTAACGCTCTCCCGCCCGCCCATCACCGAATTCAATCACTGTTGCGCACAGCGTAAACTCCATCGGAACCTCAATCAGCTGTCGTTCAGAGCTATAGCTTAGGTACTCTCACACATAATTCAAAGACCTTGACCCCAACTAGCAGTTCTACTTAGAGAATACTAAAAATACGTGAATAATGTATGTAAACATTTTTAGATTTTCCTTGCCCATATTGTTGATGTTTATTATAACTTTCGTAACAGAATTTTATTATTTAGAGATGAATTAAATGATCTGTCACATCAAAATGAGTGGCTATGCAGAGCTTAGTTTGCATACCCTTACTGCTTGCCTCTGTCAATTTCCGACAAATGTTGATGCACTGCCATACAAATATGGGTAGTTGAACCTTCTGAAAATCCCTTCCGTACTCTGGTTGTTCATTTGATGTAATCTTGAATGTTTTCTTTTTTTTACCGGTCAAATCACTACTGATCTTGATGCCCCACATCTTACCCTCATATTTGTAATTCTTATGCTGATTCCTGCTGTTATTATTCACTGTAAAGAACTTGACCTAGTTACGAGTACTTCGGTAATGATTTTGTAGGCCTGCCTAATTCTTTTATTCAGTATACAGGTAATATGTGTTTAATTTAAATACAACTTACGAAATTGCTGATTCTTTGGTAGCTTATTCACTGACTGCCTAATATAAAAATTATTTACTGCTCATGTTCTACTTCATAATTCTATTTGAATAGGACCGTTTTCAGAATTGAATGTATCATGTATTGTTTCATCTATTTCATTATTTTGAACTGTTTAGGACCATGCCCGCCAGTTCTTTACGTTAGCCAGTGCTGCAGAAGAGGGTGAGCTAACGTCTGAACTGGTGATGCTGATGAAAAGACTATGGCAGGATGCTGGTGTCCAACTATGTTTTGCTCGTTCACGTGAATATCAGTTGAATGATTCTGCAGCGTATTACCTCAATGCTCTTGATAGAATCGCTCTCCATAGCTACGTGCCTACACAGCAGGACGTTCTTCGTACGAGGGTCAAGACAACGGGAATTGTGGAAACACACTTCAATTTCAAAGGACTGCATTTCAAGTGAGTAGGCCTACCTATGTTCAGCTATCATTGCTTTTTTATGAAGACCTATCAGTATAGGCCTATATACGCATTCACTTTTTCATATTTAATTAATGTGATAGGCCTAGTAATGAAAAATTAAATTGAATCAACCAGAATTAGTACACTTGACAGCTTTTTGCTAATAGGCAAGCCAATTATGTTCGAAGGAAATCATTTGATTTGGCATTTTAATCTATCTCCAAGTCTCACATTAAATTTTGATTTTGCTTCCATTTTCCATACATATTTACTTTAGTTTCATTGGCATACCAAACTTCAATATTCAACCTCTAGTCAGCAATTTAAAAATCTTGGGATGGAGTACAACCACATTGAAATTGTTATTCCGTTTTCTTATTGGCTTATTTATGCGTAATCCAAGAACTGTTGGAAATAATCTTCGATAGGGACCAAACGCGATGACATAGACTGTAAATAATACATAGGTCTAATCTAACCTCAAACTCAACCGTGAAGATTAAGATAGATCTATACTGGTAAAGCCCACATCATTAGGGTGACCATCCGTCCCGGAAAACCGGGATTGTCCCGGTTTCGTTGCAAGAGTAGGCCCTAAAGTTGTTCTATTTTTGTCGACAATAAATGTATTTTCAGTATTTACGACGCCGTGAAGAATTTGTTTCTTTCAGTTGCCGTTCTCTTTCAAAAATTACCGCGCGCTTGGCGAGCTACAATAATTCCCCACCCCCTCCCTTCTGACATGTGACAACCTTTTACTGCCTAACTGTTTACACGTGGTATTGTGTATTATTAGTCAGTCTGGCTCTGAGAGGGCAACAGTTTACTTGTGTGTTGTGTTACAATGCCAAAACGAAAATGCTTCTATCAGGAGAAATATTCTGCTGAGTGGATTTTTTTCAAATTAGGAAGATATGAGGATCAACTACCAACTACAAATTTTCCTGCACTGAGATTTACAGTTATGTACTTGAAAATAAAAAAAAAACAATTTCCCTTATCAAGGTCGTCCAACAAACACAAGGCATGAACTCAAGATTAAGAAACTGCGCCAACAGTATTCATTGCATAAATGTACATACGACATCAGTTTATAATACGGTGATAAATAATTCTCAAATGAAACAGTACAATGAAACACATGAAGATCTCTAGGCCTACATAAGAAAATAATAATGTATTCATTTATGATTCACACCGTGCTCCAAAGCAACTAAAATTCATTAAAACAACGTTCTCCAAAAAATTCCCTGCGAGCCTAATGTTGGGGGGCCTTGCCCCCCAAACCCCCCCGCAGGTCACCGGCTTTGCGAATGTTTCTTTCAAATGTTTTTTGTCCTGGATTTCATTTCCCACAATCTGGTCACCCTACACATCATGTTAGTCCAAGTGAAAGTTTCATAACTTGTATCAATACGTTTTAATCACTTGTGCTGTGTTCATCTGTGATACAAAATTCTGTTGAAATATTTGTCTCATTAAACATGTTTCGATTAAAATGTATATCTACTCAATCTAGATTAATTTCAACACTCCAGAACAAATGCATTGGAAGATTCATTGTAGATGTGTAGACATGCCCTATAATTGAAGAACAGTCACTTGCGACAGTTTCCTAAATTGAAATGAACTGAAACCAAATTGTATTGGACCTTCTTTTGATATCAGTCTTATCGATTATTTCTAGTTTCTGCAAGACCCGGTTAAAATTCACTTTAAAACACATAACTTTCTCTGTAGACATTAATAGGCCTATGCAAATGCAAATGCTGCTTCACTTTTCATTTACTATTGACGTAACAGTCTAACTTCGTATTTTGCGCAAAGTGTACATACGGTTTCAGAGAAATTTTCGTTCATTTTCCAGAATGTTTGATGTTGGAGGCCAACGATCTGAGAGAAAAAAATGGATTCACTGTTTCGAAGGAGTCACTGCCATCATCTTTTGTGTGGCGTTATCTGGTAAGACGAGTGAACATATAGGCCTAAGCCAGTTAATCCCAAGGCAAGGTGCTGTAAATACTGTTTAGTATGAAAAAGTCTATATCTGTTATCTATAAATAAATTAAATTAAAATAATCTCGCAATGGCCTGAATGTGGTACCGGTACTAGCGCTGCCGTTTTCACGGATTCTATCCGTTTTTTACGGATGACTGTATTTATATCTCCATGCAGGGCTTTTTCGAAATTTCAGTGTGAAAGTCACTAAATGTGTCAATATTTGACATTTTTAATTGACGCGCTGAAAGTATAGTTTCGTCAATTTAGTAACCTGTAGCAGATAGAAATACAGTGAAACCTCTGCGCATCATTCCCGGATCCATCGTTTTCCTGCTTGTATCATTCACTTTTTCTCACCCCACTCCCATATATAATCAATGTTAAATTTTCTTGGATAGCTGGTTTTCCTGCATGGATGGTTTTATTTTCCTGGTCCCTTCAGAAACGATGGGTAGAGGTTTCACTGTACAGTGTATGGAACATACTGACGTCATACTTACATCACACACATACATTTTCAAGTACCGTAAGTTTTTGTGCTATACACTCTACCTCCTTGGAGGCACTTATGACGTGACACAATGCGAGTTGCGCAGATCAGCAAATAAATATTCATCTTCTTGAACGCGCCCTGCCACCATTGCAGTTCGCAAACAAAATAACTATATCCGAAAGTGCCAGTCGTCCTGTAGCCATTGAAAGTGATACTGCGGTGAAAGAATTTTGTGTATTTATTTATTTATTTGGTTATCGATGAATAAACGTAAGTGCTCCCCAACTAGGTCGCCATTCATACCGAAATATAAAATAGAATGGGAGAGAGAACTCGAGTGACTACGAAAAGGTAAAACCGATGAATGAGCAGTAGGGCCTAGATGTTCTTATTGCAATTTGGAACTTTAAATTGGTATAGGACTGGTGGTCTAAAAGATTTACGTCGTCACGAGACCACAGGCTATCACCAAAAGAATAATCGGGTCGAGAATCAAAGTATCACTATGAATAATTGTGTGATTCAAGAAAATCATGCAAGTATCAACGCTGTACTATAGGCCTACTGGGCAAATAATCTATTTATGAAGCTCAGTGATAATTTCTTGAAACTTGTGGCACTAAAGATGTCAGTTTTCGATGTTGATAAATAAAGTAAAAAAACTTTTCACAAATCTTGAGAATGAGGCTCGTGTGCCCATGGACAAAAATTGATTCAAATTTTGAAATTTTGAAAATGATATCTTCTAGGTTGCAATTTTGGAAAAAAAAGAAAGAAAGAAAAAGCACAATTACCCCACTCTACCTTAGTGATGTGAAAGTGAAATGTTTCATGACAATTTTCACTCTTCATGAAATTCTATTAATTTTGTAATTGAATGAGTGAAGCGAAGACTCCAATTTCACTGTGCCCTGTACTCGAAAAAAAAATTGTTGTTAGAGCTCTACACGTCAAACGAAAGTACAAATTCAGTTGAAACTTGGCATACACGTGTGTCATCATCCAACTCCATGATAGAATGATTGGTCTAATTATACCAATTTAGACCCATCACTTCGTCTCTGTCTCTTTTCTTTTTTCATTGTTCAATGATGAACTTCACACATCTGCTGTTGTTAGAAAGAAGTGAACATTGCATAAAAGATGTGGTTCAAAGTGGAAGATATCAACATACAGTACGTGTGTTTGGCTTACTCCTAATATCAATGCTGGTGATGTCTGGATATATCACTAAAACATTTTATACTTATAATGTGCTCCGGACTTTTGGAAGCGGAAATACTTTCATCCGCGACAAAAAAGTATGATCACAGACAGCGCAGTCCTGGTATCAAGGTTCATTGTTTTTTATTCAAAATGATTGAAATGGGGTGGTAAGATTGCCCTTGTGGTGCCCCGTCCAAACAATCCTAATTTCAATCATGTATTCATGTATTAGTGATGCCCTTATGATTGATGAACAATGATTTTGTATAAGTTTGGATATGAATTAAAAAATATATAATTAATGAGTAGAGATAGACAGTAGAGACGAGGTGCAAGAGAAAGTAGAAGGATGGGAAGAAATTACAGAGGAGTTTGGGATGAGAATTATTGTGGGAAAGAGCAAAACAATGGTGATGAGCAGAGAGAAGAGAAAGATTGAAGAAAAAGTACAGCTGCAAGGTCAAGAACTGGAAGAAGTAGAAGAGTTCTCATACTTGGGAAGTATTGTCAGTAATACAGCAAAAGTTGAGCTAGAAGTGAGTAAGAGAATAGCTAAGGCAGACGGGCTATTTCAAAAAGTAAGGAAGCTGATTTGGAACCAAGATTTTCCAAGGAGTGGGAAGATACTCATTTATAATGGGTACTACTTGCCTATCTTGACATATGGAGCAGTTACATGGTCAATCAACTGGAGAGAAGAAAAGAAAATGGGAGGCAGCAGAAATGAAGTTTGTAAGGAGCGTAGCAGGAGTGTCAAAGTTGGAGAACAAGAGAAGCAGTAATATAAGGAAGGAAGTGGGAGTGGAAAGATTATCATTTAAATTGGAAAGGGAGAGACTTAGGTGGTACGGGCATATGCGGAGAATGGAAAAGGAGAGAATACCGAGAGCAATGTTTGAGATAGCAGAAAACAATGGAGCTAAGAGAAGAGTTGGAAGACCAAGAGAAAGGTGGCAGGAGTCAGTCAAGTTCGGGGTAGTCAACCGAGGAGAAAAATGGGAAGAAGTGGAAGACGAGAGATGGTGGGAGAATAGAGAACGATGGAGGGAACTCGTAGGAAGAGAAGAAAAAAACAGAGGATAGGCCTAGCAGTAGTGAAGAAGAGGAGGAAGAAGTCGGAACTGGCAGGAACCGATTGATATGAGAAGTCTGCCCTAGAAAAACTGGTGGAAACACCCCCTAGCCCAATTTAATCAGTTATCTGGGTTTGAAATATATATACGATGAGTTTGATGTAGCGCATTCATCCATTTTGTACTCTTGTCCCTGACGGTCTTTTGCCGCTCACCATTACTCGAAATCTCCACCAGAGTTCGTGTAATCTATGACTATCAATAACGTAACGGGATAAGCAACATGGAAAGCATTTAGTCCCCTAGTCAACAGCCCTACTGCTATATTCACCATTTGATAACTGGATAATTACTCATCATCTACAAGAAAGGTCAGAAACAATGCAAGTATACAACTATGTACTATACACTGAAATACGAGCCTAATACGTACGATTTGATTTGAAATTGCGAATCTCACAAATGTACACGAAAGCGCGCTGATTCCACCATGGTGAAAACGGCTTAATGTTAAAAGGATAGGACTTACGCCATGTTGCTTATCCCGTTACGTTATTGATAGTCATAGGTGTAATGCACCACTCGCTGCAACCTCACCGGTTAAACTCGGTGCCTATAGGTGTGGAGATTTTTGATCACAATTTTCTGTTTTGTGTCAGGAGAACACTCACCAATAATCATTTCATTTATCACCTGTTGGGCTCAGTCGGACATTAGAAGTCACTTTAAAAACTGAAGTCATGTCCTGTGCAGGTTCAAGTCCTGACTTGGACATGGGATTTTCTAAACAACAATCATCACCCACTTTTTCTTATCCCAATAACTTATTTAATGCTGGGTTTGATGAGCAAACAATAATTATTGATGCTTCTTCTTTTCAGGTTACGACTTAGTTTTAGCAGAGGATGAAGAAATGAATCGTATGATTGAGTCGATGAAACTATTCGACTCGATTTGCAATAGCAAGTGGTTTGTCGAAACGTCCATTATTCTGTTCCTGAATAAAAAAGATTTGTTTGAAGAAAAGATTGCAAAAAGTCCATTGACTATTTGCTTCCCGGAGTTCTTAGGTTTGTTATCAATTTAAAAACTCTATTTCTATATTTGAGATATCCTTTAGATGTTTACATCCCTTTTAATCCGTATAATTTTTTGAAGTAGTAACGCCCAAATTTGGCAACTTTTTAGTGAATTACTTTGGCGTGTTTCTATGCCTACATGCTTACAAATTGCTGGCGACACTTGTCAAATTAAAACCATTGGTATTAAAAAATGTATTTTATAATTTTGTGAAAGAAACTGAATGGTTATGAAAGAGTATATTTCTAGATATTAAATAGGTTTCAAGCAGCCCATCAAAGTTGGAATAATTTGTGTGCCAATCGATCAAGATTTAGGCCTATATTAATTGAAAATAAATCATATCTTTTGTAACTACTCGAATAAACAGGATCCTAGCCTGTACTTCTAATGACAGCTCAACTGCAAGAAATGCATGTGCTTCGTTCATAGGAGTAGGTTTATTCATTTTGTCCAAATTTACTCGCAACAAGCAAGTAAACCATATGTAACACAAACACACTCATATACACACACACACATCCATATGTATTCATTCATACATATAAACAGAGGTGAGCAAAGATATTCACAGACAATGTATCTTTGATACTAAATACAGGATATTCTTCTGAAACCAAAAAACATACAAACTACATTCCAAAAGCGTAAACGATACAAGATACTTTTACGGTCACATTTTCCAACTGCTTGATTTAACATGTCTAGTAAATCTATTGGTGACAACTGATGAAAAAAATGACAGTTCTAGTGGTAATTAGGAAAACCAAGCTGGGAATAACGTTACAGTGTACTGCCATCTATGGACATATTCAGGTTTTGGTGCATATCATACTGTAGGCCTATGTAGGTATTATACTGCATAAGACATATGTAGGCCTACAGTAAACCCTCATTAATCCAAAATGAAATTATTTTGATTTATAAAAACTCAGATTAACCAAAAACCTTCTTTTCCATGAAAATAATCACTCTTTCCGCTCAGAATCTAGTCAATTTCGTATTGCGCGCGATAGAAAGCCATGCGACCGGTCGAAACTACGTACGGTAGAACCTCGTTTATAAGTTTCTCGTTTATTCATTCACTTTATTTATAAGTTTTATTTTTTTTATCCCACCCATGTGCTCCCCATGTTAAATAGTCCCTTTAAAAAGTTTTTCACATAAATGCATTTTTTCAGTCTGGTCCCCTGAAAAACGTATTAAAGAGGTCCCACTGTAGTAGCGTGGTAATAGGAACGGTTGCTGGTGCCTTACTGATCGTGTTTACTCGGCTAGTTCCGACGTCATGCGATCATCATATAACCTGCTTTCATTGGTGCTCGGCCATCCCAAGTCTGACAATGACTGCTTTGAGCTCATAATAAATCTCATGCTTGTCAAGGTCAAACCACTCGGTTGGATGACACAAGGCTCAACGTGCTATGGCCTAGTCTCCAGGTCAAATAGAAAGGATGGAAATTGGGGAAAAAAGTTATCAACTCAAGGAATTCACTCGAAATATTTCGAATTAACCAATCTGAAAACAATGTTGGAGCTTTTGAAGGGTTGAAATATTAGTTTGAATTACGGTTTAGCTGGAATTCGAATTAACCATATTAATTACCATTGAAATGCCTATACCTTCAGCCGTTGACCGACTTCAAGTTCGAAATATGTCAAATTTTGGATTAACCGAGTTTGGATTAAAGAGGTTCTACTGTATTATATAAGGAGATTTTATATGTGTTATACAGCATACAATTTCATCACAATGATAGCCCAGCCCAAGCACTTAGGTTAGACCACTTTGTATCAGGTCAAGTCCGAGTCAGTACTTACCTGACTTTGATAACCCTAACCATGATATCCCAACCCAGGCAGTTGGGTTGGGCCACGTTAGGTGAGGTCAGGTCCGAGTTGGTACGAACCTGACCTTGATAACCCTAACCATGACAGCCTTAGAATTAACGTAAAATTGAGGTGGTGTAGGCTGAAAATGATCAATTAAAACTCCCATGTTGAAATCCTTGATTTGGTTATTCGCAAATCTCGGTGATACTCATCACTCGCTCAACATGGACTAAATATTTATCTAATGAGGCTCTTCATGGACAAAGTTACAATGAAAAATCGAGACAGTGGGATATCTAAAAGAATTTTTAGGTAGAATTATCAAGAAAAACTATAGGCCTATTTTGGATTTTTTTCCAACTGCCTCTTCAATAAATGTAAGACTGATAAGAGTACATATCTACCTAGTGGCAACATTCAGTAGGAATTTTTTTTTTTAAATCAAAGATTTTTATTTTTCATTTTTTGGGGAAATTATTCTGAAATATATTTTTTCCTCAGAAGTGGTTGAACCGATCAGGGCCAAAATCCGATCAGATTTGACTTGTATGAGTCCACGTGTTCACGAAAAAAATCGGATTGATTGATCAAAACATCCAAGCTGTGGAGTACATTTTGACACATTTTCGTCCAGAAACATTCAAGAATTCAATTTTTTAAAAGTGGTGAAACCGATTACTCCCCTAAACTATACAGTTCTAAGTTGCCTTCAAAGTATGTGCGTCCACAATAAAAATCGTATTGATCAATCTAACATTCCGACCTGTGGAGTGCAAGAAAAATCAGAGGAAGATACATCTCTGACCCAATGGGAGTTTTTGCTTCGCTCATCCAATCAATATTAGATCGGGACAAAAATGATATATGCAGAAAAAACAATCCACCAAGGTTTCACTGTAGATACTACTTGCTCTAGATTCTGTTTCAAAAGAGCACGATTGTTGCATTTGTTAAAAGTAGCCCGTACTGTCATTACCTTACTACTTGACAGCAGTTACTTTTTATTCGTCATGGTTTGTCAACAGGTTCAAATACATATGAAGAGGCTGCCGCATACATTCAAATGAAGTTTGAGAATCTCAACAAAAGGAAAGATCAAAAGGAAATATACACACATTTCACGTGCGCAACAGACACAAACAATATCCAATTTGTCTTTGATGCCCTGACTGACGTCATAATTAAAAACAACTTGAAAGATTGTGGTTTGTTCTAATTACCAATCTCCAGCCCTCTCAACTTGGGAGAAGTAATCTGTCTCATTAGTGTCTAAGCTTATTTGTAGCTTCTTCTCTTGTGTCCATATTTTTGTGTTGAAGTTGATTCAAATGCATGATTACATGAATATCTATATATTATAGATAATCTTGACACAATTTTGCTACTAAGCCTCAAGGTAATATTTATGAAAGTTCTTCAAATTTACTAATATCTGCAGATAATGAAGCTATTGTGTCAACAATGAATATTTTGTAATAGTCTTACAGTTCAAAATATGATGCCTATATATATATTTTTGTACTGCCATATAGCCTGTATATGTATGTAAACATATTTAAGTTGTAATTGTGTCGTAGCAAAATTTCCTGAATCATTCAACATTCAAATGATATACTGGTTCTTTATTGTAATTTGTAATGAATTTATTGAGTGACAATTGCCTTACGTTTATCTCTTCTCAGCCATATCAGGGATGTAACATACTCTCGCCTCTCTATATCTATGTTCTTAGCTCTATATTTTGATCATTGATCAATGCCATTTTTATGTAGAAGTTGTGCCACTTATTTACCCACTCGACCAAATACGTACAGGGCAAAAAGTTATTCATATAGGACCAGTAGCTTACCTAGATATGTTTAGTCTGATTCAAGTGATCAATTACTGGTATGATTTTTGTTTCACTGTGATTAACATCACCATGAGAAATTCAACGTTCTCATAACGTAATGGCACAAGCTGCCGGTTCCTGTGCTGTGACTTCCTCAATTCCTATGCCCCATTGTTGGACCTTTGGTTGTTGTCCTGAACGCTCACCACACCATGGTCTGTTCCAATGGACTTCCAACACATGATACTCTAACTTTCTCTACTAACTGTAGGCCTGGTGCTATTGCTGTGCCTTTTACTGTTTCTGTAACATTTGATATTACTATTGAACAGTGCCTCATCATCTTCTAATGTTTCTATATTTTCTACTTGCTGATTAGAAAATGAATCGGCTGCCTTCATTGAAACCGTGATGAGTAAAATACCTCGTATGTTTGGAGGTAAATTTATGTTGATTTAGAAATACAGCATCTTGCCTTATAATTGTAACGACATTGAATTGCTGTGATGTCCAGTATTAACTTGTAAATGAACATGCACTTTCTTTGTTGGAGCCATTCCACTTTCTCGTATGATCTTATTAGCTTGATTAATATTTCCATTTTTATATTTTTTTGTATCGTTAGCCATATTTTTGTAATGTGTGTGAAGCTTTATATCAAAATTCAATTTTATAACATGTAATGTAACATTATATCAAGTTTATGAACTGTGTTTAATGGAACGATCCATACCAAGTTTGGATGTAATAAACGAATAGTATTTTAAAAATTCTATGTACCTTTTTTTTCTGCATCATTACCATACTGTACTATTACAGTACTTATTTACCATTACCCTATTTGGCGCAGTACCAACCAGAGATAGACAGATCTGCAGTCAATAGGATGCAACCTGTACAAAATTGGCATACAGTGAAACCTCGATCTGTTGTTCCCGGATTCATCGTTTTCTTGCTTATTTCATTCATTTTTTCCTACTGTACTCTGCCATAGCCAACTTACATTGAAACAATGATCCCGAAACATAATGTCAACAAAAAGCATCCCAATCCTATTAATTCCCTGCGGGGATTTTATGGGTAACTCCCGGCCATCTCTGCCCCATGATGTTTTTCAACAGTCACAGAGGCGGGCAACTTTGAAAGGTGTACAGGTGCCAAGTTTGTCACTTCGTGTAGAACTACGAGTATGGAAGACGTTAAAACCGGTCCTAGAAACAATAACCGTAATTTACTTCATGCAATTTTGATCTGTATAACATTCAGAGGCAGAGGCAGGACAGAGTGGTTTGAGGTAGGGAGTGGAGTTAGGCAGGGCAGTGTCCCATCACCTGTTGTTTGTAATGGTGATGGATGAGATGATCAGAAAAGTGGAACCAGAGAAGGAAGGCCCAGGGTCAAAGACAATGATATACGCTGATGATATCTTGTTATGGGAAGACAGTAGAGAAGAGGTGCATGAGAAAGTAGAAAGATGGGAAGAAATGACAGGAGTTTGGGATGAGAAAGAGCATGGAAAAGAGTAAAACAATGGTGATGAGCAGAGAGAAGAGAAAGATTGAAGAAAAAGTACAGCTGCAAGGTCAAGAAGTAGAAGAGTTCTCATACTTGGGAAGTATTGTCAGTAATACGGCAAAAGTAGAGCTAGAAGTGAGTAAGAGAATAGCTAAGGCAGACGGGCTATTTCAAAAAGTAAGGAAGCTGATTTGGAACCAAGATTTTCTGAGTGGGAAGATACTCATTTATAATGGGTACTACTTGCCTATCTTCGACATATGGAGCAGTTACATGGTCAATCAACTGGAGAGAAGAAAAGAAAATGGAGGCAGCAGAAATGAAGTTTGTAAGGAGCGTAGCAGGAGTGTCAAAGTTGGAGAAGAAGAGAAGCAGTAATATAAGGAAGGAAGTGGGAGTGGAAAGGTTATCATTTAAATTGGAAAGGGAGAGACTTAGGTGGTACGGGCATATGCGGAGAATGGAAAAGGAGAGAATACCGAGAGCAATGTTTGAGATAGCAGAAAACAATGAAGCTAAGAGAAGAGTTGGAAGACCAAGAGAAAGGTGGCAGGAGTCAGTCAAGTTCGGGGTAGTCAACCGAGGAGAAAAATGGGAAGAAGTGGAAGACGAGAGATGGTGGGAGAATAGAAAACGATGGAGGGAACTCATAGGAAGAGAAGAAGAAACAGAGGATAGGCCTAGCAGTAGTGAAGAAGAGGAGGAAGAAGTCGGAACCGATCGATATGAGAAGTCTGCCCTAGAAAAGCTGGTGGAAACACCCTGGCCCAATTTAATTGGTTATCTGGGTTTGAGATATATATATATATATATATATATATATATATATATATATATATATATATATATATATATATATATATATATATAACATTCGGTCGGATTATTTCTAGAATAACTTGATGAAAATGTATTTATTACCTACCCATAAAACACAGGAAGAAAAAGGTTGAGTATATTCATTTTATATAGAATGGTCTCAATATAAATATTTATTTATCATCTTTCTCCGATTGTCCAAGAGAATACATGAATACAATCAATAGTATAGATAACACAAAATAAAAACATTTTTACGAAAAACGTGTGAGAAACTCATAGAAGAAAGAAATTATGTTTGCCACTGAGAATTGCCTTTGTAGGTAAATGTAGTCTTTCCGAATACATTTCACGTAACCCTCTTCTCTCACCATCTTTGTATCTACCCACCCTAAATGGCTCGAGCAAGAATAAACTTGCCAACTAGAAGCGAGTTCCATGTACCTCGCACAATATATTGCACATAATACATGTGATCAACTCGAATGTAATATTGTATATTTTTTAATCACCCTCACACCATTCTACAAGACGGGCTGAAATAAAATCAACCATCATGTACTGTGGTATCACAGTGAACGTTCTGTCAACAGGAATAGAATGTACATTTGAAAAATATACACATATGGTTCCATTCATTAAATAAACACGAAAAATAATGCGCAAATGCAATGAAAATATTCGTATTGAAGAGGAAGAATTGCAGATAATGATGATGCCGTTTAATTTTGAGCAAGTGTATTGATTAGGCAAGTAGAGCTTGATTATTGTGACGCTTGCGTCAAGTTAATTGAAACATCAATCCGCTGTGGCAAGCAATGAGTGAAACTGGTAGAGATTGATGTCATTGCTCGGGAGTGCATCGACATTCCCAAGACTTTCATAATCTTGAAAAAAACAAATAATTCTAGAAATTCATCTCAAATTTGCCGGTTACATCAGAAAAGTTGAAAAATTTGATCTTTTAACCTACAAAGGCAAATCGCAGTGTTGTCATGCCCTTTAATCGAGTGTGATTCATAATGCCATACTAAAAATAAGTATAGATAGACAATACTAAACTTGTCCACACTCTTATGTTATTAAATTAAGGTGATGTTTACAGTAGCCTTCCTTAGTCTAAGATTCACTTTTTGTATTCAACTATTTATATTCAATATTATTGCTGAAGGTTCCAGTAGTTCAGCATATGGATCAGATAAATATTGCAGTTAAAAAAAGGAATTTTTCAAATTTTCAAAGTAGTTGATTATAGTGAAACCTCTATCCATCGTTTTTCAAGGGACCAGGAATATAAAACCATTCGTGCAGGAAAACTATTCATCCAGGAAAATTTAACATTGATTATATGGGAGTGGGGTGAGAAAAAATGAATGATACATGCAGGAAAACGATGGATCTGGGAACGATGCATAGAGGTTTCACTATATTTCAAAATCAGTTTATTTGAAAGATACATTTGAGCATTAATGAGTTGATACTTGATAATCAAATCGATAGTTATCTTTTCACCATCAAGTCGCTTATTCAAATTAAGTGGAAGTACATAGGCCTACTCAGTGGTTGAATACAGAGTGAGGGATGCTATCTCCCCAAAGAGACATTGTCGACACATTCCATTCCTCGAAAATCAATTTTT
Source organism: Brachyptera risi (assembly GCA_964007535.1). Lineage (NCBI taxonomy): Eukaryota > Metazoa > Arthropoda > Insecta > Plecoptera > Taeniopterygidae > Brachyptera > Brachyptera risi. The sequence continues at coordinate 63,997,038 of OZ023327.1, read as the reverse complement.
GGCCAAGCATATACCGCATAGTTCATAAGAGAGTACCATGTTTCATAAATACATTAATTAGAACTAACACAAAATACTTCAGGCCTACCAGTAAGCCTTATTAGTTTCTCACCTTATCACCTTTTAATTTTATTTACAGGTAACTTATATTAACAAAACTTTTATTTCACAAAATATCACATTCATATAGTAAATTGATGTCCGACTATGAACTCACAAATACGACTGAAAATAGCATTATTTCAAAATCATTGACAGCCATTTAAAAATAGGCATAGGCCGTACCTGTAAGTATTTAATATTATAAATTGTGAAAATAAATCACTCTGCTCTTTGAATCGTATTTGACACATTTGGTCTATTTAATACCTGTAGGCCTATCCCTTCGCTTGGAAATGCAAATTAGTGAAATCTCTTGAGTAGTTTTCAAGGGGAAGTACTGGAAAACTCATTCAAGGAAAAACAAACTAAAGAGAAACCTACTAGGACATGTTACAATAACCATATTAACTGGACTTACAAATTATGGTATTTATTTGAATCCTTGATGTTGAATGTTTGTTCCAAGTGATCGAGATTCTTGCCCAGCTCAGTCAGCTAAGGCTTTGCTTTAGAAACCAAAGTCAAGTAGTCTCACATAAGGCATAGGTTTTGTATACCTGATTCATTTACCACCTGCTCATTAGTACTCACAAACAAGCTAGTAGTTGTTGATGAGATTGTGAGCAAATAATAATCATCCAATTGATCGAACTAGGTCTCAATCATCGTTTTTAACACAAAATGATACCACGCACTGATTTCATTCTTCAGCTACATATCCATTTCTGTCCTAGAGCATATGAGAAAAGTCTATCAGGATGACCATAAATATGCCATAAGTAAGACTGTTACATATCCCTTCGAGTCAAGTTCTTGAATATCCGTTTTCAATTATCAACAGTAGCGGTATTGCTAGAAGCATGTCGAGCGGCAGCATATTCTGTCCGTACAAATTCAATAGATCAGTGGTCAGGGTTACTGCCTTATTATACTTTGTTTGTTAATTGTTTCTTATTATACTTGTTACGAGCAATACGTGTAAGTTGTAATTGTGTTGCCATGCTGTTCAGTTACTGTATGACATGTTTGTTGTGAACTACTGAGTTGAGAAGTTTGATGATCTTGTCCAGACATGTGAGCTTGTTGATGACGTTGTTGATGCTGTTGAGGAGCCCCAAAACAAAACAAAAGAATATCCATTCATTTGTACAGGCTTGATTTTCTGAAAGAATTGATGTTTTATCAGCAGCCACTGCTTACCCTATCCACGTAGTTTGAAAAAATATCAATGAGTACATTTTTAGATCTATAATCAGTGTTGGATATAAGCAGCTGAAAGTAGGTTGGTTAAGTTTTCAGTTGCCAAGTGGCATTTTTTACAATAATTTAGTTGAACAAGAAGCCACCTACTTTTTTCATAAGCGTACTGCAAAAGTAAAATTCACATCTTATACCTAGAGGTGTTTGTTTTTTGCAATCGACAAAATCGCAAAATGTTGTGTACCGGTATGATGATGAAACAACAATTTGAGCACGTTTCAATAAATTCTCAGTTGATTAATATAGTTTCCAAGTTGCAAAGCTACGCAAAATATACCTAGATTCGCTCCAAACACCGCAATCAACCTGAAACTGCAAAATATTCCATGAAAAACACGTTGTTTTTTTAATGTTTCATCATGAAGAAGAAGCATGATTTTCCCCAATGCTATCTTTTTCTAACTGAGAAGAGTGATGATTCATGTTGAAGAGGAGTTTTTTGGTTAATTCGAATTTTTATAAATCGAAATAATCTTTTGGGGGTCCCTTCCATCTTGGATTAACGATGGTTTACTTGTAAACTTGATTACTGTTTTTCCTTTTAAAACTTCATAGAATATCATTTCTGCATGACATTAGGCAAAAAAAAAACCCATAACACCACCAAACACCAGAATTTTCAAATACAGGTGTGAAAAACACCATTTTCAAACACCTCTACTTATAGCTAAGTCTGCATTAATTTTCACTACATGAATACATTTTCATAAGTTGAATTTATGTGAAAGTATCAATCAACATTATTGCTCAGTAGGCCTATGCTTAGGTTTTAAATATCAAGTCAGCTGGATGTACGATTAAATACATTACCCGATTGACCGCTCAACCACGAAAGCTTACACTGGCATTACAAAAACATGTAAGCAAGTACCCTAGGTATACGCTTGTTTTTTCATTATCGACTTGAGTAGCTAGGTACTTTTTCATTTCCCGTGAAAATAGTAGCTTTAAATCCAACACTTTGCATACAATATTGGTTATGAACATTGTGTATATGTTGTAACCATGTTGCCAACACGTTTCGTCACAGTACGACACGACTGTTGCGAGTGACTCGAATGATCGGCATGTGAGTGATGGTGATGACCTTCATGTGGAAACATGTGAGCGTGATGATGGTGTTGATGATGCTGCTGGTGCTGTTGTTGGTGGTGTTGATGATGACCACCAAAATGACTGCCAAAGAATGAATCTCCGCCTCCAAATGCGTGAAAATCTTCAGCTAAGTTAACATCCTATCAACAAGAATTTGGTTTCAGCATTTTTGGAATCGAGACTTGACTTTTTTTGTTTGTAACATACAGGCTAAGTCAACAATATCTAGATGTTGATGAAGAACACCCGTGCAATCCTCAACATGATTTAAATTAGATTAAAGAACAGTAGGGCCTACCCAGAATGTTGGAACAAGAGCCCAGGGGCTATGGTTACTATTTTACCAACATAAAAAATACGTACACAAATTTGGTATTGTAGTTTTCAATGTACCCCCCCCCCCCCCCTCAATCACTTTCATTTTTTTTTTAATAGTGACACTTATTTTTTATAAGGATTCCCAGAGTAATCAAAACCTGATGCACTAGAGATATTATCTTGACTATCAATTGAGATATTTTGTCAAGTCATTAGTCTCAGTCATTGCACGTGAATTCTGAAATGGTTAGTGGATAACAGGCCACAACCACTCCCTTTACACTGACTTATATTGGGTTTAATGATGCACTTTAATTATAAATAAGATCTATTGGTGTTGGTGAATGATGATTAAGATGGGGGAAGATGAAATATTTTATTACTGGTATTTTCATCAGATGGTTTGGACAGTGGGATTGAAATGGTCATAGCCTCCTCTTAACGAACCATCCCTGTATTCACTTTATAACCACAGAGGGTAGTCACGAAAAACAGCCAGCAGGATAGTTGACCATGACGGGAATCGAACTCCGGTCTCCTGAATGACAGTTCTGCGCGCTAGCAAATGATCTACTTGTCTCAGTCCTTGCACTGTTCAAAAGTCTAATAATTTAGTAACTTTTCACAAAATTATCTCATTTTCTCACTCCTTTACCAAAGCCATTAGAACTTAATTATCAATCATTAGCGGAAGTCATTGAACCCAATGTAATTGAATACAAATTTGGTGATATTGCTTCAAGACATGGGTACCGTATGTACAAATTTATGTATTCCTAATCAATCTCCAGATTTAGATATTGTGTAGGCCTACAAAACAAATCTTTTTCCAAAATTGTGACACATTTCTCTTACAAATGTATTATTACCGGTAATGTATAAAATGAAAACAAATCAATCGAAATTAATACCTATAGTTATAGTTCCATGTCTTTAAGGGACACCACAACAATATAATTCTCCACTGCAGGCAGAAAGAATATTTTTCAACAACATCTTGGAAAAAAACCCGGCATAATCCTACTTTTAATCGGTGCTGGAAATTAATGATGGTTTATTCAAGATTCGAATTGTGAATATATAGCACTCATTAGTCGTGACCATAAAGAGTACCACTGCCAACACACGGCATTGCGAGCTGTACAATGGCGTGGCTTTCAAGTCACAACTCGGGAGTATATTAACATTCCCAATATTTTACAAATCGAAATTAATTGTAAGGCAATTAAAATATTGCTTTTCATTAAAATTTGTCTAAAAAATTCGATTCACTTGCAGAGGCAAATTTAGTGAATATTGTGATACCCTTCAAGATTGAATTTGGAATTGGTTTGAAACCATTAACTTGGATTAGGTAGGCCTAGATTAAGCTATAATCGTTAGCGGGTTACAATTTACCTCTTGAAAGAAATCTTCAAAATTAAAGCCATTCTGACCTCGCCCTTGAGTATGGGTTTGTTCCTCTGAAAAAGGATGATTGTCAAAGTGGAATGTATGCCCCCCAAAATCCTCTTCAAAGTTTCGGAAAACATCGGCGAAATCTTGGTGGTGGAAAGCATGACCACCAGTCATTGGCATCTCACCAAGATCGTATTTTTTTCTCTTTTCAGGATCTGACAGAGTTTCATATGCTGCAGACAATGGATAATAAATATATTAAGCAATGTTCAATGGCCTAATAAGTACTGTGTAGTAATTCGTCACATTTTTCAGTTATTAGGCCACCAATTATTTTAATTGAGGGGTCAATCTAGATCAATTCAATATAATTACCTTCTGCAAATTCTTGGAATTTTTCCACTGCTCCTTTATCTTTGTTTTTATCAGGATGATATTTCACAGCAAGCTTACGAAAAGCTTTCTTTATTTCCTTCTCGGATGCACTTTTTTTCAATCCAAGAAGTTTGTAATAGTCCTTCTTTGTTGCTGTCGTTTCGGCAGTATGTGTGAAGATTGTCAATACAAGCGCATTGGTAATAATTACTAGAAGTAGTTTCCGTGTATGCATATTGAGTGATTTATTGTTATTTCTTGTTCATTAATTCCTGAAATACAGCAGAGATCATCAAGTTATTATAGAAAAAGCTGATTATAATATAATAGACTACCAGTAGGCCTACATTTATTGTAGAATAGCGTATTTATTTTGGCATTTGGATAACATAATAAACGGTACCGGTAATGTAACCATTAATTCAATTGTGAATGTGGATAGATTCAATTAATTAATCCTTTTATGGCCAGACCTGTAGAATGATCTACAGAACATTAGGATAAAAATGTGATTTAGCCTAGTGAACAAAGCATACTTAAAGTAATCTTACAGGCACCACTCAGTACCAATGTCATTAACTGATAATTAATGAAATAATGGTGTAATTATACATTAATGCTCGACAACTCAAGGAATGATTACCGTAGTTTACTCAGAAGTCTGCCTACATAACATGGTTCGGTCATTGAGTTTATAGTTACCATACTATAAACTCAATGGTTTGGTAAAAGATACATCATATAGAATATATAGAATAGCGGATATCTGTGCCAGTTATTATAATAATAATAATAATAATTCTTTTATTCATATATAACAAAATTATTATCAAGACAACAGTATTATAACCAGCAAACACCGTTGCGAGTACAAATATGTAGGTCTAGGCCTAAGAACAGTAAAATATGTAGAATGCAAATCTGGAATTAGCTTGACAATAATAATTAGGCCTACTGTAGGCCTATTGAGACATTTAGAATTCTCATACTTAGTTTACAAAATATTGACACCGGCATTGCGTAAACTAAGCAAAATCTGATGCTACTTAATGTGGCACTAGTAGGGGTATAGGCTTACATGAGCCATTGAATGAGCTAATAACAAGAGCAGACACGAATGAAGAAAGAAATCCCCCCCCCCCACAACAACAAACAATGTTCAATGAAAAGTCATAAAGAGGGCTAGATTAGACGTCGGTAAATTCTCTTTCTTGAATAGGACAGGTAGGGACTGGAATGGGCTTAGTAGAAGTGTTTTTGAAGGGGATGAAATTAGGTTGAAGTTATTCTGTCAGAGGGTTAGGGAGATGGTGGGATAGGGGTAGTTAGGGAACTTGCCACTGCGCATTTATGTGCAATTGCAAGAGTTGAAATAATAATAAAAAAAAATCTCGACATGTTTGCCTATAGCATGCCCCACCTACCCCTACTGAAATTAGACGGCAAATTAAGTCCCTGAAATGTCTCTATTTTGTCCGTGAAAAGTCTCAAAAATGTCTCTGTTTCGGCTCTGTTTTGGCCGAAACAGAGCCGAACACAGGTCGTTTGGGACAGAAACCACCACTGTTTCGGCCGTGAAATGTCTCTATTTCGCCCGTGAAAAGTCTCTGTTTCGGCCGAAAAAGTCTCTGTTTCGGCCGTAAAAAGTCTGTTTCGGCCGTAAAAAGTCTGTTTCGGCCGTTATTTGTCCCTACTTGGGCCGTGTATTGCCCCTACTCTACGGGTTGACTGACCTTTCGTAACTCTAATTATATGTAGCCCAATTCATCATTGAATCAACTATTGAATCACGCCGTGTTCATGAGACGTATGAAAAAAATAATAAATGTAGCCATTCATCTAAGCCTCAGAATTTTTTTTTTTTGCATACTTCTCATGAATTAATTCAACAGTTATTCAACAGTTAATTCAATGATGAATTGGGCTACATATAATTAGAGTTATGAAAGGTCAATCAACCCATAGAGTAGGGGTAATACACGGCCCAAGTAGGGACAAATAACGGCCGAAACAAAATACTTTTATACGGTATACGGCAAAATAGTTTTCTGAACCCGTATCTGTTATGCCATAGCTCATCTTTTTGGCAGCAATTAGCAAAGAATTCTCTCGAGTCTTACAACAGTGAGGACTAAGCCATTTGATTGTAGAATCACTTAATCCACCCTCCTACGGTAATAAATTGTCGAACAGTTTTAGAAAATTCGTTGTGGAGTCTTCATTGCACTCCTCATATCAATGTTAACTCAACAAGTACAAGTGATAGACTGGACACTGAATGCAGCAATGGAATGTGGTGTGACAGGTAAAAACTGGCTAGGCCCATTCACCCCAATTCAACCCCTTGCTTCTTGTCACATGGTAGGCTACATTCTTTGTGCCCGAGGCGATATGCACTTCTAACACAAAAACGGTCAACATTCCAATTGATTCCAAGAAACAGAAAACAAAGTCTGTAAAAAGTCATTGGATCGGCCGTGAAAAGTCCCTGAATTGTCCGTGTTTTGACCCTTGGAGAGACAGAAATGTGGTCGCTATATTGTCTGTGAAAAGTCCTTAAATTGGCCGTGTTTCGGCTCTGTTTCGGCCGTTCAATCTCATCCAGTTTGCGGTCGTGACTCGGCTCTGTTTGGACGCTGTGCAATCGCACCTTTCTACAGTCTGTTTGCCTTTCTATGTACGTCCGTGAATCGGCCGTGTTTCGTCCCTTGAAACTCAATTGTCCGTTTCGGCCGTGTGATTTCAGTAAGGGTAGCCATCATGAAAAACCCTTAAAAACTCGAGGAAGATAACCTAGGACTAATACAGCCCTTAAACAGATTGTCACAGCCATTACAGCTTACTATTATATTCACCCCATTGAGTAGGCTTAGGAGTTAGGCATAGGCCTATAATACATGTTGTGATCCAGATAACACATGCCTATCAAAAACCTAGGCGTACCATATTGACATGATAATCATAACAAAAGATTTGGAATAAGGTTGGGGCCTCCAAATTTGCTCTGAATATAGGCCTGGCCCCGCCTACCTAGCCCAAGTCATATGCTTGAAAATACAATAGGCCTAGTGTTGGAATTATTAAATCCCCTAGTGTAAGCCTAGGGCCTAGTAGGTTGAAATTGGAGCTTAATTATCCTAGGACTGGACATGCGTTGGACACTATAAATAAGAGTTAATACATCAGCTCTTTAAATCTATTCGTTTCTTATTAAATAACTAGATTACCTCCCCGAGAGAAATCACAGCTGTTTTCAGGCAAGTGTGAACTGCTTACTTTTACCCTACTGGGCTATTCTTGTTCTTGCATCAGATCTCGTCCTCGAGTTGTTATAGGTTAGTTTACACAGATCACAGAATGTGGCGTGACGTCAGTGCAAAACCCATAACAAACGTGGCCCATTGTAGCCAACTTACATGTTGACGAAGCAAGATGTGCATACTGGAAATCCCTCCAGCATGTTTAAAAAATCCCTCTTTCGTCTCATAAATCCCTACAATTTCTGCAAATAAATCTCCTTCAATGCCAGCTAATTAATTATCCCTGCAAACTGAATGTGGAATTGAGGTTTTGATCAATCATATCAAAATTTGATGTGAATTTTTATATTCTTTTTTTTTTTTACTCTTCACATTGTCATATATATTTTTTGTTTTATTGGTCACATACGCTGATACAGAAAGAAAAACACATGTTTAACAAAAAAACATCAAAGGCCTTCAGAAAAAGGCTTAACTGTAGGTTAAAATAGTGAATTACAAGTACAATTCAAATTCGGACGTATTTATCAAACATTATAATTTAAGTAATAAGGTAGTTGAAGTAAAAAGAAAAAAAGAAAATCATTGAGTGATTTGTTACATTCTACTTACGAATTGTGTAAGGTATCTCTGATTACAATTAATTTTAAGCAATCAAGTTACATCAAGTGGCGAAAAAAGTAGACAATTGTACAAGATTGTAAGAAAAAAATAATTACATAATTATTCAATTTTGAAAACATAATTTTCATTGTTTTCTTTTTTTTTTCTCTCTGTAATAAACGATTCCACGAAGTACCGTATATTAATATCAAATAAATAATAACTATAAAGACTATTCCTAGACTGTAATATATTATATGCCTATGTGATACCCATATCACATTCAGTTGTGCCATGTTGAGATTAATCTTTAAACATTTATATATTTATTAAGTTATTAAGAAGATTATTTTCTTTGTTTCTTTTATTAGTCTGTATACCTAGTTGTAATATTGTAATATTGTTTACATGTCTATGTTACACCTTTTACCTAAAATGAACATATATCACATTCAGTGTTACCATTTAAATATTAATTTGGAATCATTTAAATGTGATACCCATATCACATTCAGTTGTGCCATGTTGAGATTAATTTTTAAACATTTATATATTTTTCAAGTTATTAAGAAGATTATTTTCTTTGTTTCTTTTATTAGTCTGTATACTAGTCTGTCTGTAATATTGTTTACATGTCTATGTTACACCCTTTACCTAAAATGATCATATCACATTTAGTGTTACCATTTAAATATTAATTTAGAATCATTTAAGTAATTATATAGCCTCTACGTATTAAGTTTACAAGAATGAGTTTATATAATAATAATTAGTTATATGTACCCAGGTTAGGTGGAAGAGCAGTCACCCGACTGAACCTCGCCTGTTTCTGACTTGTAATGTTATACCTACTTACATGATGAATAAAGACTATTCTATTCTATTCTATTCTATAAAACCAGTATTAAGACACTTTGATTAGATAAGTATTTCGGCTAAAAGACACATAATACAGTATGTTTTTTAAATTGATAAGTCATAATAATATTGATAATATAAATAGTACAAAATGATCAATCAAAAATTGGAAAATTGGGTATTGACACCCTTCTAATTTCAACAATTTGAACTGCGAGGCACAACAACATTTATGATGATGAAAAAAAAGCTTTATAAGACAATTTAAAATAATATCATGATTTAGACACCGAGAGTATTTTTCCGGATGTCAATTTCCTAAATCTCATTGAAATAATAATGGAATATTAATAAATTAGTGAATTTGGTGGGCCCATTTAAATATTTACCAATCACCAGCTCAGTTATCATGCCTATTTTTATTTTCTAATAAACACACTTTTATTTCTCGTTTAACATCTTTGTATTTTTCTAATTTTTTTAAATGTAATTCCAAATGATTGAAATTATATGGAATTGAATATTCTAGTCTACTGATGCCATGCTTATTATTGAATGATGGTAATTTGAATTTTTCATGTATCTGAAGTCTAGTATTTATAAATGTTTCATCAGGTCTTTTATGAACGTCATTGAAATAATATTTCAAGATGAGTTTACACGTGAATAGTTCTGAGATAGGAAGAACATTACAATATTGATACATTCTATCTGAATCGTTATTTAATGTAGGCCTAATTACCATGGAATCTCATTTTGCAATGATTGGATTTGTTTTATATGTGAATTAGATGCATTGCCCCAAGCTAGTAAACCGTAAGATATTATAGACTCAAACCAAGGCCAAATAAATGGTAAGAAGAAGAGAAAAAGAAAGAATGTATTCAGGACTATAAATTTTGGTATTTTTTCACATATGATCTTATATTTTCATTATTTTTTCCATATTTTTTTCACACTGCTTGTATCATAAAAACCGGGAAGCCTAGATTTGTGCTATGTATGAATCCAAAAGGTCAATAAACTAAACTGAACTAAACCACCACTCAGAAAAGTATCTTCTAAAACACTGCCCATCCATGATAAAAATTCATAATAAGCCACGTGTTCTTTGTATGTAACAGTACGAGGTGAGATGGAAATCAACGGCAAAAATATTGTGTTTTTATTGTTACATACAGGTACAGCAACATACAGCTTTCCACCTTTGTTTTAATAAAATTTGAGTAATTGGTATTTTCAATAAATTTTATCTGCATCTTAATTATGATGTACTGGTGTTTGCTTTTTTAGTTTAGTTTTATCTACCTTTTTGATTCATACATTATATAAATATAGGTTGATTCATAATTAACATTTTATGAAATACATAGAACATAGAATATAAATAGTTATGTACTTATATCAAGTTATATGATATGTTTCTATGGGATGTAAGAGATGTATCAATAATAATAATAATAATAATAATGTCTTCATTTTCTTTCAAACACAGTTAAACAATTGGATAATATACATAATTGCTATTCAAAAGAAAAATGCCAAGGTTCGGTGGGATACCGCTCTTCCAATTAACCAAGTTTAATAATAGATAGATATACAGATCAATATATAAATGATAATATTAGGAGCAATTTTAAGAAAAATAGTAATAATATCCTGAATATAATCACGTGTAGATTATTTAATAATAAACTGGGATGCTAAACTAACTCTTATGAATAAACTGACTTTTATATTTTTTTATTCGACAATCATATTATTAAATGATAATTACGTGTGAGTACATTTTCCATCCGTATGAGCGGTAAACCTGGACCCTTATTCTCGAGATTATGAGATGAGATTATCAGATGAGATTATTATGCTATGGTATTTTCATGGCATTTTCAGTGAGATTACCAGAATTCCACCCAAATAATCTCATCTCATAATCTCATAATCTCGAGAATAAGGGCCCAGCAGAATTAAGTTAAAAAATTAAAGATAACAGTGGAACGATGAGTCTTTAGTCAAATCTAAGCCTCTAAGGACTAATATGATGAGAATATACATATAAATAACGACATTAAAAATAACCCATCCATAAGTGAGCCTTTGCGGGTTTAGTTTTAGGCTTGAGAATAATGTTATTTTCTTGTTGAGTTAACGAAAATATCTCATATTTTAATTTCAATAAACCTATGACTTGATTTCCTTGATTGGTGTTGACATATTGTTCCATGGTTTGGGCCTTGTACTGTAAAGGATGATCCTGATTTAGCTGTGTGATGTTAGCCCTTGATTCTTGCTAAGCCAAGTCAAGTGTTGTGACTGTGCAAGCCAGTGGTTATATTAGTGAAAATTTAGAACTGCGCATATTAGGGTCAAGTGCGCACTAATATAACCCCCGGACTGAAGCTATTTGTAATTGTAAGTTTATCATAGAGATGTATAGAGGAGATTTAGTGTTTATTATTTTAAACATTGTAATAGATGCACAGAAAGATTTATGGTTGGCCATATTGAGCCAGCCTAGCTCGATCAGTTTTGGTGATTGTGTTCCCTATATGGCACATCGAGTACATTTAACGCACATTGAGTGCATCAAATCCTTAGATTGACAGAGGTGTGGAATAAGTTGCATTACACAATAAACAGTTCCATTTTTCATGGAGAAATTCGTCAATATTATAGAAACTGTTTTCCAGTAGAAATGATTTTACTTCAGTCTTACGTTGATGTTGATATTTTCTTTCAGTTTTATTCTCTCTGGGAGCTTGTTGTATGCCTTTATACCTTTGTTTGTTCACAGGATCTACGTCCGTTCTTTTCTTGTTGGGCTTGACACGTAGGTTTCTTTGGGTGCGTGTATTATGGCTGTGCATATCTTGATTTCGTTGAAGAGTTATCAGATTTTGATGTGTGAACATAAATATTTGCAGAAGGTACAGACCTGCCACTGTATGTTTTTTATGGTTTTCAATTTCAAATGGTTTTCAAACATCTCAATCCTTCTCATATCGAATTCTTTTATCAATTAGAAAAACCTGGGATAATCTAACCACGTCATTGAGATGCAATAAAACCCCAATACTGTATTCAATTCAAAAGAGTTGCAATCATTAGGTTGATGATATAATCCCAAAATTAAGATGCTACTCTTTGCCACAATTACTCTAGATATTTTTATTTCATCATTCTGTGATTTTATTAATTAATTTTGTTTAGTGTTTACATAAACTGAGTTACTAATGGATGCGATTTTATGTATCAAATAAGGACCCCCTAATCTTTATTATTATAGTGCAGTATTGGTCTACTACTCAGCTTGCCTTGAAACACACACTTTTTAGAAAACTTCAAAACTGCACTTCAATACTGTAGATAATGTGTACAGGATAAGTTAGAAAATGTGAATGAATACAATTCATTCAAATCTTATAAAGAAATTACAGGGTACCTATTTCTTTTTTCTAAGGCCCAGTATTACCAAGTCCAGTTAGTATTTATCTGAGAGTTGGTGAAAACAAATACCACAGGTAACCATGGTGAACAAGTTTGAACTGTCAGATAAAGGCTAACTAAACTTGGTAATACCGGGCCTAAATGGAATATTTCGAAGAATTAAATTGCATGTAGAATAAATACCCACATCACTTGTATTAATATATTCATTCATTTATTTATTCATTTATTTATTCTCCATTGGATCAATACAATGTACCAATATAGGATTCATCATGGATAAAGCTGGGCTAGAATTAAAATTAGAGCTAAAAATGATATTACAGTTGTACATAGTATTACATAGTAAACTAAATAGTAAATATTGAGATTAAATACAGTGAATAGTATAGAAGAAAGGGATAACGATCAAAGCTGAACCTAGAAAGTTATAAGGACTTTTGAGAAACTCATTAATGCTATAGAATGGATTCAAGAGAAGATATTTTTTTTAGATTAATAAGAAATATATTGAGATTGTTGTATTCAAAACTGTAATTGAGTTGAATTATAAGGGAATTGAAACTCAATTGAGATATATTTTCATTTATGATAGTCAGTGCTGGACTGGCTCTTACATACGGCCCGGGCAAAAATACAAAAAGCGGCCCACGGGACGAGGGGGAGGGGGGGAGGGGTCATAAATAATGTTTTTGGAATTGAGGTATATTTTTGCGGTTTCGGTTTCAATCGATATGAGCTTCAGATTGGTGGGTAATTTTACTGATTAACGTACCATGGCCAATTTTTGTTCGATGTTCGCGTTTTTGGTGTTTTCTGATAGATCTTGTTTATATCTATGGTGTGTAGTTTGGACATTTTGTATTTTGTTTGTTTCAATAAGTTTTTTACTCACTTGAAGTTGATGCTTTTTGATCTGACAAAGGCGACAAGGGTGGACGGTAGGTTAGGTTTTGGTTAGGCTAGTGTCCAAACCTCGCGTATACCACCGGCAGGCGGAACGGAGCTTATATACTTTGAAAATATGAAAAGAAATGAAAAAAAAAAAAATGAAAAAATAGGCATGGTACGAAAATCAGTAAATTTACTTATTGGTGTAAGCCCATAATTTTAATTTTTGTTGTTGTAGGTATAGTTTTCCAAATGTAGTGTTGTACATGGGCCAAATACAATTGGTGATGTAGAAAATTATTAGTATTTCAATATATATATATATATATATATATATATATATATATATATATATATATATATATATATATATATATATATATATATATATATATATATATATATATATATATATATATATATATATATATATATATATATATATATATATATATATATATATATATATATATATATATATATATATATATATATATATATATATATATATATATATATATATATATATATATATATATATATAGGCCTATATATCGAAAAAATACAAATTCCAAATTGGAATCCATGTAATATTCATAATATACATCACCAGTTGACCGAATATTGGGCACGAAGAAAATTGGTGTACATATCCTTGGTGAATTTACTGGAATATTCGGAATTGACAAAGATAACACAAATAGTCGAATATAGTGCGAAAAAATGTTGATAATAGAATCCATTTTCGATTAGTAAGAGGGGTCCAAAAATATGTTCACTGAATAGCACTCGGTTAAGTAGGAGAATATTGAAAAAAACATTGATGCTATTTCTTCCATATTTGACCTATAGTAAATCTTCTCTCTTGGATAGAATGTTCTGCTTGGATGTCAGTAATCGTACAATTGCAGCCAACCCACTGTGAATGAATTAATAATTTTCATCCAGGTGAATTATTAATTATTATGTTCGTTTCTCAATTGGAATTGAGACAATTAATAAGTAGAGGGTATCATGAACATTTTCTTCTGCTGTCGCTTGCTTCAAGTCTGTCTTTGTCATATTATTTAGTCATTTTCTTGAAGAAAAGTAATCAACACTTCAGCCAATGTCTTGTGTCCCACACAGGTACAATCACAGGTTTATATTCTTTGGTACCACGGTATCGCGAATTTGGAAGAAAATTCCAAGATGTGCTTGGATAGCAGAGTCAAAATTATTATACCCGTGACGGGGGTGCGGGTCCTGCCCCACAGGGAATTTTTTGAAAAATCGTGATTTTTTGGTATCTTCATTTTTGGTATTTTCAGTAGGTCAAAACTTATGCTTTGCTGTTATTGCAATAGTCCTGAAAACAAGTTGAATTTTGGGCCATTTTTTGTAAGTTTCATTCCTACTACAAGCTCATTACTATTGAGAGAATATATTTCGAAATTCGATTTCATTAAACAACAAAATCATAAGAATCTCAATTTTAATTGGGTGTGGCCATCTCAGAATATTTTTGTGTTCCAATTTGTTCCACTGGCACCTGATTCATCAAGGTTATATTCACTAACTATTGAATAGATTTCAATAATATTCGTGAACAAGAAGATCATATTCTTAATAACGAATCATTTTAACATGCTCGGTCATCGTAAGTTTTGATTACTCAAGTTATCATCATTTAGGTGAAACCTTGCACAAGAGTGAAACGTTGAAGTGGATGAACAGTACGAACACATAGAAAGATATTTGCGGGTGACCGTGGCCCATTTTGATACTCATTTTGCCAGCGGCCCACCGGGCATTGCCCGATTGCCCGGTGGCCCAGTCAGGCACTGATGATAGTCATGTGCATGTTATTCTTCAACTCTTTTCCATCCAAAAATGAGAGTATAATTTAGAAATACAATAGAGCTTATGTAGTAATTTTCTCTCTGGTACATATACTAATCAACTTATCAACTTATCTAAATCTAAATCTAACTTATCAAAGGTATTAATACCTTTGATAAGTTTGTTTTTTCGATCCTTTTGACTATGATACCTCATGATGATTAGTTTCTTTAGTACATTTTTCACTTTACATATAAGTTATTGAACTCTGATCTCGGGAAAAACTTACTAGAGTGATTCCACTAACAAAAGAAAGAGAAGAAAAGATTTTTGTAAGAGTTATGCATGTAGGCCTTACATGGTTTATACTTAAATGCAACACTAATACGCTTCAAAGATGTGTTTGTATATTTAAATAGTTACTAATTAGTGATGTAATTAGTGAATGAATGGTAAATATTACACCATACAGAATTCAAAATCAGCTGTAAACATTTCAATTGGTGCTTCAATTGTAACCACAATTGATGTATCTAGTTTTATTCAAAATCATTCAGAACAATAAACGAATTAGGATAGCGGTACATGCATCTTGTATAGCTGCTATGTAAATAATAATGAAATTGAATGTTTTACTGCATTGAAAGTACTTCTTGATTCTCTTCAGCTTCAGTGTTTGGTTGTTGTATTCATTTCGGATTCATGCTCTCTGAGTCGGTGGCTGAATATGTTGTACTTGCAATTAAAGATCTTATTGCAAAAATTACAAGCATACTGCTTCGCTCCTGGTGATAGGAAAATAGTATATTAGTAAATGAATTGCTTGGTAATTTTTTGGTGACTCTACAAAGTACTAAAATTAATTGTTTTCATGTATTCTAGTATCTTACTGTATGTATGTTGTTGTTTAAATAAAATGACTCAGCATATTCTTAGCTATTTTATTTGAACGCTTTTCATTCAAATTTGTGACGACAACACGTGTGTGTTGTCGTGCAGTATTTGAAATATTTTTTTTCTTGTATATTTGTAATTGGGAGAGAAAATACAAAGATTCCAAGTTTTAATCAATGGCAATAATCACAATTAATTTCAGTCACTCTGTAATATACATATCTCGTCAATACTTGTGAGTAGGCCTATAGCAATGAACAATTTTGATATTATTTTGCACGAAGGTATATGCAACTTTTGCTATTGTTTGCATAGTCTAACTATCATTTTAAAAATGTATATTTAAGTCAGATGGCTCTTTTCCCAACTTCATTTCTTCCAAGATGATTTGTTGAAAAATATGTAAAATGCACACCTAGTTAGCTGTTCAAAATGTAAACAGTTTATATGTGTCCACAAAGAGTTTCTTGTTCAAGCCTGTGAATCATAAAGTTTGACTGGGTCATCAGACTGATAAGCTTTTTGTCACATTTCATTCTTATTATTAAACAAATATTGTACAATTAAATAAAGACTCACAATACAATGGTGATCATAAGAAAACTACAAATTGCAAGCTTTCATAATCAGCTAAATGAAGCTTTTTAATCAGCTACCCTAATGCTCAAATACACATTCGGGTAGCTCAGTGGCGGCCCGAAGTGGCCCAAGCAAGCGGGGCCAGATGAGAAAGACACCACCACCCACTCACCCACTGCAGGGGCAGATTCACGTCATATTCATGGGGGGGGGGAGCGATTTCAGTTTGGGAAATAAAATGCCATATGAGAACATGTTGTGCAATGGCCTGTTATCGCGAAGCCGACGAACCGCAGGGGGCAAGGGGGCAAGGCCCCCTTCTGGCCCCGCTAGGAATTTCTCGTTATCACACCTATTTTTTATACGGTTCACCGTGTTTCAGAAGAGGTTTGGATGCCGGAATCATTTTACTCATACGATTGGAAATGGTACCAAAACCAATATTTGTAGCTGCAGGGGCGTTTCGTGTCATTTTAGCGTCCCTGACAAGCACTCAATTGTGCGCCCCCAAAACTAAGTGTGCATATAGAAGGTGAATGCAAGGAGAGGCGAGCCATGCCCGCAGGGGCATTTTTGAATATTACCCATTTTCAATAAGATTCTACGGGCTTCGGGAACTATACGAAATTTCTGGAATTATGGATTCTTTATACTGTGATAACAAGACTTGTTTTGCCAAATTACTGTTTCAAGCGAATAAAACGCTGAATTAATCTGTCATTCAATAGCATTGATATTTGAATAAGAACATTTTTTCCATCCAGTGATGTGACTATGATGGAATTCAGTCTAAGGAATACGATCACTGATAGAAAGTGACAGATGGGTGCCAATGACACCTCTCAAATTTGGCCACTGGGCAGTCGCCCTCTTTGCCCACCCCCAGAAAAGACACTCGTCGTTATTATCATCGTTTATAGAACTCATAATATATCATTCTATATTAAATAATATATAAAAATAATATATAAAAAAGCACGGCACGGTGAATTTGTCTTCGTTGTATTTAATTGAGTAATTGACAATATATTATAATTGCTCTACAGAAAAACAAGAATGTCGTTAGAATTTTCATA
Organism: Brachyptera risi; assembly: GCA_964007535.1. Lineage (NCBI taxonomy): Eukaryota > Metazoa > Arthropoda > Insecta > Plecoptera > Taeniopterygidae > Brachyptera > Brachyptera risi. The sequence continues at coordinate 63,979,061 of OZ023327.1, read as the reverse complement.
TTGGAGCGCGTACGTGAGAAATCCAAATAGACAAATAGACAAATATAATAATGGCAGAAAACAAGAATTTATTATTATCATTATTATTATTTAACTCTTGCAAATGCACATAAATGCGCGGTGGCAAGTTCCCTAAGTACCCCTATCCCACCATCTCCTTAACCCTCTGACGGAATAACTTTAACCTGATTTGGGGGTTGAGACTCATCAGCCCCGCAGGGAGGTTTTTCAGAGAATATGATATTTTAAGCATCCTCAACATATTTTGGAGAAAGATTTTTTCTTTATATTCATATTCAGGGTATACTACAGCTTTGCCTATTCTTTACCTATCCCGAACAAGAGCCCCGCAGGGATTTTTTTCTATATGGCACGGTATTCCAAGTGGTTGTGGTCTTTGAAGTCATTTTGAAAATATATTTTTTGATCGTAAGATATTTCGAACCTTTATCTGATAACTACCCATTCTGAATAGAAGAAACCCTGCAGGGAACTTTTTCATGAATATTGTATTTGAAGTGTTCTTTGAAGTCATTTTAAGACAGTAATGTTCTGTTTGTGAGATATTATATTAACCTTCACCTGATTATCACTCACTTCAAATAGAAGGAGCCCTGCAGAGAAGTTTTCTATAAATATTGTATTTGAATTGTTTTTGAAGTGCTATTTGAAGTCATTTTAGAATGTAATTCTTTGTTTGTGGGATATTTCAAAGTTTTACCTGATAACCACTCACCTCGAATGGAAGCGCCCTGCAGGAGAGTATTTTAAGATTGAAATATTAAATAATTAATTCAAATAATTCAATAATTATTCCTCAACACATTTTCAAAAATGTGGGCCTATTATTTTCATGGAGTACATGCACGAGCATTGCTTACTTTTAACCTAGTTCAAATTTGATGGAAGGAATGATCAATACATTTTACTCCTCATGTAACCCTAACGAATGGCCATGTGTTCGATATAAGCATAGGCCCACTCTCGAGAAATTGTCGATTACTCAGAAACAAAAAACTAGTATCTATCGGGCCATTTTTATTTCCTTCTCCCCTTTACAATCCTTCCCTCACCTTTCCCCTTAACAACATCCACAAGATATGGATGAATTGGACATCTACCTCAACAGGATGACTGAGCGCCTAATGATTTCGTTCAAAATCATAATTATGAGTATATAAAATCAATTTCCCACACATTCCATGTACCTTCTGGAGTCTACGTCTATATTACCGCATACATTCTCATTCGTTTTCAGCTAAAATATGTAGACAAACGACATACATAGCACGATGATAACACATCTTTTAATGCAGTATGGCGATCTACGTCAAAACTCATTGAATAATGTCTGATCAGGTAGGCCCCTCTGGGACCTACGTGATCAGACACCTACCCACCCCTTTCGGGTGGGCCCGAATTTGTCCCGAATTGGATCCGAATTTGTATTGTCAGGCTGCCACTGGGGTAGCTGATTAAAAAGCTTCATTCAGCTGATTATGAACGCTTGCTATTTGTATTTTTCTTATGGTCACCATTGTATTGTGAGTCTTCATTTAACTGTACAATATTTGCTTAATAATAAGAATGAAATGTGGCAAAAAGCTCATCAGTCTGATGACCCAAACTGTATGATTCGCTGCCATCTGGTCTTGAAACATCAGTATAGCACCAACTGAATAAAAATTCTTACTCATATGAGAAGTCATGTGAGTCACCATAGTGGAGGACCTCTTGCTTGTGTAGCTGCATAAATGGCATTCAAATGGCCGTTCATCACTGTGGCACTTAAGATGACTTTTCCGATTGAATTCTGTTGTAAACTTCAAATCACACTTCGGGCAATCGTAAATTCTTATATCGTTATGTACACCATTTTCATGCCGTTTAAGGCCACTCTTCGTGGCACAACTGAAACAAAGTAGCAATTATCAATAAAAAATCATGGGTTAAAACATGTTTTTTCACGATTCTGTTTCTAAATGATTTCAAGAATTTTTCATAAAATATACTATTACATATTGATATTAATTTTTGTATAATTGTAGCAAACTCACCAGTCTAAAAATAGATTTGTAAGACTGTGCTCAGGTACTATTTTGAATATTGTTACTAAGAATTCACCACTGCTCTTAATATTCAGTGTTTGATATAATAATTTACGAGGCTTAATTTAATAATAGATTACATTACATCTACAGAGTTTGAATACTATATCAAACGAATAAAGATGATGCAGTAATTCCAAAGTAACAAGACAAATGCAAAATGTAAATATTGTTCAATTTCGGAAGATTTTCAATATGTTCCACCTATGCAGTATTATAACTTTTATGTCATTTTCTAAACTTCTGAATGATTAAAAGAAGATACTTTTCAGTAGACTTGTATCCACGAAAGATGATGGCCCAAACCAACAGTGTGCTAATAATGAGCGATAGGGGAGACATTTGGCCTTGAGTGTCATCTATCTTGATATTACATGGCTAATTGTCACAAGTTACTTTCATCAGAATATATGCAGACTCATGTTAAATATACTTCTGAGATGGTCAAAGAACCAAGAAGAAGGGCTTAATATTTTCTACCTCTGGCAAGTGGGTTTCGACCTTAGACCCTGTGTGGGTGAAAAATCCTAGATATATTTACATTTTGATTTACAATTATGCTTTCCTGTGCCATGTAAACCAAAGTTCCTAAGTGCTGGATATAATTTCTGTAGATACCGTATCTATGTGATATGTTTAATTTATGTTGTTAACAGTTGAAATAAATACCATTCACAGCTAGCTCACTCTCTTGAAGCGTGTATGGTATTGTTTGCATATAGTTAGTCATAGCATTTTTAAAGACTTACTTTTTTTAAGTTTTATATTTGCCCTATAATAGAACTGATATTATGAGATATATGCAAACATATCAGTTCAAAAAAATGTAATCTGCTAGTATTTGCATATTCTAATTTTAATAATTGCTTTTGAAATCCTTAGTAGACCTCATATTAAAAAATAAAATCATGGGCAGGAGTTATATTGTGATGTGAATGTGATTATGTAAGAGAAGGGTGATGAGTTTTGTAACAAGTTGTGACTTGGAAGGGGAATAGGGTTGAGCTAGGACTATAACTTTAAAATGGAGATAAAGGAAAAGGCTTATTTCTAGTTAGTGCATCCCATGGTGGAATATGCTAGTTCAGTTTGGGATCCTTATAGATTAGGTGAGATAAGGGATGTGGAAAGGGTGCAAGGGATTGCAGTTAGAAGGGTTACAGGTAGGGTTAGGAGGTGGAAATGGGGGGAGAATGAAAGGGGGGAGAGGGTGAGAATATTGGAGAGTCCATCTGAGATGATCCGAGACTTGGGATGGCGGGAATTGGAAATATGGAGAAAGGAGGATCGGATCTGTAATTTCTTCAGGGTAATGGAAGGAGAAGGGGGCTGGGGAGAGTTGAATAGGTTGATTGAAAGGAATGAGTCAGGGTATGGGGGTAGGTGAAGTCATGATAGAGCAGTAGTTATAAAGGGGGCTAGATTAGATGTCGGTAAGTTCTCTTTCTTGAATAGGACAGGTAGGGATTGGAATGGGCTTAGTAGAAGTATACTTGAGGAGGATGAAAAAGGGTTGAAGCTATTCCGTCAGAAGGTTAGGGAGGCGATAGGATAGGATTGATAGGGAACTTGCCACCGCGCATTTATGTGCAACTGCAAGAGTTAATAATAATAATAATAATAATGTTGAGATTGATATAGCATAGTGGATACTGATACAGGTAGATCAGTCCATGAACCCATAGCAGGGTTCGATTCCTGCCATGGTCCACCTACTTGACAAATTTTTCATGGCTTCCCACTGACTGTCGTTAAAGTGAATACTGGGATGATTCCGTAAAAGCAGGCCACGAATGCTCCCTAACCATTGTCCCATAAAATGAAATAAAAATCCGTCTCATTTTCCCATAATTTCATTCACTATTCTTCAACACCAATTGATCTTGGTCATCATTACAGTGCATTTTTAAAGCCAGTATTAGTACATTTAGTAGATACGTAGATTAAAGTAACATTTGCACCAACCTGTAAGAGCACTGTTGGCAGCGGAATGGGTAATTCTTGGTGTGGGTACACTCATGGCGAGTCAGATGTGACTTAGCTTTAAACTCTTTGAAACAGAATTTACAAATGCCAACAAACTTCTTACGCCCATTGGGGACCATCCTGTCATTCACCTTGTTGGTACAATCAGTAGATGCCGCCAGTCCACCAATGCTGCAATTCGTATCACCAATTTACTAGTTACTCAACCAAAGTCCATGTGATCATAGGGTTGGACAAGGGTTGCTTTATTCAATGTCAATATGTGGCACCGATTAATTGAGTTTTTTATGATAACCGATTTTAATATGACTGAAAATAATCGATCATTTAAATAAATGGAAAAATAATCATTGAAAATGACAGTGAAAAGATAATTGAATGAATGTTCACAATATGCATCTAAACAATTATGTGAATATAAAAATAAAAATATAGTGAACACCTACAAGTGCAGGTATGCTACAGTGATACCATTCACCTAGCATTCCTGTTGGAAACAAGTATACAACTTTTGAACAGGAATTTCAAAACATTGGTGAAGGATCGAATGAATAAAACTCGTTGATCAATTGATCAATGGCTGATACAGCTCAATTAGTGATCTATTGGCTAACAGTCTGATAATTGACAGCCCCTATAATGATCCTGATTGAAATAATTTGATCTCGTTGAAGTTAACTGAACTGTAAACACAAGCAGTAGGCCCACGGTATTTTTTCAAAAATATTATTTGCATCTATGTGTACTGATGATAATTTTTTGGACATAAATATAATACATGTATATTTTACTGTATAGAAATTGTCAAACTAAAGATAAAGTGTTAAAGGTAAAATCACTGGACTAAATATTTCAATGTTCATCATCTAAAATATGTATAAAAGATCCTCGAATAATAAATAGCAAATTAGGGTCTTTTGATATTTGAATACGTAACCAAGAGAATGCTTAAATACATGTATAAGTTTCATCAAAATTTTTCCTTCTGTTTGCATCTATGTGGATATTTAAATATGCAATTGATAATTATTAAATAATACAAACTGTTCATACCTTTGTGACTTATTTCAAATCACTGTGCATACATTTCCGAATAATACATAGTCTAAACTTGAACAAATATAGTTTGTAACCTGCTTCTTCAATACCGGTATTAAAACAGTAAAGGGCACGAAACCTCACCTCCATTCTGTCTATTGGTTGTGTCTGAATTGTCATTTACCCTCTTAGGTTTATGTTTAGTATCTGTAAAACTGAACGAATATATAATTTTGAATGATTATCATTTTGAACCTTGAAAGGAGATTGAACTTCTGACAATTAAAAGAAACAATCTGAAATTCATGACAGCTCTATTGTCTTTTAGATAGATAGCCAGTTCAAATCTCATGTAGGCTCCATAAATTCAAATAATGAAATAAGATTTTCTATTTGCTATAATGTGTAATCAATTACGTCAAACACAATGAAAAAGTGTTATGATGCCAACCCTCTTGTAGAAGTTAATCTTTACAAAATATTATCAATCTGTATATTGTTGACGATTGAAAAACAAAAATAATCTTTTGAGGATCCAGTCCTCAACACTAACGATTTGAACTGTTGGAAATGAAGATTCTCAAATAAGGGTTTAAAAGGGGAATCTCACTGCATGAGAGAAGAACCCTCCATCCAGGAAAACAATACATACAGGAAAATTCAATATTGGTTATGTGGCATTGTGGTAGCCCAAATAAACTATTTAAGTAGTGAAACTAGAGATTCAGGAATTATGTGTCAAGGTTTCAATGTATTATCAGGGGCAAGTCCCATTATAAGTCTGATCCATTCCATTGTATTATCTGGCAAAATCTCATTAAATTACTATTGCAATTTCCATGCAAAACATTGTTTATTCACTGCGTATACGAACCTTTTATTATTCACGAGGATATAATTCCATTTAAAACCTTCGCAGTAAAACCTACTGACTTTTTTGACAGCCATCATGTTGCCTTCAATTTGTGTGATGCCCAACTTCTCCGTAGCTTCTTCTTTGTCAATAGCCTCGTCGTTGGCTATGAATTTGTCTTTATCTATGCCCTCCATTCCCGATGTTTTCAACGGAGTACTCATTCTCATCCCCCATCCTAATCTGTCCATCTCCATCTTAATGTGTACTTCATTTTTGAAGTTCTCCGACACTTTAATTGGCACTATCGTCTTGATGCCCTCCATCATCCTGATCGCTTTCATCATCCTATTGTTCCCTTCTATGATCCTATTGTTCTCTTCGGTCTTGTCAACCTTCTCCAAACTATCCTTCACTGCCAGGTTGATTAAAGTGTTGGTCAACTCGTTGAAATTCTCATGACATTCCTCAAGAATCTACAAGAAAAAAGAAATAGTGTTTAAAGCAGCTAATGTGTCGCTATAAAAGAGTCAGTATGTCGACTTATATATTTTGCTCATATCTGTATTGAGAATCTACTTGTATTGTGAGTGTTTTGATAAGTTCCAAGAATAAAAAGATAGAACATTAGTTTTACTTTCTCTCATCAAAATCTAAATGTAATGTAATTCAATTATGATTAGATTCTCTAGCCTCGTTTTTGCATTACATCATGTCCATCAGTTTTTTGGTGATAACTTTTGAAAGGTAAATATCGAAATTCTAACACAAGTAGAACACAGATATTATTTATATCTTTAAGATGGTATACGTAAATACTGTTCATTTCATATCACACAATTTTTCACTGGTATACATCTAAAAATAATAAAGACAAAATTTGCTGTACCGGTATATATGTGTCAATTATTGTGCGATACAAGTTGAATATCTTTTTACTTACAGTATATCATCTTCAAAGTATTAAAAATATATTTCTTCTTCCTGTATTGAAATTTTTATATCTTATACCTTTCAAAATCAAAAAATATTATTTTTATGAATGGTTCCCATGTTCTTTTATGTTGTAAATAAAACCTGATTCTTACAACAAAAATTAGAATTTTTATGTGGTAGTTTGCTGGATTTTTAAAATTCACATTAGGTAGCACGAAGCTTCGTCAGGTGGTACAATGGTTTTCACGATGAAAGCAATGTTATCTCTATCTAATTATAACAAGTATTCTTGTGTTCCAGTTTCTTAATTTTTGCGCTGTTACCTTCAAATCAAAGCTAAGAATAGCTTTGAAAGTTTGAAACATTTTTGTAACAATCATATCTAGGTAGAGTTTTATCACGGGTCTTTCAAATAAAAATCACTACCTATATAGATTGAAGTAATTGAAATTCAATCACTTATCAGTTATCATTAATAAGCTACTCTTCCATTATTTTCAATATTTTTCTGCTGTAGTGTACGAAAAATTCAATTTCATTTATTGGAACAATTTGGGTATTTGTTTGTGTGATTTTAATCAATTGTTGAAAGCCCATCTTGACAGAGAAACCAACTGAATTCAACTTTGTTTGAATTGCTTAATTTAATTAAGTGATGAAATGCTATTGGGGAATTTCCAAATGTTGATAATTTACAATTTTTCTTGAACTGGTAATTTGCGTGATGAAATACAATTAGAAAATTATGATAATTCACAAAAGAATACAAATAATTGATTGAATTTGATGACATAAGGGGCCCATTTTAAATATACTCTACAAGAGGTCGGGCTGGTTGGCAATCATGTTCTTGGATTTAACGCTCAAGAATAATGTGTATAGAGGCCAGGAGGTGTATTGGTGGAGGGTGTTAGGGGAGAGGGGGAATATGTAGACTGTGTTGCTGTTAAGTTAATTTGATTGTCTACTGCACCTGCAAATTTTTCCGCTTCAAAATTACTGAGCACTGCCTAATTTTCAGGAAATTGCCAAATAATCTAACAATATCAAGAATAATGCTAACTTTGAAACTTTAAGGTAAAATCAACAAATTTGTTCAATGTAAAATGTAATTATTATTTTACTATTTGATATCAACATACCAGTAATTACCTGATGAAAAGAATTGTATCACTTGTTTATTTCATTTAGAATATATTTTAAATTGTACACATGCTTGAAGCAAACAGTTAGATGAATTAAAATGATAATTTTATGATATATGAAGGTATACAGTACTTCCATGATATCACATTAAAAAATGAAAAATTCAATTTTCAAGTTACCGTGAATTATTTCTAATAATTGAATGATTCGCTGTAAGAAACAAGACTACGCATATGACTATTTCTGTATTCCAACGTGCAAGTGAAAGTACGAGAACTTTCAGTATTTCACTTGTTTTTCAAATTTTCTTCTATCATTTCTACTTTTATTTTTCTGCTCGTTCTGTCTACTTACTCGATAAAATACAGACCAAATCTTTATGTAACCTGGTTGTTCTCTGCGCTCACATATTTGTTAAAAAGTAACATTAGTAGGTTGTAAGAGAGGAGAGGAAAGTTAGTAGTACTCTCCTGGGCATACTGCCCAGATGGCGGGGTGGCGATTGCTGCCGATGGGCCCAACCCTATACTATTCGACTCAGTTGAGGGCCCCCAAACTGTAGCTAATGGAAGATTGGAGTAGACAGATTATAGTTTCCAAATTATAATATGATATTATTTAGAAATTAATATAATTCATTTAGTTTTGGCAATTTAAATATGACTTTGACTAATTGATACTACATTCCCGCACAGATCATGTCTTGATGGATTTAAGTTTGAAATGTTATTTTATTGCTCAGCTGTACAATTTTTGCAGGGATGAATAATTGATGTTTTCATTTTTCTCACCGGGCCCCTATTTTTAATCACCACCTGAGCCCTTTACACTCAGTTCACCCATAGACAAGGAAGAGAGTGCACACGTATTGAGATCATATATGCGTGAGTAGGATAGTTCCATTGGTGAGGCCAATTATGAAAATGTGAAAGAACATCTTCTATCAAAGCTATATATTTATGTAAAATGTACGTGGTTAGGTAGAAGGTAAGGTTCGTAACCTCAAAACCTTGTCTGTTTTATGCATTGTTATCTCAATGTGAGCACTTTATTAGTTGAAACATAAACAAGATATGTGTCAAAAACAAATTCATTTACACATTCACATTCAAATGCTAAAATAATAATAGGATTGATGAAAAAGATTAATCTGCATTAAATTGGTGCATAATCACATAATTGGGGTCGTAAGATTACCATTGTGGTATCCCGTTCGAACGATCCTACTTCTCATCCTCAGCCTTAATTGGAGAACAAATATTTTGTATCAAGTTTCGATGTTGATCAAATATATATATATATATATATATATATATATATATATATATATATATATATATATATATATATATATATATATATATACTCGTGGCAATGCTCCTGAAGGCAAGAAAGCCAATAACGTTCATAATCACAAACCGGTAATACATGGACATTTTTGAAATTCAAAGCAATTGAAAGTGATTTGATGGGATCTTAAGAATTATGAGGGTACAAGAAGAGTAATCCTGTATCAAAAATTATTGAAGGTACTTTGATATCATTTCAATGTTTCCTGCATTGTGGTGCATTAGTTATGGCCCACTGGGTCGGCCTGCGTACTTTATTTGCACATTGTGATTTTCTCATAATCGGAATCAACATACTATAGTTTACCATCTACTTTGTTTTGTATTAACAACTTACGTCACAAGTATCTAGTTCCAAACCGTAATGGTAAGGATGAATCTTGAGGACATCCTGAGGTACAGCTAATGGATCATCAGTTTCTTGTTGATCCTCACTTTCCATTTGTTGTGGCATTGGAGGTGGGAGGCCTGTATAAGAAGTACGAGTTTGTTAAAAAAATACACATTCTATGTCGTGCTAGGAGACTTTTTAATCAGCAGTGCCACTAATTACTGAAGGTTTTTATTCTTAATTTATTTCTTCAAAATGCATTGTGGATGACAACAAACGTTCCTAAGAACTAATTGTGCAGTGGTGGGAAGGAGTTCATTCATTTATTATTTATGGACACACCTTTTCAAAATGATACAAATATAAGTTTTACATGCAATTAGATACATGGTATATAAATTGTACAACTAGTCAAACGCAACATAAGCGTTGTAAGATGAGCAAGATATGTGATTAGATTTAATAGTCGTTGAAGTATTTTTACCCTTGCTACTTTATCTACTCTGGTATTCTACACACCTTGATGCATATAAAGAAGACTTCATTGTTGGGCAAACATCGAATCTAGAAAGCAGTGAATCTTGGCAACTTGAATCTGCTAACCAATTTCTATAATATATTTGGTGAATAAAATCAGTTAATTTATATATTTTCTTCAAAATGGCTGATTTGAATTGAATACAAAATCGTGATAATGTGTATCATTCATGTATACACATTCAAAGAAAATTTCATTCCATTTGGAAAGATTTTATTTTTCAGATTTTCTTGCCCAGCCTAATCTTATGAGGTTTATAGAAATTTTGAGATGATATTTCTCAAAATCGGTCCGACCGATTCATATCAAAAACTATACAGTTCCAAGTTGGATAAGTTTGCGTGTACAAAAAAAGTTTCATGTCGATCGGTCAATCCCTGCGACCTGTGGAGTGCCCACAAACAAAAAAAACAAAAAAAACACACAGACAAAGCGCTATAAGAGTGGGATGGAGACTTTGCTATGCTCATCTAATTAGAAGGAAGTTGGAAGACAAAACTGATATGGTAGATAGATAATATAGATGTGTTCCTGATTGATTATCGAATTGCCAAGGACCCCCACCAAAAGTTGGATTATACGTGGGTACGAATAAGCAGGTCATAATGAATCTCTGAAGTGATGATAAGTGGAAGGACTTTCATAAAACCCACGTCTTATGAGAGAATCGAACCCACAACCAACGGTAAATTCTGTTTCAAAGCTGAGGCCTTAATTGACTGAGATAAGGAAGAGCAGCCTCTGTGGTTTCTATCCTCTTTAACATGTACAGGCAAAAGTATGGTAGGAGTTACTATGGATTGAGGATCAGTTGGTTAGAATCCCCAATGAAATGCCTTGTAGAAACACTCCTGACTTCGAACAAGAACTGGTAGCTGCCTATAACACTGCGTATTTTACTACCACGGGTAGGGTGACCATATTTGAAGAAGGAAAATCTGGGAAAATGCTAAGAAGTTCAAAGCCGAGATCATTTCACGCCAAATTATGAGGGTAAAAGAGGAAATCAGGGGCTATAACTTCTTTTTCTTCTTGAGTGGTCCTCATAATTAACCCTGGGTGGGTCTTGGCTGCGACAACTATCTGCCTCCATGTTTAACAGAGCTGGGCCTCTAAAATCCAATTCTGGACTCCTAGACTCTGCAGGTCTCTCTGTGTGTTGTTCTGCCACCTGATGCAGGGTCTTCCGTGCGGTCTGGAGCCAGCCGGTCTTTCGAAAAGAGCTCGATGGATCAGTCGATCCTCTTGCGCACAAACAATGTGGCCAGCCCACCTCAACCGGCCTCTGAGCCTTCACCCATCGCACCAGGTTCTTCGGACCATAGAGCTCTTCCAGCTCGGCGTTAGTTGTTACCCGCCACTGTCCCTTCCCAGCGTCCACAGTCAGGTCAAACACCTTCCTTAAGACCTTTCTCTTGAAGACTAGGTGGGCTCTCTCCTCCGCCTTGTACATGGTCCATGTTTCACACGCATACGTCGCCACGTGGCGAACCAAAGTGCGGTAGAACTGAAGTTTTGTAGCTCTGGAGAGGTCGCATGATCTGAATGGCAGCATTAGACTGTAGAGGCATCTGCTGGTAGCCTGGATACGGGCATTGATCTCGGCTCTCACTGTGATGTCGGACGTGATGGTCGTGCTCAGGTATTTAAATTAGTCCACCCTTTCAAAATTGTAGTCGTTCATGTATACATTCTGATCTATGTGTAGACACCCTTCTCTGCTCTCCACTATATATTCGGTCTTGTCCTCATTGATGAGCAGACCCACATGCTGTGCCGACCTTTCAAATGCCAGAAACATAAAATGTACATTATGGGTAGTTCTACCGACAACGCCAACATCATCAACGTAGGCAAATTCGCCCTTCAAATTCAGCTTCGGCCCATTAACAGCAAGACTTGGTTGAGGTAGTGGCTAACATCGGCGAGCACACCATTCCAGTGCAAGGTGAAAGAACCAACAGGACAGTGGATCTCTTTGTCTCAGCCCAGTCGAGATCTCAAACCCACTCGATAGCTGTCCACCTACTCGTACTTAGTACAAGACTTCTCCACGCACATCTGAGATAGGGATACCAGCTTTTCTGTAAATCCAAATTCCTTCATGACGTTCCAGAGTGCCACTCCACAAACACTATCGTAGGCCTGTTGAAAGTCCACAAAGGGTTGGTGAACTGCAACGTTGAACTCCCAACACTTCTCGAGAATCTGTTGCAAAGCAAAGATCTGCTCCACAGTGATCCTCATTTTACTGAACTCACACTGGTAATCGCCTACCACCTCTTCCGCCAGAGGTGTAAGCCGATTCAAGAGTACCACAGAAAAAGGATATGCTAAGCAAGGCAATTCCTCAATAGTTCCTGCAATCTAGTTTACGTCTTTTCTTATGTGTGGGGCAAATGATGCTATAAAGGGGCTATAGCCCTTGGCTAATTTTTTTTAATGTGAAGTTGTAAGCTGTTTTTTTTTTAATACTTTAAAATTATGAATACTTCAGACTTTTTCCTCACAGTGATTGTGTAGGTTTACAACTTAGTTCATACACGTCAATGATATGACGTATACGTAATTTATTTAAAGTAAAATTTGAAAAGTGATTCAATGTATACCTATTGCAGCTTTTTCAAGTACCATATGACAATAATTCTGATTGTAAATTACAGTTTCAAATACAGCTTTTTTACCCTCATGATTATACGTAAAAACTTGCTCACACTACACAGACACTACATATTACATATTACAACACAGAGTGGACAAGGCAAAGAAATTGGAGTGAAATGTGAGGCACACAATGATTAGATTCTGGACAGGTTTCTACAAAAATACTTGTGTATACTTTCAATTTCAGGTTTCAAAATTCGGGATAAAAATACATAACATATAAGGATTAAGGAGAATGTTATGTTGAAGCAATGCCCACAAAAGGCACAACAAAATTCATATAGACCTATATTTCTGCGATTTTATAAAATCGAGTAGATTGTCTTGAGAGGATTTTTCGGGCCGCCGGGACTGAAAGCTCAAAACAAGGACATTTCCGGAAAATTGTGATGTCTGGTCATCCTAAACACAGGCCATCTGAGCGTAGTCTAAAGTTATTAAAATAGTCGAGTGGTTGCGTAGATCGAAGAAACTTGTGGTCATCGCTGAGTGGTTGTGACGTGGCCGTTCGCAGAGAAGCACATATCAAACGTAGGTATTTAGTCATAGATATTGTTCACGTTGAGTTGAGAGGAGGAACATGGTGAGTTGGAGGAGTGGCCAAGGGATGAGAGAGGTAGTTCCATCGTGAAGTGGCTGGTGGCAAATTCAAGGCTTGTACAATAATACCCAAACAAACGTGGTAGTAGAGGCAATCCTTCTAAACCATTCTAATCAACTTGATCATATCCCTTTAAGTTAATTAATTACCGGTACCTTAAAAGTCCAACAAATTTATAGGTCTAGAAGGAGAATTAATTAATAAGTGAAACAAAATTATACATTATGAGAAAGCTGACGATACACATACTTGTATCATGTACCAGTCAATGGGATGAAACTGAATACAAATACAAGTTAGATGAGCTCAAGTAAAGACTTCCATTTGGTCCATATTGGTTCTTTTTCTGTTGATTTTCTTGTTGTTGATTTTCTGCTCGCTCCACAGTTTGCAAGGCGAAACTGAACCATAATTCTTCTTCTAGACCTAACTTATATTTTTCTACCTTAGAGCTTTATAGTTTCAGGTAACAATTGATCTGGTATATTTAGTGACTTTGATGGTTGGCATTTTAAAAATAGCCATGAGTAAAACATGTCAAAAAGGGGGAAATACCTTCACCTGAATAGATTCAAATTTTTAGAAGTTGTAAGAAAGCCCATTTGTTTGTTTGTTTTTTGCAAGCCGCAAAATTGCGAAATGTTGTGTATGATGATGAAACAACAATATAAGCACGTTTCAATAAATTCTCAATTAATAAGTATAATTACCAAGGGGCGAAAATACGCGAAATATGGCTAAATACACTTGTAACACCGAATCTAGCTTGAAACTGCAAAACATTCCACGAAAAACACATTTTTCAAATGTTTTATTTTGAAAAATCATGATTTTCCCAAATTCCATCAATTAGATTTGACTCGTGAGCTGTTCGCTGCTTGATGGGCGTGCGTGCCATCGGCCTATATGCGCTTGTGTTGTGTATGCGGTCTGACCTTGACGACCGTGAGATTATGATCAGCTCGAAACATTCGTTCTGCTAAGCCAACGGCCACTCGGGACAGCCAAGCGCCATTGGAAGTGAGCCATTTGACGATCGAGCGTTATCAAAGCTAGCCGAGTACCGTACCACAATCAGTGAGGAAATCGCGACAAGGATCCTATTGACGGTTTCTCACTCGTACTTTCGGCCGCTCGCAAAGCTTTCTCCGGTGTGCAATACGAAATTGACTGAATTCTAACCGGGAAGAGTGATGATTTACGTTGGAGAGGTGTGTTTTGGATAATCCAAATTTTTATGGATTGAAATCATTTTTTGGGGCTCCCTTCCATTTCGGATTAATGATGGTTTACTTGTAAACTGTGTAGGCCTACTTATAAACTTGTTTACTGCTTTTCCTATTAAAACTTCATAAAACGTCATTTCCAAATGACATTAGGCCAGAAAAAACATTGCACCGCCAAACACCGAAATTTGCAAATACAGATGCGATAAACACGAAATCATAGCACCATTTCCAAACACCTCTACCGATAAGTGACCATTTATCGTGCAGATAATACTCGGATAGCCAATCATAATGACAAGAAGAAAGCAGAATAACATACAACTGGTAGGGCAGGGGAGGCACTTTAGTCACATTGGGAATTTTCTGCATCTTCTTAGTTTCCCCACCAACAGCTAGGTTGTACGAGGGTACGAATGAGCAGGTGATTATGAAATTGTGAAGTGTTGATTAGTGAAAGGGCGATTACAAAAACCCATGCCTTATGTGGGACTCGAACCCACGCCTAACGGTCTCTTCAGTTTCTGAAGCGGTGCCTCAGCTGACCGAGCTACCAAGGGTGGCCTTCAAATGTTAGTCAACATTTATTGGTAGACTGAAACAACTTGAAATTAGGACAAGATATTTTTGAAAACTCCAAACACTACACGTTCTTCAGAATTTGAAATAGTGTATTCTTTGAATTTCAGTCAATTCTCGTTCTTCTTATTCCTAATTTGTACTCAGTATTAAAAACTCAACAATGGTGCGTCTGGTTAACTCTTCCCAGGATGTTTACTCAAAACAATGACAGTCCCGGTTAATTTAGGTCTAATAGTCACCTTATGTGAGGTGCACTGATTATCTTGCTCACCTAACAATGCATATGCTGCACTTGCCTAGTTATGAATTAGGCCTATTAAAGTATGAATGTCAGATGAATATTCAGGTATGTGATCCTCGTAGGCTTACTTCATAGGCCTAGAGAGTTATAAGGTATGTAGACCTAGAATCTGACCGATATTTCATTTCTGTGAATAACTAACTAATAGGCCCAAGTTTAGGTAGATAGTTTCACTATCATATTTTGTCTTACCATTATTATCACTTTCCATTTCCATCTTGATTATTGAATTAAGTTTATCCAAACCTGCACATGCAGAGTACGTGATGATGGTGTTGTGACTAGATTAATTCTTACTGGTGTTGTTGATACACTGCACTTCACTATCAACTTGTCTTGTAGGTGCTTTTGAATTTCAAACTACTCATGACTCAAGAGAAGTATTTCTTAATATTTCTTCATTATACAAAACAAAAATACACTCTATGTTTATTATTAGTATTATTAATAATGTATTTTTTCAAATTGTATTTTACATTCTCCCAATTCGTATTTTAATATGATTAACATGATATTGATATGATTTTAACATGTGATTTTTATTTCCATGCCAAATGACGATGGAATTAACTAATAAAATGAATTTCATGAATTGTCAAAATCAACAGATTTAAAGAATTTATGAAGTTATAGGCCTATCATTGAATCTTAACTTCGAACTTCTTAGCATTGTCTCGTTTTTTTTTGTTATTTTAAATATAGGCTTCTGTCAAATTAGAAATGACAAACAGTAGTTACCATAGCAACACAGCGAACTGGCGGACTACTAAACATTCTGATTGGTCAATTCCAATTGTCAAACCAAATTGTGACATTGTTGTCTGTCTCTTGCAACAATGGGTGACGTAACTTGATAGAAATAGAAGCGTATTCGCAATTAAAAGCAAAGTGGCTGACTTATGGTGGCATTTTAGTGAACTGGGCGCATCGAATTGCCTCCGGACGGCCATTTTGACGTTTCACCCACGGTGAAACGTGTGTCGCCTCTGGACACTTGTTCTCGAGATTGTGAGATTATGAGATGAGATCATTTAGGTGGAATTCTGGTAATCTCACTGAAAATGCTATGCAAATACCGTAGCATAATAATCTCATCTCATAAAATCTCATAACCTCATCTCATCTCATAATCTCATAATCTCGAGAACAAGGGTCCAACTGGATCATTTTTAAACGCGAATAGTCATCCAAGCATTTCATCACATTACAAACTTTGATCAATGCAAAGGTAGAGTTATTTACCTTAAAACCTTATACCCTTCTTCACTTTATAACATCATCAGTTGCATTCGCACTCATATTAGGGATACATTCATTAGACAGAAAGAAAAAATCATAATGGATGAATGACTAACATGCTGCAGTTGCTGCTTCTTTTTTCATTATCCTCATGAAATTCCTTAATTTCACTGTTTTGATATTAATTCTGACCAATATTTGAAATTTTATTGATATCACCTCGTTGGTCCAAACTTGTTAAGTTTGTATTCGAAGATAATGTATTTATATTCAAAGTCTTACATAATTTTGAAAACGTTCAATTGTGTCTAACAATGTGTTGCGATTGTACTACTTGCAAACTGCCCTACCAGTCAACTGCGCTACCTAAATTTAATATCTTATAATTAATTATTCTCCATTAATTTCAACTAGCCTATACCAGAAAGCTGTACTACTAGAATTATATCAACCAAAATAAAATTATAATATATTCTTTGTAGGACCAAGTGATGCACCTGAAAACTCACCTATCAGACTTGAATATCAGTATTAAATTATATCATCATTAAAGGTTATTATTTCCTTATGGATAGGTTAGTTTTCGGGATGAACAGTTTTCTGGTAGGTCATCTTGTCAAATAGGATAGTTTTCTAGGGAGATAGTTGCCAATATCACGATTGAATCATATTATTTTTATTGTTATTGAATTGAATATTTCCTTTTGAGTGAGCAGTTTTCGGATATAGAACAGTTTTTAGTCAGGGCAACTGCCAAAATCAATATAAAATCATATCATTTTAATTATTATTGAATGTAGTTATTTCCTTATGTGAAGGTCAGATTTTGGGTACAACATTTATCTGATAGGGCAATTGCCAATATCAATATCAAATTATATTATTCTTATTATTTTAAAATATAATTATTTCCTTACAGATGGATCAGTTTTCGGGTAGACACAATTTTCTGGTTGCTTAGTTGCTAATATCAATTCATTCAGTTATATTACTGACATTATCAAAGATAGAATAATAGAGCCACCAACCATAACCTCATATAATAAACAGGAGAAAAGATTTTCAATCCCTCATTAATTTAATAAAATCCCCTCCGAATTTTCAAGTTTCCAAAAAATGATTTGAGTAAAAACAAAATTAAGGAAATAAATATTATTTGACATTATTTTTGACGAAGTTTAACATGATATTTTGCTGTTTAGTCAATGCAATTTTGCTGTTTTGCTCAATTTATTGAGGAATAAACTATTAGGTAAATTTGATTATATTTTTGACCATATATGTATATATATATATATATATATATATATATATATATATATATATATATATATATATATATATATATATATATATATACACATATATATATATATATATATATATATATATATATATATATATATATATATATATATATATATATATATATATATATATATATATATATATATATGTGTGTGTGTGTGTGTGTTATTTTTTTTTGTGTATTTGAGTATATAATTTCATCCAGACAACTTAATTTAAGAGTATTCCTCTTGTATTATAAATGTCAATAGACCCGTAGACAAATCAAATTTCTTGAATTTGCGACTCTATAAAATATAAACTTATATGTCTCTTATTTGATAATGAAAGAACTGAAAAAAGAACTGGAAAAGAATTCATTATTTTTATTATTATCATTATTATTAATACAAAATACAAAATGAACGCGTTCCTTATTATTTTGAGTGAACTTGAGAAGATTCGAGTTGGTGAGTATAGGTATAGCATACAAATATTGATTATCTGTTTAATTACATTCCAGTGTTTAAAATTATAAATTTGTTAAAATAAACAATATCAAATCAAATGTACATTTATTCACTGATGTGAGCTTTAGCGTGAAGGTTACCTATAGTGCAACTCATATGCCACCTCTTATTTTGTGTGTGTGTGTGTGTGTATGTGTGTGTGTCTGTGTGGGTGCTGCGCAAATTAGACGGTTAGTTTCATCAACGTGATTTTTTTTGTGTACACGCAGACTTATCCAACTTGAAACTGTATAGTACTATTTCTCAGAAAACTCGGTTCAAAATTTTGAAAAACTCTAGGAAAAATGGAAAAAGAAAATCCCTCGGAGACATTTTCACTACTCAATTTGACCTCATCAGTGATACGGATGTTCTCATTAAATGTTCACATAAATCGAAATCAAAAGAAAATACTTGAAAATGTATTCTTTGTGGATCAAATATCTACTTAAATGATGATAAGAACGTATAAAGGTACAAGTATTTCAATGAAAACAACACTTTTATAATAGAGACTTGAATTAGGCGTGCATATGAGTCGATTTAGCAAAATATCTGTGTTTTGGTGATCATTTTGATCGGCGTGAGGTATGTAAATTTTAATGCAGGATAAACGAAGATATTTTCAATACCATCAAAATACTGCGAAACAAAATAAGCAACCTTTATTGCATTCGAACATTTATACAGGTATACAGCTTGGGTATACAGCTTGGGTATACAGCTTGGGTATACAGCTTGGGTTTACAGCTTGGTATACAGCTTGGGTATACAGCTGAAACGTGTCTTTTAGCTCATCTTATCAGCGATGGACTAAACACATTGATATTTTTGAAATGCAGAACTCACATTAAAGATAATACAGAGAGGAAATGGAATAACATGCAAGTGTTATAAATAATGTATTCATTTTTCGATTGATGACTGCAGATGGGTGGGGCTTAGCAGTCGGTCAGTCAGATCTATATCATTTGTGGTCATTTAGTGATACTCTGATTGAATATGTCAATTTTACAATAGTTTGAGCAGCCTACTTAATTGGATGCTATATTTTGTGATCTCAGGGGGGCGGGAAACAAAAGTAATTCGTCATGACAATCGCATTCTTTGTCCGCTAATGCGTTTTCTTCTCTTATCAATTTCGTCATTGACATTAACATACATTTTGTAAACACTAATTTTATTAAAGTCGAGTCATGTGCAACTTTATTGCCTTCTGTTGGGTTGAAATAACCTCCATTATAATTATGATTGAACACAGGTTTCAGCTTAACAATCATTAAAAAATGAGCCTCACTTTGGAA
>OZ023327.1:63929063-63951563 GCA_964007535.1 Brachyptera risi | reverse complement strand
CCAGTCTCTCCTACTCTATATGCCTTGACACCCTCACAATTCACTTACTTCCGTCAGAATACACGCCAAGGTATGCTGCATATGCTTCTAAGATGGTTAAAGGACAATAAATGGGTTCAAATGGGTTTTCTGCGTACGTTGACTGAGGGTTTGCCCCAGACTTTGTTTCTACGAGAAACTCTAGATATATATTACATTGTAATTTACAATCTTGTGTTTTCCTCCCACTCAAATCAAGGTTCCTACGCGCCTGTTCATCAAAATCGAATATTGTTATGTGGCATGACTAATTAGCCTGAAATTGGTAGAGTGAACTTTACCCCAATTTGTTCCTGTTGATTGCAGTTAGGTTGGTGAAAATAGAGATAGCTTCTCAGAAATCAACCAATATGGGTAACTAGTGATAATCAAACAATGAGAATGCAGTAAGTGTGTGATGCCTCAGCTGCCACCCGTTTCCAATCTCGATCTTCAACCGTTGATTGATCTTCGACATTTTTACTTTTAAAAATATTTTTATTTGTATTTTTTCACTCATTCCTGATTGACTACTTCGGTTTTACTGCGCATAACTGACATCTATCAAGGTGTCGTCAATTGTCGTTAAATCATGGCATGTGTTCACTATACACATAGTTGACCGTCCAGCAGGGCCGGCTCTTGATATTTTTGCGCCCTGGGCAGGGCAGATCCAGGTCACATTCATGGTGGGTGGGTGTGGGGGGGGGGGGGGGTTCAGTTTGAAACAGAAATAACCATATGAGGACAGTTGTGTGCAACGGCTTGTTATTGCGAAGCCGGCAACCCGCGGGGGGCAAGGGGGGAAGCCCCCCTTCTGGCCCCACAGGGAATTTTTTCAGATTACACTCAATCTAAATACAGTTTAGACTTTAGAGTGTTTTAGATGAGGTTCAGATGCCAAAATCATTCGACTTATGCAATTAAAAATGACGCCCAAACCAATATTTGTAGCTGCAAGGCCATTTCATATCATTTCAGCACCTCATAAGGCAAGCAGTCAATTGTGAACCCCCAAACCTGAGTGTCCATATCAAAGGTGAATGCAAGGAAGAAAGAAAGAAAGAAAGGAAGAAGGAGAAGGAGAGGGTGCACATGAAGGAGGAGGAGGAGGAGGATGCCCCACAGGGAAATTTTCAAAAATTCACTTTTGATAGTACGATTTTACGGGTTTCAGGAACTACAGGAAATTCCTGGAATACATGGATTTCAACAAGACTAATTTTTCCAAATTGCTGTTCCAAGCAATTGAAACACTGAATTAATTTATCATTCAATAACAGTGATATTTGAATGTGAGAACATTTACTCCATCCAGTGACGTATAAATGAAACTACATTCGATAAATCGAATTTGTGAAACGCCTATCTTGCGGTGAAATAAAGAAAAACTACGAAAAACTACTAATTTTTGCGCCCATGGAAATGTTGCGCCCTGGGCAGCCGCCCAGGTCGCCCAGCCCACGAGCCGGCCCTGCCGTCCAGTATGGTTGAGCTTGCCACTCGATGATTGTGATTACTTAAGTTGAACGTATGTATCATGCTATGGCTTGATTTGTTTATCATTTTTTTTTTCATAACATCAAATAATAATTCCATCATATTTGTTATCTTCCGGAGTGAACAGAATTGTAACTGTGGAAAACATCATATTAAAAATAATACATGAAATTGTATTTGAAACAATTGATTTATAAGTCATGTGGATTGATTCCTATTAATTAATACTGATTATATATTTATGTACATCACGCAAAGATTACAGGATCTGTTACCCAAAGTCTTGAAAATCACATGATTTTCTAAATTGAAGTATATCATTCTAGACGAAAAATTTATGAAAATAAATTTCTGAATATATCTTAATCAAGAATTCCATAGCTTCGGTAATCTAATATTTCTCTGAAAAATTCTTCAGAGAAGAGTTTACAAAATAAATTTGGTTTCAGTAAAATTGCAATACAGCCATGTGAGGAGTATATCACGTTATTAATCTATGCGCTCATATGCTTACTTACTCAAAGTATCATTCATGATGGCTAATCCAAGGAATAGAGATGAATCCTGAGCATTGTCCATAATCTGAAAATATTCCTGAAAATTGTTTTCCATTAGAAATTTGTCACACTGAAACTATGTTTTGTCGAAAGTATAATTCTTGTCACTACTTGATGAGTTGTAGTCGTAGAATAAATGAATGAGCAGTACTGGAAGCATCAGTATTTATACATATTTGGCTTGCCTCTCCACACTTTAGTAGTACAGTTTATTCATCAAATGAGAGAAATGAAAAAATCTATTTTGATTACCATAACCACTTGATACAGGCAAATAATATCTATAATAACCATAGGCATAGAGCTATTTCAATTGAATATTGTGATATTTTTTGTAAAGCCTATTATTATGCTGAGATTGGTTTGCGGAAAAGTAATATGCTTTTTATTTTCTGTTTCATGAATGTACTAGACTGTACACCCCCTTATCCCTCCCATTATTCACACTTGGTAATATTGTGATTTGTCAATTGCGAGTAGGTAGCCTATATATGTATCAGTAAATAAAAGAGAGGATTATTTGGGGAGGGGAGATGTATTGAGGGCTATTGCTGGATATTTATAAATTAAAATATACCATCTTCTTCATCTAATAATTTTATTAGCAAAGACTAAAAGAAAATTCAGTTTCATCAACATAACATTGTAACACCTTATAAAACCACTAAAACAGCATTATTTTGAACACTATTCAAGGAATATACTAACTGCAAAAGATTATAACGTCATATTAGAGTCGTATTCCTTTTTAAGCGTTTTTTAAGGGTTCTAATGAGTATAGGCCTACAATCAAATTGCCGAGATAATGGATGTACTTAATTTTAGTTATGTGATGAATTCATTCAGCCATTGTTCAATTTTCTATCTTTTATTAAAACTTCCGATCAATAACTACCTCTTTGCAAAGAAAAGTTTTTGTATTTGGATAGACATTTTTATGCCTGCATGTTCATCTAATAATAGCACGACTCGTAGCATTTTCCAAGCTTATAAATGATCACAATCGATCTTCATGTTTGATAATATGTGTCACAAATTCTTAATTATGCCTATCTCAATATTGCAAGTCTGACATATTTTAATTTTTTAAAAGGTCATTTGCAGATTTTGACTGAATTCCAACACTTTGTTACAATTCCCTACAACCTTGATAGATTGATGTTTTCATTGAAATATTGAAACTCATTTCCTCATACTTCTTATATATTATGTTTTAATTAGACTCAACATTAAAACATCCTGTCAAAAACTGTTATGTTGTTATTATTTACCATCCAGCCTGGATTAAACATTCATTGTCTAGGAATGAAACAATACATTTAAATTTGCCTACAACCCTAGATAAACATAAATAGTCGACAGAAATATTATTATTGTAAGGAGGACAATCGCTAGGTCAGAAGACAGTGGATATAAAATAATATAAATATTATTTAAAAAAAAAAATTGAAAAAATGCTGGTAGTTCGCTATAAAATATTGATCCAGCATATATACAGGTGATTAATTTTTTGTATTCTATTAACTTCAGATTATTGTTCAAATTCTCAATAGCACTAGTGCCCATGAAAGTATTCTGTATCATATTTGTATTATATTATATTTTTGCATATAACATTGAAATAAAAACTAATATGAAGACTATGTCAAAATAACAATATTTTATGTTGGTGTATGTAGTAATATAGACAAATCTGATGAAAATACGAAAAACTGACCTAAAGAACTATCATATCGGTGAAAAATATTATCACGTTTTAACTGGGGACCAACTTACATGACATAACACTTTCGAATGGTTGAAGGGGGTGGCCGAAAGAGATGGGAATGAAAGAGAAAGAGAAAATTGAAATAATATGATATAAAATAAAAGATGACGATGGATGAGGAGAAAAGTGTCATGTAAATGAAATAAAATGAGATACAAACTCAAGGTTCAATACACCCTCCATATACTACGGCCACTCGACCGACACTGCCCGAACTTGGTCTGGGCCCTAACTCCATCGCCATGGGTGACCTTTTTGGGGAGAGAAAATACATTGCTCCCGACGACAGCTCTGGAGATCACGGAGCCACGCAAGCTCCCACACCACGTCAAGGTGTCAGGATCCTTCGTATGTTCCTCTTTGAAAAATTATCCATAACCTATCGTAAAATCATCGAACTCGAATTAATTTATCTAGTTCAATAATAATTATAAATTAAATCAATATAATGAATATTATTTTATGTTGACATTTTTAATAATAATACAAATAAAACAATTGAATTACAGTGTTATTTATTTGAAAGATGAATCATTTGAAAAAATAGGATAGCAACAAACTTCCACCCTCGATCAAGTCCTCTTCCTCAATCGGCTCTTTCAAATCATCCCTTAAGAAATTCCTCACTGCCAACCCCTTCTATGGTGAAATAGAATACCTCTCTAATATCCCATAGAAGCATGTCAGATCAGTTCGTAACTATTTATTGGCAGTAGGCCTATTCTATTCATAATCATGTTCTATGTATTTCATAAAGTTATTTTTTGAATCAGCCCATATTTATATTATGTATTAATCAAGAAGGTCAATAAATCTAAAACTAAACTTGAAGAATTGTTTTCGATCGTATCTTATTTTATTAAACGAAAACGAAAAACGAAACAATCTATGAGTTTTGTGGATGAGCCATCGAGGAAATAAGACACGACGGTTTTTATTTCTGTGATCTTGACTGATAATCGTAATTAACGTTTGATAACCGAATCAATAGAAAATATTTCAAGCTATACCATTTAGTCCTGAGTCTAGATCAAATCAATTCTATATATTTTCCTGACGATCTAACTTGGAATATTGTATCAACATCTTACACCTTACGACTTACATCTCTCACTTTTGCGTCAGATAGAAAGGCCCCTACTCACAATACCTTC
Organism: Brachyptera risi; assembly: GCA_964007535.1. NCBI lineage: Eukaryota > Metazoa > Arthropoda > Insecta > Plecoptera > Taeniopterygidae > Brachyptera > Brachyptera risi. Next base: position 63,946,566 of record OZ023327.1, on the reverse strand, counting down.
ATTAATGTTCCTTTTTCAAAATAACTGTGAGGCTGATGTCACTGATTATTTTTCACTCATTGCGGGAGATACACATTTTACAGCAATTTTATTCTATTTGAGAGCACATTTTTTTATGGAATTTAGAATTTACAATTTTTAGGAAGGTAAGAAAACTACACAATTTATGTTTCTACATTTTCTAGATTTTTGATTATGAAGATAACCACACAAAATCGGTGTGTTCATTGTAGATATATCTGACACAAATCAGTAAAAAAAATCACAATACACGCACAGCACGTACAGCAGTTTTTGAAAGAAGGGTAGGCTACATTTGTGAAACATTTAATACAATTTAGATAGATTGACTATATAACATATAGCATCGAAATCAGACGGTTGAACTAAAGAGGTTGAAATTTCAAAATATAAAAATTGATCTCATCAATTAAAAAAAAAAAAAAATGGAGACATAAAATGAGTTTGGGGGTTCGAAAAGTGCTTAGAACAGTTTGCATTGTTGTACTAAAATATTTTTAAAATATATTTAGGAAAACCGAAGAGAGTCAAACCGGCACATGCGGCGTAGTGGTTTACACACTCTCATCATGTGATCAGGAAGGTGAAGGGGCATATCGGACCCGGTTCGATCCCCGCCACCGTCCATCTTTGCAGGGTTTTTTCGTGGTTTCCCTCTGTAGTCTAGGCTAATGCCGGGATGGTTCCTAGAATATAGGCCACAACCGCTTCCTTCCCACTATCCTTCCCAATACCTAAAAAACCTTCATCTCATCATCCCATCATCTCATCAATCATTCATCCGACGCCAATAGATCTTAGTTATCATTGTAGTGCGTCGTCAAAACCCAATATATTTAAAAAAAAAAAATCAGACAGGTAAAATGATATGGATAACGTATTCAATCACAGACTAAAAACAAAAATGTTTGCTGTATGCCCACTACCGCCGTAGGCCTATAATGAATTGTATTACTCAGAAATCAACGAGGAAATCAATAACGGACGGTAGTATAGGTCCAATTGATTTTATTCTCATCATTTGCTCCAGTTTTCAGCCCCGCAGGAAACATTTGAAATCAATACTTCTTGTAATCGCATCTCTGGTTTTGGGGAGTTCGCAGTCCGAAATTAGAGAAGAAATCAATTTTGTCTTCTTGATGAATTCCAACTGAAAAGTAATTGACCACAATTTGTTTATCTTTATAGCAAACAAACCAAAATAATCTAGCTTAATATTTCCTACGTCAATGCTATGTCATCGTCATGTGTCATTATCGCAAGAACCAATTTTGAGTAAATTACATCTAAAGTTTATGGAAGAAAATTTTCACGTATAGCCATTCCGAGGTTATTCTATTGTTTAATGGAACCATGCAAATAGTTATTAGAATAAAGGAAAATCTGGCTCAATTCACTTTTAAATTTTCTAATAACATCGAAACTTGATACAAAATCATTGTTACCCAATTACGGCTGTGGATGAAAGATAGGATCGTTTGGACGGGGCACCACAAGGTCGATCTTACCACCCCATTTTAATTATTTGAAACCAATGAACTTCAACACCAGGACTGTGCTGTTGGTGACCATAAATTTCCGCCGCAGATAACAGTCTTTCAGTTTCCGAAAGTCCGGAACACATTATAAATAAAAACCGTTTCTGTGATATATATCCGGACATTATCAGCATTGGTATGAAGAGTGAACAAAACACACGAATGTTGATATCTTCCACTTTGAAATAAGTCTCTCGGGCAATGATCACTTCTTTCCATAAACAAACAGCAGATGTAAAGTTCATCATAATACAAAATAGAAAAAAAACGAGTGATAGGCCTAAACTGTTATAATTAGGCCTATCACTCTACTGATTAAGGGTCGTGGCCAATTAGTACTTCATCCAAGCATTTGCCTCGAAGACTGTGGGAAACCACGAAAAACCAAGTCAGGATGGATTATTTACTAAATGATAATAACATAGAGGGATGGTATCAAAATAAAATGAAGGAATTTTGGAAAAAAATCACATTTTTGTATTTCTCAAAGGGTCTTTGGTGCCTAAATGTGAACAGAAAACAAGATAATGGAAACCTTTATGACATATTCAGTATTTTATGAATACTCGTATCATATTTATGAAAATAGTGCATTTCTTCTGGGGGGATGCCAACATTTGTTTTTTATGGAAGTGACCATTTCTCTTTGGGTCATGGCAGCCGTCCCCGCATTTCCCTCCCCTCATTCGACCACACATTTTGGTTGAAAACCCGAAATTGTATGGATGCCATGATAAACAGCCAAATAAAAATAAGCACTACAGCGAAGTATTTCGTATTAGGCAATATTACACAATTAAAAATACAGAAAACGGAGAGAATTGAAACTTGTCAACTCTAGTAATGTATATAACCATAGAATATTGAGGGTTACACTTTATAATCCCGCTCCACACCTCTTTAGTCCCCTCGCCCATATCTGCGAGTTGTGCAGACGCCGAACCATACTCACTGCTCAGTGATGTTTTCATTGGAACTAGATTAGAACCATCTATCTTTCTTTTCCAATAGTATAATCATTCGATCACTGATGACTAGAATCTATCTATATTGATATATTGATATATATATATATATATATATATATATATATATATATATATATATATATATATATATATATATATATATATGAATATATATATATATATATTTTTTATATATATATATATATATATATATATATATATATATATATATATATGAATATATATATATATATATATATATATATATATATATATATATATATATATAAATATATACATATATATAATTATATATATATTTTTTTTTTGATATATATATATATATATATATATATATATATATATATATATATATATATTGATTTATCTCAATTCCGTATCGATCAATCTGAATTCTTATGATGTATCATTATTTGTTGTATCATTTGTTTGATATACTAGAATTACTAATTCGTTGATAAATTATAAATGATGGCTTACTGCCATACTCAAATGTAATGCTATTAATAAGTTATATTGTAAAATATGTAAATTGTGTACCGATTTCCTAGAAAGAGGGTTGAAGAAATAAACACTATTACTACTACTATGCAATGATGACCAACTTAATTGTATTGTTATCACTGATGAATTCTTTGTATTTTATTTTATTTTATTTTTAATGTATTTGCCAGGTATAATCTCTGTTTGCAGATCAGTCTAGATTGAATAAAGTTACTTTTACTCTCACTTATTATCACAATATTTTCCATCTTATACGTAGCTGTCTATATAAATATGTCACAATTTTATGGCGTGAGTCTATATAAAAGGTGCATAGCGCATTTCTATGTACATCTTACGTGGGCCTTATCCACGAAAGAAGGTTTCGATCGACCGTCGCCCTTATCTCTCACCACTAGCGCACAGGTGGTTCGCTCCTCCATCTTCCGTGCACACGAGACCAGTATGTTTTTAAAATCTGCGACTCCGCTCTCCGTAGCTCAGTCAAATGGGCACCGCTTTAGAAACTGACGTCTCCGTTGAGCATGGGTTCGAGTCCCGTATAAGGCATGAGTTTTTATAAATGTCCTTTCACTTATGGTCACTTCACAGTTTCATAATCACCTGCTCATTCCTACCGCCAAATAACCTATAGCTGTTAAGTGTAGTGGGGGTGCTGAAGAGCGTATACTGGAATAAAGTCGACTCGGTCGTGTGACATGGGCTGTGGGGTACTTTTCAATGGATGGTTGTAAAATGTTGTTAGGGTTCAGGTAAGGTTGGACACCCAAACCCATGTCACACAACCGAGTCGACTTTATTCCGGTATACGCTCTTCTGGCGCCCCCCCTGTGTAGTCGTTATAAGCAAACAATAATAATCATCAAAATTTTTGGTTTAATGTGTACAATAGATGCGAATTTTTGTATCTCATATATACAATCATACCATGGGTCACCAGTCAAAAGTATAACCGAAACATGAATATCATCGAGTCCCTAGCTTGACCTCTGAAGTAAAACCGAATAGATACAATCAATATCTAGTCAGCGTCATCGACGAATATACCATTTTTTCCCCTCACATTTATCCTTTAGACACTTTTTCGTCACTGACATATTATGTCATTGTCTCTTTCGCCTTGAGATGTGCTTCGTATTTTTACGGTATCGTAAATGGAAAATGTATTATTTTCGTTCATAAGTTTAAAACCATCTGGCACTATAACTGTGCGCTCCGATGAGCGATATAAATTATTTCGAAAGTTTATGATTTTTTTTACTGATTGTGAAAACAATCATCACCCCATTTTCCGCTCAATCGAATATCCAAATAACCCGATTATCAATAGGATCATTAGCATATAAAAATTATGAACAAAACACGCCAATTTGAAAAAAATGTCAGTAAACAAAGGTATAAACTTGAACATATTTCATACGATACGACTGAGGGTGAAAACTTCATTATACTCAATTTATATAAACTTTTGAAAAGTGTTTATTCACATAATCATTGATTTGTACGCAATCGTCTCATATATATATATATATATATATATATATATATATATATATATATATATATATATATATATATATATATATACATATATATATATATATATATATATATATATATATATATATATATATATATATATATATGCATATATATATAATTTTCTTTTAATCAACATTTATCATTATGACAAAACACTTCTTAATATTCATATATATATACATATATATAATATATATATATATATATATATATATATATATATTTGTGTTTATATATATATATATATATATATATATATATATATATATATATATATATATATATTTGTGTATATACATATATATATATATATATATATATATATATATATATATGTGTGTGTGTGTGTGTGTGTGTGTGTGTGTATAATATATATTTTTTATTGGTCACACTCTCAGACACCGATACAGAAAGAAAAACGCAATTACAACAAAAAAACATCCACAAAGCCCTTCAAAAAAAGGCTCAATTGTGGGTTAAAATAGGGAATTATAAGTACAATTCAAATTCGGACGTATTTCTAAAATATTAAAAGTAATAAAGTAGTTGAAGTAAAGAGAAAAAAAAACATTGAGTGATTTGTTACATTCTACTTACGAAGTGTAATGTTTCTTTGATTTCTTTTAAATTTAAGCAATCAAGTTACATCAAGTAACGAAAAAAGTAGACAGTTGTATAAGATTGTAAGAAAAAAATAATTACATGAAAACCAGTATTAAGACACTTTGATTAGAGAAGTATTTTGGCTAAAAGACACCTAATACAGAATATTTTTTAAATTGATAAGTCATAATAATACTGATAGTATTGATAATACTATATAGTATTGATAGAGGATAGAATACTGATAGTATTGATTATATATATATATATATATATATATATGTATATATATATGCATATATATATATATATATATATATATATATATATATATATATATATATATATATATATAGATATATATATATATATATATATATATATATATCCTTGGATGTATAGGCCTACCCTATTACTTTTGCCTCTGCGGTGTATTATATAAACAAACCCGTTTCTTCACAAGTTACCAACCTTGGCTCTAGCTATTCTATTACATAAGATGCATCATGCAGTAATATAACTACACCACACAACTCCTCTGTCTCTATCAAATCGCGATCGTCTCCTACCATCACACCTATCCCAAGAGTTTGGTTACCTATACCTTTCTAACTTGATTAATATCAATACAAGGCTTCCTGTCAAACAAAGGGGCCATGCACTTGTTCTGTTTTTCGACCCTTCAGTTCATACAGGGTATTAGCATCGTACGCTTCTAAGTCTTCACGATCCGCTATTTTGCAACATCCAAAAATACAAGGTAAAAGCATGTCAACAACAGTTATGAAATGCTAGCGTTTGCTATGTGTTATTATTAAATGGCGAATTCAGATAGTAAAAAGAAACATTTGGTGTTTTGGCCCCGTGTTGGTGAAGGTATTAATCGTCAAAGTTCTCTCCAGTGGGAAGATCGGGATCGTCTGGTGATCAGAGAGGAAGATGATGAAATGAGGCGGTCTCACAATATGACACCTCCGGAGACGGAGGAAGGGAGCGAGCCCGAGAGTGAGGCACAGTTTTACCATGCCATACCTGACAATAGTAAGTGCAACATTAATATAGATAACTACAAAATGATAAACAGAGGCAGATATTAAAGTGCTTGTTTGTCTGCTTGCATGCATTTCTTGAAGAGATTTAATTATAATTTGTAGTTTGAAAGTATTTTTTCATTCTATATAACACACAGTACGATATAAACTATAAATTTGCAATAAAAAAAGTTTCAACCTTGTGATAAATAAAAAATATTGTTACAATATTAAATTTGAATTAAATTGGTGGCAATCTGTTTTTCTGGCAACGTGGAAGTCGCGGAAACAACGGGTTACGTTCCCTACTTCAACTTGTATAAATATTCTTTCATAGTCGATCAATTCTCGACAGTGTCTCGTTACATCTAAATTGTTATGATTTTATGAAAATAGTAAAAAGTGGCAATTCACGAACATCCTTATTGTTTATGTATATATATATACATATATATATATATATATATATATATATATATATATATATATATATATATATATATATATATATATATATATTTTTTTTTTTTTATTTATATTTATATTTATATATATATATATATATATATATATATATATATATATATATTTATATTTACATTTATATTTATATATATATATATATATATATATATATATATATATATATATATATATATATATATATAAATAAATATATATGAATATATATATACATATACATATATATATATATATATATATATATATATATATATATATATATATATATATGTATATATATATATATATATATATATATATATATATATATATATATATATATATATATATTATTATGTTGATTACCTTCAGGATTCTTCCGCTTCATGTTGAAAGATTGCAGTGTAGGCCGAACCCTCCACTTTGTCACAACTTCCCGACGTTTCGAATAGGTTACACTATCCATGTTCACGGTCTAAAACAACTGTCATGAACTAAATCGTACAGCTAACTGATTAATTAAGCTGAAATGCTGAAATTAGCTTAATGAATAGCTAAATGACAACGAACTATTTAGTTCGTGACAGTTGTTTTAGACCGTGAACATGGATATAGTGTAACCTATTCGAAACGTCGGGAAGTTGTGACAAAGTGGAGGGTTCGGCCTACACTGCAATCTTTCAACATGAAGCGGAAGAATCCTGAAGGTAATCAACATAATAATATCACATATGTCCGCGAAAACTTGAGAAATAATATATATATATATATATATATATATATATATATATATATATATATATATATATATATATATATATATATATATATATACACAAATATATATATATAAAGGTTATTATCCGGTAAAAAGTTCATAGACAACATCGTGCCCGATGTTCACTTTTCCCCGGAAAATTTGGTAGTTTCTTAGAGATCACAAAATAATTCCCAAAACCCGTGACCACAAGCCTTTCGATACATGTATAATTGAATGAAATGTCGGCGCGATGCTCAATATGTCATATTATAACTGTTTGAATTTAGCGGAATTGAGGCTCAGGTTAGGTTGGTTTGCTTGGATTGACTTGGATTAATTCAAGTTTCGGGAAAAAAACAACAACGTCCGCATGGGCTACAAAATATACGTCTGCGTGCAAATACAAAGTAAAAGTCGCATAGACAATAACAGAAGCTAGCACAAAGTCAATCAATCAATTCAATCAATTCAATTTAAAATCATTTTATTCTTGATTCTTCATAGAGATTGATGAAATAATCGAAATAATAATGATAATACACAGTAATGATGAATCAATATAATAATATATGGCAAGTGGAAATAATATGAAGTGTATTGATGTAATATGGTACTATTATTTTATAATTATTACTTCTATTTTAATTTTGCAACTATATATCAAATGGAATTCCAAATTTGTATATAAGATTCAAGAAACCCGCAGTAATACAGTAATCAGTAATACAGATCATAGATATATGTTACTTTTTAATATATGTACCACTAATATTACTTATTTTACCAAGTTTTAATTTGCATTTGAATAAAATTCACGCATATTTCAGCGATAATGTTTTCGCGGAATGTACGTGATGTGCGTATAGCTACATTGTTTGGTGGATTTAGTGATAATGCAAGTCTATTTTTTCCATGATGCATTTTAATGTGGCTTGATGGACCACTTGGAAGTGATCGCAAGTGTCCTGTTGCGGTCACTTAAAGTGTCCTGTTGCAGTCACTTAAAGTGTCCTGTTGCGGTCACTTAAAGTGTCCTGTTGCGGTCACTTAAAGTGTCCTGTTGCGGTCACTTAAAGTGTCCTGTTGCGGTCACTTAAAGTGTCCTGTTGCAGTCACTTAAAGTGTCCTGTTGCGGTCACTTAAAGTGTCCTGTTGCGGTCACTTAAAGTGTACTGTTGCGGTCACTTCAAGTGTACTGTTGCGGTCACTTGAAGTGTACTGTTGCGGTCACCCTGTTGCAGTCACTTAAAGTGTCCTGTTGCGGTCACTTAAAGTGTCCTGTTGCGGTCACTTAAAGTGTACTGTTGCGGTCACTTCAAGTGTACTGTTGCGGTCACTTAAAGTGTACTGTTGCGGTCACTTAAAGTGTACTGTTGCGGTCACTTCAAGTGTACTGTTGCGGTCACTTAAAGTGTCCTGTTGCGGTCACTTCAAGTGTCCTGTTGCGGTCACTTAAAGTGTCCTGTTGCGGTCACTTAAAGTGTCCTGTTGCGGTCACTTAAAGTGTACTGTTGCGGTCACTTAAAGTGTCCTGTTGCGGTCACTTGAAGTGTCCTGTTGCGGTCACTTAAAGTGTCCTGTTGCGGTCACTTAAAGTGTCCTGTTGCAGTCACTTAAAGTGTCCTGTTGCGGTCACTTAAAGTGTCCTGTTGCGGTCACTTAAAGTGTCCTGTTGCAGTCACTTAAAGTGTCCTGTTGCGGTCATTTAAAGTGTCCTGATGCGGTCACTTAAAGTGTACTGTTGCGGTCACTTCAAGTGTACTGTTGCGGTCACTTAAAGTGTCCTGTTGCGGTCACTTAAAGTGTCCTGTTGCGGTCACTTAAAGTGTCCTGTTGCGGTCACTTAAAGTGTCCTGTTGCGGTCACTTAAAGTGTCCTGTTGCGGTCACTTAAAGTGTCCTGTTGCGGTCACTTAAAGTGTCCTGTTGCGGTCACTTAATGTGTACTGTTGCGGTCACTTAAAGTGTACTGTTGCCGTCACTTAAAGTGTCCTGTTGCGGTCACTTAAAGTGTCCTGTTGCGGTCACTTAAAGTGTCCTGTTGCGGTCACTTAAAGTGTCCTGTCGCGGTCACTTAAAGTGTCCTGTTGCGGTCACTTAAAGTGTCCTGTTGCAGTCACTTAAAGTGTCCTGTTGCGGTCACTTAAAGTGTCCTGTTGCGGTCACTTAAAGTGTACTGTTGCGGTCACTTAAAGTGTACTGTTGCGGTCACTTAAAGTGTACTGTTGCGGTCATTTCCAAGTGGTCGATCAAGCTACATTAAAATGTATCATGGAGAAAATTTAGGCCTACTGATATTATCACGCACTAAAACTAGACGACAATGTACATGCGCAATACACGCTTAGTCAGTGAAAAAATCAGCCGTTAAAGATGCGTAGTTTTTATTTTTAAATTTCGAACTGAACCATTTATGTGGCCGCAAGTTTATGCAATGGTAGTGATACAATGGCTGGTACGGTAAATTGTTTAAACGGATTTGGGCGTTTAATTGAACGTTAACAGATTTTCACAGAGTTAAACGTAAAATATAAATATTAAAGTTGCTATATTAAATCTACTCAAACAGTATAAATTCTGTATTTTAATTTAAATTTAAAATTCAAAGAAGTGGAAGTGTTTTGTTTAATGTGTATAGCTAACCGTCCCTGATCTTATATATTTGTCAAACCTGATGCCAAGGGTTGAATTTATTGTCAATGACACTGTTATTTTAACAATAATTTGATTCGTAAATACAGATTTAGAAAATGCCCCTCCCCCCCCATCCAATTCTCTACCGCCTTCCACAGAAAAACACTGGTTATAATTATCTACGAATTATCAAATATTGAAATTATAATATTATGAAAAAATTTACGTATACACAAAGTGCTTGATCAAACTTCAAACGCTATTTCTCTGAACGCTCAACAAACAGCTCCAAGTATTACCATTCCATTTTTTTTTCTCAAATACATTTTTTTATATTACTCTTGATACTCAATTTTTGCATTACGAAAAAGTTTTTTAGAATAATGTCTCTATTATATTTTTTTTACATTTAATTCTCTTATTTAAAAAAAATAATGCATTGTTTTTATAATTTTTGTTATGCTGTGTCCGTGTGGCAACCGTTTTGGCGGCAGTGTTTTTAATAAACTTCTCTCTTCAGCATAGACCTATTTTACGTATTTGAGATGGATCGACTACGAAGTAGCTATTCGTTGGGCCGGAAGTAGCTTTCAGATTGGTCTTAGTCTAGATTAAATCAGCTTAGGATGTTTGTTTGTTCAGTTAATTAGGTAGTTTGGATAGGTCAAGTTCATTAAGGTATATGGATACACTTAGTCGGGGCCAACTTGTTAACCCGTGAACTTTTATGGAAGATTTTGTAATTTATGAAAATAGTGTTTGCTTGGATATATTTATATGTGAAAACCAATGTTTGACTTTGATTTTTAAAATCCCGCCGCCCCCACCGCCCCCCTGACCAAATTTCATGTTTTTGACCATAGCTCTGACACCATGAGTCGTAAATCAATTTAGTAAAATTCTACATACAGGTAATATTGATATCTTCATATTACGCCATCACGTTAATCACGTTTTTTCGCGTATTTTAGTAGATACCGGGGATTCAATAAAAACAGCTCAAGAAAACAAAAACATCACTTAAATCTTCAATTTGAAAAAAAAAATTCCATGGAAATTTCATGACATAATCAACTACATTGAATATATCATTTTTCAACAATCTGAAACGTATAACACTACTTCTATCGTGAAAATATCATCGACGCATTTTTACAAAATTTTCAAATTATCGAATATAGGTCCAATAACATAAATTTTACGCAGTCATGACCTATTTTGCACAGAAACCATGTGAACACACATCATACAAAATTATCAAAGATTCAACAAGATCATATCAAAACATGCAAAGCTATAAAAAAAAGCTGGGAAATTGCCAAATTTCACGTTTTTGGTCATTACTCTGACACCGTTAGTTGTAAATTGGTTTTGTGAAATCCAACATATAGGTAATATTAATACATCAATATTACTTCATGACGTTAATTACGTTTTTTTGCGTATTTAAGTAGATAACGGAGTTTCAATGAAAACAGCTCGAAAAAACAAAAACATCATTTAAATTTTCATTTATATATATATATACATATTTTTTTTTCACGAGAAAACATGAAATACGATCATCTACATCAAACATGATGTATTTTCACGGTCAAAAACGGATAACACCACTTTTATTGTGAAAATATCATCGACGCATTTTTACAAAATATCCAATTAACTTATCGAATATAGGTCCAGTAACATTTCATGCAAAGATAGCATATTCTGCACGAATAACATGTTAACACACATTTAATACAAAATTATCCACAATTCAACAATATCATATAAAAATTCGAGCATTGTTGAATAATTTTCATTGTTCAAATGGAAAAAAGCAGATATATTCTATAATACTATGCAGAAAAATATAAAAGTGCACACAATATGTCATATAATAGAATTTATATGTCAAGTAGTGTTCACAATATTTACAAACGAATAGATGATTATCACTTCAATTCCATTGTTGAAAAATCTTATATGCTAAAAAGTTAAATATAATAATTGCTGATGGTAATCTGCTCGGCAATAAGAACGAGGAGGGGGGAGGAGAAGGGGGAACCTCGTGGATGTCGCTGAAATATGCCATTCAGTCATGCACATTATTGACTATTGAATAGAGAATCAGGTCCATACCCCTAGCACCCCCTTCTGATGTTCTCAACCTTTTGATTATGCCAATCTTTTGTGCTACGTTTGTGCTGGTTTGTGCCGTTGAAATTTTCGTTTGTGCTGCCTTCTGCCCTGGAATCCCGTTTCAAAAAAGGGGGTGCTAAGGGTAAGCCAGCACCCCTTTTTGACAAATTTGTAAATAAAACTATGTAAATCGTTTGTGCTACGTTCGTGCCGTCAACATTTTCGTTTGTGTTGCCCATCTTCAGCGCCAGAATCACATTTGTAGAAAGGGGGTGCTAGGGGTACGTCAGCCCTGAGCCCCCGCTTCTCACATTTGAACCTTTGATCTTTGATCTTTGATCTTTGATCTTCTATCTTCCCTGCAATAGTTACGAGACTGTATAAAGCCAAAGACATTGTTGCTTTTATTTTGCAAATCGACTATTTGTTGAGTGAACAGGTGTCCGGAATACGTCGTCATATGATTTATATTAATTATATCTGACTATACTTATGATTTCTTATTGTCGAATACTCTTATTCATGTCGACGGGTGAACGATTTGTTCCACAACCAAAGTCATTGTTGCTCTCAGATTGTAAAGCAATGATTTGTCAAATCAAATGCAAATTTGCAAATTTAGCAATGATTGTTAGGTGTCTGCGATGCGTCATTATATATAGTTGTATCTTATTATCTAAATTGTAAGTTTTAATTGTTGAGTATTTTTCTAATTTGAACAGAGTCTCTGATTGTTGTGGAAATTAAAACTATCATTTCATCAAATATTATTATTTATAAGTGACTATTATTGTTTTCTATTAAAATTGGATTCCTTTTCCTTGAAAAGGTAGACACTACTAACGGCATGATTGAATGCATTACGCATGAGTCAATAGTGCGATTTGCCCGAGTTTTGCAGTGAACCTAGGATTATTAATTTATTATCTAGATTGAACATGGGTATACTTCCGAAGTTGATGGCTATACGGCTTACATTGATATCAAGATGAAGAAACATAACTCTGCAGTTTTAGCTAAATTTTCGAAAGATAAAGTGACCTCGTTTTTAAAAAACGTTAGAAAAAGTAACAGTCCTCAAAATTTTTAAAGAAAATGTTCCAAAAATGCTGCTTTTTGAGAAAATATTCAAAAATTTGAATAGAATCTTAAAAAAAAAAAAACACTCAATTCCATTTCTCCGTCTATAACGGTTAATGGCGTCTTTTAAAACTGTCAACTGTCAACTTTTGTCAACTGTAAGCTAGTCAAAAGGCGTCCCGAAACAGCGTAAAACCGGCACAGTAGCTGAGTGGTTAGCTCACTTGCTTCGTGTGATCCGGGAGGTGAAGGGACATATCGGACCCTGTTCGATCCCCGCCACCGTCCAACTTTACAGGGGTTTTTCGTGGTTTCCCTCTGTAGTCTAGGCTAATGCCGGGATGGTTCCCACAATATAGGCCACGACCGCTTCCTTCCCACTCTCCTTCCCATTACCCATAAAACCTTCATCTCATCATCCCATCATCTCATTAATCATTAATCCGACGCCAATAGATCTCAGTCATCACAACAGTGCGTCGTTAAAACCCAATATAAAAAATATATTAAAAAAAACAGCGTAAAACAATACTTTTTCAAAATTCTTGCTGCATGGGCTGAGGGGTAAGAAGAGGCTGTGCAGTGACAAGCTCATCGTAGAGTTGGATTAGTCGGGCGTGGGTTCGAATCCGGCATAATGCATGGGTTTGTGTGTACAGCATTCATCTATAATCCACTCATTCATAACTCCAAATACTCCATCTATTGGTTGGGTCGTTAAGGAAAATCATTAATCATTAAACTAATCAGCACAAATATCACCTTGGTATATTGTGTACACTTGAATCTATGAACTTCGAACTCTAGAACCACGTATAGGTGCTAGTAGTATGAAATAGGTGGGACTATCGCTCATATATAATACAATTATATATCTGTGGTATTTTTCATAATGATTTCTCATATCAAAATTTTACGATAAAAAACGCAGCTGCATCTTTCAAAGAAGGGGTGCAGCGTCATTGTGTCATTAAAATGTGTAAACAATTATTTAGTTGGTAGACAACCTTCTTCTTTAGTATATACGAGTGGACTCATCAATCATATTATGCAATTTTCAGAGGTAGCTGCTGTACCCGAGAAACTGTTCAAAGTGATCATCATTGGTGATCCGACTGTTGGCAAGACGTCGTTTGTACAGCGTTATGTTCAGAACTCTTATAAGAAGGATTATAAAGGAACAGTTGGGGTGGATTTCGCATTGAAGATTTTGAAATGGTCGGAAGCACAAACTATTAAACTACAATTATGGGATATTGCTGGTGAGTGAATGATCCAAACAAGGCCTAATTGCGTTTCAAAGAGCATGCTTTTGCGATAAATGTAGATTGTTGTGTAATTAGTATATTTGACATATTTAATTATTACCTTTGTATTACTTATTTCATCATTTATATTGGATTTTTACAACACAATTGAATCATAACTGAGACGTATTGGGGTTGGATGAATGATCAATGAGATGGTGGGATGATGAAATAGCTCATTTCTTAAGTATTGAGAGGAGCAGTGGGAATGAAGCGGCCGTGGCCTATATTTTGGAAACCATCTGGCATTTATCTAAGCTACAGAGGGAAACCACGTAAACCACCCTCACCCTCATGGACGGTGGTGGCCGGCGAGGATCGATCCGCGGCCTTATCTTCACTTGATTCCCAGTTACATGGAGCCATTACCGTTTTTTTTTCACCCTGTTGTAGGACAATTATATATAATTTGGATGAAATGAGAGATGAATTAATTCTGCTGAATACTATATATACCGGTATATTATATTCTTACAATACTATATCTCTATATACTGCACATTATACATGTGCATATCGGACCTATGTCATCTCAGTAACACCATTGTCTTTGAAATACATATGTTTCATTTAGTTTTATGATACAATTTTCCCAAAACCACTTCAAAATATATTTTCGAAATTTTAAAAAAAGCAGTAAAGGAGTTGCGGCGTCCCCAGTCTCCATAGAGCAGAAATTTCCCACCAGATTATTTGTGAAAATATTTTCTGTGATCGTGTAATTTGATGATAACTTTACAGAAATTTTACAAATCTTTGAAGTTATTTACATAGTAGGCCTATCATGACCATAATATAGATTTCTCTAGTCAATTTCCAAGTTTTAAATATAACAAAAATCTGCCTGCGAGAATAATTATAATTGGCAATAACTGTGCAATTCACGGGAGTTTTTTTGTGCAGGTCAAGAAAGATTCACTTGGATGACACGAGTGTATTACAAAGATGCCCATGGATGTGTTATTATGTTCGATTTGACAAATAAAAACTCATTTGCCAATACGTTGAAATGGAAACGAGACGTCGATTCAAAGTGTAGCTTACCCGACGGCAGCCCGATACCGTGCATGCTTCTTGCAAATAAAGTAAGTGAAAATGTAATTAAGTAAGGTAATAACTGAACATTCCTAGAAATTGTTGAAAGAAAAATCATGTATGATGTAAACACATAAATATATATATATATATATATATATATATATATATATATATATCCGACCTACGAGCTTGGAGCAGTCAAGACATTTACGAGAATCCCTGAGGATGGCAAGTGATATCTTGCCGAAACGTTGGATTGAGAGACAAGGTCCTCTATGGGACCGCAATTCCTTTCCGAAAGAGCAAACGCGGCATTCCCGAGAAAATGATTTGAAAAACATACATATATATATATATATATATATATATATATATATATATATATATATATATATATATATATTTTCTTCTAAAATAAATATATATATATATATATATATGTAAATAATATGATGTCATACATATATATTATATTATATGATCGAATAATATTGAGGAGACAAAATAAATTGATATATTATAAATAAATGATTAATTTGACTCAAATTAAGCAAATACAATAAAAATGTATAATGAAAGAGTCAATAGAAAATAAATCGAAGTAAAAATGGATGATAATAATGAATTGAAATGAATCAATGAACAGAATGGAAAATTGAAAAAATTATCATCAAATAAACGGAACAAAATTGTCAATATTGTAATAAATACAAAAACAGAGAAGAAAGAAGAAAAAATATGAATTAAAGAAATGAATAGGGATTTTCACTTGATACACCAGAAATTCAATATATTTGATATATTTATATATATATATATATATATATATATATATATATATATATATATATATATATATATATATATATATACATATATATATATATATATATATATATATATATATATATATATATATATATATATATATATATATATATATATATATGAAAAATCGTCTCTTTTCTATGTTTTTTAGTGTGATTTGGCACACCGGCAAGTGGACCAGATGGAAATTGAAACTTTTTACAAAGAGCACAATTTCATTGGCTGGACAGAGACATCAGCTAAAGAAGGTTTAATGGTGTACGATTCGATGAGGTAAGGATATATATGTCATTGTTTTTTATTTATATTGGGTATAACGACGCACTCTACTGATGACTACGATCTATTGGCGTCGGTGAATGATATATGAGATGACGGGATGATGAGATGAGAGGTTATTTGATTTGGTGTTTTTGGATAGTGGAGCGAAGTCGGTCGTGGCCTGTTGATAAGGAACCATGCCAGTATTGACCTGAACGACAGAGGGAAAACACGAAAGACCCCTGTCAGTATGGTCGATCATGGCACGAATCGAACCCCGGTCTCCTGAATGACAGCTCAGTGAATTAACCACTCGGCCACTTGTCTCAGTCATGTAATTGTAATCACTACCAATTGGAAAACCGTATATCAGTTTCAGCGAAATAAATTTTGAATAATAAGATAAATCAATTAATGGAATGTAATCGAAAGAACCAGATTTAATTTCTGTGTCGTGCACGTAAACATATCAGGCCCGGTTTTACGAAACTGGATTAAGCAATAGTTAGTGAGTTAACTTGTTATCACCATTGGTTACATATGTTATTTTCATACCTTTAATTACTTTTCCGACGACTTGAACGTACTTTAACGACTTTTCCGATATCATGTAAAATGATCAAGATTGAAGGAGTAAATGTATTATTATTACTATCAGTATTATTATTATTATTATTATTGATAGTTAGTGGATTAGTACCCTGACTGAGATTGGTAAAACCGGGCCTAAGACCAATAATATTTTGACTGATCAAACCTTCATTGAAAACTGCCATTCAATT
>OZ023327.1:63836563-63926563 GCA_964007535.1 Brachyptera risi | reverse complement strand
AGATTTTGTCCCCATCATCATCGAAACTTGATACAAAATTATAGATTCAATGGGGACTGTTTGGAAAATGACGATTTTACCACGTGCCGATCTCGCCTTCTTGCACTTGAGCGATCTTGCCGAGAAATATATAGTAAATATAGCCTGATTAGGTAAATATATATTAAATAGGATAATTAATTGATCAATAATGTATTTGTGTGTTTTGCACAGATTCCTTGCCGACGTAATGATGCGTCAGGAGGGGACTCAGGGTGCAGGCATCGGATTTGGCTCCCAGAGTTTGAAATTAACAGGACCTTCTTCAAACATGAAGAAAAGTTGTTCCTGCTGATTATACTGGTGCGATAAATGTGCGACATTACCTGGAAATAATAATAACCTATAGTCAGACTTGTCGATTTATCAGTCATCATGAAGACATGAACGAGAAGTGTGAGAGTGACGAGAAAAGTGAGAACTTGATTGGTTATGTTTTTGTTGCGTCTCTGGTCTTGATACGAATACTGAGAATAATACAGTACAGAATATTTCTCACCATGATCATCACTATATACATTCAGGTTCTCACAGCCATAAAGCCGACTTATTCCGCGCCATATTTATAGTATATTACTCTTTTCCAGAATTGAATTGGAATGAATTGGTAACAATAGGAATTTTATGCATGACAATTGAAAATACACAATATTCGCGGCGCACTCTCAAAAGGAAGTAACTTCGATTGTTGGGAATGCCATTGTACATATTTCAATACCTCTATATTATCTCTTATTTTCCTTATAATATTCAATACAATATCTATTTGTAAGATGTAGAACGCGCATAAAGTAACAATTGAATTAAGCATTTTACACTGTAAATATCTGCCAACACTCCGCCTGAAATTACAGTATAACAATAATAATATTGGCCAATATAGCAACAATGGGGGCTGAAATAATTATCCTTATTATTACCACTAAATCGTTTTGAAGGATTAGTGAGGCTCGTGTAAAAAGCGTGAACATAGGAAGTTTTGCTTAATGTGTTTGTGAAATGTTGAAGCATGTTTATATTTTTTAATTAAATAAACATGCATGATGACATATTATTATCAACATTATGAAGAGGAATATTGTCAAGCATAGTGTATACTGTATATTGTATGGAATAGCCCATATTGAGGCTCAACATTTTCTCTTTCCTGAGTTGATATTAATATCAGGGTATTATTTTATATAGCATTATTAATAAATAAATTGTATTGTATCAATATTATGAAGAAACGATTATTCAATCGTTTAGCCTTAATCGCGATTTTAGTTTTGGAAATTTGGAATTATTCTGAACTCTAATAAATACCATGCAGTACTTCACTATACAGTACATTATTGCGGATATTCATGAAAAAATATGTCATTCAACAATCGGCTTGGTTACAGAAAATAATGTGTATCATTAATTAAAATACAAGTGTCTTGTACTATAAGGAATATTAAATATCAGCACTCAGTATTCAATATGAATTGGTATTTACCATCTTCCTAATCCCATCTTATTCTTGAATTTGTTATTTCCTATATTCTACATTCCGCTACAATCGAGTGATAGAAATGAAATATTGAATATTTTTAGACTAGTTGAAACATGGCTCTATATAATGATTAATGATACATAGAGACAAGTAAATATAGCTTCTAATTTTTCATTTCATAGCATTTAGAATTTGAAAAGTAGCACTTTGGTGCATCTATTATTTTGAAACATCGTGTTTTGTAGCGCAACAACGTTCTGTAGCGTAACAACAGTACGGTACCGGTAAAATCACTAGATAACGTACAATAGGCATACAAGAGAAATACCCAAATTGATTACTTGTTTAGAAAAATTGTCTCCACAACCGAGTTAAACCTACGCCTCATTTGCCGCCTGCATTTGCAACTGTACTTTTATCCAAATTCCCCAACCAATTTCACCTGTTTACACCTGAAATGAAAAAATTTTGAGAAAAATAGCATCTATAATGCTTCTATTCCAAATATAGCGTCTATATCGCCAATACATTAAGGCATAGCGGATTCAGATGTTTTTAGCACTTTGTCGCGTTTTCAAAAACATGATAGAACAATATCAAATGTATTGAAACATGAAGAAATATCACAAAAACACGTAAAAAAGCACTTTTAGATTTCATCGCTTTTATAGCAATTGCTATTTTTACATGTCTCTAATGATACACATTCTGGAACAAAATACGTTCTTACTTCTTCGAGAGTCAATTTAGTGAAATATTAGTTTGTTGGTGATAACTTTTGAACAGTATGAGATATCAAAATTCCAATACAAAGGAAACACAGATACTTTCAATATCTTCAAGAAGGTATAAAATATAATTATATAACTCATGTCGCGTAGTTGTCAAGCGTATAGGTCTATACTGCTGAAAATGGGGTTTTCAGCAGTATTTGCTAGATAATTATGCAATAAGAGTTGAATAGTTATAACTTATACCATCTTGAAGGTATTGAAAGTACCTTTGTTTCTTCCGTATTAAAATGTCGATGCCTCGGATGTCTCATAACGTTCAAAAGTTATCACCAAAAAACTAATATTTCGCTAAATCGACTTCCATGCATGAACTCTTAATCATTTATCATCAAGTAGCTAAGTAAAGGTAAGCTAAGTAAGTATCAAGTAAAAGTAGCTGCAAATTGCATTTCCTAAATTAAGATATTCAATTAAGCCTATGTACCGGTATCTTCATATTGGTTCGGTATTGGTAGTTGTGTGCAGTATTCAGGCTGTAATTACTCTATTAGAAATATTGTCAATTCACTCAATAGGATAACAGTAACATCATTCCATCACACACTGTTTGTAATATATTTATTAGCTTACTAGCTTCTTGTTTGGTGTAAAATGTACAAATTAATCAAATTTAAATTTAAAGATAATTATTTATAGTTTGAACTCGTGGAGTAAATTTAGTTAGTAACATATTACAGAACTGAATACAAATGTTCAGTACTTATTGTGTAGGGCTTCCACTTTATTAGCTTTCCGTTGCATGAGATTTCAAACATGTTTTTAATTGTTCAAATTTCACGCTGCCACCGAATACAACGGTCGCACCCATGACAGTCTATATTTACAGCTTTTGGCGTTCGCCTTGACTTTTTTTTGATACTTTTATCTTATTTGTCCAAATCATAGAATTATTCATTGCGTAATAGGATAAAGCTATGATAGGGTCAGCATATATTTCTTTAATGAACAAAGTCGAAGAAAATTACGTATAATAAGTACTCACATACTTGAATAAATATAGAAATAATAATATTGTACTGTGAGTGAGGTACACCATTGTAGTCCGACAAATCCCCGCCAGGCAGTCTTTTTTCTTCTTGTTGGTAGTAATGTTATGACAACTTTATGCTATGTATGACGTATACATGACGTCAAAATAAAAAAAATTTAACATCAGTTACGGAATAAAGCATTTTTTCAAGCTAGTAGCATTGAAATTATATTTATTTTAATGTTTAAATGGAGAAAAATCTTCTGTTCTGTCAGCGGTAGTTAAAAGTATCAGTAAAATTGGAACGGTATGACGTCACGAATTCCACAGTGATGTCATATTACTTTCCGGTGTAACTTCTCAACCGAAAATCAAGCTCGGTGCAGTGAGTGCGAGCGTAGTATTTGGCGAGCACGGAGCAGTGAGCAGTGAGATCTTGGTGTTGGAGAGTGTATGACCGTGCAAGTAGTTGGTGCGGCTTTTAGCCTATTAATCCGTTATTTTTGTGCTACCAAGTAATTAATTCGATCCATCAACATGAAAACGGAGAGGCTATTGGATGTAGAGGCCGTATCAGCAGAAGTGCACGGTGTTCCGTTTGCTAAAATTGAGGAAATGTTGAGAAAGCCTCTGAAAATCGGCGACACATGGTAAGTCCGGATGTAATGGCATTATAAGGCCAGGCTTAGGATGCCTACCCAGCCTACGGCCGAACTAGGCCTAGGCCCGCTTCCAAATACTATCGTGTTTGCTTTGAAGTCTTGTGGATCAATTCATAGTCGGTGCACTGAAGATTCCTAAGGAATGGCGTATTAGAAATTACTTTTGCGCTTTTCTTATATTCCAGGTACCTTGTAGCTAGACACTGGTATGACCGGTTCAGGGGACACACTGGTCTGGATGAAGTCGATTACGTGAGTAAGGATCATCCCGGGCCCATCGACAACAGTCCGATAATTGACAGTAAGTTATGCTTCAATTCATTAGGTCTTCTACTCTGCCCACAATTCTTATTTCAAGTTGTGCCTATAGCCTATCTCTCATTCTAGATATCATCCTAGGCCAGGGCTTTCCAACTATAGGCCTATATCTTGGAGGGCCATTTTTAAGGGAAAAGTCTAGGTGGGCCACACAGTTCATTGTCCAATGATTTTCATTCATTTTTCACTTGTTTTCAATATGATACGCTGCCAGTACACTAAGAACATATTTTTATCACACACATAATCAAGCTATTTGCAAATGGACGTTTATAAAAATCAAAATTCAATGACTTGGGCCTAGATGGTACTTGTCGTCTTCATTAGTTCATTTAGGTCTATATTAGGCCTACTGATTTGGTGCAAGCGGGGAAGCTCACAAGTTTGCCGAATGGGTGTGCTTGTTGGCACAAGCCAAACGGTAGGGCAAAATATGAATGTTTTGTTGGAAATCATCAACTAGGTCTAGGGCCTATAAAGTCAGTCCAAACACTGCCCCTGCAGTCTGTCTTGTGACAGCAGTTCAACCCTTGCCAAATATATTTTCAATTTGACTACACAGAATGGTATGATGAATTGCAGTGATTTTACGGTAGTTTATACGATCATACTGCGGGCCATTTGAAAAGCTCCTGCGAGCCGCCAGTTGGGAAGCCCTGTCCTAGACCATAGCCATTGCATGGGGTTCGATTCCTGCCAGTGAAGGTACGTTCATAGAGCCACGGCAGCACGAATTTGTTGTGCCGGCAAAATGAACGCTCAATCACCGACTCGCTGGGCTTGTCGTTCAATGTGGCCTTGAAAGTTGGTTGAAGGTGAACTTTTTGCCGGCCGACAGACTTGCCGTGATGACGTAGACGATATCACGCCACGTCGGACACGTTTATACTCGAATTGTTGGTTTTGCGTACGGACTATCGACTGTCAAGCTCGATCACTATCGACGTTGCCATGGTTATCGCATCGATTCGATATATAATTGCCTTGTATAATCGATCGTTTGCTGCACGGTAGTATGAACGGTACAAATCATTTGAAGTCCTACCCGACAAGATTGCCGGCCGGTAAAAATGCTGTGGCTCTATGTAACTCTATTAAGTCTGTTTGTCCTGAACTTTCTGCACTGGTTCTTCAGTTCTTACACTTTGTGTTTGTTTGTAACAGTGGTGCTGCACCAAAGCTGCACTTTGGTGTTTGTTTGTCTGAGTTCACTAGAACTAGTTCAGGTAGTGACAACAGTGACAAGTGACAGTGAAGCTACGGAGCTGGCAGTGGCGACTGGCGACCTGAATTATGGGGGGGTGCGAAATTTGGTATGCCTATAAAAATGACGCAATTTCCTTGTTTTACATTTACATTCAGATCTCAACAATAATTTCCATTTATAAGTAAGCCACAATCTTTTCACCTCATCTGCATGAATTCGATGAATAATTCTGTCTTATTAAATACCATACTGCAATACCGGTAGGCCTAATGCAAATTTATATTTCAATGAATTCATTTGGAAATTATTACCATATTTATAAATAGTGTTTTCATAAAAAATGAAGAGTAAACAATCGATTCACATTATTAATAGGCCTATGTAAATATGCCATGATTTTCCAATGTGGAACTATTCAATGACATTTGCTCAGATCTTGGAATGGATCTATCCCAATGATTATAATGAGCTTTTCAAGATGTTTGACAGATCAAAACACTTGGCTGTTAGTAGTAAGAGATTAAAAAACAGCATTAGGGCAAGTTCAAGCTTGCTGGTGCAACCAGCCTCACAACACATTCGCTACGTTAAACGAAGGCACTTACCCCTCCACCGCGCGCTCTCTTTGCCATCTTACTATAATTTGCTCAGAACTGCAAGCCATTACAGTATTAGACCCCGTTTACATTACTACTCAACTACTCTAGTAACCCCACCTACGATCGTAAGTTGCCGTGTGTGAACGTAAATTAGTTGCTACGCTAGTAAGAAAAGCTACTACAGTCAACTTACTACCGTTAGTAAGGTTACTCTAGTAGATGTAGTGTAAACGCTCGATAGTTGGTACTACCGTTCGATACAAGGAGAAGATGGCGACGAAGAAAGCAGCTGGCGTGCCGAACTGTTAATGCACAGCCTTGTAATTCTTGTAGTGTCGCTCGTTAGACGGCTGTAATTCGAAATAATCTGCTCTCGCGGTAAAACATATAACTAAAACCTCTAGGCCTAGTAAACAAGAATCTCTATTTGACAGTGTGAACGCAAAAATGGTTACTATCGTTTTACACCAGTAACCTTACTAGAGTAGTTGAGTAGTAATGTAAACGGGGTACTAGATGTATGACAAGCTCTGTTCGGCTCTCTTGCAGGCGTTCAGCGGCCCATACTTTTTATGATGCTGCCGAAGTCTAGAACGTTCAACAATGTATAATATCGTTTTTGCAACTAATTTATCAACCAGCTGTATTTTTGTCAACAATGATTGATAGAGGCAAAAACATTAAATACGTAGTGAAAGAAATGATTCATTTGAGATGAATTGATGAAAATATAGCATAAAATCGGCAAATCAGAGAGTGCTGCCATTCTGCAGTAGGCCTATTTACACATGAGCTGCCACTGGGAGCTGGTGTGCTTAGTTCAGTGCAAGATAGCAGGTGCCAAAATCAAGTTGCAGGGGGACATTTTGGGGGCTCACAAGTTATTGACGCTTAAATTCATGTCGATGAGAGTGAAAAAATATATAATTGAATCTGGGTTGTCAGTATTTCAAGCAAGTTAATATACCATACAGAAAATACGTCTCCATGATTTTACCCAAATAAATTTGGCAATGATGCTGATGTTCAAGATGGTATATCCTGGCCAAAGCCAGGACTTGGCTCTAACCTATAGGCCTACCTAGAACTAGAAAATCTTGTTGGACTTGTTGACTTGAGCAAAAATGAAATATTCATTAATTACATTCCATGACATTTTATATCTCTTTCTCCATCAACGGATCAGCTTCCATTATAAAAATTCGCCTCTAGGAACCGTTGAAATCGGCACTATCGTGTTTGTTTGTACCTCTAGGCCTACATTTAGGGATCATTTCTTGCACAAAACCCATAATATGACGCACTTCCTTTTTGCACCAGCAACACTTCGAGTGCAGACAAACAAACATACTTATTGTCAACGATCCTGACCAAGTATTTTCGGGGGTACATTCTTATTCGGCAGGCAGTGCCGATCTGTTTAAGGTTTATGCTCAGTAATATTTTTCGTATATATTTTCGGGCGGAGGGGGTCAGGTAGGGCACATGATTTGTGTAGAGTGGACAAGAAGTTTTAGTATGAAGGCTCGAACCTTACTCAACCTAAACCTAAATAAAGCCTACGATGTGATTTATTCATGATGCATTATTTTCATTTCAATTAGTGACACTAGTCACCAGTTTGTTTTAAATAACATCTAGGCTACTGTTGAAAGTTTTTGGGGAAGTAGACACTTTTTTTGTCTACTGTTGCTATTTTGAAAGTTTTGTTCCACCTGACTTCTCCCCTCTGTTACAGTCATGTTTCTGTAAAGAAATGTTTTGTATCTAGTTGAAATAGTTCAAGTTGGAATCCTGTTCTATAGAATAAAGTTTTTTCTTGTTGATGTAATATCAGGGTCAAGTTTTTTGGTCAACTCACAGAAGTTCACACTCATGGCACTAAATGGTGTATGCTGTGGCAAATTACATTGTCCACTCTGTTACGAATTTAGTAGTGCATAATATAATTGTAAATTCGTTGGAAGTAAATACGTGTAAACATTATTGTATGCAGCTCAAAATTGGGATTATACTTCTGATTAATATTATGGAATTATCAATAATAATGTAGGCCTGCTGTTTTTATGATAGAATGTCAACTATGTTCTTGTCCAATCTTTCTTATGCCTACATAAAAATGAGTCCAAGAATAAATTACATTTTCTATATATTTTCATTTAAATTGGTAGGGCCTACATTATCTACTTTATTTTCAGTTTTGTATTTGAATCTTATTGTTAGAATGGGTTCTACGTCTGCTTAGCGACAAGTCATCACAGACTTTCGAGTCAAGGAGTACGACATATTGAATCTCTAGAGATCAAATTCTTCCATTTTCACGTGATCCCAGAGTTGAACCAAAGAAAAATGCACATTTTTCAATTTTAACTTTCAAGTCATTTAGTGATGTTTTTGATGAAGCCTAAATCATAACTATCTGTTTTATTCATAAATTATAAATCACTGTCCATTCTGTAACTATATGGACCATTCTATTACACCCACAAAGCATGTATATTTTGCTTTACCAAGTATTTTTAATTAATCATGGCAAGGTCTCGATTGAATGTATACTGCACTTGAACGTTGGAATTACTTAGAGCTCTAATAAAATTACGTTTCAGCTGTACCCGTGGCTCGGTCAACCAACTTGCACTGTGCTAGAAACTATGTCGCGTTGTGCATAATTTAAACCTTGAACATAATTCAAACTATTTCTCAGCAGCAATGTAAACTAACAGTTTGCTAGTTGACATGCAAACAGTTAACATGCTGAATATTGCCTCTTTTCTAGTTGTATCCTTGTACTGTTTAATCACTGTTTCAGCTTCAAAAATTAAGTCTTATTATTTCTATTAGGAATATAACAGGACTTATAATTGAACGAGATATTGATATCTTCTTTGAACAAATTCCTTTGTAAAGGCATATTGGTCAATAAAATAGAACCAGTAGTTTATTGTTCATGGCAATATATATCTGCAAATGTATGGCAGCTACACATCACTACTAGTGCTGGATGACCTGTGATATCTTAACAGCCAATGTTGAATAGGATGCTCGGATGTATTTAATCTTCATTAATTTACCAGATTCACCATTATATGGATATTTTTCATTTTTTCAGGTTAGTCTCCTGCAATAGGCCTATAAAAGTTTCACACTCTTGATTGAATTGTGGTTGTGACACCTACGGTACTAGCGCTTGATTTGTCCATATTACAAAGTTTTCATCTCTTGTTTCTAGGTGGTACTGATGAATTGAGAGACAACTTGATCGAGGATACTGATTATGTGCTCGTTCCGGAAGAGATATGGACGCTTCTTGTATTATGGTATGGCCTTACCAATGGACAGAAGTCAATCCCAAAAAAGGTATTTTGATTTTTTGTGCATGTGACATACCTGTTTTATAATGGAAGATATTGATTTCTTCTGGCTGTGTTTCTTCTGGCATCACTATTTGAGCAGATGTAATTTGAAAAAATAAAAGGATCAATAATAGAAAAATAATGGAATCTAAAATAACTGTAATTCAATATATCTCAAAAATGGAATCCACGCGTTGAGATCTACGCGAAACCTGAAGTCGAGTTATAGCAAAAATGAGTTGAGATGATATAACAATGCCCTATAAATGCCAACTCGATGGTGAGAATTGTGGGTGATTGAACTCTACATGCTTAGTCATTACGCTTGCTTAAAATTGAATAGCATCATTATTGTCTATGATCCTTCTTCCACAATCTGAATATTTTCAATGCACATTTGAGCAATATTTTGCTTTTTATGTAACAATTGAATTGATTTTTTTTAAATATACGTCATATTTGCGTTGCAAGATCGTTCACTGTGATGTAACGGTACGAGCTAGACTTTTTTGCTTGCTCATCTTCTAGAATAGAGTTTGAGGATGATGAGAAAAAAATGTAGTTATCACACTTGCATTATTCACGTTTTATCATGCAATACATTGTACACGGTACAAGGGACTTACCTCTGTTTGTCTTCATCGTATAACTTCGTTGTCCCTAGAGCCGGACGGGGTAGATTGGCGGGTGAAGGGAGAGGGGTACGTGAATAGTGGTCTTTCCGATTACATAGACTCGGTTGCTTTCAACTCGGGGTCTAGTTCTCAGTGTTAATGCCTCAATTGTATATACACCTGTATAACCTAGCTGTTGGTGGGAACTGTATTAATTCTATAATTTCTCATGTACATTCACAATAACATTAAACTTGGTAGGGCCTACTTGACAGTAGCAGTAACATAGAAGTTTGCAAACGTCAAACTTGATTTCTTGAGTTTACGCATAACGTAGGAATCCACCTATAGTTTGTCCACCCGGTCGACCCTGCAGTCATACACACGGTCGACTGAGATTTTGGTGGAGCATGTGTCTAGCCCGTTGTTTTTTACAACTTTTGAGACCAAATTGGGACAATACGTAATGCTGTGTGAATGCATTATGACATTTGTCATAATTGTATTAATTCTATAATTTGTCGTGTATTATAAACCATGCAAAAATAATTGAAAGCTCCCACTAGACTTTGAGGACATAAATCTTAGGTTATGTTGCACTCAAGTGACAGCTGATGTAGGGCGCTGTTTCAACTGCACTGCGATTCTCTATCTTCATTGAAATTCGACCGATAGCGATCCCGATCAAGACTGCGAACGATCGAGAACTCACTCAAGGTTAACAGTCTATTTTCTACGCGCACACGATCTCGATCGCTAGCGAATGTCGATAAGTTTTAAGTCAACAAATACGTCACTATATACGTCATATGATGTCAATTATAGACCAATAGGAGGCCTTTTTGATCGAGCTCTTACAAGAACCGCCAGTGCGCCGGTGCGACATGTTGGGCTGTGTACTACGCCAACCCAAAAACAATAAAAACATGACCTTAGATTTAGCTGTCAAATTGATGATGCAATGTGGATTACATTTACATGGATTAAAAAGAGCGTTTGAAATTAGTGTTGACGTAGAATATGGTATTCCAAACATGAAATCAGCATTAAATCATATCATTTCACGATTAAAAACGGTGGAATGACGGTTATTTTTTGTATGGAATATTTCAAAACAAAAAGATTGCCGTCATTTCCATCTAAACGTGACAGTTTTCGACGTCGAGAAGACTTATCGGCAGGGTCTTGTCGAGTCGAGTTGAGTCGGGTCTTGTCGAGTTTGAGAAGTTTTGTCGATTGAGATCGTAAAGTTGCCATAGAGAATCTTGCCAGGTAAAGTAATCGACTGAAAACCTAGTTGTCAACGAGAATTACTCAATCTCAATCGACAATATTATAGAGAATCCCACTGCTGGTCAAAACTAGATGTAAGAAGAGTGTCGAGAATGAGGTAGCTTTTTAGTAAATGTACAGCCTTGAGTCAATGGAATAAGAATAAGTTGAAGGTCAAGTTTAATTGTGAATGGGCCTTTACTAACTATATTTTTCCAGGTTGTTGAATTTGGCGTATTCAATTCGTATTGTAAAGTAGAGGTCGTGGGTCTCTCTCTCACGCTGTGGAAAGACTTTGACGCTGATACTGCGTTCATTGGAAGATTTAGCCATGGCGACACTACTGGTATGAACCTTGATAAATAGTATACCTAAATGTGTCTTGTACCTTTGTTAATACAGCTGTCCAATTTTTTCCTGGTTACGTTACCTTCAAGCAAGGTGCAACAATGCAATGGCCATTATTTGAAACTTATTTTAGAGGAATGGCACATCATCACTAGGCCTATAGAATTAGTTATCGGTGTGTTTGAACTTTTGTGCCTGTAGGTTTTGCTATTTTCTAAATCTAAATTTGATCCATTTGAAGATTGGGCCATTTTCAAGTAAAATTTTCATCTTTTCATTTTCAACTACCTATTCATACAATGAGGAGTCTAGATGAATCAAGCCTTTTAAGTCACTAATATTATTCTTTCTGATGCTGCTGTGCACGTTAGCTGGTCTCCATGAAGAGATTCGCCGCATCTACCAGGTCCCCGTGGAAACAAAGAGCCGCCTTTGGGGAGGATTTTCACCAAATATTTTCGACCCGCTCGAGTCAGGTGATCGTTCCACCGTTACCATTGGATTGTATCACAATCAAGTAGTTGTTCTTGAACTTCAACAATCGGATGGCACATGGATATACCAGTACCGCAGGTAGCTGTCAGTTGTTCAAATAATTCTCAATCTTGATGCACTAAGCTTGTAATTTTTGTTTAGATGATTTAATACCATATCATAGTGATGCTACCTTGCCTGTAGCTTAGTTTTATGCAAACTTGTGGTGATGTGATAATTTTTTGAACATTGCATTATAAATCCGCTGTCTACTTCTTTTATTGGGCTACAGTAGGCCTAATCGTAATGTTATTTCACCGAGACGGTAATTATTATTGCTGTTTCGCATTCAATTTTACAGGAGACCTAAATGATTTTGCTTTGTTACAGGATGAAAGTTGTCATGGATGAAGACAACAAACGTACTGTTAGCTATTCTGCGCTACCAATTGATAGTGGAGCATCGGCTCTGACTGCCAGCCCTGAATCGTCACCCCTCACAGTACCAGAAGACTGTGCAGAACCTGTCGTGGAAGGAGCAAGTTCTGTGTCCCGTAAGATTGCTACTAAAAGAAATGCTACTCCCATCACTGCTAATCCTGCCGCGCCTGCCCAGAACATCATGTCGTAAGTCTATTATGTTACATACCATTTTACACTTGAAGGATTTTTGTCGAGACTTTCTTGTACATACAGTGCAGTACCTTAGCTAAGCACCTGCATTATTTTATTCCTATAATACCAAAAAAATGTGCACACTTTATCATAATGTTTTTGTCTTTCATAGCATCCGAAAGCTACGTTGCTGCTTAATGTTGAGTTTCCTAGAAATACAATTTTTCATTAAATTTGTTGTTGTGATGCATTTTTTGTATCACACTCGCATCATACTGACAAATCACTTTGCATATCAATTTATTCTCATAGAACGAATACAGTAGAACGTCGTTTATACGACTTTGAGGGGACTGAGGAAAATAATTGTATAACTGGATAATCATATACTGTACGTGATCGTATAATAAATCATATAAATATAACAAAAATGTATATTTCATGTTTCAACATTATGTCAGGTTTGATTAACACTGATACTTATGTCATCATTGTCATGTGTGTCAGTATAATGATAATAATGGCTAGATGTAACATGAGCCAGGTTCAGCTAAAAGGTTATCATCTTACTACAGTAGGCCTACTTGAAAAAGTCTGTCATGACACTGCTGTTCAGCTTCACACAATTTATTGTGTCAAGCTCAATATCATACCAGCTCATATTATAGCTATTCAACATCAAGCAATCTCTTGTAAACTTTGAATTTCAAAATCTATACAGATGGAGAACGAAGGCAGTTATTTTCAATTTATTGTTGGGTCTCTCAAATGCTATCAACAAGACATTTAATTAAAATCGAGGTCATTTTTAGGTCGATAATAACTCTTATTGAAAATAGCATTTCTGTTTATTTCAAAATATGATTATTTAGAGGAAAGATCACACAATCCAACAGTAAATTTACCTTTGGTCCAAACTCGATAGCTAGGTCTACAGCGAGTGTTATAAAGTGTCCGGGTCCGTAATATTGACGCCGAGACAATACAAGCTTCCTCGGTTGGTTTTTGTGATGTCACAATTGGAGCGAGGCGGGTTGCATATCAATATTATTGCAATATACTTGTATCTATTGCAGTATATTGCAATACTGACATAATTTTTTTTTAATTAACCTATGGAGCCAAATGAGTTGACACCGTTGATTCAAGCCCTAGAATAGGCCACTCTACCCATGATACTAAGTAATTATGAGGGTTCTGTGGGCCTTTAATTACTCAATTGAAATTGACACAGTGAATTTTATTCTGATTGAGCGTAAGTAGATAATCGACAGAATGAGCCAGCTAGTGCGTATAGAGCGAATAATTAGTTCATTTCATTCTAGGCCCCAATATTTATATTCATCACCTAGTTATGGCTCTACACTGTTTTTTACTTTTTAATTCTCAAGTTTGCTAATTTGACTCTTTCAACACTGTGGTGAGTATTTCCTAATTAGTGACGTGATAGTATGTAGTACTCATCCGACATTTTACTGTGTTGTTGAGAAACACTTCACTGGAAGTGAAGCTAAACACATGGCTGAACCAAAGAATGCTTAGTATGGGCGAGGAGAAAGACATACTGTACAAACAAGATGCTTTTTTTATATAATTCAAATTTTTTAAATTTGAATTTTTGGAGTCTTGGAATTCTCATTAACGAGTTTTTTTTGTGAATGCATTTGGTCTATATTGTATGATACTTTTCCAGTACCCGTGGGAATCGCCGTGATATCCGTAATGACAGAGGCCGCTATCAGGCGTCGATTCCTGGAGTCTGCGGTCTGGCTAACCTTGGCAATACATGCTTCATGAATGCCGTACTGCAGTGCATGAGCAACTGCCCGCCGATCACCAAGTACTTCCGCTTTGGCCGACACCTCAACGAGCTCAACGTAGAGAATCCGTTGGGCATGCACGGCGAGATCGCCAAGTCATATGCTGATCTTGTACAGATGATGTGGTCTGGGGAGTATGCATATGCATTGCCTCATAACTTCAAGGTAAATGGTTGAATTGTGTTATTGATACATTTCTGACCCAAGTAAAAATATACAAACGTCACGATAATGCACAATATATGGCAATATATTGTACTGTGTTCATCATGTGGAACTGGAATTTGCATTTAATATAACATTTTTGCTTTAGATTCACAGGGGTGGGGCAAGGTTATAGGATTGCAAGTTGATATATTTGATACATCGATGTGGGTTGATATTCATCCATTTTGTAAGATTCTGGTGAATTACACTGATGAATAAAGTGGACATTCGATTGAATCCTTTGTATATGGATACATCCATTATATAACTGGAAATATATAACATTAATTAAAATAGACCATCAGATCTAGATATTTCACAAGGTTATATATTTTTGGTTTTCTTTATGTTTCATAGTATTTCAGTTCATTCAATATTGAATTGGATTTCACTATTTTTCACTAAAAATATCTATTTCAATGCATTTAGTCATTTCGTGAAAATCTGCACGGCTTTGAAGACAAATGAGCTCTATTGCATGAAAAATTGTTATCGAAAAGTGTGCTCAAATATAAAATTGACTGGAGTACGGTAATTATTGATCAAGTTGAAGAATTGTTATCTCTTAACTCGAATAACTGTCAACATTAAGTGGTATTCAGACAGCTTCTGGCCTCAGACTAGAAAGTCAGAAAGAATTTGGAATTTCCGTTGACAATCCCGTAGGCCTAGTTGTTGATCTAGAGTTTGCAGTTGCTTGTTACAAACTCTACATTTCACATAAAAATAGACTACCAAAACTGAATGTGAATACTATAATCTCACAACTCAATATATAACCCATTATCAACTACAGTGCATGAACTTAAAAGTGAGAAATTGATCCTTTCAATTTGTTTCTATTGTCAAATGTCAACACTTTTTTTGAACATCCAAGTAACTTAGATTCCACGGGATCAATTGATTGTGTGCTCACCCCTATTAGGGTAATATTAATCAAGGTCTATAATTATAATATAGTTTAGTAACTTCTGAAAATGAATGTGCATATATGGTGTAGGCCTACGTATACTCCGTTCACACAAAGTTGGATTGAGGCAATCCAGTCAATGAAATCAGTGGGTATACAGTATACACCATATTCCCACATCAATCCCTGACTACACCATATACCTGACTACACCACTGCAAATCGGTTTGCCTAGCCTATTGATATGCTTATAGCTTTTTAGTTTTCATCAATCATTTTAGGCATGCGTTTTGTACGTTATCTTGGGTTTTATAATTAATTGCCAGTACACCACACATACATTTTCAATTTGAGTATAGTACCAAATTTGTAAGCTTATACTACAATACAATAGACCTGCAATTCATACTTCTGACTGGCACTGAAAGCTCAGTGGTGATAATGTAGTGATGTCACAACACAGATTCCTCATATCGATATGACATCAGTACATGCAGTGCAACAGCGATATCTTTTTTTTATGTAGCTTCCATGTATGCAATTATTGGTAGCCTACAACACCGGAGCTTAATATCGATGCTATATTAGGCTCTAATGTTGTGACGATGCTGAGAGTTATCTGTACAACGCGCGGACATGTTGTCACTAACATTGACACGGCCGAGCCACGCTGTTACATTAGGTATGTTGATACGGTACGTTAGCATCGTTGTTGTGACGAGGACGAGAATTGATAAATATACGTCACTCTGGCGTGAATCACTAATATCGACACGGCCGAGCCACGCTGTTACATCAGGTGTGTTGATACGGTACGTGAGTATCGTTGTTGTGACGTGTACGAGAATTGATAGATCACTGAAATAGACATGGCTGAGCCACGCTGTTACATTGTAATGTCAATACGATATGGACATTCACCACCGTCACGATGATGTATCCTAATTTTGTGCTATCTGGGTACCATTTGATGGTAAGCTATATTAATTAAATTTCCCACAAGTAGGCGCAAAATGACCTCGCTGTCACCGCACCTTTAAACCCTACTATTCATTAATTTCCCACCATAAAATTGTTGAACTGTCATCACTGTACTTTGAACACTAGGAAGTGGACTGTTCTGTAGGTAAGAGAAGTTGTTTCTGTCAGTAATAATCCAAGTTGTTCTGTCTGTAATAGAAGTTCCCTATTAAATTGTTTGAATAATGATTTAATCGATTATGAAAGTATTATCGATTGTCTCGCCCAGCTGTACTATAAATATTGTAATCTTGTTCAACCTGCCTGAAAGTAATGTTGTTTTATTTCAGCAAAGAGTGGGTGCATTTGCCCCATCATTCTCTGGCTACCAGCAACAGGATGCTCAAGAATTGCTGACATTCTTGTTGGACGGGTTGCACGAGGATCTGAATCGCATCCAGGTGAAGCCGTACATCGAACTTCGCGACTCCGATGGAAGACCTGACGAGGTATGTCAAATAAGGCATATACGATACATGATAAAGTCGAACAATAGAGATGATAGACCAATAACAACAACAATAGAACAATAGTTTATGTTTCGTATGCACATGAATTACCATTCTGATTCCAATCGGCAATTTTATTGCAAGAACTGTTCAAACTGACCAGAACTTGGAGAAATGACTATTCTTACGATTGTCTGAGAATTGTAGGCATCGGATCAATCCACCTCCACTGAATAACTCCAAATATGTGAATGGCAAGCTGTACATCAACGGTTAATGTGCAACATCCAATTTGACAGTTTCTATTTGGATGAGTGAGTTCATGAATATCGAGTCGAGTTTTGACTTGAAAAAAAAGTAGTTGAATTATTGTAGTACTGTAAGATGGTTTTCAGGCCTGGAAGCAGATTGACATGTAAAATAAGTTGACATGAGTTTTATTGAGCCTGCACATTGACATAGCAATACTGTAGTTTAGTAATTTGTTCTCCTCAATGGCAGTGAACATAGACGTACATGGACGAATCTATTCAGTGTTCCTAGCCTAAAAGGCATGGTTTTTATGTCTTACAGACATCATTACTGTAAAAATCTAAACAAGATTAAGCTCCAACTGGGATATTCTAATTTGAATTATTCTAGTGGTCTATTAAAAACAAGTAAACAAGATTGCGCTCAAACTAAAATATCCTGTTAGAAATACGCTGATTTTCACCCTGAAACAGTGCTTGCACATGCACGTCCTTTTTGGATGATGATATTGGAAAGTTGAACTTGATTCAAAGAATATTATTTTGTGACGGACAATATGAGATGAATGATAGATGATGTGGCAGAGTAGGAGAAACAAGTGATATGAGATAATGAGATGGGTTCAGGTTGGAGGATATACAGTACATAGACAAAGCACAAAAAAACACCCATGAACTGGACAATGCGAGTACTGGGAGGTAGGTTCCACAAGATACAAACAACAAACTCAAGTTTCCCACTACCTTTTCCATAGACTCTGAAGAGAATAACCAACAGATGAAAATCATAGAAACATTAATAACGAACTAAAACTCACGACATGCTTCGATCTTGTTATATCGCATCAGGTGAGTATATTGGGTATTCTTAAACCTCTTCCACTCAAAGAGACAAACTGTTTCCTGTGCTGACTTCCCCGGATCTGCCACCAGAGTGCACTGTCTGCACACAGCACCTTGTGAGCCTAGGCCCACATGAACCAACTCGGAATTAAATTTGCAGGTTATGTTCCTAGAGTTTATGATTTTCACCTGGTGGTTGAACGAGGACAATAAGGAGCAGATCAGAGACAGAAAAGAATGATTGGAACAAAATCTCTAGCCTTCTTTTGGAATTGAACCAAAACCCATAGTACCATGAATCGAAGAAAATTGCCATTCACTATCTACTTGGAGCTGTCTGGGCAGCAAATAACCATGCTTTATGAAGGACTCGAACCTCGACCCCCAGCAGGAAAGATAGAACGGATTTTTTCTCTTGTTACTATACATACCGGATGGCGGATGAAAAGATGACCGAAGGCGGTGATGAACGATGAAAGGGGGAGTGGACCCAGAGGCGATGACATTATTGGAATGTAGGACTTGATTTAAAGTCGATCAATGAAGCTGATTTATAAGTTCATATTTCGGCAAACTGTAGTGATAGTTGAACAAATCTAAAACAATCATCTCAGTAGATCAATTAGATCTACAGATATAATGTTTTCCATTATTCTTTGAAAAGTACAAAATTTGCCTCATCACTGTTGAACCATTGATGTATGGTTTTGGTTTTACAGGAAGTAGCAGAGGAAGCTTGGAACAACTACATACGGCGCAATGATTCCGTTATTGTTGACAACTTCCATGGCTTGCTGAAATCAACAGTGGTTTGCCCTGACTGTAGGGAGGTGTCGGTGACTTTCGATCCGTTTGTTTATCTGTCGCTGCCGTTGCCAATTGTCAAGGAGCGCTACATTGATGTAAGTCGGAATATTTTGCCATTCAATACCATGTCTTTGAGAGCCATATGTATGCGGATGCACAAAATGACCTAGCTGTCGACTTGTCTCTAAACCTTAACATTAATTAATTCAATTATAATATCTGTATGAGAGCCTTGGTGAATCTATTCTGCAATAGATTTATATCCAACATTGAGGTAAAATGTTGAGATTTTTTTCCAATATTGATTTGTAGTCCCATTGAATGAATGCTTCACCAAATTCCTCCAGTTTTCATTAAATACCCTTTATTCTTTCCCTTGCTAAAATGTGGTTTTAATACTGTCTGTTTGTTTACAGCTGACTATGTTCTTCTATGAAGCTGGAACGAATCCTATTCGCTACAAGTTTAATGTACCCAAAGGAGGTTCTATTGGGGATATGGTTACCATCCTGAGTGGCCATTGCAAAGTCCCTGCTGACCAGTTGATGGTGGTGCAAGTCGTCAAGTCACATTTCCACCAGATCTTCGATTCGAACCAGGCGATCTCTACCATCAGTGACGCTGATAACATCTGCGTGTAAGTAGACCAGACTAGCTTAAATCTAAACTTCTCGTCTCCTACTCATACAGTCGTGTTATTCAGTTAGCTGCAAATACATACCATCAATTTGGGTATGAATGGGAATGTCGCCGATTATGAACCGTCAGACATTGTATCACTGAACGCTCTCCATTGGATAGTAATTGATTATTGATTGTTATTGATTATATTTAGGGTTGCCGTTTGATTTCGATCGATTTGATCGATTTTCGATTATAGGTTTTCGATTCGATTTCGATATGTATTTTTCGATTCGATTTCGATATGTATTTTTCGATTCGATCGATATCGAAATGTTTTCGAAGATCGAAAGAGTATAATAGTATAAGAGTAGCGCGAGGCGTCACGAGTAACGCACTCGCTTCCATTGACGCCCATCGTTCTGAGATTTTCGTACGGTTGATTGTCTAGAGTTGATACTTATCCCGCTACACGTGTGTCTAGTCCTTATCTAGTCGTTTTGACGTGAAGTGTGGTTTTGACTCTCGACAAATGTGAAGTGATTGATTGACTCCCGAAGTGTATTATTGCTTTTTAAAATATCTATTATGTCATGAAATGAAATTATACATGCGGGGCGGAGGAGTTTGGTTCGGAAAAAACGTAATCTTGGATGAAAATAGTGTTTCCAGTCTTAGAGAAATCTAAGAGAAAAGAGCAAACTAAAATATTAAAAATTGTCCGGAATATAAGCCGAGGGTTTTTCTCGAAATTTCTAGCCCAAAATTCACCCTGGGCTTAAATGCAAATCTTGGCCTATAATCGGTAAAAATACGTGTTTTGCTCATTTTTATTGGACGTACTGGACCCGCACACTCATGACAACGGACTCAACTTGAAACTGTGAGATATTCCACTAAAAACACGTTTAATAAATATTTTATCATGAAGAAGCATGATTTTCTCAATTTCGATCATTCTTATTTGATGCGTGATACCTACTGCGCAATGATCTTCTACTGTGCGTGGTCCGTCATTGTCTGACCTTGACGAGCGACGAGACAAGACAAGACTTTAGCGTGAGAAAACACTCGGGACGGCCGAGCGTCAATAGAATCGCAATACGAAATTGACTGAATTCTACCCCGGACGTGATGATTTAAGTCATTGTTGGTTAGTCGATTCAATGACTGAGGAGAGAACGTAGTTGTGTGTGGTAACATTATACTTATATATATATATAGCGCGTGCGAGGTATATAAACATGGTATTGTGCTACCCAACACGTTTTTTTTTTTCGATTCGATTTCGATTCGTCAATTCGATCGATGTTCGATAAAAATGCAATTGATTTTTGATATTGTACATTTCGATCACAATTTTTTGATCGAACGGCAACCCTAATTATATTATTTACAGTGAAACCGCTGTGTATCCTTCTTAGATCAATTGTTTTTCCGCTTCTATCATTTATTTTATCCCACTCCACCCCTGTATAATCGGTGTTAAATTTTCCTGAATACTTTAGAAAGCTTCTTTTCCCTTGAAAAAAGCAATAGTAGTTTTACTTTATTACTGTTTTGAAACTGTTCATATGGTCCACACCTGAAAATCCACTAAATGACTATACTATTCATGTAGCACATCTGCTCGTGTAGGCATCTATAACATTTTTTAAAACTTGATTATTCTTACATATGGAATTGTTGGGCTGTGCAAACAGGCTTGAAATCAAAAATTATTGTAAATGTTTGATAACAAACTTTTTCGAACTTTCTCACACTATAAATTTTAAGCACGACCGTCGTGGTGGCACTATTGAAGTTAAATCGCGAAGCATTTGAAAGCATCTACAGTGAAACCTCTGTCCATCGTTTTTCAAGGGACCAGGAAAATAAAACCATCAATCCAGGAAAACTATCCATCCAGGAAAATTTAACATTGATTACTGTATATGGGAGTGGGGCTAGAAAAAATGAATGATACATCCAGGAAAACGATAGAT
Organism: Brachyptera risi; assembly: GCA_964007535.1. Classification (NCBI taxonomy): domain Eukaryota; kingdom Metazoa; phylum Arthropoda; class Insecta; order Plecoptera; family Taeniopterygidae; genus Brachyptera; species Brachyptera risi. The sequence goes on along the minus strand of OZ023327.1, from coordinate 63,904,908 downwards.
CTGGGAACGTTGCATAGAGGTTTCACTGTACAATGTTCAAATGCTGTGAGCCATTATGGATCAGCTGTCCAAGGTGTTGAGAGAATTGTAATGAAGAAGACAATAGAGGGGTAGCCAGTTTGTTAGTTATTGAATTTTGTCGTTGGCTCAGGCATTTTGCACCATGGCCCAATATTAAATTCCAGTGTTTCTTTCTAAATAATTATACTGTGAAGTGTGAACATGATATCATTAGTATTTTCTATTCAGTATAAACTTTCAAAATTGAAATGAACAAACTATAAACAATGAATAAACAGACAAACTCTACAGTACTCCAATTGTTATTTGATAAATATGCCCTATCCTATAGATATTGTGTAACCTGATATTTTTTAGATTATGTAAGATGGTGTTGGATGATGATTAGGCCAGATGGTTAAGTAGGGTAAGGTTTGAACCGTAAAATTACCGGGAACTGTATCGTTGTATACATTTGACACGAATCAAACCCTAGCTAACCCTAAGCATCACTAAAAACCCTGAAACCTAAAAATCTTGGAACAATAAAGAGGTGGGTTACATGTGCGGCATATTTTCTGATTATTTCTAGTAGCCGAACAACTCATTTTTATCTGTATATTTTTTAATTATAAGCTTCGAAAAAAGTAGTCTCAAGTTTGAGTTTGACTTCAAGAAACCAAGTTTGCACAACCCTTATGATTTGTGAATGATATACGGTATATGAATGATGTTTATTCAATTATTTTCTTTTGTTATCCTTGCCTTTTATCTCTTTGGTTATCAAATTCAATTAAAAAATTTCACTTTTAGACATTGAATAGCAACCACAGTAATGAACGAGGATTGGTCAACTGTACTAATAATCAACTGACCTAAAAAACGACAAACTACTAAAAAACTGTAAAAACTATTCGGAGGGTCGCGACCAACGTTTTTGTAATCTTCCTTCTCTTCGACTTCAACTATGTTACTAGCTGGTAGAATTCAAAAAACGACAAACTGTACTAACCAACTGCGCTAAAAACAAACTGACCCAAGCATAATTTTCATTGATGGGAGGTAGCAATTTGTGAAGGGGTGGAGCCAAATCCTCCACTTCAACTTTTGTACAGGGTGCTCAAGAAGTATGGAAGGTTAGGTCAGTTGGTTTCCTAGTGTAGTGAAAACCTCTAAACCAACTATCCTAAAAAACAACTGACCCAAACTGATTTCTCGAGGCTGGCAGGTAACAATTTGTAAAGGGGAGGAGCCACACCTCCCACTTTCCCTCCTGTACAGACTGTTCAAGAAATATAATTCTAGGTCAACTTTGGTTTTTAGTACCCTACAGTTGGTTTTTAGTACAGTTGGTACCATCTCATATTGAACGATTCATTTGCCTAGTTTGACTATGCGTTGTAATGCCCAATTTTCATTCTAATGTTTACAATTTAACAATAAAAATATCTTCATTTTTAGAGGCATGGGAGTATCGAACAGCTACTGCTTGATGATGATGAAAATGGGCTAGTAGATTTAATTAGTTATTCTCGCGTGTAATTCTTTTGATGCATTTTTTGCTTTTATATTCATTTATTTGTTTGGCTTCAAGTTTGCTGGTTATATTGCTTTGGTATCAAGCCATAGCAGTACTAGAAATTTTGAATGTTTTTTTTTTGTCATATGTAGTACAGGCTCAGAGCATTGAATGACTACATTTTATCTAATATAATTGCTACGTTTCATGTTTCGAAAATTACTTCTTCTGTTGTGTAGGCCCGAAGCTATTTTTTCATTATTGCACATGACCTTGCTAATTTTGGGAACTGGTGTAACTTCATAATCAATCACATCTGGACCCCTATTCCTGAGATGAATGAGATGTGAAAAAAATAAAAATGAGTGAGAAAACGATTATCTCACTTAAAATGGCCGATTAACCATTACCAATCGGCCATTTAAAGTGAGATAATCGTTTTCTCACTCATTCTTATTTTTCTCACATCTCATTCATCTCAGGAATAGGGGTCCAGTTCATAATGTACTGTATTCAATTTAAATTCAATCAGTTTTTATGACTGACAACTCATTGTAATTCTTGCTTCTTTACAGCTATGAGCTTCCGAAATTTGCCTCGGATCTCAACTTGTATGCTGTCCTTCCCGTCTGCCTCTGGGAAACCGCCACTCAATCAAACAACGGTTCAGCAAACCAATTGTTCGGACATCCGTTTGTGGTTGTCATCGCACGCTCGCAGCTTACGTACTTACGCATATACGAGTCCGTCATGCGGAAGCTCAAAATGTTCTTGTACGAGCCAAATGATAACAACCACTGTACTGAACAAGGCAACAACTATCGAGGTTTGTATTTCTTGCATTTGTCATGATGTAGGGGAGAAGGAGGAGCTGTGAGACGTTTTTAGAACAATATTTTATTTCTTGGTTGAATTATTATCTTTTGTTATTCTGTCTTGTTTAATGTACGATTCAGGTCTTACTCCTCATTCAGAATTCATAGTAGCTATCAAACACATACAGTAAACCCTCGTTAATCCGAAATTCAAGGAACCCCAAAAAGTGATTTCGATTTATAAAAATTCGGATTAACCAAAAAACTCCTTTTCCACAAAAATCATCACACTTCCCGGTTAGAATTGAAGCAATTTCGTATTGAGCGCGAGAGAAAACTAGATGCCACATGTGCGAGGAACCGAACCACTGATCGTGTGTATTCGGCTATCTTCGACAGCAGATGAACGTTAGATGGCCAGCTTCGATTGGCGCTCGGCCGTTCCAAGTGATTGAGTGTTCTGAGCTTACCGCTCGTCAAGGGCAGACAGAGCGGCCAAAGACCTTGGTATCTAACCTAACGAAGTTAGATACTTTGAGGTCTTTGGAGCGCACTCGGAGTCGGATGACGTATTCAGTGGCAGCGAACAGCTGAGCTGGCTTCGGTCTATTGTTACTTGTCGAATAAAAAGGATGAAATTTATGAAAATAATGATCAATTCAAGGAATTCACTCGATCTATTTCGGATTATCCAATCCAAAAACAGTGCTGAAGCAATTGAGGGGTCGAATTATTGGTTCGAATGACTGATTAGCTGGAATTCGGATCAACCATAATCATTAACATTGAAATGCCTATACCTTCAGCCGAGGACTGACTTCAAGTTCGAAATATGTCAAATTTCGGATTAGCGAGTTCGGATTAACGAGGGTTTACTGTAATTGAATTGATATAATCTATTATGTCTCCTAGAGATTGGGAGAACTGGTACACCATATGGGAGGGAGTGGGACAATGTGCCTAGTGCCAGATTATATATCCCATAGGGTATATATACTTTATTTATAGACCAAGCTATATGCTATAGATTTATTTGGCTAGATAGACTTCTATGTACGTACATGTATGTAGGCACATATGCTGCTTAATGACCCCACCAACAGCTGGATTATATCATTGAGTTTCAATGATTAAACGTGGGTACGAATGAGTGGGTGATAATGTAGCGATGAAGTGATGATAGATGAAAGGACGTGAGAAAATCTCATGCCTCATGCGGGGCTCGAACCCACGCCCGACCTGACTTCAGTCCCAACGTAGTCTGATGGTTGACGTGAGCCAAGGGGGCAGCCCACATATATATAGGCCTATATACCGGTACATATAAAAGTCTTTGCATGTTCAATCAAATAAATGGTATGTTCTTAAGAAGAAGTGGACAGTGGTCACAGCTAGAACTAGTAATACACAAGAGAATTACAGTCATTTTGTACTTGGGAAAATTGAACTCGGAATGATAGGTCCCTTTGATTCCTCGCATTTTTTTTCTGATCAGTAGGCCTATCAAAAATTATATAAAACCTCAAATATTAATGAAAATTGAATTATATCACATTTTTGATATATAATATAACTGCAAGTACTTGGTCCAATGAGTAATGATCATTCCATGCTGTTTCAACCCTCCACACTGAACTCAAGATCACACGTAACCTCAAAATAGTGGGCTACCGTATGTCTCCCCCCTGCATGCTGTTCCATTTCTCCACCATACAGAGATCTTCAGTTTTATTCATGTAACTTATTCTCAATGTAAAAGAAACAATGGACCCTTTCAAGAATTCAATGCGCAGGAGCACACCTCGTCTGCTCCTAGCAGCCGAGGTCGCTGGTATTGCATTCTGGGAGTCTTAGTACCTGTTCGAAAAGTCAGCCTGCTTATCCACGGGGTTAAAGGCAAAACACCAAGATATAAAACTTGCATTATCTCTCATCTTACTCATTCTGACAGTGTGTAAATCTCTCAGTAGGCCTATGTAGTAAACATAAGTGTTGGAACTACCGTACTATCATATTATAACTTGATACGTTCACTGTAACGCACAATAATTTAAATTGGAGTTGCCGTTCGATATGAAAACTCATATCGATTATCGTTCACTTAACATCGATTATTAATCGTATTATATCGATATTTTTTCTCCTAATCGATAATCGTATCGAATGTCAAAATATCGTATCGCATCGGAATAATTGTGTTGAAAATTGCGGTCTAAACAGCTGTGTTGATTGATTCATTGACAAGTGGTTGACCTTGGACTAAGTGCGGGGCTTCGGTCCTTTAGCAGGGAGGGGTAGAAAGATAACGGGATAGAGGAAGAGGCAGATTTATGACCTGTAATAAAAGTACACGTTACAATATACATTTGTAACTCATCCACATTGTCCGGAATATAAGCCGAGGTTTTTTTTTCGAAATTTCGAGCCAAAAAGTCAACCTCGGCTGAAATGCGAATCTCAGCCTATAATCGGTCTAAAATGAGTTTTTTCTGATTTAAAGTGGGCGTACTACACCCGCACACTCATAACAAAGGAATCAACTTGAAACCGCGAGATATTCCTCTAAAAACACGTTTAATAAATGTTTTATCATGAAGAAGCATGATTTTCCCAATTTCTGATATTTTCATTTGACGCGCAGTAATAAACATAATAAGCATGTTGAGTTGTTAGCTGCATGGTGTGTGTCATCTACTGTTTGTGGTCTAACGTCATCTGATCTTGAGGTCTTGAGGAGCACTCGTAGACTAACTACTACGTAGCATGAAAAACGTCTCCGACTCGAGACGGCCGAGCGCCAATTGACCGCGTCGTAGTCTATATTCTCGTCTATTATTGCGCATACCAACTCTGACGTCAATGCAAACAGCGTTTCTCATTGGCTTTCGAGTGCCCAATAGAAACCAAGAACTTTCGCGCCACATGCACTGATTGGATCAATTACGTAAAGGGAAAATAATTGGTTCGAAAAGGAAATAATGTTCATTTCGATGATTGAAAATAATCATATTGATATCGTATCGCCGAAATTCAACCGATTATCGTATCGTTTGGAAAAATATTGATCTATATCGATATATCGATTATTGTTGGCAACCCTAATAAAAATAAATAGAAGCTATGCTTGTGTGTGGGAGAGGGGTCAAATTGAAACGAGTATGTTAACATTCACACTGTAAAAAAATGTATCGAAAGTCCTGTTAGATCTATTACTACTCTTCGCTTTCAATCACTTTTCAGATCGTTTGTGTCGATTTGCAGGAATCGAGGTGATTGATGATGACATTGCCATCCTCACTCCAGACGACAACCGTGTGGTCGGCGACAATGTCAATGAAAGTAGCGACCAGAACATGTTCACGCTCTTCTTCCCCAATGATCCCGAGCTACGTGATATGACCGTGATGCCACCAGATGGTAACGTTTTACTAGTACCAGGTATGCGAAAGATGTTGATTTTAGCTAAGAACATTTTCGTCTACCATGTGTACTGAGTACTTAGTTTTAGTGCTAACACCGAGCACTCTGAAACCTGTCTAGAACCGGTACTTTTTATGCTAAACCGGTCTTTTATATGCTCAGTCTTCATTTTCACTTCCTGTACCTGGTTTGTTTGTGGAATGTTGAAACCATCTTGGTCCCATAGCTTCTGTGACATTTTTATCCATAAATCATCCAAATTGTTCCACATTTACTTGTACTTTTATTGATCATTCATCATATGTAAAATATTGTGTCTCCATTATTCGAAAAAAAAAGGTCACATGTGATGATATGTGTTGAATCCGTGGACCTGATGGGATAGTGCTGTAAATTGTAGCTATATAAACAATATTGATATTTGCAAGAAATGTTTATATTATCAATCTCAGTTACTATATAATAGTGTCCCTCTTCTGTACCCAAAACACTTTCAAGACCCCATTGTTTATAATAATTAATGACAAATGTGATGTCAAGTGTTTGTCTTCTCACCAAAGTTGGGAGAAATTCATAATTACCTATAGGATCTCAATTCCTATATTAGTTATATATTCGTATTACCTATAATAGGTCCATGGATATTTAATACATTCATGGGTCTAATTGCTGCCATGTCATCAGCGAGATCTTTATAGAGACGATAATGAATCGATTTGCACTTGCCAATTTTTGCAATTAAAGACCGGTTATACTGTATGTTCTTCAAGTTTGAGGCTCAATGTTATCAATACTTAGTTGCTTCCGGTGGTGTAACGGAGGATGTATACCACGCCATGCATAGAACTCGGACCGCAGTTAGAAATGATGACGGGAGAACCATTGTTACTCATATCTTGTGATTTTGATTTTCCTCAAATATCGCCTCACTGGCATAAAGGAGAATACCCCTGACTGTGCGTGAGTTATCAAATCCAGTCAACCGTTTAAAAATCGGTCGGAGATTATGTGACAAATTCACGTCTTAAATTTTCACCGCCTCTTAGCTACAATCTAGGCATGTGTTTGTGTAATCTGTGTTACGCCACTAGTAGAGTGCATGCTGCATTTTGAACACTGTAGTTAGAGAGCGTAGTTCAAGCTTTCAATGTAGTTAGTTGTGTAATCGCTAGTTTTGAATAATGGTACAGTTAGTGATGCAAAATATGAAGAATATTGGATAAAGGTGGAGAATATTTCTCTTGGAGCATTTTCTGAGCGTATTCTCAAAAATGATACCAACTCAATTGCAAGTGTAATCAGAAATTATGTTCAAGCTTTGATAATACATCGTTAGTTTAACCAGAAATACGAACATCATTATACTTATACAGTAAAACCTCGTTGATATAGTTGAGTTTGCTATATCATCGCTTATTTTATAAATAGTGCGACCTATTGATGTTTCTATTCAGATTTCTAATATTCCTTTTATTTTTGTTGTTTTGTACCAGTCACCCGTAGACTAACCCCAGTTATACGCGGGACTTTCCCAAATTGAATATTCCTATTAAGAATTTATTGGTTCAATTACGTGCTTGTTGTTGCACTGATGTATATGCAATATCTCGATCAACTCAACCTGCTTTGCTTCAGCTGTTATCGGACGCCGCGCCTGTGTAGTGGGCTGCAGCCCTGCCGTCAGGTCTCGCCTGTACAACGACAACGCTTTGAAAAACATTGATTTCAAGGACATGTCTGCCAACTCGACATCAGACTCGTTGAACCTCTCAGAGTGCTTCCAGCATTATACCGTGGAGGAAAAGCTGGGTGTCAAAGACGCGTGGTGAGTTTCTGTTGAAAGTTTACTGCCCTATGTCATCCTCAGCAAAAATGTACTGTGTGTCAATTATTCTTCAGTAAAAATAGAAGCTTTACTTTTGTTCCCACTGAACTCCTAAAATATCCATGTTGGCTACATTTTCCATGGTTTAAATGATTCTGTTATGAATGATTTTATGTGATTTGCTCTGACAGACATTGTCAAAATTTAACAGTGCTTATACTGTGGATGACATGGGGAAGTACATTTAGCAACTGGGCACCCGATTGTGACAACTAGTTGATTTTCACAAAAGAAGCAATTAACGCAGGCCATAAGACGATAGCACGTCTACAGCTAGCCGAGAACATACGGTCTTCTATTATTATCAAGGCACCAACCAACAGTTTCTCACGTGTAGAACAGGCCCGTGGCATAGGTTTTGCAATAAGAATTGCAAGCAGCAGTGTATTACTATACCGTACTGTAAATAGAAAGTTCGTGAATTGTAAAAGAGCGGTTTTATAATTAGCTCAAGTTTTTATTTTTTAAACTGGATCTCAGTAAACCTATGCAGTGAAACCTCGATCTATCGTTTTTGAAGGGACCGGGGAAAAAAACGATGAATGCGGGAAAAAGATCAAAGCGAGAAATCATTAAAAACGTTGAAAAACACAAAAAAAAATAATAATTTGAACATTATTCCTTTTATTGTAATTAATACTGTAATCACTTATAATTTCGTCTTCAAGTCATTAAAAATGCTGAAGTGTCATCTTTCTTATCTTTATTTATTCTTTATTGACTCAATGTCCTGACTGATGAACGATGGAATAACCCATGATCACTGCTGAATATAAAATGAGAAAACACCATATAAATACCGTATTTACACGCGTACCCCATTTTCAAGCCATCAAAGAGTCACATGCATCTTATAAAGGTAAGTGAGAAAAAACGTCACATTTTGCGATAAAATCATTTCCTGTGAAACACTGCCGGTCGTCCAATGTTATGGCATACGTCAAACCACCAATCGTCGCCAGATTTGATAACCGAACAGTCGTCAATGCGCTGCTACGCGAATTGGTTGCGCGTTTGGTACAACCTTTTCTCTCTCCGTCTCTCTCTCCCTATGTAAGCCACATGGCTGCTGTTTTTAAGGCAAGGTCACTGATTGCTATTTAAGTCTGCCGGCCGTCAGTGTTAATGCACAGGAGTTCAGAGTGGATTTTAAAGTCTCGTGTTACACTGAATAACAAGACGAACACTTTGACACATCTGTTCATCGTCAACAACACTGCTCGCCTGGAAGTGTGCTATGGTGATGAGTCTTGTATCGTGTTATCAATTTTTCTTCATTTCAAAAGGATCGTTCGAGGTTTCAAGTGGCGAGAGATCGAAAATAAAAAGCGATAGAAGCAGGAAAACGATGAATGCAGGAAAATTTAGCACTGCTTATGTGGCGGTTTGGTTGGGACCACACAAAACAAACAATAGATGCGGGAAAACAATCGATCCGGGAACGATAGATCGAGATTTCACTGTAGAAAAAATTGAAACAATTGAATGAAATTATTATTCATCTTGATAAATATAAATAGAACACTCACATAAGCTAAGCTGTATGTGGGAGGAAGGGTTATTACTTATTTATGAATGAATGAATATTGGGGTTTGTATTGGTGGAAAATTATATACAAAATTGTAGGCACAGTCGAGGCAAAACTATAAATATTCAACAGATTGAATTAGAAACATTGTAGGCCTAAATATCAAAATGAAATATCAAAACATTACATTAAAATAAAATGATTTAGCTTTAGAGAGTGTTCATATCATTAGTGGACCAAATTCTCCCGAGCCCATGACACTGATTTGGAGAATCACTATATCTATAGTGAAAAAACATTTTATCTATGTTATTATTGGAAAGTAGGACTTGATTTAAAGAATATTATTTTGTATGTTAGGTAGAGATGATTTTAAAGAATTGAAACTTGGAAGACAGTTTCGATAATCCAAAAAATTGTATCGTAAAAATGGAAACAATTATCGTATTGTTTAAAAAAAATTGACCGTAATCGGTATATCAATGATTGTTTAGCAACCCTAGTGTTAATAGATTCGATTGACAGGCTGCTGAATGCTGATTGTTGATTATGTTCTTAGGTATTGTCCGAGCTGTAAGAAGCACCAGTGTGCCAGCAAGAAGTTCGACTTGTGGCACCTGCCGCCAATATTGGTGATCCATCTGAAGCGTTTCTCGTTCACGCGCTACCGCCGCATGAAGCTGGACATGATGGTCAACTCGCCGCTCGTCAACATGGATCTCTCCGAATACGTCATCGGACCAAACAAGGCCAATTCGACTTACAACCTGATCGGTGTGACTAATCATTCGGGCACCTTGGGCGGCGGACACTGTGAGTAACTTGTATTTCTCTCAATCTATGACCATCAATAAAGGACTTACCAAGGTGACTTGGTAAATCAATTTTGGCTTTGGAAATCGTCTGGATCCAGCTGTCACCCTAAGAGGTTGAGTTTAGGGAACAACACGCTTCATTTTTACACTTTTGTGTTTATCTAATACTCCACGGACTAGTATTTTTTGTTGTGTAAACATTATCTTATCTTTGATATTTATCTTCACTTATCTAATTTGTAAGAAAGTCATTTTCTTGGGGAGGTAATGGGTGATTGTGACCATCTCAATTTTGACATGAGTCATAATCCGCCTTCTAAATTTCAATTTGGCTTACATGCAGTCACTCCCCGCTACTATTGTGAGTGACTTCCCAATAGAAATTGATAGGATTTGAATTTGCGGTTCTTAAGTTTCGAATCTGAATCGAATCTAAAATTGACCAAGATTTGCGAATTTGAATTTTACTTGAATTTCACATTTCTAGCAAATTGTTTTGTTTTCTTTGCATTGGCCTGCTATCTATCATCCATAATTTTAAATGTATGGTAAATGCAATAGATTGTGTTATATATTTGTGGGTTTGAAACTTGGGTAATGTGACCAGGTAGGCCTAGTGTCAACCAACTTACTCTGACTTCATTTTTTCTGCAACAATATATATATATATATATATGTGTGTGTATATATATATATATATATATATATATATATATATATATATATATATATATATATATATATATATATATATATATATATATATATATATATATATATATATATATATATATATATATATATATATATATATATATGTAAATATATGTATATATATATATATATATATATATATATATATATACCAATTAAATTGGGCCAGGGGGTGTTTCCAGCAGTTTTTCTAGGGCAGACTTCTCATATCTGATCGGTTCCTGCCAGTTCCGACTTCTTCCTCCTCTTCTTCACTACTGCTAGGCCTATCTTCTATTTCTTCTTCTCTTCCTACGAGTTCCCTCCAACGTACTCTATTCTCCCACCATCTCTCGTCTTCCACTTCTTCCCATTTTTCTCCTCGGTTGACTACCCCAAACTTGACTGACTCCTGCCACCTTTCTCTTGGTCTTCCAACTCTTCTCTAAGCTCCATTGTTTTCTACTATCTCAAACATTGCTCTCGGTATACTCTCCTTTTCCATTCTCCGCATATGCCCGTACCACCTAAGTCTCTCCCTTTCCAATTTGAATGATAACCTTTCCACTCCCACTTCCTTCCTTATATTACTGCTTCCCTTCTTCTCTAACTTTGACACTCCTGCTACGCTCCTTACAAACTTCATTTCTGCTGCCTCCATTTTCTTTTCTTCTCTCCAGTTGATTGACCATGTAACTCCTCCATATGTCAAGATAGGCAAGTAGTACCCATGATAAATGAGTATCTTCCCACTCCTTGGAAAATCATGGTCTTACTTTTTGAAATAGCCCGTCCGCCTTAGCTATTCTCTTATTCACTTCTAGCTCTACTTTTGCCGTATTACTGACAATACTTCCCAAGTATGAGAACTCTTCTACTTCTTCCAGTTCTTGACCTTGCAGCTGTACTTTTTCTTCAATCTTTCTCTTCTCATCACCATTGTTTTGCTCTTTCCCACGCTAATTCTCATCCCAAACTCCTCTGTCATTTCTTCCCATCTTTCTACTTTCTCTTGCACCTCGTCTCTACTGTCTCCCCATAACAAGATATCAGCATATATCATTGTCTTTGACCCTGGGCCTTCCTTCTCTGGTTCCACTTTTCTGATCATCTCATCCATCACCATTACAAACAACATAGGTGATAGGACACTGCCCTGCTTAACTCCACTCCTTACCTCAAACCACTCTGTCCTGCCTCCATTTGTTTGCACTGAAGCCTTGCATTCTCGATATAAACTTTTCACACGGTCTATCATCCCCACATGTATGCCCTTTGCCCCGAGACTCTCCCACAACCTTTCTCTGGAAAGATGGTCGTATGCTTTCTCCAAATCTAGAAAAGTCATGCACACTCTTCTTCCCTCCTCCCACCTTGTTTCTAACAGTTGCCTGACAGCAAATATCAAATCTACTATTGATCAGCCTGTTCTGAACCCATAGTGCAATGTTAAATTTTCCTGGATGGATGGTTTTATTTTTCTGGTACCTTGAAAAATGATGGATAGATGTTTCACTGTAGATAGATAATGCCTAATTTTATCTGCGTATCAAAGTGATTCATGTTTATTGGTTCCGATTTGCATGTATTGGGATTTCATTTACTGTACAAACGTCAAAACTGCAAAAAAAGTGCAAGATGATGCCTGGGCCTTACACAGAGAATTCAAAATAAAATCCACAGCCTTCACATGTACAGTTTGGCTTTTAGTTATAGATAGGGGTGAGCACAAAATTGATTCAATCGATTACGCAAAAATTTCGAACAACCGATGTTAGTTCGAAAAAATCAGTCTTCATTTTTTTAACATTTTAAAAATGCTCCCTTTAATATAAATTTTAAATTGCCTTGCGTGTGGTAAGTTGGTGCTGGCTGGGTGGGTGTAAGTTGAGTTTAAGGCCATCAAGCGAGACCATGACCAGCACCTATCACTTCACTTGATGCTCTTTACTCCCATATTCAACGTCTGATGTGTGGGTCAGTTTTGGTTTCTTGGCTAACAACTAGAAAGACTCAACCCTCAAATATTCGCTAAGGGGCTGTCCATAAATGGTGTCACACAATTTTAGGGTATATACGTATATCTCACCTCCCCTCCCCCCTTGTCCGAGAAGGTCACAAAGATGATGACACCCCCCCCCCCCTTTAGTAGAAATCACAATCCAGGCATCCCTCCTCCCCATCAAAACTTTTTCATTCAAATTTGGAAAAATTGGTGTAGGCTTACTAGTTGTATTGGGAATGGGATATTTAAACGAAGTTTTTTTTTATCCTTACCAAGCTTGTATTATACATGTCTTCTAGGTATCAATATAAATAAATGTGTTTGTACTTTGTATGCATTGAAAAATATTTGGTACAAATCGCAAGGGTCTGGACGACATTTTCAACAAACATAACCTGTGAACTTTGCTTTAAACCAAAGCAATTTTTATAAATGTAAGAGATCCAATGCAATAAACTAGACAGAACTGACTCTCAGAACTCATAGTTCAGGCAAAGGGCAACAAAGATCTATTACAAAGATGAAAACAATTCATAGCCATCTACATTATGCATTAAAATACAATTTCATACGAAATATGTGGCGCCAACTGATTTTCTTAAAAATTGAAAGAAATTAATAATATGTAGTGTAAATGTGGAGGTGTCACCTAGTGTATACAGCCCCCCTCCCCCTTGTTACACATTGTTGCCCTTTTCACTTTGGTGTTAATTGAGGATATTTCAATCAAATTAGTAGGCCTTGGCTAGGCTCAATCCCATTCCAAATTCCTTCAAAGTGTCAACAGAAATCAAATTAAGTATGAATCAATCTGCATCAAAAATAATAATGCACAATGGCAAGCTAGAAATCTTTCAGATATCTCTATACCACCTAAACCAATACCAGTAGGGTTTAGACCTGGACATGCTTCTTAAAATGATAAGAAAGTGAAAACAAGGGCCTACAATTCATTTTTGAGGTCAAGTAGCTACAGCCAATAATTGAGGTCATTAATCATTAACATTCAGTTCATTTCTAATGTTCTATCATTTTAGAACTACTGTAGGCACACACAAAATCATTTGAGGAATCATTCAAACTAATTTCAACCATGTGATTCTTTTAGTTACATTCATTTTTAAACTATCGGACCACAGTCTTTCACTTTTCAGAAAGACATTTTAACTATACTACTATACTATAACTAACTATACTTAAATAAGCTATAAAAACAGCAACAGCTGATAAGAAGCAAGAATTCAATTTCAAATTTACAAAATGGAGAATAGTTTCCTCGTTCCAAATGAGAAAAGAAAGAACATATTTTAAATATTTTATGGAACTATCTTGACTATGCCTATAATTTATCATCGATTATTCAATCGATTTGAGCCCCCCCCCCCTCCCCCCTCCCCAAAAAATGCAATAACTTGATTTACCTTAAAATGCTCATAACTGTATTGAAAAATAAGGCAACATAAAGGTTAAAGAATGTTCAATTGATACATTTTTAATAGCACTAGGCCTACTTTTACTCATTATTAATTAGTAATTACATGGACATTCAAGACCCTAACCAAACTCAAAAAGTGAGCCTAAAAAGTACATGCAGAGCCTCAAAATAATGTTTACAATATTTGGCATTTTGATTATGTTGTCAGTTCCAATTGATTAGTGAAAGCTTAGGCCTACAAAGAAAATTGTTAGTGTTTTAGTGTTGAGACAAACTACAAGTTGCTGTTACAAGCAATTTTAAGGAACACTCAGAACTCCATAATCAGAACTCCTGACTAATGTTAGGGGATGATGTGTAGATATTTCATGAAATTATAGAAGTACATTGAAACCTCTATACATCGCTTTTCAAGGGACCAAAAAAAAATGGAACCATCCATCCAGTAAAATCTAAAATTGATTATATGAGAGTGGGGTGATGAAAAATGAATGATACAAGCAGGAAAATTATAGGCCCGGGAATGATGCGTAGAGATTTCACTGTATTAGTTATCACTTTGGTCTCTATCAGTTATTGCCTTGCATTATTCTAAAACCCTTTACTGCCTGTGTTGTTAGCACTCCCCATAATACTTGCTGCCTTGGCACCTAAAGCTTATGTTTCTGTACTCGTAGATACTGCATCGGCCCTCAATTCCCCGAGCAACACCTGGTATCATTTCGATGACGCGACTGTCAGCCCAATGACGGTTGGTAAATCCCCAGTGGTAAGTTGATTTTTCTCAGACAGTCCACTTTGAAGTAATAAGCTGTGCTGTGCTATCTTCTCTATAACCTATGTTTGTTATTTGTATGTTTGTAATAACTTTTAATAATGTTGGGGATTTTTTATATACCAATTTGTGAAATTGGTAATGAATTTAATCAATTTCAAGCCTGTCGCTGCCTAGGATAAAGTACTTCCGCGTAAGGCTTGGGTCTGGCAACCTTTATTCGTCACCCTTTCATCGATTTGTAAGTTGACAGTAATAGTTTGGGTTATTAGGCAAAGAATCGTCATGGTATATTTACTATTTATCATCATGTGTTTATTATTCAGGCTGTTATTCCTCAATCTCAATGTGATTTAGGTTCAATGGTAGTTTCCATGAGTATCAAATTTGGGAACCAAATAACTTGGTGTGTATAGGAAAATAGCCAGAGGTTGAATATATGAATTAGGTGAAAGGGAAAGGAAGAACAGCAGCTTACCAAGATTTATGAGTAGAGAAAGCCCTACTCATAGTGGAGAGCCCATAGATAGAACACAGAGATGAAAAGTACACACGAGATTCTGACGTTTCGGCTATTGCCTTGGTCACAGTATGGCTAGAGTAGAGAGTGATGAACTGATGAGGGCTGCTTGTTCAGGTGGGTGGGTGAAAAAGGGGGCAGGGAGGGGGAAAGGGAAAATAAAGAATATAAATTGAAGTTGGGTGGGGTCTAAAAGAAGCTGTGCAGTGTAGAGTTGAATAGATGAAAGGGTGAGAAGGAAGGGAGAAGAAGTAGCAGGGATGAGTCACCTAAGGTTGAGACCTGGGGCAAAGCAAGACTTAGTTATCCACTGGTGAGCAAGCTCCCAGCGTCTTGACTCTCGAGGGTTGGCAAGAAGATGGGAGGGAACAGATTATGCGGGTTGTGAAGCAGGCATTGAAGTCGCATCCATGTGAGAGTGCATGGAGCGGAACTACTTTGTCCATGTCGTCAGGGTTGATGTTGCAATCTGACCTGTGGCCATTCATACGGGTACGTAGGGCATTGGTGGTTAAGCCTATGTATTTGGCAGGGCAGAAGTTAAATTTCAGTTGGTAAAGAATTCAAATTTCGTAAAATAAATAAATTTCAAAGTAAATTTTGTGCTAGATAATTCAAGGGCTACTTTAGGGCCTATTCAATTGCCTTAGCCATTTGTTTATCTTGAGGACAAGTAAGCATAACTTGTTTTTACATTATTATTCACAAGGTGATGTTTACCAAAATCAGATAATTGTGTAAGTTGTACAAATATGTTAATTCGTCAGATTTTTTATATAGATATATTAAAGACTTTATTGTCTGCGATCATATGGTTGCTACAATCTTTTTATCCCCAGTCATATGGTTGCCACAATCTTACTGTCTGCGTTCATTTGTCTATAGTCTTATTTCCTTCACTGTCTTTTTACCTGCGCTCATATATCTCCGCGATCATTTTACCCTACTCGAAATAATTACCCCGAGATAATTGACCACGGTCTCATGTCCATGATCTTTTTGCCGGCTACCTTTAAGTAGCCTATCCTAGCTGGTAAACATCTTTGCCCTAAAATTTGGTTTATCAGCACTGAACAGGTTGTTAAACTGCCTCTAGTGTGAAAGGCTACTGGTTACTACGCCTGTAAGACCTAAGACGAAAGAGTTTGAAAATATGAAAATGCAAAACCCACACCATTGAAACAACTGTAAATGTGAAAAAATATGATATATCCTCTGACCATCCATGTTCAGGATAACTCTGACCATATACTTTCTGTCTCCAGTGCACACATCCTCGTTTTTAATGGATTACAGTATTGTCGTGAATGTATAAACCATATCTTCCCAATACGTATGCTAATATGCTGCTGATTTTTAAAAGTTTGTTTGATGGAGTTAAGGGAGGTATCATTGGGCCTAATAGCAAAGTAATAATAGTAGGCCTAGTATATAGTAACATCATTTCACATCAGCTTCTATTTAAGGGATGGTACAAGGATTTCTGTGAAAAATGATCTATTTGGAATTATCATCTATAACAAATGTTTTGTTTCTATTGCAGAGCAAAGGAACCTATGTGCTATTCTATATGCGCAACGACGTATACACAGAGCATATGGACACCGACTAGGTTATTCCCATCACGCTACTGGAAAGCTTACCGCTATGTGCCTCGTTAAAAACCACCGGCAAGTTATACTAGAGGAACAACTCGAATTGCAGTTCATTTAATTGAGAGTGCGGTAGCACTATAAATAAACTCTTTCTGTGATATGTTAACTCTTTGTGTTTGAGAGTCTTACGATAATTCTCTAATACTTTGTAAATATTTTAATGTCCTGAATGTTCTGTGTGGCCGAATTCGAAGCGTTTTATTTTTTCTATTGTTGATTGAAAGTTGGTGCAAAGTACTGCTACTTCATTACGTACATATTTTGGTTCCAGAACATTTTCTTGATCAAACATACTTGTCTGTGCAACGGTAGTATTGAATACCGGTATGAATACTTCTTAGGACAGTGAATTAGTTTTAGTTTTTATTCGATATCTGTAGGGGTGTACGACAGTACGAGTTTAGGAATCAAAGTTCGAGTTGAGTTTGAGTTTGAGAGATAATCGCGAGTTTTGACTTCTGGTTCCAAAAAATTGTTCTCAATTAGTTGGCCCTATTGAATATTGAGTTTTCAACTGATTTTGAGTAAAGTACTTGGTCATTCGAATTTCAAGTTTCCTCAAAAATATGAAATCGAATTGACAAAAAGTTTTTTCATGTTTTTGGACACAGTAGCCTACCTATTGGATAAATTTTAATTGACAAATTGAGTTATATCTGGCCCACGAATCTTTTAAATTGTTTCTTAAACACTCGATTAGTGATTACAAATTCAGCCACTGACACTTTATTATACTATTACTTCTCAATCTGTCACGATCTTTGTCATAACCATTGAGTTTGCAATCCCGTAACTGTCTACAAAACAATGTATTTCTTCGCTCGAGTATAATTTATCATGACAAATTATTATAGAGCCATTTTCAACACGCCCCACGTACAGTAAACTGCCTAATTACAACATTTAAAAACATGTTTTTTACTGATCTTGGACAGTGATTTGAATATCAGTACTGTAGCAACTTCTGGACCCTAAAATTCGTTTAAAAAATCACGACAATTTTCGGTTCAATACGGGCACGAAAAATGCAAATAATGAAAAAGTCTGACTCGAAATTATAGAGTTCAGCTGAATTTAAAGTCGAAAAATTGATTGCTCGCACACCCCTGGATATCTGGCTCTTGATGGTAATATCAATGTAGACTGTATTATGGTCTTCTGACATCTTATATTCTGCTATGATGACCTTTCTTTTATCAGTTTTAAAAATGCAGTTTTTTAAAGTGATTGAAGAAATTATATGCTGCTTATAAGCCTTTGTGTATCCCTTATCTTTTCGGTAGTTCATTTGCTTGTTAATTGTATTATTCACATTTTCAATGTGGATTTGTATGCCCTTATTGGCAATTTTTTTGATGGAATATGTTTGATTACTGTTGTCAACTGTTCGTGCCAATCAAGTATTATAACTTGCAGGATAGTAAAGTCATTCAATAAATAGTATTTCACAATGTATGAATAATAGATTCAATAGTGTTTTTTTTTTCAAATTAGTTCGTGTGGTGTTGCTACCAAGTCACGGTGACATTTGATCTATTTGACTATAGATTATCATTTAGTTGTTTAAACCTTTCAAACATAGTAATTATTCTATTCTGTTGAGAAACTTGTCCCAAAACAAAACTGTGAACAGTAAACAAATATGTGGTATTGTTTTGAGATATTATAAAAATAATAATGTGATGTTTACAATCTTGTAAGATGATGCCAGATGGGTTATCGTTCAGAAGAAACGAAAACACGTCTTAGTCAAATAGCCAAAAAGCTTGAAGACTGTTACTTTAGTTCTAAGTTTTTTCATGTATACCATACCTTTAATTACAGTAGTTCATTTGGCAATATACTTTGTATTTCGTTTTAGTTAATAGTTCCATGGGCACTCATCGTTATCCATCCAACACAGTACTTGTTTACCAAGTCTGTTGAATTATTGTAATAAACGTACTTAAATTCTTACCTATCAGTTATTACTTATTAATCCATGTTCATTGAACAGAATTTCAATTGAAATAATATTTGCCATAGTACATATTGCTACATTGTATGTATGGTTCATTTATATGTGTATGTAACCTACTTTTCATTTAATGTTTACAAAATGAATCGGATTCATGTCTCATCAGTCTGCATTGCATGATATTCAAAATCTTGGATGAATCATTATTTACAGTGATGTCATATTTCACCATGATTCAAATGAAACATTTTGCAACTTCTGGTTTTGCAGACATGTGTATGTACGTAATATGTTTGATTCTCTTGAATGATAACAATAAAGAACATTGATATTGAACACAAATTAAGATGGTTGTGTAGTGTAGTGAAACCTCTATCCATCGTTTTTCAAGGGACCAGTAAAAAAAACCATCCATGCAGAAAAACGATTCATCCAGGAAGATTTCCAACTTTCCATTTCTTTCCGACATATAGACTGCAGATATTACATATTATATATATTTGCTTGAGAGCTATGTTCATTTGTGGACTAAGAGTTGGTAGCGAACAGATGCTATTGTTCCTAGGGTGGCTCGATGTAAGGGATTATGTGGGCCCACGTTGCAATGGGATTTGCTTTGTTTTCAAGATTAGTAGAATGGTAGAGTGGTATTTAGGAAATGAGCTAAATAAGGTCAATGATGTTACATATGATGCAAGGCAATGTAATCACTTTTTTCTTGAATTAGTATAATTATAATTGAGTCACTTTTTTTTATCTAGTTATAAGACAGTATAATATTGATTACCAATCAATATAGTTGAGCAAAATCAGTGAGAGAATTTAAACGTGAATTCAAGCTTAGTTTTGGTATTTACATGGGCCTACTATACTACTGAACTACCATTGAAAGGAATTGAACAATCTGTACATAATATGTTGAGGACGAATCAATAGTTTGTATGATAGTAGGCCGACCCCCCAAGTTCAGGCATAATATAAATCTGATACTGAGACTTGTGGCCGAGAGCAGGCGCGGATTGGGTCCAAAAGGCCCGGGGTGCTGCTTGTAAAGTAGGCCCGTAAAAGTTGGTGCCAGGCACACGCAGCGGCCGCCGGAAGCATCCTCGCTGATCAAAATTTTTCGTTTTTTTATGCTTTTTAAGTAGCTTTTCACACATATCTTGACACAAATCACTATTTATATTGTATATAACTGTTTGCGATGGATTATTATTTGGGTATGGATACATTTGGAGAACGTATCTTTTGCGTAACTTCCTCACCTTGATGTTTGCCGTGTACCTGACCCAGATTTCTTTCTCATTCAGAGCTGCCTGCAAGGGCTCAAGCTCAGCCTATTACAACATCATGTTTGCCTTGCATCCAAAGCTAGATTTATAATGAATTTGCAGTTGGGTTAGGTTAGCTGGCTAACCTACACCTTGATGTTTGCCGTGTACATGAAGTAGATTTCTTTCTCATTCGGAGCTGCCTGCAAGGACTTGATCTTAATCTACTACAACCTCATTAGACTATTTATTTATTTTATTTATTTCGCAATCACATTAGATCACATCGCATACATAATCCATATGAGTATTTGAGCTCCCAGTGAGAATCTCTCGTAGGGAAGCAAATATAAATAATTAACATGGTGCATCCGTTGTGTCTTCTGAGAATGAGGTTATCAAAAACCACATATTACATTAAAAAAAAAAACATACATTTTAACCCTATTATTATTGTTGATTATAAAAATTTATTTTGATTAATTTCTTGAATTGATTTATCGTAATCACGCTTTTAATATTTTTAGGCACATCATTATATAAATGCACAGCTTTGGTTATGACTGCCATTTTACCAATATTTGTTCTTGTGAAATCAATGTGTACATCAATAGCTTGCCTAGTATTATATCTATGGACCTCTGAGTTGAATGATATTTGAAAATCATTCTAAATCAAATTAGGAGTAACTTTGAACATTAATGTACATAATGCTACTGCATTTAAACTAAATTGACATTTAACTTGGATGTTTCTCTATAGACTTCCTGAGTATGCTTTCTCATATTGAAATTATAGAGAATTTTGAGTACCTTGTTTTGTAAGACCTTAATACCTTCTAATTCTTTGGCATATGCATTTCCCCATGCCCCAACTAAGTAGCCTAGATGAGAGTGAACAAATGCATTATATAAATGATTTTTTACATTAATTGGTATTATATTTCGTGTTCTCCATAGAATCCCAATCATAGGAGCTATTTTTGACTTGACATGGCTTATTTGATTTTTGAATTTAAGTTTAGAGTCTATAATAAACCCTGAATATTTATACTCGAAAACTTGCTCAATCATGATGTTGTTCACACTTGGGACAAACTGCGTTTTTCCCTGTTCACTTCTAGTTACAATCATGTACTTCGTTTTACCAATATTCATCGATAAGTAATTACTACGAAACCATTTATATAACAGCCATAGGTCTTGCTGTATATTCTCTGTAATTTCATTTTCATCATTACTCTCATATACTGAACAGATCTCATCAGCATAAATTACAATTTTGATTTTAAATTGCTAATATCATTCATGTACAATATAAAAAACTTGGGAGAAGTGGTACCTCATTGTTGTATACCGAACAATATTTCTGAAACATCACTTAATCCATTTCCAACTTGTACTGACTGCTTCCTTCCATTTAGGTAAGAATTTAACAGATCATTATATTTACCCTTGATCCCCATTTGGTATAATTTCATGATTAGGTTACTTATTTTAATTGAGTCGAAAGTTTCAAGGCTTCAAGGCTATCATTGCACCATTACATATATATATATATATATATATATATATATCATTTTGTCTTCTTCAATCTATTTTTATATCTACTCATTTTTATATCTAGTTGTTAGTTTTTATATTTCCTATATTTGTGCAATGTGCAAAACTTTGGATTTGATAAATAAATAAAAAAACCTTATGTTTGCCGAGTATTCAAAGTTGGAATTTTAATGCATTTGCCGTTGGGTTAGGTTAGCTGGCGAACCTCTTCACCTTGATGTTTGCCGTGTACCTGACGTAGATTTCTTTCTCATTTAGAGCAGGGTTGCCAGATTGGGTACTTTTACGCCGGATGGGCTGGTTGAAATCATGTTTGGCGCCCTATATTTTGAAACGAGGAAATGGGCTGGTTGAACCTTATTTTAAGAGCATAATGACTACTATCAATAAATTCTTATTGAATTTAAAACTTTTGATGACTTATTTTGTAAATTGAGTGTCTTCACTTCTGAGTGTCTGGAAACAATAAGAAAACAATCTAAGACGTTGTTGAGTGTTGACTCATCCCATAGTATAAAGGATGGTTGTATTCGGATGTATCGCATCAGTTAGAGCCTTCGCTCCACCCTCCCATCTCCACCTCCTGCTGCTCAATGCTTTGGTGCCGAAATCAAGTGGTTGGGCTGAGTGGGGTATTAAGACCTTTTATGTCCAATAGTAACGTCTTCACATTTAATTTATCATGTGTTTATGACGTCACAAAACACATCATCAAATATCAATAAAGAGAGTTACATTTACACATTCAATAATGAATATGAGAAATAAGGAAAAAACTAATATCTTCTTATATATACAGGATGCAAGGGGCTAAAAGTTCTAAGAGTCACACTTGGAAATATTTATACTTGATTGTGATTTCGTTTTCTCTTGATGACTTGTTTAATCATAAAGGAAAAATGATGAAATGATTTTTAAAAACCGTATGAAAGATATATTCATTTGATTCTTTGGAATTAAATTATTATACGTTTTGTATATATTATCAACAATTGCAATATATTACAAATTTCGAATATTCTGTATTGAGAAAAAGGGCGTTATTGGGCTGGTCGCAAAAATCCAGTAATTTAAAAAGTCGGCGCTTAGGGCGATCTCTGCGCGATCTAGCGGCGGTTTGCGAGATCTATCATCTGTCAACGCTGATTCAGAGCTGCCTGCAAGGGCTTGAGCTTAGCCTACTACAACTTCATGTTTGCCGAGTATTCAAAGTTGGATGTTCAATGCATTTGCAGTTGGGTTAGGTTAGCTGGTTAACCTCTTCACCTTGATGTTTGCCGTGTACGTGACGTAGATTTCTTTCCCGTTCAGAGCTGCCTGCAAGGACTTGATCCTTATCTACTACAATCTCATTAAAGTCTTTATTTATCCATTTTATTCATTTATTTCACATTAAATCACATTGCATACATAATCCATATGAGTATTCGAGCTCCCAGTGAGAATATCTCGTAGGGAAGCATATATAAATAATTAACATGGTGCATCCGTTGTGTCTTCTACGGAATGAGGTTATCAAAAACACGTATTACATAAAAAAAATACATACATTTTAACCCTATTATTATTGGTAATAATAAAAAAATATTTTGAATTATTTCTTGAATTGATTTATCGTAATCACGCTTTTAATATTTTTATGCACATCATTATATGAATGCACAGCTTTGGTTTGACTGCCATTTCACCAATATTCGTTCTCGTAAAATCAATGTGTACATCAATAGCTTGTCTGGTATTAAATCTATTGACCTCTGAGTTGAATGATATTTGAAAATCATTCTTTATCAAATTATGAGTAACTTTGAACATTAATGTACATAATTCTACTGCATTTAAACTGAATTATCATTCAACTTGAATCTTTCTCTATAGACTTCCTGAGTATGCTTTCTCATATTGAAATTATAGAGAATTTTGAGTACCTTGTTTTGTCAGACCTTAATACCTTCTAATTCTTTGGCATATGCATTTCCCCATACCCCAACTAAGTAGCCTAGATGAGAGTGAACAAATGCATTATATAAATGATTTTTTACAATAATTGGTATTATATTTCGTGTTCTCCATAGAATCCCAATCATAGACGCTATTTTTGATTTAACATGGCTTATTTGATTTTTGAATTTTAGTTTAGAGTCTATAATAAACCCTAAATATTTATACTCGAAAACTTGCTCAATCATGATGTTGTTCACACTTGGGACAAACTGCGTTTTTCCCTGTTCACTTCAAGTTACAATCATGTATTTCGTTTTACCAATATTCATCGATAAGTAATTACTACGAAACCATTCATATAACAGCCATAGGTCTTGCTGAATATTCTCTGTGATTTCATTTTCATCATTACTCCCATATACTAAACAGATGTCATCAGCATAAATTACAATTTTGATTTTAAATTGCTAATATCATTCATGTACAATATAAAAAACTTGGGAGAAGTGGTACCTCATTGTTGTTTACCGAACAATATTTCTGAAACATCACTCAATCCATTTCCAACTTGTACTGACTGCTTCCTTCCATTTAGGTAAGAATTTAACAGATCATTATATTTACCCTTGATCCCCTTTTGGTATAATTTCGTGATTAGGTTACTTATTTCAATTGAGGTGAAGGCTTCAAGGCTTCAAGGCTATCATTGCACCATTACATATATATATATATATATATATATATATATATATATATATATATATATATATATATATATATATATAAGTTTATATATATATATATATATATATATATATATATATATATATATATATATATATATATATATATATATATATATATATATCATTTTGTCTTCTTCAATCTATTTTTATATCTACTCATTTTTATATCTAGTTGTTAGTTTTTATATTTCCTATATTTGTGCAATGTGCAAAACTTTGGATTTGATAAATAAATAAAAAACCCTTGTTTGCCGAGTATTCAAAGTTGGAATTTTAATGCATTTGCCGTTGGGTTAGGTTAGCTGGCGAACCTCTTCACCTTGATGTTTGCCGTGTACCTGACGTAGATTTCTTTCTCATTCAGAGCAGGGTTGCCAGATTGGGTACTTTTACGCCGGATGGGCTGGTTGAAATAATGTTTGGCGCCCTATATTTTGAAACGAGGAAATGAGCTGGTTGAACATTATTTTAAGAGCATAATGACTACTTTCAATACATTCTCATTGAATTTAAAACTTATGATGACTTATTTTGTAAATTGAGTGTCTTCACTTCTGAGTGTCTGGAAACAATAAGAAAACAATCTAAGACGTTGTTGACCCATGCCATAGTATAAAGGATGGTTGTATTCGGATGTATCGCATCAGTTAGACCCTTCGCTCCACCCTCCCATCTCCACCTCCTGCTGCTCAATGCTTTGGTGCCGAAATCAAGTGGTTGGGCTGAGTGGGGTATTAAGACCTTTTATGTCCAATAGTAACGTCTTCACATTTAATTTATCATGTGTTTATGCCGTCCCAAAACACATCATCAATAAAGAGAGTTACATTTACACATTCAATAATGAATATGAGGAATAAGAAAAAATACAAATATCTTCTAATATAAACAGGATGCAAGGGGCTAAAAGTTCTAAAAGTCACACTTGGAAATATTTATACTTGATTGTGATTTCGTTTTCTCTTGATGACTTGTTTAATCATAAAGGAAGAATGATGAAATGATTTTTAAAAACCGTATGAAAGATATATTCAATTGATTCTTTGAAATTATATTATAATACGTTCTGTATATATTATCAACAATTGCAAAATATTACAAATTTCGAATATTCTGTATTGAGAAAAAGGGCGTTATTGGGCTGGTGGCGAAAATCCAGTATTTTAAAAAGTCGGCGCTTTGGGCGATCTCTGCGCGATCTAGCGGCGGTTTGCGTGATCTATCATCTGGCAACGCTGATTCAGAGCTGCCTGCAAGGGCTTGAGCTTAGCCTACTACAACTTCATGTTTGCCGAGTATTCAAAGTTGGATGTTCAATGCATTTGCAGTTGGGTTAGGTTAGCTGGTTAACCTCTTCACCTTGATGTTTGCCGTGTACGTGACGTAGATTTCTCTCTCATTCAGAGCTGCCTGCAAGGACTTGATCCTACTTGCCACCGCGCATTTAACTTGCCACCGCGCATTTATGTGCAACTGCAAGAGTTAATAATAATAATAATAATAAAAATAATTATACTAATCTACTACAATCTCATTAAAGTCTTCATTTATTTATTTCACATTAAATAAATCACATTGCATACATAATCCATATGAGTATATGAGCTCCCAGTGAGAATATCTCGTAGGGAAGCTAATATAATTAATTAACATGGTGCATCCGTCGTGTCTTCCACGGAATGAGGTTATCAAAAACACGTATTAAATAGAAAAAAAACATATATTTTAACCCTATTATTATTGTTGATTAAAAAATATATTTTGATTTATTTCTTGAATTGATTTATCGCAATCACGCTTTTGATATTTTTAGGCACATCATTATATGAATGCACAGCTTTGGTTTGACTGCCATTTTACCAATATTCGTTCTGGTAGAATCAATGTGTACATCAATAGCTTGTCTGGTATTATATCTATAGACCTCTGAGTTGAATGATATTTGAAAATCATTCTTAATCAAATTATGAGTAACTTTGAACAATAATCCACATATTGCTACTGCATTCAAACTATCAACATTACCCTCGAATGTTTCATCTTCAAACTTCCTGAGTATGCTTCCTCACATTGAAATTATAGATAATTTTGAGTACCTTGTTTTGTAAGACCTTAATACCTTCTTATTCTTTGGCATATGCATTTCCTCTTACCCCAACTAAGTAGCCTAGCTGAGAGTGAAAAAAGCATCATATAGATGGTTTTTTACATCAATAGGTATTATATTTCGTGTTCTCCATAGAATCCCAATCATAGGAGCTATTTTTGACTTGACATGACTTATTTGATTTTTGAATTCAAGTTTATGGTCTATAATGAACCCTAGGTATTTATACTCGAATACTTGCTCAATCATGACGTTATTCACACTTGGCACATAGTGTGTTTTTCCCTGTTCACTTCTAGTTACAATCATGTACTTCGTTTTACCAATATTCATCGATAAGTAATTACTACAAAATCATTCATAAAACAGCCATAGGTCTTGCTGTATATTCTCTGTAATTTCATTTTCATCATTACTCCCATATACTAAACAGATCTCATCAGCATAAATAACAATTTTACCTTTTAATTTCAAATTGCCAATATCATTCATGTACAATATAAAAAACTTGGTAGAAGTGGTACCTCCTTGTTGTATACCGAACAATATTTCTGAAACATCACTTAATCCATTTCTAATTAGTACTGACTGCTTCCTTCCATTTGGGTAAGAATTTAACAGATCATTATATTCACCCTCGATCCCCATTTGGTATAATTTCGCGATTAAGTTAATTATTTTAATTCAGTCAAAGGCTTTGAGGCTTCAAAGCCATCATTGCATCATTACATATAATATATATATATATCATTCTGTCTTCTTTAATCTATTCTTCTATCTACTAATTTTCATATCTAGTTGTTAGTTTTTATATTTCCTATATTTGTGCAAAGTGCAAATCTGGATTTAATTAATAAATCCCTTATAAAAAACCTTATAATTGCCGAGTATTCAAAGTTGGATTTTTAATGCATTTGCAGTTGGGTTAGGTTAGCTGGCTAATCTCTTCACCTTGATGTTTGCCGTGTACCTGACGTAGATTTCTTTCTCATTTAGAGCAGGGTTGCCAGATTGGGCGGTTTTACGCCGGATGAGCTGGTTGAAATCTTGTTTGGCGCCCTATATTTTGAAACGGAGAAATGGGCTGGTTGAACCTTATTCTAAGAGCATAATGGCTACTTTCAAGAAATTCCTATTGAATTTAAAACTTTTATTGACTTATTTTGTAAAATAAGTGTCTTCACTTCTGAGTGTCTGGAAACAATAAAAAAAACAATTTAAGACGTTGTTGACCCATCCCATAGTATAAAGGATGGTTGTTCTAGGATTTATCGCATCAGTTAGACCCTTTGCTCCGCCCTCCCATCTCCACCTCCTGCTGCTCAATGCTTTGGTGCCGAAATCAAGTGGTTGGGCTGAGTGGGGTATTTAGACCTCTTATGTCCAATAGTAATGTCTTCACATTTAATTTATTATGTGTTTATGACGTCCCAAAACACATCATCAATAAAGAGAGTGACATTTACACATTCAATAATGAATATGAGAAATAAGAAAAAATACAAATATCTTCTTATATGTGCATTATGCAAGTGGCTAAAAGTTTCAAAAGTCACACTTGGAAATATTTATATTTGATTGTGATTTTGTTTTCTCTTGATGACTTGTTTAATCATAAAGGAAGAATGATGAAATGATTTTAAAAACCGTATGAAAGATATATTCATTTGATTCTTTGAAATTATATTATAATACGTTCTGTATATATTATCAACAATACAATTGCAATATATTACAAATTTCGAATATTCTGTATTGAGAAAAAGGGCGTTATTGGGCTGGTCGCGAAAATCCAGTAATTTAAAAAGTCGGCGCTTTGGGCGATCTCTGCGCGATCTAGCGGCGGTTTGCGTGCTCTATCATCTGGCAACGCTGATTCAGAGCTGCCTGCAAGGGCTTGAGCTTAGCCTACTACAACTTTATGTTTGCCGAGTATTCAAAGTTGGATTATCAATGCATTTGCAGTTGGGTTAGGTTAGCTGGTTAACCTCTTCACCTTGATGTTTGCCGTGTACCTGACGTAGATTTCTTTCTCATTTAGAGCTGTCTGCAAGGGCTTGAGCCACAGCCTTTTTTATTCAAATCATTCATTAAGAATGATCTGTATCATCTTTATTCAAATCATTCATTTCGTATTATCAGAGAGGAATGATCTGTATGTATACCATGGTATTCAATAATATAATAAAATATAATATAATTTATAAAATTTATAATATTTAATTTTCAATTTATAATTTATGATATGATTTTTCAACCATTATGTAGGTCTATTGATTAGATAGTTGAAACATAATTATGAGCCTGAAAAAAAAATCATTCCAAAAGAAACCTACGCGGTACATAATTTTGCACCACAATCAATCGAAGTATGGTAATATATTTTGATATATTACATTTCTAATTCTCGAAAATTGACATGAAGATATTCACTCGCCTAGTAGGTATTTTCTGGCCTAGTGGTATGGTGAGAAGAAAATCGGTACTTTATTTACAATTATGAATTATTCATAGTGAACTGACGAATATTTATATGAAAATCACTGGCGCTATCACTTTTTGATGAGAGAACAAGAATATTCATATTATTTCCAACGCCCATGAAAATACTCCTGAATCTTACGAAAAGATTTGCTTCGGTAACTTTCAAAGGAACTTCAAAGGAACTTAAGTTTTTGTGAACTTTTCAGTTCCTTTTTTTTGAGGAACTGTAACTTCAACTACGTAGTTCCTTTTTTGACTGAGTAACTGGAACTTTATCTAGTTCCTTTTTTTGAGGAACTTACCCAACACTGGTTATCTTCAAATGGTTCAAGTAACCAGGTCATTACTGTCAATAGATTCAACGATATTGCGTTACAATAATCGAGTTGAATTGTTATTATTATGCCTACATCTGATTATCTACACACGGAAATGGAAACGGAAATGATCCAAAGCCTCCTTCTCAGGTTCAGAAAAAATATAGGAATGACAAGAAAAGAAATATTTTGCCATTGCAATGTTTCATCAATCAATAACCTTTTTGACTACAAATAAATTCTTGAAAATTATTCCCATGACCATTTCGGAAATATTGTTGATCAGTCTGCAAATACTACCAGAACTAGAATATTGAACAACCTCAAAATTCTCTCATTCAATAATAAGTGTGAGAAAAGAGGTCTCGAATATCCAGTTACAATTACTTTCAATGAAATTTCAGTGAATTTGAGCACTGATCTAGTTACAAAAATTTCAAAACAGAAATTATGTATCCTTAGATGCTGATTTTCAGTGAGGTCAGTTTTGAGCATTGTTGAGATCTCTCAGTGGTATGCTGTGTAATTATCCCGATTTTCATTTCTATGTCATCACATTTTGCGCAAGTATTTTCTCATTTAAACCATATATGGAGAATAGAAATTATTTAATAAATTGAATTATATTTCGTGTAGACCTATGATGGTACTTTTTATAATTGGTTCAACGACCAACTGCAAATGCATCAAAAATCTAACTTTGAATACTCGGCAAACAAGGCTGTAGTAGCTAAGCTCAAGCCACAGCCTTCTTCATACAGATCATTCTTCTCTGATAATACGAAATGAATGATTTGAATAAAGATGATACAGATCATTCTTAATGAATGATTTGAATAAAAAAGGCTGTGGCTCAAGCCCTTGCAGACAGCTCTAAATGAGAAAGAAATCTACGTCAGGTACACGGCAAACATCAAGGTGAAGAGGTTAACCAGCTAACCTAACCCAACTGCAAATGCATTGATAATCCAACTTTGAATACTCGGCAAACATAAAGTTGTAGTAGGCTAAGCTCGAGCCCTTGCAGGCAGCTCTGAATCAGCGTTGCCAGATGATAGATCACGCAAACTGCCGCTAGATCGCGCAGAGATCGCCCAAAGCGCCGACTTTTTAAATTACTGGATTTTCGCGACCAGCCCAATAACACCCTCTTTCTCAATACAGAATATTCGAAATTTGTAATATATTGCAATTGTTAATAATATATACAGAACGTATTATAATATAATTTCAAAGAATCAATTGAATATATCTTTCGTACGGTTTTTAAAATCATTTCATCATTCTTCCTTTATGATTAAACAAGTCATCAAGAGAGAACAAAATCACAATCAAATATAAATATTTCCAAGTGTGACTTTTGAAACTTTTAGCCACTTGCATCCTGCATATATAAGAAGATATTTGTATTTTTTCTTATTTCTCATATTCATTATTGAATGTGTAAATGTCACTCTCTTTATTGATGATGTGTTTTGGGACGTCATAAACACATAATAAATTAAATGTGAAGACATTACTATTGGACATAAGAGGTCTAAATACCCCACTCAGCCCAACCACTTGATTAATCGTAATTCATCGTTAGCTTCTTTCATTTTTTGATTGATTTCCATACTTACACCATGGATGGCAAAGTTGTGACTTCTGGAGAAGCTTTCCATGCCTTGCTCGTGAGTTTTTTGTGTAATATGGAGTAATTATTTGTGTTATCACCACAGTTAAGCCCCAATGAGGGTCTGTGAATAAGCGATTTAATTTTGGTTTTCTGTCTCATGTCTATGCCTTGTTTTCTGAATAAAAAATGATGATACATTTGAACAAGACAATGAACGAGATAAAAACAGAACAATGATATACCTCACGCACACATACTGATACCTTCTATAACTTGCTCAATGATTAGAGAATTGATTAATTGATATTTGCCTGTTAAGAGATGCCGCTTACAACAAAATGTGCAGAAGGAAACTGTCTTGTCGGTTGTCGCTCATGGCAAAATTAAATTGGCGGCAACGCTTTCAGTATTGAAATGTCGCTTACGACACTTTGCACATCGATGGAAATGACCTTCTGAATGGTATATATGCAAAAAAAAAAAATGCCGCTGACGACATTTTGCCTTTCCACCATCGATATTGTGTTATAGTAATGTATTTTGTTTGGCAATTCTTTTGCGCATTGAACAAATGAATATTCATATAGATATTGTCTATATAATTATATCATACGTTCGAAAGGGGCCCAGAACAGTCAAAAAGTCCGGGGTGCGATCGTACCCCGTCACCCCCTGCCAGTCCACGCCTGGCCGAGAGGTTAATACACTGAACCGTCAAGAGGGTTGTTCGGTTGTTCCCTGGAATACAGTGATGGAACAAAAAAAGAAAGGGATAGATTCAGACCGTCAAGATATCCAGGAACAACCCCATGTTGGTGAATACGGTGCAGAGATGTTGACAACCCCTAAAATTGTATTTCAAATTTCCAGAGCCCAGAGCTTTAAATGTCCATATTTCAAAAGAGGGTTGTTCCCCAAAATACAGAAATGGAACAAGAACATTTCTGCCCCACTGTGCAGAAATGTTGACAACTAGAATTCAGTTTCAAATTTCCAGCACCCAGAGCTCGAAATGACCATTTTGCATAAGAGGGTTATTCCCTGGAATACATAGATGGAACAAAGAATGTTAAGAGACAGATTCAAACCGTCAAGGTATCCAGGAACAACCCCAAGTTGGTGAATACGGTGCAGACATGTTGACAACCTCTAAAATTTGATTTCAAATTTCCAGCGCCCAAGAGCTCTAAATTTCCATTTTTCATAAAAGGGTTTCATGAAAGGGTTTTTCCTGAAATACAGAGATAGAACAAATAAGTTCGGGACGGATTCGGACAGGCAAGGTATCCAGGAACACCCCCATGTTGTTGAATATGGTGCAGAAGTGTTGACAACCTCTAAAATTGGATTTCAAATTTCCAGCGCCCAGAGCTTAAGATTTCAATTTTTCATAAGAGGGTTGTTCCCTGGAATACAGAAATGGAATACAAAAAGTTAGGGGCAGATTCGGACCTTCAAGATATCTGGGAACAACTCCATGTTGGTGAATACGGTGCAGAAATGTTGACAACTCCTAAAATTTAGTTTCAAATTTCCAGTGCCCATAGCTTAAAATGTCCATTTTTCATAAGAGGGTTGTTCCCTGGAATATAGAGTTGGAATAGAAAAAGTTAGGGTTATTAAAATAAGGGTTGATAAGGTGTCCAGGAACACCCCTACTAGTCAATATGCAGTACAAATATTGACAACACCTGAAATTCACGTTCAATATTCCAGCGCCCAAAGAATAATATTACCATATACTCAAGATAAGGGCTGTTTACCGGAAAACAGAGTTGGAACAAACAAGTCAAGGGCTCAAATGAATTCAGGAGTTGCCCATGAACACTCTAATACCAATCAATAGGCCTATGCGGCACAAATGTCGACATCCCCAAAAATCCACTTTTAATATTCCAGCAACCAGAATGAAGGGTAGTTTCCTGGAGAACAGAGATGGCATGAAAAAGTTAGGGTCCAATTCTGAATGATGAGGTTTCCAGGATCATATTCATGACTGTTTATATGGTGCAGAAATGTTGGCAATTGTTTTTAAATCGCGTCAAATTCTATTGAAGAGTTGTCCAGTAACATTATTCATGGATCGTGTCTCGGGGATAATAGACGTAAAGGCCCAGTCATTGGGATGATGTGATGAATTAAATAGCATATTTTGTTGAAATTGGTAGTAGGTTTGATTTTTCCGAACTAGCTTCATACTCCTAACACAACCTTGAGTTTGGACGGTGGTTCTGATTCTGGGCCACACCAAATCATTCTATATTTGCTAAATTATCAGTAAATTATTAGTGTAACCATATTAAATAATGGATAAAGCAAAATTATTTTAATTGTTGGTTTTATGAAGTTCTGTTTTCTTCTCTACTGGACAATTTACTATACAAAACTGACTATTCTATTCAAGTTGCAAGATTGCCTATTACTTTGTTGTGTAAATTGTGGCCATGGTTGTAAAATTAAAAACGTATGCCAGCATGCAGTACAAAAGAAGATGTATTGATTACACAGTAACCAAAAAAACACAGATAGCTCACAGCATTCATAGTTTGGAAGTTGGTCTAGGTTTTACAGTTTGTAAGTTCTTCAGCTAAATGAGCCAAATTAGAAATGATAAAATGTGAATGTTCACAATGAAACACATCTAGAGACATTTTTATTCTGATTTTTATTAAGTCACTGCAGTTACAAATAACTTGAAAGAGCTGAAAGAAATGGATGGATTTTAAGAATTACAGCTTAAGAGACATTTATGGCAACTAAAGCCCTAAATAATAATAAAAAATACTCAGAACTTACAAAATAATTGTTTTTTCCATTATCTGTACTGACCCAACAGTACATGCATTCAACTTGTTTCTGTTTGTAAGGATGATTATTGTTTGCTCAATGATCCAAACACCTAGGTTATTTGTGGATACAAAATCATTTTTGTCATTTTTGTCGGTTCGAGTTGCAGAGATATGTAGTCGGTCAGAAGGGGTGCAAAGAATCAAACCGGCAAGGTCTACAAGCTATAAATCGTAACTAAAGTACAGTATGCCTTATATTAAGAACGCTTAATAAGAATGGTATACATGCGTACAAAATTAAATTATAGTATAAAATACCAAAATATATCAATTAATACCTGTAATAAGTTGGCATATGGGTAAATTATTGTATTACAGGGTATTTTATAAGTTTTTAATAAACAAAGTGTAAATAATTATAATAGCCCTATTGGGGCCTACTGAATTGATGAAGTGAAACCCTCCCCTCCCCACGCAAGAGCAAGCGGTTGTGAATCTTGTTGTTTGTGTGAACTGATCAACAACAAACTAGTCAAATACAGTAGAACCTCTGTTATAAGTTTCTCGTTAATACATTTATTACATTTATAAGTTTTGTTTTTTGATCCAACCCATATGCTCCACATGTTCATGTTAATACATTTTTTAGTCTGGTCCCCTGAGAAACGTAGAAAAGAGGTTCCACTGTACCGTCAATAACACATCATCTAGCTTGGAACTGTCTAGTTTCTGGGCAAAATCAGTCAAGTCCAGTTTTGAAAAACAAAGGTTGAATTTAAAAAAGCTATAAGATAACCCAGCAGCAAAATTAGCTTAAATTTTTGTCTCGGAAAAAATAAAAAGATGTAAATTTTCAGTACAAAAATTCCATCAGTATAAGAATAATAAAGATTGATGTGATTACAAAATCAGTGATCTCAACCCTTTACATTTCAATCAAAATGAAGAATATAGTTACTACAACTCGACTCTTCATTCATCAATCAAGGCAAGAACTATAACATTTTCCTAGTTTGATACAGATCTGAGATTCAACAGCACATTTGTTCTTGTAGTACAAGCTACTCAGCGCATCAACAATTGGGCCTACAGAAACTTGGAAAAAACTTGTACAATTATGAAGTTTTATAAACATTAATAGAAAGATTATAACATAACAAATTAACAATTTACAATGGAGTTTGAGATTTTTAAAACATACTTTTACAGTACAATGGTATACATGGGTAATTACTAATTACTAAATAGTAGAAATTCTTTATTAGGCCTCTATGAGATGATCAGGATGCAAAGTTGAATGAATGCATACAAACTAACGTTTCATTGTGAATTTAAATACAATCAGAGCATTACATGTAGAGTGTGTGACCTGTCAGTCTTTCGTTCTCTTTCGTCACACACAGCAAATTAATGGATTATTATTACGATGTGGCACGAATCGGTGAAACGTATTACAATATTGTCGATTGATTATTGCAAGTAAAATTTGATAGAAATTCACAGGTATAAAATAGAAATATTTATAAATTAAACGTAATTCTCTGTGTTGAAGTATGCCTAGCTTTACATTGGTTTCAACGTGTTTTATTAACTAATGTTCATTCTCATGTGCTGAATATCTTGATTCCAAGCCTTGGAAACAACAATGACGAAGAAGTTCCTTAGCAGAAGGTCTGAGCTTCGAGTTGACTCTCAGACAATGAAGGGCAAGGTCTTTAGTTGCCTTACTCAGACTCTCTGGGATGAAGGGGGGATTCTTACTTGTAGCAATCTGGAACAAAATAAACCAACACAAGTAAAAACCTGCTGATTTAAGAAAATACTAATTTTGTTACAGTACAGTAAACCCTCGTTAATCCGAAATTCAAGGGACCCCAAAAAGTAATTTCGATTCATAAAAATTCGGATTAACCAAAAAACTCATTTTCCACGAAAATCATCACACTTCCCGGTTAGAATTGAAGCAATTTCGTATTGAGCGCGAGAGAAAGCTAGATGCCACATGTGCGAGGAACCGAATCACTGATCGTGTGTATTTGGCTATCTTCGACAGCAAACAAACGTTAGATGACCAGCTTCCATTGGCGCTTGGCCGTTCCAAGTGATTGAGTGTTCCGAGCTTACCGCTCGTCAATGACAAACAGAGCGGCCAAAGACCTTAGTATCTAACCTAACGAAGTTAGATACCAGCGGCCCGAGCGCACTCGGAGTCGGATGACATATTCAGTGGCAGCGAACAGCTGAGCTGGCTTTGGCCCATTGTTACGCGTCACATAAAAAGGATGGAATTTACGAAAATAATGATCAATTCTAGGAATTCACTCGATCTATTTCGGATTATCCAATCCGAAAACAGTGCTAAAGCAATTGAGGGGTCCAAATATTAGTTCGAATTACGGATTAGCTGGAATTCGGATTAACCATATTCATTAACATTGAAATGCCTATACCTTCAGCCGGGGACTGACTTCAAGTTCGAAATATGTCAAATTTCGGATTAACCGAGTTTGGATTAACGAGGGTTTACTGTATAGAGGTTTCAATGTTTATTTATCAACAACTTACGAAATACCAGTGTTGAACAGGCCATCATTTCAGGTGGTTGAATGGTTTACATATACAGTAGAACCTCTTTAGAACATTTTCACCTTGGTAAGTTTCATTTTCTGATCCCATCCATATGCTCCTACATGTTGAATAGTTTCATTAGTAAGTTTTTCACCTTGGTAAGTATTTTTTGTCCGATCCCCTGAAAAACGTACTAACGAGGTTCCACTGTATATTTGAGGATTCAAAACCCAAGTTGTGAATAAAAAAGTTGCAAAACAATGACAAGAAAGGTATCTTTCAAATTGTGCAAACAAGTGATGCCTTGGCGTACGTGGGTCATGTACAATTAATCCACTACCATTTTCATACCACGTACGATACTATTTTTCAATTTTCAGTTCTGTTGGGTTGATGAAAAGGGGTGTTACCAAAAAATATTGCCAGAATATATCAACTTGGAGGTAGTTAACTACTATAAGGCCTAGCCTACCATCCTGTTAGATCACTTATCAAACGATTTGCAGAGACAAGATAGGTCTAATTATGCCACTAATGATTATTTACTGAATAGCTCATTTTTACAAAATCAAGTTTTAAATACTTCATGAAAAAGGTGAACAGGTGAACCCCTCACTTACCCCAAACAACACTAATGGGGCTAATAAACACCAATTTACCTTGTATGTCAATGCATAATGATTGGATATCCCGACTTCTTTCCACGGAGGTTTTGAGGAAGACATTTCAATAATGCAACAGCCGACACTCCATATGTCGCACGATCGCCCGTAGTGCTCACCACGTACAACTTCTGGTGCCATAAAGGCAACCGTGCCAGGCTGCTGATGTTTGAACTCGCCCGAGACAGTTGCTTGGGAAACTAGGCGGGCAGAAACACCAAAGTCTGCGATTCGAAGATGCTGGCCTGTACTGTCGACAAGGAGATTTGCACCTGCAAAAAACAAAGAGATAAGTCAAGATGTAAGATATTTGTAAGCCTTGAAGTGGGCATGGTACAGCAAATCCTCGTTGATTCAAAACTTGGGGGAGTATAAATAAATATTTCAAATTGAAAAAGTCAAACTGGATTTAGAAAAATACAATAAAAAATGATGCCAAATATTATTAGGGTGGGAAGTACATTCTCAACTGTCAAAAAAAAAAAGCTGTTTGTAGCTTCCTGCGTATTGCCCGTATCTCGTTGGCTGATGCCGAACAAAGCCGAAGCTACACAAAGATGCGGGGCACCATATACTATGTCAAGACCGCGCAATATGAGAGCGTTTACCAACAATTTCATTACATACTTTGAGCATTGAGAAATCGCCAATAAAATACACAAAGAGTTCAGTTGAGAAGTTGGGACGAGAAAGAAACTGATTTCAAGTTTTTCTAGAGCAATTTATTTCTTCAACTTTTAATTCAAGTTATAATGGTGATCTAGTGCCGTCGGGCAATCTAACTGTTGCTTGCAAAGTGCAAACGACAACAATGGTTCTCGTTTGGAATAGACGGGATATAGATGTCATCACCAAGATAAACAAATACCTAAACAGTAAACATTGCATCAAGTACGTATGTGTCAGACAAAATACTTTGAATTAAACAATGATTTCACAGTTATAAACTAGCAATTGGGGAACAAGAAGAGTTCAACTTTTGAATTATCTCAATTTCGAATAATCAAAATATTTTATATTGTACTTCATATAGCTGAGGTCGGAAACAGAGATTGCTTCAAATTATGACGAATTTTGATTAACCCAGTTCGAAATAACGAGGGTTTACTGTACTAGCTCCAAATTTCTCATCTGAAAGTATCAATGAAGTTTGTAGATCTACGTACTACTTTGCAGGGGTGTGCGAGTCCATGTGATTTCGAGTTTCCAACAGAACTGAACTCATGTAAAATTGTTCAGAATAATAATTTTGAATCTTTTGGCATTTCAACGCTTCCTCATTGGTTGATGTGTCGGTCAATGAGATTACTCGGATAGATTACAACCATAGTATGCATATCCGCAGCTTTTCAAACTCTCCTGGATTATGAAACAAAGGGTAGCCGCCACATGACTTGAAAATCACTACTTTAAAAAAATAATTGAAAATACAGAAAAAATTCTGTAAGTTGTGGTAATTAATAATTATTTAGAAGTTATGTTGAATCTATTTTTCATTTCAGCCAATTCTGTTTGATTTTGTTTTACTTTTTTGCGATGGTTTTAATCTAAAAAAACCACTTGTCGTTTTATTGTTGGAAGGCAAAAAAATCACATCTCTAATAATTCATCATTTGGACAAATTGTTACCGGTAGTTATTTAATGTAATACACAGGTAACTAGCAACGGAATTATTGATTTTCAACTGAAAAATTATGCAAGTTATACTTACAAGTATTCAATTGTAGGCCTACCACTCTTGTGTTCATTTATTATTTTGGTTAAAACTCGACTCGAATCAAGACCTGTGAACCTCATTCAGACTCAACTCGGACTCAAAACTAAGAACATGGACTCTCACACCTCTACTGATTTGACGTATTTTAGAATTTACTTTTTAAAACATTCTTTGACCTTGATGATTGGGTCTACCAATTCCTCTCACATGATCCACATAATCACTATTAAGCTGGCCTTCTATGAACGCGATTTGCGTTTCGCTTTCGCAAGGTGGTGGAATTGAGGCGAGCTCAACAATCAGAAATCGCGTAACTTTCGTCACTGATTGGTCATTTTATCACCATGGTAGCTTAAAAAAACGCTTAGCGTATTCGCAATCCGAATAACGCAGGTATGGAAGTCCAGCATTAGTCATACCTAAGTAGTGAAACCTCTATCCATCATTTTTCAAGAGGCCAGAAAAATAAAGCTATCCATCCAGGAGAATTTAACATTGATTATTAGGGTTGTGCGAGCAGAGCTTTTCGAGTTCGAGCGAGTCTCGAGCGAGATTGACTTTTTTCGAGCGAGTTTCGAGCACTATTATAGTTCGAGCGAGTTCGAGCACAAATTTTAGTTCGAGCGAGTTCGAGCACAAATTTTATAGAAAATTTAATTTAAAAAAAAAACATCGTAAATGAAATCATATCTTGAAATATAGCAGGAATATCAAAAAACCGATATGACCAACTCTTGAACAATATTTCAGCAACATTTTCGTGAAAAAAATGAATCAAAAAAATTTTGTTTGAGAAGAACGAAAAATAAATTTCATTGTTGAAAATTTCGTAAGAACCAAATAATCATGTCCATTGCTGGTTTTTTTTTATTTTCATTTTTTTGCAGTTTTAGCATGATAGTTATCTAAGTGCAAAATTTGAAGTGGATACAATCAATATTAAAAAAGATAGCCAAGAAAATCATCACTTCCCAGTTAGAATTATGGCAATTTTGTATTGCGTACGAGAGAACCCGGGCGAAACTACTTGATAAGTTTGGTACTGATGAGCTACTTGATCGGCTAACTTCGCCGATAGAAACGCGAGCGCGAACTTTTTGCCATTGGCGCTCGGCTTTTTCATAAGTTTCAGACACTATATATTTATTGTTCAATACCAATCTGTTGAATGATAAAAAGATGTCAAATTTATTCTTCCACTCTTGCTCGCTCGCTCGAAAACAATCGAGACCAGAAATTATTTCGAGACTCGAAATTTTGATCTGGGAAAAAATCTTTTCGCGCGAGTTCGAGTCTCGATCTCGCTCGAAAATTTCGAGTCTCGCACAGCCCTATTGATTATACGGGAGCGAGCCAGAAAAAATGAATGGTACAAGCAGGAAAATTATAGATCTGGGAACGATGCATAGAGATTTCACCGTAATGGTATTTCATTGCTTTGCTCTATAATTTCCTGCTCCGACTTTTCAACTAACATTCATAACAATTAGTACTTTGATTAATGATTTATATTCAATTAGGAGAAAATTATCAACTCGGGACATAACAACGATCAAGTATACTATAATCCTTGTGTCTCTCATACCTTTGAGGTCGCGGTGCAGAATATAATTGTCGTGCAAATACGAGAGACCGTCTAGTATTTGCTTTGAATACAAAACGATGACTTGGTTGTTGAAAGGGCCGTATTTGTCGAGCATATTTGCAATGGAACCCCCAGCCATCCACTCGACAAACATGTTATAGTGGGTGCCTTGTTTTGTTGCACCAAGAATGCGAACGATGTTTGTGTGCCGCAGTTTCGACATTGTTATGATCTCATCACGAATGCCAGACTCGACATTCTCTTGATCTTTGGGTATATTACGGCGAAATGGCACCTTAAATAAAAATCAGAAGAAAATTATAAGCGCTCAAACTTGCCAAGGAAGTTGGGAATAGGCATAGCAGTACTGGTTTCATCACAGATTCGTTAAGATTCAAGTTTTCAATAGTAAAAATAATTTCTAATATTTATTAAAGACAAGTAAGATGATGTATTGTCAATGTTAAATAATCTGGGAGAAGGAGTTGTTACACTGTGTGGGAACTGTGCAAGTTCTTGATGGTGGTCTACTAGACTAGTATCCAGACTAAAAGAAACTACAGGTATGGTTCATCCCACAGAACTGATATTTTATGTACTGTATCCTTAATTCAAGTAATTCATCCAGAACTAGACAGACTGATTATGAGTAGGACAATATAGGTGTGTAGGGGAGAGATACTATTAGTCTGGTAGTGTAAGTTATGTAAGTCTAGTGCTTAGGGGTAATTGTGACATCATTATAATTAATTATAATAATTTAATGGGAGCACTTTCCAACAAACTGGTGATGTAGGTCCCCAAAGCACTACTTTGTACAACTTCTTGGGAACTGTCATGGCTGCCTTAATGTAGATGGTGAATTAAGACTCCATAGAAGTTGATTAAGCGAAATATCAGTTTCTGGTGATAAATTTTGAACGGTATGAGATATCGAAATTCTAATATGCGATAAACACAGACAATTTATAACAGCTTCAAGATAATATAAGTTATAACTATTCAAGTCATGTCGCAGAACTGTCAAGCGTATACAGCTAAAACATGCAACTTATTTTCGGGAGGCAGTCGGACTTGGTAGAGCGGGGCCATCGTGGCAGAGGTGTCAATATGTCCAGTGTTTTCGGGAGGCAGTCGGACTCCGTAGAGCGGGGCCATCGTGGCAGAGGTGTCAATATGTCCAGTGTTTTCGGGAGGCAGTTGGACTCGGTAGAGCGGGGCCATCGTGGCAGAGGTGTCAATATGTCCAGTGTTTTCGGGAGGCAGTTGGACTCGGTAGAGCGGGGCCATCGTGGCAGAGGTGTCAATATGTCCAGTGTTTTCGGGAGGCAGTGGGACTCGGTAGAGCAGGGCCATCGTGACAGAGGTGTCAATATGTCCAGTGTTTTCGGGAGGCAGTTGGACTCGGTAGAGCGGGGCCATCGTGGCAGAGGTGTCAATATGTCCAGTGTTTTCGGGAGGCAGTCGGACTCGGTAGAGCGGGGCCATCGTGGCAGAGGTGTCAATATGTCCAGTGTTTTCGGGAGGCAGTCGGACTCGGTAGAGAGGGCCATCGTGGCAGAGGTGTCAATATGTCCAGTGTTTTCGGGAGGCAGTTGGACTCCGTAGAGCGAGGCCATCGTGGCAGAGGTGTCAATATGTCCAGTGTTTTCGGGAGGCAGTCGGACTCGGTAGAGCGGGGCCATCGTGGCAGAGGTGTCAATATGTCCAGTGTTTTCGGAGGGCAGTCGGACTCGGTAGAGCAGGGCCATCGTGGCAGAGGTGTCAATATGTCCAGTGTTTTCGGAGGGCAGTCGGACTCGGTAGAGCGGGGCCATCGTGGCAGAGGTGTCAATATGTCCAGTGTTTTCGGGAGGCAGTCGGACTTGGTAGAGCGGGGCCATCGTGGCAGAGGTGTCAATATGTCCAGTGTTTTCGGAGGGCAGTCGGACTCGGTAGAGCGGGGCCATCGTGGCAGAGGTGTCAATATGTCCAGTGTTTTCGGGAGGCAGTCGGACTCGGTAGAGCGGGGCCATCGTGGCAGAGGTGTCAATATGTCCAGTGTATTTGGAGGGCAGTCGGACTCGGTAGAGCGGGGCCATCGTGGCAGAGGTGTCAATATGTCCAGTGTATTCGGAGGGCAGTCGGACTCGGTAGAGCAGGGCCATCGTGGCAGAGGTGTCAATATGTCCAGTGTTTTCGGAGGGCAGTCGGACTCGGTAGAGCGGGGCCATCGTGGCAGAGGTGTCAATATGTCCAGTGTTTTCGGGAGGCAGTCGGACTCGGTAGAGCGGGGCCATCGTGGCAGAGGTGTCAATATGTCCAGTGTTTTCGGGAGGCAGTCGGACTCGGTAGAGCGGGGCCATCGTGGCAGAGGTGTCAATATGTCCAGTGTTTTCGGGAGGCAGTGGGACTCGGTAGAGCGGGGCCATCGTGGCATAGGTGTCAATATGTCCAGTGTTTTCGGGAGGCAGTCGGACGCGGTAGAGCGGGGCCATCATGGCAGAGGTGTCAATATGTCCAGTGTTTTCGGGAGGCAGTCGGACTCGGTAGAGCAGGGCCATCGTGGCAGAGGTGTCAATATGTCCAGTGTTTTCGGGAGGCAGTCGGACTCGGTAGAGCGGGGCCATCGTGGCAGAGGTGTCAATATGTCCAGTGTTTTCGGGAGGCAGTTGGACTCGGTAGAGCGGGGCCGTCGTGGCAGAGGTGTCAATATGTCCAGTGTTTTCGGGAGGCAGTTGGACTCGGTAGAGCGGGGCCATCGTGGCAGAGGTGTCAATATGTCCAGTGTTTTCGGGAGGCAGTTGGACTCGGTAGAGCGGGGCCATCGTGGCAGAGGTGTCAATATGTCCAGTGTTTTCGGAGGGCAGTCGGACTCGGTATAGCGGGGCCGTCGTGGCAGAGGTGTCAATATGTCCAGTGTTTTCGGGAGGCAGTTGGACTCGGTAGAGCGGGGCCGTCGTGGCAGAGGTGTCAATATGTCCAGTGTTTTCGGGAGGCAGTCGGACTCGGTAGAGAGGGGCCATCGTGGCAGAGGTGTCAATATGTCCAGTGTTTTCGGGAGGCAGTTGGACTCGGTAGAGCGGGGCCATCGTGGCAGAGGTGTCAATATGTCCAGTGTTTTCGGGAGGCAGTCGGACTCGGTAGAGCGGGGCCATCGTGGCAGAGGTGTCAATATGTCCAGTGTTTTCGGGAGGCAGTCGGACTCGGTAGAGCGGGGCCATCGTGGCAGAGGTGTCAATATGTCCAGTGTTTTCGGGAGGCAGTTGGACTCGGTAGAGCGGGGCCATCGTGGCAGAGGTGTCAATATGTCCAGTGTTTTCGGGAGGCAGTCGGACTCGGTAGAGAGGGGCCATCGTGGCAGAGGTGTCAATATGTCCAGTGTTTTCGGGAGGCAGTCGGACTCGGTAGAGCGGGGCCATCGTGGCAGAGGTGTCAATATGTCCAGTGTTTTCGGGAGGCAGTCGGACTCGGTAGAGCGGGGCCATCGTGGCAGAGGTGTCAATATGTCCAGTGTTTTCGGGAGGCAGTCGGACTCGGTAGAGCGGGGCCATCGTGGCAGAGGTGTCAATATGTCCAGTGTTTTCAGGAGGCAGTCGGACTCGGTAGAGCGGGGCCATCGTGGCAGAGGTGTCAATATGTCCAGTGTTTTCGGAGGGCAGTCGGACTCGGTAGAGCGGGGCCATCCCTGCAGAGGTGTCAATATGTCCAGTGTTTTCGGGAGGCAGTCGCACTCGGTAGATCAAATTCAGGCCAAGTCCTTTTGGCATCGGGAGTCTGACTGCCCTCCGAAAACACCGGAGATTTTGACACCTCTGCCACGATGGCCCCGCTCTACCGAGTCTGCCTGCCTGTTTCCGTGATGGTGGTTGGGAAGAGAAGTTCGAGTGCCGAAATCAGTTGGCGGCGACGTGTCACTTTTGACCATTTTGTCGGACTTGAGTCCAAATATCATCTCGAAGCTGTTATAATTATCTGTATTTCTTGCTTATTAGAATTTTGATGTCTCATACCATTCAAAATGTATCACCAAAAAACTAATATGTCGCTAAACGGGCTTCCATGGACTCTTGAAACTGAAACTCATTTAGGTAGGCCTATATAAAAACTCCTTGTTTTACAATTAAAAGTATATTTCTTCTAATTAGTGTAAACATGAAGTAATAGACCCATATCAATGCTTCAAATACGGTATGTATTTACTCATAAAAATGTGCTCTAAAATGTAGTGATTTCAAGCCTGACCATGTGGGAAAATTAGGGATAGGGTTCCTTGTGTCACAATTACCCAGCTTTATCACCAATGCATGTGTGATTGTGACACCATGATTGTCATTACATTTAGGGCTCATTATGGCAAGACATTATGTTGAAAATGAAC
This sequence comes from Brachyptera risi, assembly GCA_964007535.1. Classification (NCBI taxonomy): domain Eukaryota; kingdom Metazoa; phylum Arthropoda; class Insecta; order Plecoptera; family Taeniopterygidae; genus Brachyptera; species Brachyptera risi. The sequence goes on along the minus strand of OZ023327.1, from coordinate 63,860,157 downwards.
CTGCAGCTAAGTATAACAAAGACGATTTACTGATGGCTGAAGGTGCTGTGAAATTGGGCAAGCAGAAGAAAAAAAAGAAAAAAAATCATTTTCAATACATTTATTTGAAATCGTTTCATTTTTCATTTTATACATATATCAAATATTCACGGAATATTTATGTAATGAAGATACACATTATTCCGAACTTTCACTTTGACTGGATCAGCTGTTTTGATTAAATAGAATGTAATGTACCGGTAGGCCCAATGGTAATTTTTTTCACATCAATACAAGCTATTAAGAAACCCATTACAAATTTAATCAACCGGTATAACCAAATGAATTTTGAAGCGATTAAAATGAGTGATGAATAAAACAGGAAGGCAGTTCAATTATCAATTTAATTAAAGATTGTTCAAATTGATCCTATAAATATGCCTATATCGCTTATCCAACAACGCATATGTTGTTTTCCCCGTTGTGAACATGTATTACTGTATGGATATTGATAAATGAAAGATAAACATGCAACTGAACTGAGATTTATGTCTTGACCCTCAAATCTATATCTGTCACAATGATCCCAATGCAAATCACAATTGCCTTGTTTCACTGGGCAATTGTGACTCGCAAAATTACTTTGAAAATGTTTTTTTATTGATCTTCTGATACAGATCAATAATTTTGATGTTGTACATGTATACGTAACAGGATGATGAGTATTTTTGAAAATTTGTTTGACGTTTTATCGAAGAGTGCAGTAATTATGTTGATTCAAAGTCGAACTTACACTATTTGGTGAATTACCGGTACCCCTATGCACTGTATTGGACTCCTAGTCATACGTGAAATAGTATCAGGTAGCACACTAGAAAGCATCAATTACTAGACCTACCTGTTTGACAGCCATTAAAGTCCCAGTGTGCGTATCTCGGGCCTGATAGCACGTACTGAATGCGCCGGTGCCAAGAACGTGGCCTCGTCTCCAATCAACATCCTCAAGATATGAGTCGTACTTAATTCCACTCTCCATATTCTGTAGCAAAAATTCCTTTGTTAACAATTGTTTACAAAAACTCCAATTACTTTTTTAAGAGTAACAAATTTATAGACCTAGCCTGGCTATAATAATATCTTTGTCTAAAATAATAACTCAGTTAATTTTGTTTGAAAGTAGAAGTAATGAATTTATATTCCCAGCCAACCTTTCCCTTATTAAATGAAGTAAAATGCAATTTACAAAGCCTTTTAAAACATTGAACTAGTATAAAGGCATGACTGATAGTCTGATAGATATCAGTAAATGATATTAATTACCTCAACATTCAAAATGGCTTTGTGAGAAGCTTTACTTTTGCTTTATTTTCAAGGTGGCTAAAAAGGTGGTATGTAAAATTAGCTGATCTTATAATCCATTTTGTTTCCACTAAGAGATGAACAGACTTGATGGGGCGTACCGATGAACAATTATTATGTACCTAAATGCTCATAGTTACGTAAAATGAATTAGCCAGGTACACCTACCGACCAAATTATACTTGCATGTGTACTTCAATGGGAGATAACAGTCATCGAACTGTAGTCATTATAGAAAGATCAATCTCACCAAGCAGTATTACTCAAAATCATAGTACAGTGGGACCTCTTTAATACATTTTTCAGGGAGCCGGACTTAAAAAATGTATTAATGTGAAAAACTTATTAAAGGAATTAGGCCTATTCAACATGAGAAGCATATGGGTGGGATCAAATAATTAAACTTACAAATATAGTGAATGTATAAACGAGAAACTTATACACGAGGCTCTACTGTAATTTGAAAATCACCGTTTTCAACATTTACTGCGATGAAAAGTTTGAGCTACATCTCTACAAAAATGCATTAATAGGTCTACTGCATCATCGGTATATCTTGACGCGAGAAAACTGTGCATTCAATTCATAACTCAACAGGCAAACATTCAATTTAAATTCAGTGCTAGTTTACAATTTGCTACCCATTGCCAAAGAGACAAAATCATTCAATAATAGTTAGGTCTAGAATATATTAAAAAAGTCAACCAAATTGTGCTTTCATATTGAACCTGCTCAACCTACGCCTAACTGATACTGGTACTACGCTCAACTGATACTAGCACCACATTTACTTTAAATGAAATAAAGAATAATCTGTCTATTCTATCTTCTGAATTGAATAAACATACCATAATTTATAGTGTGTGCAGTGTGTGGTAATTTACAGCATAGTGGGCCCAATTATAACAATTAGAATAAATGTATTTTTGACCAATTGTAAGCTGAGATTTGCATATAAGCTGATGGTGACTTTAAATTTTAAATTACTTTAAATATAAAAACTTTAAATTACCCAACAGCAAAAACCCCCTGGATTCAAAATGTAGGTAGGCCCAACTCTCAATTCAACATATTCTTGTAGGATTAATTATACTGGTATTACTTATTATTATACTGGTATTGAAATGGTAACAAATGTAAAATATTGTCATTCAATCAAACATGAAAAAAGGAAAATATAGCACCAGTAGGCATAATCTTAATGTAAGAAATAGCGGCATATTGCAAATGCTGGCTGCATGCATTCATTTATTAGCAACTTGGTTGCTGAAAGTTATCCAAGAGTTCCTTGGTCAGCTAGTCACCGACCAGACTACTTACTTGATCCTGAGAGTGTACATCTACATGTTGAGGTTCAATAGCAGATTGCAGTCCAGGTATTGTGGACAAATCCTGTTCACTTGGATTATTCAGTTCTCGGAGGCACAGTGGAATGATGAGTTCTACTTTGCAATCATCGGGGAAGTCTGGCAAAGCTTCTTGTACAGGGGTTGTTGGGGAGGAAGTGGGGCTAGTCGGGGTCATCCATCTCGACAACAAACCGGATAGAGGCTCATTCATCGAACAAATTGAATTAATATCCACACTACTATTGTACTTTGGTGCAGGCGCTTGACAAAGTTCAGGTTTTGATGGCAACACATCCCCTGGCTTTTTATTCCTTGTAAACAAGTTATAAAGTCTAGATCCTGAAGCACCCCATAATTTTGTTTGAGGTGGTGGAGTAGTAGAACGAATACCAGGCAACTGTTGACACTTGATTGTTTTCTTATTACGCCCTTTATCGAGCGGTAAATCTCGAAGTCGTACAGCAGGGGTTGTTGGGTGGACAGGAACCGAGATAGGGACACACTTCACACTTCCATTTGTTAACAAAGCCGCATTTTTATTTTGATCGCTAGTTCGCCCGCACGACGTACAATATGGCCGCACTTCCACTTTACTATACCTCCGTTCTGTAATGCCCGGTTGATTCAGAGACGCCACTACTCGTCCAGCTTTAGGGGGCTGCCGTACTGTCATTGCCGGTGTTGTTATTGGCTGACTATCAGCTGCCGATTGGAGTCTTTTCTTCAATCTTGCTTGTAATGCTGGATCTAATCCCGCTAACATATCCAACACTTGACTAAACACACCGCGTTCCACTCCAGTCATAGCTGCCGAAACTACGAACACGTGCCGTGCAAGTTTACTCACAGTCACATGTGTACTACGTAAAGCTTTCAGAGCAAACTCGACAATCGTAATAAGTCGGTTATAGTTCCGTAATTTGTAACCTGATTCATTTGGATATAAAGGCACATATTGAAGTCCAAACTCATTTGGAAAGTCTCTGATGAAACGATCAAGTACGATAAGTCGTCCTGCTAGCCACTGCCAGCTTGTTGTTTCAATATACCAGTCTTCTAGAACGCAGCCAAGGACCAACTCTAGCCCTTCCAGGCCAGTGGATACTTCACCAGCCATTGATACAGCACTGTTTCGACCGAGAGCCAATTCGCCGCTCTGACCCTTGACAAGTTCAACAAGTACCTCAGTACTCAGGTGACTAGTCCTACGATTGCGGTCCGCACATTTGGAAAGCAGGGTTTGTACAATCGGTCGGATTAGGTCCCGCAGCTTCGATACACCGGACTGGTCATGACAGCTAGCATAGCTTAGCAAGACACGAAAACAACGCTAAAAACAAACAAAGCCAGCAACCTTGATTTCAAGTTCACCAATACAGTCTTGCTATCTGCTATTTTTATTACAAATCTTCAAATCTCATGTTTATCAAGAATAGATTTATGCTATCACAAGTCCAAAGGGCACTCAGGTATCAGACCCAACATAAACTATTGACTATAAATCTCGATTTTCGATTTATAAATCTCAATTCCGACGCCAATATATCTCAGTTATCATTATAGTTAGAGTTGTAGGAATATAGCATTTATTTTTAGGTTTGGTCGCCTATATTCATGTGAAATACAGCATTTTGTAGCAAACTACTAAAAAGAGGAACTGCCAACTGTAGATCAACAACTATGGGATTATCAACGAAAATTACACATTCTTTTGGACATTTCAGTCTGAGGCAGTGAGTTTCAGAAAAAAACACTCATTTTTGATCAGTATTTGAGGAAAAAGGTAGGCCTAACGATTCTTTTCAACTTGACATTTGATTACTCCAGTAGGCCTACTGCTAATTTTATATTCAAACACACTTTTCAAAAATAACATTTTATACAATCCAGCTCAATATCTTCAAAATCGTGCAAATTTTCACAGAACAGCTAAATGTATCTGAATAATCCGAAAAAGACATTTAGGCCCTAGAGTGAAAAATAGTGAGATAGAATATGATGTTGAACGAATCGAAATACTATGAAACAGAAAGAATACCAAAAATATATATCCTTGTAAAACATTTGGATTTGATAGTCCAATTCATTAATGCTAAATTATTACATCTCTAATTATTATAGTGAGTCGTTAAACCCAATATCAATCAAATCTCAATTTTCTCTTGATGTGGTGGTATACAGTTATTGTATCAAAATATGAGACTTCATATATGTCAACCTTTTCGACATCTGTAAAATGTTCCTGAGAAGCAATTTAGCAAAAACCACGCCTACATACTTATAATACGGCCAATACCAATATTTAGATGAATATTCAGGTACGATCAAGACACTTTATACTTGAATGGCAGCTGATACAATGTGTGCATGGGCTACTATTTATTATGTGTCTGTGATGTAGTGCGCTCATTCTTAATCATTTCTAAACTTGGTTGGCTTTTAGCTAAATTGATTTGAGTGCTTTTATTGAATGTATACAATAGTTGTTGCAATCTACTGAATAACCTGATGCATCGGAGTATTGTACAGCACTACGCATAATATTGTATATTGAGTGAAATGTCACCATTCCTCAACATTTTCCATTAACTTACTTTTGAAGCCAACTAGACTCGATCAAAGTCCACTGACGAGTGTATTGTTAACTTGCATAAAGATCAGGAGTGATCGCCCTGATTGACGTTAGGCCGTAGACTAATCATGTAAGTTTAAACAAATATAATTTAATTTAGTTTTACATCTCGACTATTTCGACTTATTTAGCCCTACATTCCGATAAAATCTTGACACCATCAAGAACAATAACCATAAATTTAGATTGTAAAAAGATTAAAATCATCAATGGATGAATCAGGAAGGCATCAAGTTAATAGATTCATAATCAAGGTGTGTATATGTATAGCTTTTCGGTACATGCCACACTTAATCTCGCTCATCTTACAACGCACATGCTACGTTTTCCTAGTGTAGATCATGACTGTGCCTATTTCTAACAGGAGAATGGTGATGATAATTTATAATGGTACATGCCTAAAAAGTGTGGTAGTAACTATATTTATTATTTTTTTAACTATCGCCTAAGCTATCAGTACACCATATTATTGAATCTTTATGCTTTGTTTTCCATCTTTTTTATTCATTTTTTATTTTATATATTGGGTTTTAACGATGCACTATAATGATAACGAAGATCTATTGGTGTCGGATGAATGATTAATGAGATGATGGGATGATGAGATGAAGGTTTCTTGGGTATTAGGATGGATAGTGGGAAGGAAACGGTCGTGGCCCATATTGTAGGAACCATCCCAGCATTAGCCTAGACTACAGAGGCAAATCACGAAATACCCCTGTAAAGATAGACGGTGGCAGGGATCGAACCAAGTTCAACTTGCCCCTTCACCTCCCAGATCACATGAAGCGAGTGCGTTAACCACTGCGCTGCATGTGCCGGTGTTTTCTATCTTTCCAAGAATTTTCTAGGGGTGTGCGAGCCCATCTAATTTCGAGTCCAAGTCTCTGCCAGAATCGGACGTGGACTCATTGAAAATATTGTCGACTCGATTTGCGAGTCAAAGTTGAGTCTTTTCTTCATACCTGCCGCTTTTTTGAAAATTTGAATGCTTTCTTCTTATTGGTTGCTTTTCAATCAATACATTTACTCATATATTTACTGTATTTATCTCATTGACTGGTAAGGTTTAAAGGCTATGGTTACTGCACAGCTGTTTGGAGTTTGGGTTACTGAAGTCATAATGGCTGCCTTGGGAGTTTGATAAACTTCAATAAACTAGTTGAAAATACTGTGAAAATTCTTGAATTGTGGTAATTGATGAATATCTTGGTGATGTTATTCTCCATTTTGACCTTTTTTGTGTTTTTTTTTTTTGCAATTTGAGCTCTGTGGACAGTTTAGAAATGCCAAGATGTCACAGTTTTATAGGGCCTAGCCTCAAAATTCATTCTTTTACAGTTATGATCATTTCAATAATTCATCACTCTGACTAATTTTAATTTGATCAAATCGAATTTACAAAATGGAAATACCGGTAGTTTTTTCAAATAATACTGTAGCAATCCAACAATGGAATTATTCATATTCAAATAGAAAAATAAGCAAATTAAGCATGAATCCAATTGTTCCAGTAGGCCTATATTTTATTTCATTTATCATTTTGGAAAAGACTCGGACTCACGAGTCCTTTTTCAGACTTGAATCGGATTCAGACTCGAAGCTGAAACATTGACTCGCACACCCCTAGAATTTTCAAATAGTTTGATATTGTCTAGTACTTGATACTTGGTCATTTATATGTGCTCGTAATTCAATTGAAAAATATCCTCATTTGCTTACCACACAACCCAAATACACTTTGAAAACTGGGTCAGCTGCTACCATGGTTAGGATCTTGGCACAACACCAGATCACTTTCTGTTGCTGTTCTCTATTATCCGATTGGTGGACAGTCACAATGTCATTTACTAGACGCCGCAGAGCCATCTCACGAGCTTTCCAATCCCTTGAATACAGACAGGACACTACATCTGTTCCAAACACCTGAAACAACAAAACCAGATCATTTATCATTATGTTCACAATTGAAAACTGGGAACTATTTGATATCATAGAATTACAAAAAAAAATTGTATAGGCCCAATGCCTTATATTGAGAATTATTTGAATAATTGGAATTTTAGTAGGCCTACTGGTGGTAATATTCATTATATGGTTGATAAAATATTTCAATTACTTTCAGAAATTTCAAGTACACTGGCCCCCTATTTAAAACATATTTAAAACCATATTGAACCATCAAGTGAAGCCGTCTGTTGGGCTTGGACTATTGAGAAGACGAACGAGCAAGGGTTCAAGTCCCGCGGTGAGAATGGCTTCATGTTATCGTCCTTTCACCTACAATCACTTTGTTCACTATCACCCGCTTATTCGTACCCGTAACAGTTAGTGCGGTCGTGAAGCAGCATGAATACTATAAAAAGTATATATATAATAAATATATAACTACTGAAATTCCTATTATTTGAATAATTTTGAATACACCGTAGTCAAAAACGCTTTTTTATATCCAACTCTATATGGAGAGGTATGTACCTGTTACTGCTTTGCATCAATTGAATAATTTTTTGAAATTGCCATCCAAACTATCAGGCTTATATTATGGGGGTATACTACTCAAGCAGTGTTGACTACAAGTCCTATCAATTAGATTATTAATTCATGAAGAATTATTGAATGTTGTATTATTCAGATAAACATTTAGTGGTGGTGCGTCTGCGTCTATTGGGGCATCATGGGCAGTGCCCCGGCTTAGTTTCACGTCACTTCAATCTCAGATAATAAATTATACATGAAACTGGTAAATGAAATTTTGTTTGCCACTGTAATTCAATTTGTAATTTGTTATTTCTCATAATGAGAATCATTAACGGAAATGTTTCACTTATGTATGGTTCTACTTTGGAGTCTGTTGTATATGCTGTGCTGTATATGCCTATGCTGTGGCGTCAGCTGTGCTATGTACGTACGGTTGGTTAGTTGGGGCATATTTACTGTTGCCCCAACTTGACGCGTCAACTCACGTCATCAATACTTTGCCTTTGATGTAAGAGTGAGAGAGAAGATGGGACTGTTCTGTTGATGGGGGGTTTGACTTAGGGCACTGGTTCTAATGCCCAGAATGGAAGTCATCAGACTCGACTGAATGAGAGGAGAATGGGCGAACCGCCCACACGCTAGTGATGTGAGATAAGTAGCACGGCCACTTTGAACTGTCTTTTCTCTTCTCACTACACATGGTGGACTACTACTAAAATGTCACTAGGAAACCCCCGCTTGTCAACGAGGTATTTAACGATCGAGAGCTTTTCTCTCACTTGCAAGGGATGACAAGTGACAAGTGTCTACATGCCATTTCTAGAGAAATAGGCAAGACATTTTGCTGTTTGAGTTGACCAGTGTGTTTCATTTTCAGCTAAGTATAGATCTGTGGATGAGAAAGCTTATTCGATGTTTACAGTGTTTGTATGTATTATAATACAGTATAATCATTATGATTATTTTTTTATAGACACAAAAAAGATTGGTGAATACATACACGTTCTCAAAAGGTCTTCAAAGCCTTGAAGGCTTATCTGTAATTATATTTAATTTCTGTGTACTGTATTAATTTGTAAGTGTAATGAATAAGTTGGAAAAACTATGAATCGTGTTGCCAATTTGATTGAGAAGCCATTCTGACTTTTATATATTGAAGAGAAAATTGAAGTCAAATGCCTTGATCCTCATAGGCTTAATTTGCGCATAATACAAACTAAATTAAACAAAACTACCGGCAAAGAGATGAATAGAACTTTTGATAGCGACTGGTACATTAAAAAAGTTGGCTTCGTGGGTGTGAAGTAAAAAGTGCATTTTTTTGGTTCCCTTGCATTTAGAGAAAAACAACAGAGAAATAGACAATTTTGCAATTGGAAAATTGCCGAATGGATTTATTGTTCAAATTTCTGTTCCAGTAAGTTTGAATTATGTCCTACTCCTACCTATATGTGATAATAGTCTACCAAGAAATAACAGAATTATTGCCAGTAACCAGTGTGTCGATTACGTCAATAGACTGTAAAACTCCCATTTACACTTTCTTCCATTTAAAATATCATCTATGAAAACATAATATTGGGTGCACGTAGCTTGGTGTTATTAGAAGAGGGTATAGTATTTTTCAAAATGTTTGGCCCCGGAGAGATTTCTGGGCACGCGCCACCACTGACATATATAGATCATCATTTCAACAGTTGCTAAAAAAGATGACAGATAAACAAGAGGCAAAATTCATACATAAATAAATCAAAATGGTATCAGATTTTAGTATCAGATATCAGATTTCAGTACTTATTAATAATTAGGGATGGGCATCGATTAAAAAATCTAAATCGACCATCGATTTTTTTTATATGGTCAAATCGATTAAAAAATCAATTAAAACCATCAAGTTTCAACAAAGTTAGTTTTTCGTATTTCTGTAATTTGCCGCTTATTTCACAATTTTAAATTTGAATTCTTTCTTCTCATTGGTTGTTGAACGTTCTCGTTATGCATCGCGTAATATGTTGTTTGAGGTTAGATGTATTAGAACAGTATGTTATCTCTCGTTCACAGTGGCGGCAGTACACAAAATCTTTATTTAAGATTTGAGGTGAAGTTGAATCTTGATTCTCAGCAAAAACCCCCAAATTTAACCACACATCACTCCTTAAATTCGGAGGCGTAAACAGAGTTTTCTTCCCACTCCTAGATGTAGACGCCATCTTTAGCAACTAGTTGGATCGCTTTGTTGATGGCCTCAAACTTCCGTTTTCAGGCCAGTATCAATACCTCGTTAACCAGCAGGCCCACTAACCTGCGCGCTTGTGAGGCAATTTGAAAAGCGGTATTTTCAAAATATGGTAAGCCTACAGATCGAAGATATTGATTATTTAATAGCAATATCGATTGACCAAATATTTTGCGTAATCGATTAATCAAATTGATTAAATCGATTTAGTGCACACCCCTATTAATAATTGATTCTTGATAGCAAAGGTATAGGCCTACTTGGTACTTACAAAGCCGAGTGCTAAAAAGTAGTGAACTAGGAATAAATTACCATCAATTTTAATTTGACAAAGCAAATCCAAGTAAAGTATATCCATCCATAGAAGAGTACGGTACAGATTCACAAAAGTTACAACTTTAAAAACGTTTTATCTTATTTTCAAAATCATCCACAACCTAATTGAAGATACAAGTCAAAATAATTAGTCATGGTTTATCCACACATCACAAATAATCACCTTGAAATGTACTGTAGCTCTAAGTAGGCCTACCAAACAAAAAAGATGATATTGAAAACTCAGAACAAAGTTGAGATACAACTTTCAGAAAATGAATGTTAACACACACAAAATCTACTGAAATCTGTGTGGCCAACTCAATATTTACCTTGATCCATTCACTAGCAATGCCCATCTGTTCTGAAGGTATAGCTCCTGAGTTGGGTAACAGTACATCTTGTACCAGATATGAGTTATTACTCTTATAAGTAGTCGGAAATGAGCGGTAACTCAAAGACGGTGATGTAGACCCAGGACTTGGCGGCGTGACTCCATATTTCTTGCAAGTCGATGGATATGGCTTCTTCACCAGTCTTGGAACCGAACTTGATGGTTGATTAACGCGGCTCATACATTTCCTACGACAAGTACAAATTATCCAGATTTATCAAGACATAATTATTATGGATACGTTTGGATACCTGTGAAAAACTTATTGGTATAATGCTATCTGGTATATAATACAGTAGAACCTCAGTTATAAGTTTCTCGTTTATACATTTATTACATTTATAAGTTTTATTTTTTGATCCAACCTATATGCTCCACATGTTAAATAGTTTCATTAATAAGTTTTTGACATTAATACACTTTTTTAGTCTGGTCCCCTGAAAAACGTATAAATGAGGTTCCACTGTAATTGAAAAACTGATGGTATATTCCATTACTTTCATCACAAACAGATTAGAATAATTTGGTGTGTATAGGAAAGAACCCCGAGGCTGAATCTATGAATTGGGTGAAATGGAGAGAAAGAACAGCAGCTTACCAAAATTTATGAGTAGAGAAAGGCCTACTCATAGTGGAGAGTAGGCCTCTCTATGAGTGTGAACTCGTATACTATGAGTAGGCCTTTCTCGACTCATAAATTTTGGTAAGCTGCTGTTCATTCTCTCCATTTCACCCAATTCATAGATTAGAATAATTGTGGGTTTTCAATATTGAACCTATAACGAAGATTAGGTCATACTAGACATTTTCCCAATATTATGTACAGTAAACCCTTGTTAATCCATAATGCAAGGGACCCCAAATAATTGATTTCAATTTATGAAACTTCAGATTGATAAAAAAAAAAAATCCCCTTTTTCCCATTAGAATTTCGTCACTTTCGTATTGCGCGCGAGAAAAGCCATGCCACGGATCCATACTTGCATAGTGAGAAACTGTTTTGAGGTACCTCAATGGTCATGCATATTGAACATGGTGTAGAAGCAAGATGGCCATATGGTACACTTCTGTCACACTTGGCAGTTTGAATAGCCCAAATGCATAGTTTTATAACATGATTTAAGATTGATGATCACTAGGCCCGTCAAATATTCCTCCCACTACAGATTCATGCAGCTTTACGAAGCCTCTTCATTTCATCAGAAGCGCTGCTCTGAATGAAATCGCGCTCAAGCTTTTCCTTGTTTTTCAAAATTCTCGACAATGTAGAATTTGGTATTCCATATTTAATTGCAAGTTGACCTTTGGGCAATTCCTCCTCATCTATTTCTCGCAATATCTCCACTTTTTGCCGAGTCAGTTCTTTATGCTTTCGTTTTGACATCTCATTCTCAACACTACTCTTAGAAAGCAAGTAATAAAAGTAAATAACAATACAGCGTAGTGTCACTGAACTGAAAGGAGAATGATGTCATTGAACTTGAAGCAAGAACTAGCTACAAGGTCAAGTCCATAGCGAAAACAGCCAAACAGTACCGGCTACAGTGGACGCTTACACCCGTTGCTTGGTAGCTAGCGTGAGATGAATATCTAGGCCTATTTTTACGCGTAAATGGAAGAGCACATAAATTGGGAGAATAATGATTATTTCGAGGAATATCTTGGAACTATTTCAGATTATCCAATCTGAAACTAATGTAACAACTAATGTAGCAATTGAAGGGTCAAAATATTGATTTGATTTACGTTTTAGCTGGATTTCGGATTGATCATATTAATCAACATTGAAATGCCCATACCTTCAGCCGGGGACCGCCTTCAAGTTCAAAATATGTCAGATTTCGGATTAACCGAGTTTGGCTAATCAAGAGTTTACTGTATTACTAATCGAATACTAGTAATATGCCGACTGTAGTGCCTACATAATCAAGTACTGGGTAACTTGTAGAAAAGGAAATAATGTTAGTTTATAGATAGCACATAGGTAGTTTATCAAAACCCCAAGTGAATTGAAATTTTCACAGTAAATTTACAAATAATTGTGGCAACATCATTATGAAAAAGTCATATAAGATACAAAAAAGCACAATAAAAAATATATATATAGGCCTTTATACCTATTATTTATATTTATATAAAAATATGAAGGGTATTAAAATTGGCACTTTGGCCATTGCCTTGGTCACTCAAGAAAGGAAAATTGTGAGCTGCTATTCTTTCATTCATTTTATACCCAACTCATAAGTCTAGCCACGGGCAATTTTCACAAACACACTGAATTATACCATAATTATTAATTACCTATATGGTATACCATATATACTAGTGATAACACTGATTCACAAAATCGGGAATTCGATTCTCCAAGCTCCAGAATTGATTGAAAATCAATTTTAAAAAAATTCACCCAAGAACGGTGTGTAATTTCAAACTTTTTTCAACCTTTCTGCGGCGTTTTACGTGTAAAATAGCTGCAAGAGACTTCTTTGAACTGTACTGTACCATTCTAGTATTTCCGTCCACGTTCGGCTGTCAGACGTAACCGAAGGGATAGCTTGTGTCGTTCTCCTCTCTTTCCCCTTGCCCCACTACCGTCGCACACGCATCACATTCCACACCTCCTCCCGCAACCGCACAAATATAGCGACACAATGAGACGAAAACTCCCGAGCGTTAGTGGGGTTAAATAGTAAAAACGAAATAGAGACGATTGTTCGAGACACCTTCAGCTGTCAGTATACTGCTCTTGTAAAATGCGATGCGGCTTGCAAGTTGCAGGTGGATGAGCACGTGTACATTGTATCTTCAATCATGCTGATTGTCTACAGATAGTAAAATCTCAACAATACAAAATAATATGGACAACGAAATGAGCACGTATTGCGACGTGAAGAAGTACAGCACTGACCAAAAAAAAGCAAAAGAATCGATTTTTCGATTAGAGAATAGTTTTAAATCCGAATCGATTCTGATTCTCGATTAATCGATGTTATCACTAATATATACCTATACTGTTCATACCTAACATTAGTATTTCTAGAAATAAGAGTTTCAGGAAGAAATGCATTTTCGTGCTCACTGCATTTTCTATATAATTAAATAGCGATTTCATCAAAATGCTTGAGCCTAATTTGTTAAAATCTTTGCACCTATTCCAAATTATTGTTTCCAAAGTTTTATCTTGGCAGTTGCATCTCATGATCTTGAGATATTATTCAATACCTTGGCCCTTGTGGTGATACTGAACCAGGTAGCGGGTAGTAACTGGTTGGTGAAGTGAGACGTCGACACAAGAGCGGACTCCGCCTCTGCTCGAGACTGCTGTATGTTGTTCGTGTATCGTCGTGCCAGGGACGTCGGCACAATGGGCACAAAACTAGCTCACTTTGTTGCTGGCATTCCACAGCCCCTAGAGGGAAAAAACAGGACAATCGTTAAAAATAATTTCGGGGTACCTATTGAGTGTGTACCTGAATAATTTATACTGGGTTTGTGACATGGGCTTGGGTGGCAAACCTTATCTGAACCCCGAACCACATTTACAAGCATACATTCAAAAGTATCCCCAAGTGTGTGTTACACAGGCGCTTAAAAATTATTCAGGGCATTCGTTTTTTACCGTCCTAATCTTTGTAGTTGGGCCTGTATCAGTATAGCCTAAACCTATAGAACAGAGTAAATAGTACATTTTCAAGGTATGTAAAAAAAATGAGAATTAGGGGCCTAGGCCTACTCTTAATGCAATCTCTTCATACTGATTCAAATCAATTGAAAATTACTCATCACGACGAAGGTGACAAAAATTTCTTTCAAACGATGTTGGGGTCTTTCTGTTGTATATATGCCCTTCTCAAATAGAACAGCATAATAGATTAAATAAATACCCTACTTAATATTTCCAAAAAAAAAAAAAAAAAAACTATGAGATGCCAACCTGGAGGGGCATTCATGTACGCCTAGCAAGCTCTAGATAGGCATGAAACCTGTTTAACTACTGTCATGGCGGCAATTTGCCATCAACTTTGCGGGGTGGTTTTCGATGATCGCAAGTTGCGACCGCTAGCATCTTTGCTAGACGTACATGAATGCCCCCCCTGATCTGCTGCCCAGAAGGCATCAACAGAGATTGCATCTTCACAATATTGCTAAACATTCAAATCGAAAAATTCAAACCATACAACCTAGAAGTAAAATGATCCACTACCTAGTTTTCTACCTGTCTATACTCGTATCAGCAAAACCACACCGAACCACACGTCCACGAACCACCTGTGGTCGCACGAACCACACGTGCGCTAGTGGTGTGGGATAGGGAAGGGTGGGGGGGGAGAAAGGTTGCTCGGAACCTTTTTCTTCTCAGAGATTCAACTTCAGTAATGCCACCACAGCACTCGTGCATAGAATTCAGTAAGTGCATGAAAGTTGGAAAAAGTTGGAAAAACTAGCAATTAAGTTCCAAGTTTGTTTTTAAACTATTTGCACAACCCTACAAGTAAACACTGTAGTTATTCTGTGTTCGGAAGAAACACTTCGAATTAAACCATGGGTTCAAAGGTATAAATTAGTGATTGGGCGATGTAAAGAGTTTGAATGACAAATTATCGAAATATACAACATTGTTTTCCCTACACCTGGGATCGGGAACAGAGTTTGCTTCAAATTATCCGAGTTTCAATTAACCAAAGTTCATGTCAACATACGTCCAAACACCAACATGTCCCAAGTTGATAAAATTATTAATCGAGTAAATAACATGAATATATCATACATATTGCCATGCAGTGGTGATGGAGCTTGTTCCGACATCCGGTTGTACACGTGACCAAGCTCTCCCCATCGACCATCTCCAGCAGACATATAGGGCACAGGTCTTCCTCCACAGGCCTACAAACAAACATTCTTCGTCAACACAATCCACCAATCTGAACCAAACAAGGCAAAATGCAATTGGTTGAGCAAAATTGAATTTGTGGTGCACAACCGACAAGTTATAAATTAAGCAGGGGTGTGCAAGTCCAAAATAATACATTAGCTAACAATAGAAATGGACAATTGGACACTTGCATTTACCCAACCCTTGGACATCATCACAAAATATAACATCCAACCGGTGTAGGTTGTTTAACCTAGATATGGAAAATTGACATATCCAATCAGGGTATCTCTAAATAACAACAAATGATATAGATCTAACTGGCCGATTGATAAGCCATATCCACCTTTAGTCATCAATAGGACGTAGGTCTAACTGTGTAGTTTTCCAGTAAAAAATCAATAATTTCATGACTAGGATATCAAGATTACAAGAAAGTAACACAATTACAGTACTATATGGTACACTAAATGATGAGTATTATTGAAATTATTCAGAAATGTGATTCAACGAAGAGTGATTCATGAGGTTAAACCACCATAGTCTTGGATTTCATGTCCCACCGAGTTTGAATGGACAAAAAAGTAACACAGTTGCCGACAATACAAAATAACAACACTCTTAGATTACCATTAATGACTACAACTGTTGGGATTTTCTGTAGTATTTTCAACTAATTATTTGGAGTTGTGTTCACACATTGGCCTAGTTCGCTGAAGTCATTTTGAGTTCTGATTTTCCAGGAAAGTTGAGAAAGCTATGGATATGCAGTACATGGCTGTGATCAGCTATACAATACAACTATCAAGAGGTACCTCACTGATTGACGATCCTCTAACGAGAAAGTAAGTATTCAAAGAGTCAATACAGTGGATGATTTAAAGGCGTGAAGATTCAAAAAATAAGTCTGAACTATTATGTCGAGCTTGGATTCGACATTGAATGAACTCGTATAGACTCAAAGCCCAGTATACTCACTTTGCTTCAATTGTGGAGGTTGAATCAGCTACTACACGACTAGAACCCTCCAACTTGGTTGTCAAAGACGAATTCAAGGTCATGTTTGTCATTGGGCAATCCTTACGAACAAAATCCGGACTGCCATTGACTCTTAAATTTCTGCGCTCCTGATAGTTATGGAATAAGGACTCCACCTACAAGAAAATAAAAGAAATGTGTTTGTAATACTTGATGATTTCATACATTGTACATGCATACCTTGACACCACTCAAATAAGCAACGGCAGTAATACAATATAATTGATACTGGTAAAACGTTAATGATTTAGTTTTCATAGCCAACAATTATTAAATGAATCAATTATTTTAATTTCACTTGATGACAGGAGCATACTGGAACTAAAAAGGTTGGGATATGTTGATTATAAACGGATTGTCATATATTATAGGGTAAAGGGTAAAAGGCGTAAGATAAAGTTTGCAATTTGTATATCCATAGTCTATCTTAGAGGTAAAATGTGTCAATAATAACTCATATGAAACAAAATCATGAAAATGAACATTTAGATATATTTCATTAAATTATGGTACACTGTACCAACCTATTTGCTAACACATCAAGTAATTATTGAAGAGTGGCTCATGATTCACAGGTTTCAATGCGTAAACAAACAACAAAGAGATACCTTCCAAACTTGTTTCATGAACAGATTATGAATTTAACTTGTCCACCACACCACAACTTCATATTTTTACCAATTGTGAATATTTTTACACAAATAAAAAGTCCACTTCAGCTCACTTTTCGGCTGCAAAGATAATACATACTGGTACACCAAAAAAAGGTGTGAATACCAAAGAACAAGTTTGATGGATCCAAATTCCAAACTAAAATATCATTATGAATTGCAGTATGTAATGCTAAATACTAACCTCAAAGTTTTTCAGCTCTTTCGAATATATTCGTGAATCACTTTCAGGTACCTGGAAAACTCTCAGCATGACGAATAATAGATGAAGACAATGGGGCCCTCTACCACAACTGCAGGTCTATAAAAAAACAAACATGTTTCATAATGAGATATAACTGCATAAGCAACGTGAAATTCTTCCCCTCAAAAAACATAAAAAATAGAAAATGCCATGTTTATTCTGCTACATCTCCACAAGTCAAATAACAGGGAATGCTTTTACCCTAAAAAACATCATATAACTAAGATCTATTATTAGATAATAGCTGTTCAAAAACATCATATAGATAAGACTAGAACCAAACAATGATGTGCGTTAATACAAAAGATAACCACAATATAAAAATATCAACAGACAATAGTTTGGCCACTGATGTGTCAAGCCTTATGACCTCATCAACCTTTACAGACTTGATTATCAATATAAAAAATAATGTACCAATTTATACAATTGTTAGTAGTAGTGGGGTTGTCATTCAATGTCACTGATCTGATTTTTCATGAAAATCGATTATTTTACTACCAAAAAATAATCAATCAATAATGGATTATTTGATTCAGCTTGGATGAAAAAAATAATCGGCAAAAATAACAACAAAAATATAATCAAGTGAATACGAATCGCAACATAGGTACGAAAAAAGTCACATAAAAATAGAGCAAATATGATGACTTTGTGACGTGTGTGTACTTTTTTATGTGCTTTCTGTGCTACATTGATACCATCCACAATTTTGTTCTTGGAACAGAGCATGTATCGATTAATCAATAATTAGTGGCACCCCTATTTATTAGTAATAATAGTGCAATGAATAATGCAATGAACCTAAACGAGACCTACCTGCGGACCAATGACGACTCTATACTTGTGTTCGGGAGAGTCACCACCGACAAGGAAGGAATTGGGCCCCGGCTGTTGAAGTAAGTAGAGCCGCGCCTGAGACACCCTGCGTACCCGGCGCTTGACTGCCTCAAGCACAGCTGGCTCCAGGGCGCCAGGGCTGGCAGGTCGACGGTTGCTGCCGTTGCCAGGACTGGAAGGACGCTGCAAGTAGACGTGGAGATAGAAGTAAATCAGTGTTCTACAAAGAAACTCGTTCAGTGATACCTGCTCTCAGTGGCGGCTGGTGACTCTAACAATAGGGAGTACTGCAGTTGATAAAAAAATGATAAACAAAGGTACAAAGCCACAGAACAATGAGTGTCTATAGGGAATATTTCTCGCCAATATTTTATTTCTCAAATATTATTTTGTGCGAAATATTTTACCCTCATAGACGCAATTTTCTCATTTAACATCCATATTCAGATCTCAACATTATTTCTCTTCATAACTCGATCATAATCTGTTGACCTTGTCCTTGCGGATTTATTGAAAAAAGATATCTTGAATTTAATGCTGCCAAAACTTGAATATTTCGACGTATTTATTTGGAAAGTATAATTTAAAAATCGAGTTTTATGAAATTAAAAGTTCTATAATTCGATCGATCCACATGATTAGTGGGTCTATATAACTCAGCCATGATTTCTCAGCGTGACACTATACGTAATGCCATCTGCCAAAAGCTTAGTACGAAACTATCCCGACTATTAAGTAAGGACACCACTGATAATATGTCCATTTGTTGGAATTTACCTTCTCTTTTGGTTCAATTGATTTATTTCAGTTCTCTTTTTGGGGATACTGAAGAAATAATGTGAAATAATCCACTGGTATATTTTTATATTGAATCATCTAGTGGCGAACCAAAATTGCTTCAGAACGGAATACCGGTACTGTACAGTTTGATGGCCGATTCCTTGGCATATTTTTTCAACATATTCTGGGATGAAAAAGTGAATAAAATCTATTTTATCCATTTTGTATTTTCACATTTTTTGTGTGTGTTCATCATGAACTAGATAATAAATTAAGTTGTGCATTATTATCAGTAAATCTTGAAAACAGCATGCTAGAATAATTGTTGAATAGAAAAATGATCAAATAGCTTGGATCAGAAAATATGTGTGAGATTAATTAATTTGTAACTTTAATTTTTACAACATGTTTTGCGCAATTTCACATTTTATGTAGTAGCCTACATAAATGTACAGATGCGGTCACATAAAGTGGTCAATCAAGCTACATTGAAATGCATCCTTGAGAAAATATACCGATATTACAAGAACTAAAACTAGAAGACAATGTGCATGTAGGGGTATACACATTCCTCTCATACATAGCCTATGAAAAAATCAGCAATGGAGTGTGTGTTGATCTTATTCAAATTTAAATGATTGAACTCATGAACTGTGATTTTTTTATTTCTAACTGTGTCCGTGATTATTTCTGCATTTTTTTTCCACAAAAACGGCAAGTAAATCATAGAAAGACTATGGTAAAATTTATTTCTCCCCCCCCCCCCTCTTCTGAGGGTTTCTATCAAATTTTGATATTTTTTTCCCCCGATGCAACGTGGAGAGTGACCAGAGTAAGCTCTAACTTGTATGTGTCTACACATGTCTAGCCTCAATAAAATAATTCATATCATTTTTCAGGACACTTGTAGAGTATGCGGCCTGCAAACAACTACAAAATGTATAAAATGACCCTTCTGATGAAAAGGTTGTGCATCATTGGTTTACAGTCCACACATTATGAATGTACTCACAGAGCGAGTTATGCTGGGTGACCTCTTCCTAGGACGAAATCCATCCGCCGTCCCAAGTCCGGGAATAGGGGGAGGAGTCCTGCAGCGAAGGGGGGGAGGAGCGACTTTCATCATCTAAAACAACAAACATCAATTCTTATGAATAAAACAGATTGAGCAAATCTCAAGTTGTTGCACTAACATAGCTTAGAGCCGGAGGACAGTAACTTCATATAATAAATATATATACAATAAATCCCAAGTAAATAATCAGTCGAGATATTGAGTGTTGTCGTTTCTGTTCATTTTTAAATACATTTTTTAAATTCCATGGCTGGAATCAAACCTGGGGTCTCCTGAATGACTGTTCAGTATGCAGACACTGGTCCACCCATCCACCCACCCAAGTTGCTATGGTAGTTACTTATTTTTATTTATATTGGGTTTTAACGACGCACTCTACTGATTACCACGATCTATTGGCGTCGGTGAATGATATATGAGATGATGGGATGAAAGGTTATTTTATTAGGTGTTTTTGGATAGTGGGAAGGAGTTGGTCGTGGCCTTTTGTTAAGGAACCATCACAGTATTGACCTGAATGACAGAGGGAACCACGAAAAACCCCTGTCAGGATGGTCGACCATGGTCGGAATCAAGTCCCGGTCTCCTGGATGACGGTTCAGTGCATTAACCACTCGGCCACACGTCTCAGTAGTTATTTATTGAATGATCAATAACAAAGACTTCCACTCAGTCAAAATCAGGTCTTTTTTGGGTGCTCTTTACAGGTTAAAAGGCAAATTGATCCACATGAAACTTTCATTTACTAGGCATTTTCACAATAATTTTGATTTTGATTCTAGTTTTTTACAATAATTTAAATTTTGATTCCAATTTTCATCAAAATAATTTCTATGTCAATGAACTATGTTTGATGTGAACATATATCATGTTTATTTATACACCTGGAGAAATGAGCAAAACTGATGTTCACTTTAGTTGATATATATATTTTTTCATTCATTCTAATGCTAACCCCACCAACAGCTAGGTTATATGGAGCTACGAATGAGCTGGTGATAATGAAACGATGAAGTGATGATAGGTGAAAGGTCGTCGTTTACAAGAACCCATGCCATATGCAGGACTCGAACCCACGCTCGACCTGACTCAACTAGTGATAATTGACTGAGCCACAGGAGCGGCCAATATTAGTTGAGAAAATAGAAATCTATAGTTGCAATCAAGCAACCATCCTTCCCTTCTTTGGTGGGTTATGACAATTTCTGTTCTCTAAAAAATTCTTGAAACATCAAGTGAAAAAAATGGCATTGTATTGTATATGAATTACATCTGGTATACAAGTAGAAGTTATTCACGAAAAAAGTTAATCTCTCCATCATGAAACATTTGGAATTTATGATGATCAATAGGACGATAATCTTCAACGGAATACACTTTTTGTCACAAGCCACAACTGTTCGGCTGTGTTGACCTTTCGTATTACTACACAATTTACCACAAATAAGAACAGAGAATTGAATAAAATTATTGAATAATATATTTCAATTGAAATTTCTGTTTTATTTTAGGAATAGTATCGATTTAGAGATTTACTACAATGAGAACAGACACAAATAAATTATTGAATAATATATTTCAATTAAAATTTCTGTTTTATTGTAGAAATAGTATCGATTTCGATTCCAGTTCTCATTTCTTTATATTGGATTTAATGATGCTCTATACTGATGACTACGATCTATTGATGTTAGTGAATGATATATTTCATGATGGGATGATGAGATTAGAGGTTATTTTTTTGGATAGTGGGATAGTCGGTAGTGGCCTGTTGTCAAGGAGCCATGCCAGTACCTGAATGACAGAGAGGAACCATGAAAAATCCCTGTCAGAATGGTCGACCATGGTGGGGTCGAACCCTGGTTACCTGAAGGACGGTTCAGTGCGCTAGCCACTCGGCCACTCGTCGTAGTCCCAGTTCTTATTAAAAGGAATACAAATTTTGATTTTGCTTCCACAAAAATATCAATTTCACTTCTAGCCCCTGAAAATTTTACAAAAGAGATACTAGGCCTACATAATTTTGAGAATATCACGACAAAAAAATTGAAAAATATTTTCATTTGATAGTATTGAAATTTTGAGATGTTGTAAGGAGAACAATGACGAACATGTTTGGCAAGGTATATGAAAATTGAGTAAGCAGTTTCAGATAGTAAAATGGCATTAGCAATTTTTTCACATTCGGTTGAGTTTTGAATGTTAGAGCTTAGGCGCGTCAACGACGAGGTTATTTTGCAACGGTTGAGTTTTTCTTAGCTTATCCCATCCTTCAGCGTGAACATGGAGAGCATTTCTCTAGTAAGATATAAGTAGATACAATTGTAAAAGACTATGATAACGGGTGGACCAGTGTCTAGCACACTGAACCGTGATTCAGAAGACTAAGGTTTGATTCCTGCCATTTTTCACATTTTGGGGTGATAAGATTGCCCTTGTGGTTTCCCATTCAAACAATCCAGATTTTCCATCCTTTGCTTTAATTGGGGAACAATGATTTTGTATCAAGTTTCAATGTTATTAAAACAAAAACAAAAAAAGTCGACCATCCTGACGGAGGTTCCGAAATATTGGGATAGTTCTTTAGTAACAGACCACGGCAGTTTCGCTATCACTGTCCAAAATATATATTGAAATAACCTTTCATCTCATCTCACCTCATCTTCCTATCACCTCATTGATCATTCACCAATGCCAATATATCTTTGTCATCAGTGCAGTACATCCTTAAACCCAATTCAAGTCACAGAGGTGAAGAATTTTCATGAAAAAACAGGTCCACACATAAGCATTCAGTACTATTTTATTTCTCCAAGTAACAAATCATGTGGTAAATTAGGAGAATACAGAATGTTTAGCTTATGTACTGTGGAGATACTGAAAATGGATGTTACTGACATCAATATGCATACTATTTAAGTCTGGTTTTACGAACATATAATGGATAATAGTCAGACGATTACCTTGTTATAAAACTCGGTTCCATATGTTATTTTCATACCTTGACTAATAGTTAGCTGATTCACACTTAATCAAAGTTTGTAAAACTGGCTCTGAGAGCTGGCTTTTAACTGGCAGGCAAGTGTTGTAATCACCATGGCTACACATGCTAGCTGGTATTACTAAATCTCACAACTAATAAGAGGCTCAATTTGTATTCTTTACAGGTGGCTTTCCATCACAGTTAGGCATGGACCCTCTTCATACAGGAGTTGAGGGCAAGTTTTGTGATAAGAGATTCAAATTGTATGCTATTACACTGTCAACCCAGGAACAGTGCGAAAAAGATATATTATGTGGATACATTTTTCATATTATTTAATATATA
>OZ023327.1:63829481-63836363 GCA_964007535.1 Brachyptera risi | reverse complement strand
ATATATGTGTGTGTGTGTGTGTGTGTGTGTGTCCGTGGATCTAAAACAAAAGAAAACACGTTCTCAAATTTTGGTATAAGTAAGGTTATACCCAATCTTGAGACATAATTTGAAAATTGTCATATTTCCATAAATCGATCAAATCAACTTCATTCGTTGGTCACCTAACCACCTATCAATGCAATAAATATATGTGGCATCGTCCTTCTATTCAATTATGATAGTTATAAATATCATATTAACATAATCATATATGATATAGATAAGAAACACAAAAGGCACTATGCACAATATTCTTCGGTTTGCTGTGCACCACATGAAAAATGGCACGAAACATGACAAAAATTGTTGAATAACTGACTAATTGCAAACATACCTCTGTAACCTGTTCCGCCAATCCCGGCGAGATCAGCGTAGGCGAAGGCGCCAATGCCTGAGGATGTTTTGCGATCTGAAACAGCAAGCATACTAGATTAGCTACAATAGTAAAACTAATGACTTTGTATCATCGGAATATGTTTCTCAGGTAATACCAGAAGTCAGGGCGACCAGACGTAAAATGGTTTTCGATTCCGGAACCAAGTACGGTTATATGGTCACATAAAGTAGTCGATCAAGCTATATCAAGATTTATTCTGAAGAAAATTTACTGATATTATACGCCATAAAACCAGAAGAGAATGTGCTTACGCACTCCACGCATAATCTGTGAAAAAATTAGCAATAAAATGTTCGCATAGATTCAATTTAGAGTGGAATTTTAATCTCGGATAAGAACATTTTTTTTTAAATATTGTTTTTTTTTAACGACGCACTGTAATGATGACTAAGATCTATTGGCGTCGGATGAACGATTAATGAGATGATGGGATGATGGGATGGTGAGATGAAGGTTTTTATGGGTAATGGGAAGAATAGTGGAAAGGAAGCGGTCGTGGCCTATTTAGTTGGAACCATCGCGGCATTAGCCTAGACTACACAGGGAAACCACGAAAAACCCCTGTAAAGATGGACGGTAGCGGGGATCGAACCGGGTCCGACATGCCCACTACCTCCCGGGTCACATGGAGCAAGTGCGTTAACCACTCAGCTACCTGTGCCGGTATATAAGAACATTCAATGTGACCGCAACTTACAAATGCATAGAGGGTTCGCGGGCGAGTTTAGGGCTATGTATCCATCTAAAAATGACAGAAGGTACGTCTGAGAAAACAAATATATTTTGAATCAACTAATGCAGAACCATTGAAGTGAGTTGATATTAAACTGAAGGTAAAATAAATTGAAATATTTTGTCCTGTTTTTTCCGTGTACCGGCAAAATGATTAAAAACGCTCGTGTCATACGGGAATTTCACAAAAAATGAATGCAATATTCCGAAACTTGCCGAAGGTGATGTTCACACTAGTGAACATGTCATCAGATGATTGGAATTTTCATCAGACTTGCCGTTCTATTAATGAAGATTTATTCAACATTTCATTGGCAACTAAAACAACAATAATAATCAAATTACGAGACTTATGAAAATGAGAACTATTTGATCACATGCCCGTTAGTTTTCTACTTAGGCAAGTTGCAAGTACCGCGGTATCTACAATTGTTTCTGATTGTTGTTGCCAAAGAGGTCAGAAGTGGTTTTTCTCAATTTTAGATGGATGAATATAGTCTTGAGCGAGATGATAACTGAGAAGTACACCATATCAAGTACTAAAAATAGTATCAAATCAATGTTCTCTACTTTTTCAATCTATTCTACTTGGTAATAAAATAAGAAAAAAATGAACACAAAAAATAGAAAGGTGTAAGACATTCAAAAGATAACCAGAAATGTTCATGTAGCTACTAGCTATCTGTCTGTCGCAGAATAAGCATACGATACATTTATTTCACTCCTCCTTTCTTGTTTTCTTATTCGCTTGGTCATAACACTTCGCATCTATACGACGTTCGCATGCATATGAACACAATCAATTAACACTTTACCTCCTTTGTATTAGGTGTTGACTATGAAAACATTCAATAAATGTTGAAAGAGAGGAAGTTACACTGTTCAATTTACATTACTTGTATTGTGAATGCGTTCCAACCTCTCATTATTCGCGTTTTATGTAAATAATAAAACAAATTTGTCTCCCCAATTGAATGGACAAACCATTACTGCACCGGTACAGTAAAAATACACGCATATTACATCTATAAAAATAGTAATACAATCAAAAACAGTGCCTATAATAAACGAGATAACGTGTTTGGCTTGTGTGGGTTTTGATGCGTATCCGAACTGTATACCAAATAGATATCATCTATTCGTACCAACTAGATATCATCAATGGTGGTATTAATTATCACCAAACCAGTTGCAGGCGTATTCAACAAAACCAATGGTATAACGAAAGTCGCTAGCGCACTGAACCGCCGTTCATGTGACGGAGGTTCGATTCCCGCCATGGTCGACCATGCTGACAGAAGACGTGATAAGTAGGAAAATTTGGCTCTTTGTTTGAATGTGTTGTAGTGAAATTGCCTCATGCCATTCAGAGAAGTTCTTCTGAAATGCTGTCGATGGGTTAGGGTAGAGGGATGCAATAACGGCACTATACTTTCATTAAACCAAATTTATGAGGAGAAGAGTAAACACAACTTGTCATTCGTATCTTGACAACTTAATGGCAGAGATTTTTCTATCTATAAATGCTCCCCCAAAAAATGGAAAAAGTAGGAAAATTCGGCTTGCAAAAAAAATATATAAAAAAATGTGTCATTTGGCGTTACTGTATTGTATACATAGTGGATACAATAACGCCTCTCTGTTATTTAAATGCAAATCTGGGAAAACCGTGATAGAAAATGAATACCATATTAAAAATGATTATTCTGATTTTAATCGTCAAGGGAAAAATTTCTTCTTGACCCCACCCCCTTCCCCGGGGAAGGGGGTGGGGTCCTCAGTGTCCCCTAACGTATTATCGGACGAAGGTTCGAGTGCCATATAAAGGAATCTATTTTTATAAACGTACCTTCCACTGTCATCACTTAAAAAATTCCAACATCACCCGCCCATTCGTACCCCCGTTTAACCCAGCTGTTGGTGGGGTCGATGAGCAACATCAATGAAAGTGATTATCAATTATTCAAATATGATTACACTAAGATGCATACATACATTGATAACAGACTAGGTCTAGGCCAACTCCAAAAAAAGTGTATATAGGACCAGGCTTGACTGGGGATATTTTTCCTGAATGAATGAAGGGTTTTAAGGCGCATCGACAGCGAGAACATTTAGCGCCTGTATATATTTTTCCTATGGTCCCTATGAAAAACTCACATAATTCTGAATAGACTGTGGCCGAAGGATTCACTTTCATATATATTCATCGAGGTTTCAATATGTTGAAGCAAGAACCTAAAACAATTTGAATGCCATGGCGTAATTGCATTCATTCAAATACAAAAAACACAAATCTGTATGTATAATTCTAGGGGGACTATTTTCAAAAAAACATCCAGATGGAAAAAAAGCTATTACGTTTACAATGTTAATGACTGATAGGGCTCATAATATAACTATACAATTTCTATGAGCTTTAAATATTCAAACAGGAGTAGCGAAAAACTTTGGCTGCCATTTTTGGCGCCAGAAATCAGGTAGCTATCGAATCCATCGCGATCAAAAAACAATATAACAACAACGAGATTGTGTACTAATAGGACGTGAGTTCAAAAAAAATGTAAACTAGAATTACTAGATGACATATTACCCGCGTGATTAAAAAATCAAAATTACTGGCGCTATTGCATCCATGGCGTTATCGTGTCCCTCTACCCTATATCCAGACTCGAGTATGCCATAAGCACTGTGAGTCCTGGTTGTATGTATGATACATACGGTAATTGTATAGAATGGCCGACATGCGTACTTGTCATATGATCATGTCAATTGCTTACCATCAGGATCGACTCAGACTTGTATACCTGCCCAGATTGAGTAGAATAATACATTTACGAAGTGGGTGTCCACGGCCAAAATAAGGCCCACTTAGAATAATTTCTTTTTTGTCTATATGACCGTCCCTTTCGTTTTATTTTCATTTTGGTCTTGTGAATTGAGTATAGGAGATACCGGTATCTCAATCATCACATAATTTCAACTTTCAAGAAATGAAAAACAGATCAATTAAATTATAACAAATAGGCCTACATAATATTTTCTGGGCCCTATTTGTACGCAATTACCTTAATCAACATTTGAAAATTTCATGAATTATTAAACAATTTGAATTATTTGTATTTCGACAATTATTATCTGCATCTTATGACGCATTCATTGAATTCGAATCTTGAAATTTTCACGTTTTCTGATTATTTATATCTGATTTATATCTTATATTTATATACCCAGGCGGGCACTGTTTTCCTTCGGAGAAATGAGTTCGTCCTGATCCAGAACAATCAATGAGAAACCCTTTCATATCATCTTTCCTTCACCTGATGAATTCTTTTAGTGATCATTAACAGGCGTTGTTGAAGCCAATATGAAGTTGTGAACGGAAACAATAGCATCAGAATTTAATCGCCGCCTATAAACACGTTAAAGATGTGAAATCAAGTTCACTTTTCTTTATCATACGGTTAACAAAATTATTTGTTTTACCGGACTGGTTTTGGCGGATTAAATCCTCTGGAGATAGACGGTCGTTGGAATCTGTTAATACTCGTGACTCGAGGCAAAATATAGTACAATCAATTGATTAACTGTCTGCCCTGTTGACTTCACGTGACTTCAGTTGACTTCACGTGACTCTCCTTCCAGAAAACAAGATGTAACCTTTGACACTTCCATTTCTTGACGGTTTGAAAACAATCGTTTATAGTATGTATTATGCTCATGCCTCATGGTGGAACGGTTTACACTCACACAACCTAAACGACTTGCAATACGTTCAACACAATAGGCAAGCATGGACTGACTCACAGTACTTTATTGAAATTAATAATTACAATCGAAGTGACGGTAATGCAAACAAATCGCAGTCACAATTATATGCTGCGATCTCTATGAGCCACGACTTGCATGCAGTCTCTACATAAGGTTGAGAGTGTGTACTGTATATCCACGTCCCAAGGCAATAGCAATTTGCATTGTAATACTTGCAACTAGAAACTCCTTCGCTAAAAATATGATATTCATTTATATTGGGTATTTTATAGTGTTTTGGAAGGGAGAAGAAATTTTGAGGGAAGAAAGAGAAAAAAGGTGAGAGAGAATGTTACTGTTGAGAAGCCATACAAGTATTCACCCAATAATGACAGTGTGAAACCAAGAGAAATGTCTTCAGGCTGAGAATGGTCGACCATAGCGAAATTCGAACCACGATCTCATGAATGACGGTTCAACGTGCTAGCCACTATTTGTCCACACGTCTCAATGTATAAGTATGTGCGTGTTCAAATATAAAAAAATATATATATATATATGTATATATATATATATATATATATATATATATATATATATATATATATATATATATATATATATATATATATATATGGTATTTTAAGCTTTCATGGTCTTTATGTGAAATTATATTTCAATTTTCGGGAATAACATATGTAATTGAATTAGAAGAACGATCTATCTATCCATCCATCCATCCATCCATCCATCCATCCATCCATCCATCCATCCATCCATCCATCCATCCATCCATCCATCCATCCATCCATCCATCCATCCATCCATCCATCCATCCATCCATCCATCCATCCATCCATCCATCCATCCATCCATCCATCCATCCATCCATCCATCCATCCATCCATCCATCCATCCATCCATCCATCCATCCATCCATCCATCCATCCATCCATCCATCCATCCATCCATCCATCCATCCATCCATCCATCCATCCATCCATCCATCCATCCATCCATCCATCCATCCATCCATCCATCCATCCAATCATCCATCCATCCATCCATCCATCCATCCATCCATTCATCCATCTATCAATCAATCCATCCATCGATATATATATATATATATATATATATATATATATATATATATATATAGATATATAGATAGATAGATAGATAGATAGATAGATAGATAGATAGATAGATAGATAGATAGATAGATAGATAGATAGATAGATAGATAGATAGATAGATAGATAGATAGATAGATAGATAGATAGATAGATAGATAGATAGATAGATAGATAGAGATATATAGATAGATAGATATATATAATACAGTAGCACTAATGCATTCACCGCACGTCTCACTGCCAGTACACGTTGCCTACTGTGAAAACAAACACCATGTATCGCCACATCGGTCAATGAAGTAGGTAATGAAACAAAGACAAAATGTGATATTTTGTCAGTCCGGGGAACATGGAAATCGAGATAATAATAACGAGAGAAGACGACTGCATCCATAAGCTGTTGTGACTGATTTTATGTGAGCCGATCACGCACGCACGCTATTGTTGATCACGCGTTGTCGTTACGTCATGTTCACTACATCTACATGTTTGTAACGAATCCCTTATCCTCCAGCACTGCCAGGACCAGAAGAACAAGGGTGACCAACGTTATTTGTGTGGACATCCAATATTCCACCAGCACTGTGGCTGATGAAATGGTCAACGTTACTTATCAACGTTACTGACGTGGAAAACATCAGTACAACTCTCATTCCTCCAGCACTGCCAGAAAAAGAGATTCAGGTGACCACATAGGAAAATGAGCATATGGTAGCAAAAGTGAGCTCGGGTGAATGATGAATGAAAAGATGGGAAGGGATGGTGATGGAAGTTTCTTAATGGAACAATTATTAGGAAAATAAAAATTATTCAACGAAGTGT
>OZ023327.1:63816981-63826981 GCA_964007535.1 Brachyptera risi | reverse complement strand
ACTGCACGTTGGTCGAAGTTCTCAACGTTTGTGAGAGTATGCGCGCCAGCAAGAGATGACGTTTCTGCGTTGAGAGTGACGTTCCTGATATGTTCTTGTAGGCGGACGGCTATCTTCCTTCCTGTCTGACTGATGTAAGTTCTTCGTATACACCTTTGCCTTCAAGGGGGACTTGATCTTTGACGCTTCTGAGGACCGTCCCTATTTTCTTGTCCGTGTTGAAGATGGACTTTATGTTGACTTCGGTTCATGTTGACTACTGATGCGGTCAGAGGTACCCTCGACGTAGGGGAGATATTCGTACGCACTACGCAATAGGTTTCACAGCATCTTCTTCGTCCGTTCGTGTTCTGGGTTTCCGATCCCATGCCTTGTTATGAGGCGATTGGGAAAACGATTCAGCAACAAAGCTTGGTGTAGAGTTTTCTTCTCGGCTCCAATGTTCTCGGCATCCGATATCCTTTTCGAGCAGGTGGCGAGTGAGTTGGCCACTGATCTTATCTGCGATGGATGGTGGTGAGTCGTGGCGTGCAGATAGCGGTTGATGTGGGTTGCTTTTCTGTAGACAGTGTGACTGAGGTTCCCGTCCGGTTTCTTAAAGACCAGCAGGTCCAGAAAAGGTAGTCTGCCATTTTCTTCTCTCTCCATGGTGAACTGGATGTTCTGGTGGATGCTATTCAGGTGGAGAAGGAACTCGTGAAGATGTTGTTCGCCGTGCTGCCAGATGACAAATGTGTCGTCCACATAGCGCAGCCAGCCTCTCGGTTTCAGTCGTGCAGAGCTGAGAGCTTTCAACTCGAAGTCTTCCAAGTACAGGTTGGCGACCACGGGTGACAGGGGTGAGCCCATGGGGGCTCCTTCTACTTGCTTGTAGAAGCGGCCATCATAGATGAAGTAGGTCGTCGTCATACATAGACGAGCTAGGAGGATGACGTGTTCAGCCAGCCGATGTTTGGTCTCGATGATGTTGAGTGCTTTTTCCACAGGGATCTTTGTAAACAGTGACACCACGTCGAAAGTGATCAGCAGGTCTCCTGGTTCAGTGTGCATGCCGTGCAGCAAATCCACAAAGTGAGTCGAGTTCTTGACGTATGAAGAGGCGTCCTCGGCTAAGGGTTGCATTATCTTAGCTAGATGACGCGCCATGGCCTGTGTGGGCGAACCGACTCCGCTGACTATCGGGCGGAGCGGGTTGTCTGTCTTGTGTATCTTGGGAAGTCCATAGTCTCGGGATGCGTGACGAGTTAGCTGACGGAATGAGATGTCGCTGGACCGACGCCTCGATCGGAGATTGTACGATCAGTGTCCGCGTCTTCTTCTCTAGGTAAACGTTCGGGTCTCGTTCGGTGAGTACGTAGGCTGGGTCTGCCAAGATCGTGAGCATCTTCTCCTGATAGTCCTTGGTGTTCAGTACCACGGTGTACTGATAGTACCACGGATTATATATATATATATATATATATATATATATATATATATATATATATATATGTATATATATATATATATATATATACATATATATATATATACATATATATATATATATATATATATATATATATATATATATATATATAATGATTTTTTGAAACTGTTTAAAAATTGCGACCTCCCCCGGGACTTGAACCCGGATCTCCAGATTGCCGGTCTGACGCGCTACCCATTACGCCAGAGAGGAAGATCTTCTTGAACAGTTTTATTTGTTGATATCTTTCGTACAGTCACACATTTCAAGACTTGTGGATCGCACCCCAAATTGACAGGAAATTGTACTGCCTGATCGACATCTCCCAGCTATCCCAGCTGTTGGGTCATGTGATGTGACCCCTACTGGTGGTCAACCAGGAAGCTATTGAAATCATATATATATATATATATATATATATATATATATATATATATATATATATATATATATATATATATACATATATACATACATACGTAGATACATATATATATATATATATATATATATATATATATATATATATATATATATATATATATATATATATATATATATATATATATATATATATGTATATATATAAATAATAAGCTATAACGTGATTTTTTAAATGTGTCGACAGTGTTTTATCCGAATGGCATCGAGCAATTCCACTACAATACAGTCAAACGTCATGTCTAGAATCCCCATCTATCAATTTCCATGTTGGTAATGGCGGTCTTAATATAAACTTGATTCAATGGAGCGTTTACATTTTCAGTCAAATTTGGCCATAAGGGTCATCATGTATTCTGACACCCCTGGAGCGTGGTGCATTGGTGCCACATATATACATACATATATATATATATATATATATATATATATTCACTCACATGAACTCACGAACACACACATGCACGAGAACGACGAAAAATAATTAACTACTTAGTATTATAAGAAAAAATCTGTTATAGCTCCTCTATACCTGTTTCTCCATCACACGGAACGTTTAGCAGACTAACAGTAAAAAATCTAGCTACATAACGTAATATAGAAACACTATAAAATACCAATACATTTCATGTGTCTTTTAAATAATTTCACTTGTACGGTCTCGGAACTTTAAATATAGCTTCGATCCCTATGTGGTCTATAACAAAAATAGTCTTGAAACTCTAACATCTCTGAAGTGGGTCCTTATTCAGCCCCCTATTCTAGTTATAGCTCAGAAAACACCACAAATATACTTACAACACCTGCTTGATTATTATGTATACATGAGTATTTCAAGTTTTTTTCATACGAGTCATGAGCTATTTGCAGATCTTGTCTCTACTATTAGTGCAGTGTTGTTTTTGTTCAAGGTAAAATAAGAAGAGACATACATATTTTTACGACTCAGCAATGTAAAAGAACCTTCCATATTATATTTACAATAGGAGATGGAGTCAAAAGAACTGATCGAAACGTTCAAAAGGGGGACGTTCAGCAAATTCAAAATTTGAATTCTCTCGTATCATACTCGAGGTTTCTCATTATTGGTTTCAAATGGACACTTGAAAACCTCTTCTTATTCCCGTTGGCGTTGCCCTATATTCTACGCGTCAAATAGAAATGTTAAATGAAGAACTTTTTTGGAAAGTGTTTCAACATTTACTCATAATTTCAAAGGAATGAACACTACACTTGAACGAAACTACTTGGTGTGCTATATGACGCTTCTGTATAAATTACTTATATACAGCAGTCCTCCGTATACCTAGATTTGAACAAGACCCCGCTTTAGAAACTGAAGTCATACCATTGAGCGTGGGTTCGAGTCCCGCATGAGGAATGGATTTTCGTAAACGTCCTTTCACTTACACTTAATAGTATCAGTACCACCTGCTCATTCGTATATGCCTTAATAATCTAGCTGTTATTATAGAGTCGTTAACCAAACAATAATCATCATCGCTTACATAACTAAAATTCCTCGGAAAAATCAACTAACGCTAGAAGGATGGACAACTTACCATTGGTCCTTTTTTGATCCCCGATTCTGCACTAACCGTGCCCTTTCTTATACGAAACGTAAAGTTATCCAATCGCATTATACGATTTGAATTCGTAATTCCGGTCAATTGCGACACCGTCTCGAGATCAGTGCCCAGGAATGGTATTGTTCCCATATTATGGTCGATGGTCCCCGGGCAAAATAAGCTGGGCCCGGCGGCCGCCATCTTGAATTACTTAATCCTCGGTTGATTGTCGCCACTCCCCCCTTGGTACTTCCTTCAGCTGAAAAAAAGAAAAAAAGATATATATATTATTTCAATCAATGTGTGCGTGTACGCGTTAAGCTGAGGGAGAGAACTTGGGAACAGAAACAAACACAGCAACGTGAGTCGGACTTTATAATGAATCAAACTCATTCAAGTATTTGACTTGATCTACGTAAACAATTGTGAAATTCGAGCCACAACTAGGAAGGATGTTATTGGCTCAGTGTTGAACAACCCACAACAATGGCTACTGTTATACGAGAGTGCGAATGGTACGAATATGAATAAAAATAATGCACCAACTGTGACAATAGTACACGGTAAATTGTTCTATTACGAGTATAATATAATGCAGCAAATAATGCTCTTGTATTTGATTGTAGGTGTTTGATGCACGTATCAAGAAACCAGAGTTCATAAAGCAGGGAAACATTTCACTACCGACCTAGATACGAATATTTGTAAATAATAAATGTACACCCAGAGGTCTATAGGTATGATTTGTTGGATCAATTTATCAAATAATTATCACACTTCGGTAAAATACACATTTTCTTATTTTCAAGCCTATGGAAGTTTAATATAATAATAACAGCAGCAACAAAGGGTGATATAGATGGTCATATCTCACTGGCTGTCAACTGTCATTATCGACTCTGGCTTTGTCTTCAAAAATCAAAGTATAATAATATCTTAAATGTAGTGTCACGATTTACGAAGTGTGGTGCGTGACTGACTGTGGTTTTCTATAACAATACGATTGTGATGATGGGATGGTAACGCGGTAGGCAAGCGAGCACAGGCTCTAGATGCGCGAAGAAGGACGGGTCCCTTGCATAGGGTAAATTGGCGCCAGAAGCCAACTGATGGCAGCCCATCGTGGGTGGGCGTTTAAATGCTTTGGATGAGAGCTTAGTAGGCCTACCTAATATCAATCCAAATGTTCACAAATGAAAACAACTGGGTTAAATCTTTTCAACGCACAGAGGTGTATTTATTGCATGGATGGCTTCACGTGAGATGAGCGTGAGTACCCTCTAGAGTCTAGTGTATTACACTCGACCGCAAGCCACATTTACACGGTTCAGTGTTTCTTACATCTCCTTGAATTCAAGGGTTGATGAGAACTTATTGGACCGTCTAAATGGAAAACTTGAGGCAAAAAGCTTCCATCCAACCCTTGAACTCAACCTTTTATCCATGTCATTTTGTTGGAAAAGTTCCAATTTTCCGTCAAATCTTGGGTGAAACCAACCAATCAGAGGCTTGACGTCACAATTCAAGCGCACATGCGCACTTGACGGCGACGCACACTTTCCACCGTCTTGTGTTTACTGCTTTCGTTTTTTATAAACAATCTGGCAGTAAATTATAGCGTCTTGTACGCGAGAGATGTCAACTTTCTTAATTAGAAGGATTGGGCCTGTATAGATCATTGCATTGCAGTGACTTGTCATTGACTAAATTGTTTCCAACCCTACCTTTGGACATGTGCACGAATGTGCACAAGGCCATCAATTAATACATTGGACCGTGTAAACAGGCGTACAATTCTTCATTCAAGTTGCTATTAGAGTAATTGGATCAACCATTGAATTCAAGGAGTTGGATGAAAACTTGAATCATGAATCGCTGTTATGAACATACAGGCCTATTCTATATGTCAAATTAGGTTCCGAGAGAGAAGTTTGAACTCTAGTTATGAAGTGAGGCCTAACAATTTTACTAAAACGATTTACATGTAAAGAAATCTGGGCGTTAGATCATTAAATAAAGCACAGTCCATTATTGAACAAAGCACGTAGGGCTATGTGTAAGAAATCAAGAAAGGAAAATGAAAATGTAGTCGCGTTTTGCTGAGCTTAGGGTGACCATCGTATGAAAAAGTAGAACCCCTGAAATTATAGCAATAAAATAAAAATAAATAGGAACAGAAAGCAATAAATAAAATCAATAAGATGGAACACCTCAGGATGGAGGGGGAGGAGTCACAACATATAGGCCCACATTGGATTTTTCGATTTCGCTATTAGTGTTTTTCATAGCCGATCACCGCAATACATGCCCGGATAAAATATAACCCATCAAAATAGTATCCAACATATGCTGAGATGTAAACAAATGTTGTGCTGGTAGACTATATACACTAGATTTGGAACAAGCATAAAATGAGCTAAACAAAGAGAAGTTCATTTTTGGATATTAGAAATTGTTATATTTGTGATCTTATTTTTTCGAATGAGAAATCGAGAAATGATTTCTCAAAAATGAAAAATGGAGTGTAAAATAAGTATTCAAGTATTGTCCCGGATTTTTTTTTCAATTTTGTGGTGAAAATCCATCCGCTAAACAAATTTGATTTCGTGATCAGGCGCCGTCCCACTCGATTACATTTGCACCGACGCATTGAAAATTGCTCATTTGTATTGTTATTATTTTGGAGAAGAGCACGTGAAACGCATTTGATGACAGCTATGTTGATGATTGTGATGATCAACACAAAATATGTTCCGTATGTATTGTTCTGTATTCGTCAATTATAATGAATCTAATGTTATTTAAACACTTCAAGAGTACTATTCAAGAAAAAAAGCGAGTTTCGTTATTTCACATTCATTTTATAATATCAAAATCTAATGTTATCGAAACACTTCAAGAGTAACATTCAAGAAAAAAGTCGAGTTTCCCTATTTCACATTCATTTTATAACAGTAACGAATTTTTAAATAATTGCAGATGCGATTATACTGTTTAAAAATCAGAGGAAACAAATGGTGATTAGATAGTGTTGACGATTTTTTTCTAGTTATAATATCAATTACTATGTATACTTATAGCCGGCTTATAGCTTGACGTATTTCAATACTCGTACTTTTATATTCCATGTATGAACATGAGTGTACAATTGTGATTACCATTTATATGAAATACAAATATTACAAATATATTAATGATGTTTCAGAATAATGTGCATTCCATCATGGTGCGTTTTGCCCGCGCGCGCCAGACGATTCGAATATGACTTTTTATGAAAGTTCACGGTCAAAACGAACTTGCAAGTGAACGTCCACCTTGCATAACACTTACGCGTTCAGTGAAAGGTTCATTGATTAGAACGAAAAGTTCACTGCCTAACACAGGTTGGCTCTCATAAGACGGACGATCCCGGAACGCAGATCCTTAAGAGGCCGCAGGCGCGCTACACGCGCTCATTGTTCGCTCGCTTCACAATCGAGTTTAACATGTATCGTGTGCTAGGCGCAGCCCATAGACTAGCCCGCCGAACTCATATTCTCATAAACGCCGTTAATTCCCTTACTCACACTTTTGATATATTTCACAGTCCATATTATTTTTCGGTATTCAAAAATATATATCTAGGTTTCCGTAAACTAGAAATTTTTTCATTTTCCGTTTGAAGAATTTGAAAAATTACAAATTTGTTGTTCAAAATTCTGTGAATGCGATAACCTCCCTCTTTCAATTATCAACAGAATGCAAAAACAATCATATTGATATCTCAAAAATTACGGCCGTGAGAGTTTGCGGCGTGAAATACGAGCGCCTGCGGCCTCTTAAGCAGGGTTTCCAGTTCCGATTTTTTCTTGTCTTCCGACACGATTTTCCCAAATGACCAATCACAAGCCAGTATTCACCAAAGCAACATGGCGGTTCACGACACCGCTTCGGTACCGATTCGGTGTCGTGATTATTGACTCAACTTACTTTCGTCGGCCGAAATTACGACTTTACCGGAAGTTACACCGAGATTGTGATTCATCTGCTTCCGGTTATTAGGATTTATCTCGAACGACCGTAAAAAATAATCGACTCACGGAAATATCGATCCATCTATCCATAAACACTGCAATTTCGAACATCACCACGCTTTCAGAATCACTTTGTTAAATCTTTTATCCAGAATTGTTATGCCATTTTGGAGTTTAATTATTTATTCAGGTGGTACAGGACAATCCGTGTTTGTATAACTTCAATTGCATGACTTAAAAAAAGTGCGTCGATCTGTAATCTGACAGCTCAATTCCTCACATTCAAAGAAGCCTCTGAGTTCGAGGTAATGAAGGCTATGGCTATGACGTCACGAAAACGATACGACAAAGCCAAGTGAAAACAGTCATAACAAAATTCGTACCGATATCGTGTCGGACGACAAAAAAAAAATCGGAATTGGAAACCCTGCTCTACTCGATCACGTTCAACGTTCCTACAAACAAATATGATCTAATAATGTAGTGATATAATTGCAGCAGCTATTGCATGTTTTGTAATATTGGCAATGAACTGGGCATTCACATGGGTCTGCTCTGAACGGAGTAAACATTCACCATTCCGTTTGTAAAAAACTGTCGAAGTTTCTGAGAGAATATCAACAATTGCACAGAAACTATCGCGTTATTCCTGGTCACTATTCCTGGCTTTCGTTTACCAAGAAAAGCTGGAACTCATGTTCCGACTATCAATGTATAATATGATATAGCTATCAATTCATTCTTAGGGTCGTGTGCTCTCTGCAGCAGTGCAGTGAAAGAGCTAGGTTAAGATCACGGTTCACATAAACATCTTTCAGTCAATTTGTTCTGTATCTATTCATGTAACGAGCTAGGTAATTAGTGTAGACCAATTACTATTTCTTCAGATATATTTTTTAAATATGCTATCTTATGAAATACACGAAGTTGTAAGTAACCACTAACCAGTTATCAGTATAGGCAATCCATCGGCTATTATTGCATGAGCAACTGCAGCTACTGTTATCTTAATTATGTATACTCGATTTACTACTATTAGCATGACGAAAAACAACCCGATAAACAATTCAGTGACTGACAGTGACTGACACTACTTATCGAGGGCGGTGGGGGACGAGTCCCGCTCCTTCCTCGATAAGTAGGTATTACATAACGATTAATCAAATCTACTAAATGATACAAATACATAAAAAATGTAAATAATAGTAGATGCCTACACCTATCTCATAATACTGGCCTAAAAAAGTAGTCTTACTTATATTAGTAGATGAAAATGGAAGTCAGTGATTTGATATGATGTGATGCGACCTTGCAAAAATTCATTCGAATCATCCAAAGTCACTGACTCACTCTACTATAATATTTTGACTTTTTGTGTATCTTTTGTGCCCCCCACGTGGTCTGAAGTAACACTCTCGCATCTGAGAACACGTATCAACTGTCAAGCCTTTTTAAGCTCAAAGTTTTCATCAATTCAATTCGAATTTGATAGATTCCATTTCTTTTGGGACATCAGTTGTATATTTAAAGTAAACAATTACAACAACTCGAGATGAGCATTTGAGCATTTTTTGAGGATGAGCATCATTAAGCCATCACGTTATCACACACATAATGTCAATTTTTCTGATCATTCTTTTCCTACTGGGTTTAACTTGAAGTATTCTGGAAAATTTCATCGCGTTTTTCGGTCAAATCATGTATGTGTACAAAATAACTATACTGATCATAATATGTAAGCTAGATAATGTGTAGAAGAAGGAAAATATTGCGAGCAGTGCCAGCTACTAGCCGATGATTGCTAAGAACTTAGTGGCTGGAAAAATAGTCGCGTCCGGGTTGTGCGGGATATGGAAGCTAAGTAGTTCTCCATAGTTGTCCACAGTGAACAATAGTAAACAGAACAATATTGGATGAGCGAAGCGAAGACTCAATTTCACCATACTCGAAAAAAGAGTGCTTTTTTTGTTCACGCTCCACAGGTCGAACGAAGATTCAAAATCAGTTGAAACTTGGCATACACAAGTGTCCTTATCTAATTCGATGATGTATAGTTTTGAGGCGCAATCGGTTGAACCACTTCTGAGAAAAATTATTCCAAAGTTTTCAAAAATCCCTTAAGAATAACCCAGAGAAAAAAATTCGTCAAAAATATTTCTTTCGAGGGAATTAAAATTATCAGGGAATTTCAATATAATAATTATACACATTATTCTGAACTTACAGTCAAATCAGATGAGCCGTTTTGATGTAAAAAAATATATAGTCCGATTTTTTTAAATCACTCGAAACTATCAAGATACTAATTAAATCAAAGCAACAGGTGTCACCAATTGATTGGAAACGATTAAAACAAAGCCTTCTTCATTTTTATAGAAATCAATTAGGAAATAGAAGGGCAGTGACGTAATTGTTTGGATCACAAGGTGGATATATATATAACCAATCCAAAGATAATATGTTGATATGTTGTTCCAGCTCATCCATCAACGCAGAAACACATAACGCGT
>OZ023327.1:63739481-63814481 GCA_964007535.1 Brachyptera risi | reverse complement strand
TGAGTAACAATGCTGGAAAAAAGAAAAAAGCACAACGAAAAGAAGAAAAACATTTGATACAGATTGAAGTGAATTTGAGTGTCGCGGCACATGGAATGAGAGGGGGGCCAGGGATATTAGTGTGAGGGTAGTATATCCCTGCCCGCCCCCCTTCCTACGAGCCTATGTAGATAAAATAACTATAACAAAAATAAAAAAATTCAACACTTATATTTTACTCTTCTTCGCAATCATCCTCTTTCTTACTGCTAGAAAATGTTCAAACTAATAGCAGCAACAATTATCTGCAAAACAGCTTTTGTTTGTTCTTCGTTGGCCTCCGGGTAATCCAAAGATATTTTCGAAAGATCATTGTCTACTAGCTCTTATACACATACATGCCCGATCAGAAAATGTCAAAGACATCCGTTAGGTCTGCGCTAGTGTTCGTAATTTCCGTTGAGATTGTCGTTTGATCATTGTCCGTTGATCCGGTGAAGCGTGTTTTACATTGTTATACAGACTGTTTTTAAATTATTCACATTGGGTTTAACGACGCATTGTAATGATAAGTAAGATATACTGGCGTCGGATGAATGATTAATGAGATGGTGAGATAAAAGTTCTTAGGTATTGGGAAGGATAATGCAAGATGAGAGGATGATGAGATGAAGGTTCTTAGGAATTGGGAAGGATAACGCGAGTTGAAGGGGATGGTGAGATGAAG
The DNA here is from genome assembly GCA_964007535.1 of Brachyptera risi. Taxonomy (NCBI): domain Eukaryota; kingdom Metazoa; phylum Arthropoda; class Insecta; order Plecoptera; family Taeniopterygidae; genus Brachyptera; species Brachyptera risi. The sequence continues at coordinate 63,813,775 of OZ023327.1, read as the reverse complement.
GTTCTTAGGTATTGGAAAGGAAACGGTCATGGACTATAATTATTGTGAGAACCATACCGGCATTAGCCTAGACTACAGAGGGAAGAGTTCCACGAGAAAAACCTGTAAAAATGGACGATGGCGTGGATCGAAGTTAATAGTTATACATACCAATTCTATACTTGTGTCTATAAGAACTATAGGGAGTGGAAAATCTCTGCTAGGGTGGTCGACCGCGGCAGAAATCGAACTCCGGTCTCCTGAATGAGGGTCTAGAGTGCAGGCGACTAACATCCCAGCCTCAGTTATCAATCAGACATTCACTTTTTTCTTTTCTTGTTTAATGATATCGTATACAATCAATTGTTTGAATGAAAATAACTACACGCCATTAATTTCAAATAACATACGGGCACTGGCAGGGGTACGTATACGGGGTACCGCTACCAACGTACGAAAATGCATCACACACAAAAATGTATTTATAGACACCACGTAAACCGCATACCGCAAGTACCTTCTCTATCTGCTCGGCAGCTACAATTAATATGACAGGCCTTCTCTATTTGAATACCTTTCATGAGCAAACACACACAATGCGTCTATTTACATTTTACACGCTGCCTATTGGTGTTATTTACATCCACGAAAGGTGAATGAGTAAACCACTCGTGCGCAAGTGGTGTGGGATAGAGACGGTCGATCGGAACACTCTTCATTCGTGGATGCAAGTATATATATATATATATATATATATATATATATATATATATATATATATATATATATATATATATATATATATATATATATATATATCTACTAATGTAATTTAATCCACTGGTTTCATCAATGGAATGTGTGATAACTGATCAGTCATCTGAAGATGCGTCCCACGTAGCTGTGCAACTAGAATGGGAAAACAGCAAACCTTTGGAACTCATTCTTGTACGGTAACATCGACATCGTAAAACAAATAGATGCAGAAATGTAATTTATGCAGTTGCCTAAGGTGAAAAGTATTTAATGTAAAATGTATAGGGTCGAGAAAATCCCGGATATTTTATTTACACCTGACCCGGTGTGTTTTTCATTTTTTGTTGTAAAAATCACTGATATGCCTTTTTATACTATTGTAAGTTTTCTCGGCGTTGACCTGTTTCATTTTTCAGTATACCAGACGATGATATGTGTCACGTGTTTTAGTTTTTGTTAGGTTTTTCTCATCGCAAGTGAAGGTGAATCCCTACCCATTCTTGTGTTGTTTTCTGTGTACATTGATGTAAAAATGTTAATATCTGTATACAAACATTGCGCACAATTTTTTTACATATCAAGTATCGTGTGTGTGTGTGTGTTTGGTACATCCTGATGAATATTCCCAAACACCTCAAAAACCCGCTTTCAGCTGGGTAGTCAGTAGGGTTTTTAGATGAAAAAAAACGTCTCAACCCTGTTTTAGTGAGAATACGCGATCTTGATCAGACGCTTTTCGTTTCGAACATGCCCCAAGACAGAGCCCGTCGGTCAATGGTCGAATGTTGATTCGATTGGACATGTTCACATTCGCGCCGAATCATGAATTACAACAAACTAAAATCCGAAAAATAATTGAAGCAAACTGGAAATATTGTCCGGTCTGACAATCGGTGTCAGCCTGGACGAGATATGAAACTGAACTCATCAGTCTTGTTTCAACAGTGAAATTAGATTCGCCGTTTCGACACAATACACCCACCTTCCTATAACCCAACCTGCAAGCTTGGTTTTAATTTGTGTAGAATGGTCGAGATTATATATATATGCTACAGAACCGTCTGCTCTGTGAACTTGACATATAAACTGGAAACTTCACATCTGATGTGAATGGAAAGTGAACATTGCCTAAAGGCCGGTACACACGATGGTTTGCAATGGGCGAGATTGAATCCGTTCAATCGGCCGATTCCAACGTTGTGTGTGGACTATACGTCCCATTGCGGTGTCGCACGTTTCAGATTCAATCTGTGCGTTTAGAAGCATTGAATGGGCCGATTGGGGCTCAGATTGACTCAGCAGCCAATGAACATGCAGTATTACCGAGACACGAACCATGAAAATGGCGTCTATGGCAATAGTATAAAAGTTGTAACATATTTTGTGAATGAATAAATCTAATTGGGGGCTGATATCCGCGTAGAAATTATCTGCAATACACATGGGATCTGTATACATATACCTTCTTATGTAGGAGAAAACGTGAAATATGTCCATTATTTGAACAACAGAATCATGAGTTGAATCTATAGGCACAGCTGTCAAAGTAAATACATGAAATTAATTTTGCATGCACGGCCTCCAAAGTTTGGAGACCGTGCATGCAAAATTATAGTCCAAAGGCTCCAAATTCCTGACTTGTATCTGTGTTGGCCAGCATCAAGATGCATTAAAGGTTGCGTTTTCAGGTTGGAGATGGTGTCTTCACTTTCTATCCCTCCATGTAAAAAATATGTTCCGATTCACGGTCCACATTTAAAGTACTATTGACCGTGCGTAGATAAGTGGTGATAGAAGGAACTAACAATATTTTCAAGGCCGGCACGCTGTCATCAAGTTTGCCAGCCTATCAGCCGTTTCTACAAAAACACACCAGATAGAGCAGCGATCCATATTACACAGAAAAGTCCTCACGGTATATGGTACGTGTTTTCAAGATGAGTGAAGGCACCATCTCCTGGCCGCAAACAAATGCAACCCTCAATGCATCTTGCAGCATTATAAGAAGGCAGATACATGAATCTCAAGCACGGTCTTCGATGGTTACATATAATCATTGGTCAATTGTACATTGCCATACTGATATTTTATTATTTTCACAGAATAATTCGCCAAATGAGATATCGTCACCGCATTGCAATTTTTTGACTTTGTACAGTGTGGACAGCAAAGCATTACCCGTTGAATCGGCCGATTCGAACGGAGATTGAATCTCGCCCATTGCAAACCCTCGTGTGTACAGGCCTTTAGCGACTTGGTTCAAAGTGCATGGAATATACCAATATTCCTATATGTTTTGGTTAACTCTTAATACCAATACTGGTATAATGTCCGGATATATCACCAAAATGATTCAGACTTTCAAAATTTAACCTGAAAGACGTTTATCCGCGGCAAAAAGAGTATGGTCACAGATAGCGCAGTCCTGATTCAAATATTATTGTTCTCAATTTTAAAATGGTCCGGAGTTATTGACATTGATGACAAGACTGCCTCGCTATGAAGAATAGTTTATTAGGTGTATCAGACAGTAGAGGAGGAACGAACTATGAACACTATCTGTGGGGATGGAAACAGTCGACCACATGGCGGGAATCGAACTCCGGTCTCCTGATGAACAGTGCAGCGTGCAAGCCACGTGGTCCACCCGTTGTACGTTGTCGCATTATACAATTGATACTGCATGGTGGATTAGCTTCCATCAGGTTGATTAAACTGTGGTTTGGAGGTAGCATGTCAGTTTTCATATTACTGTTCAGTTACTGATCAGTTGTTTTCATACTGTGTTAATTATTAATAATCTTTTTTTTTCAATTGATGTGATATATAAAATAGTAAGGCCTACCAGTAAAACTATATGTTATATCATATGTGTGAGAAAGTTTTCTTCCTTAATATCTTTATATCAACGAGATGTCGTGTTTTAATATTTGTGTGTATTCATGTGAAACAAAGAAAGCAAGAAAGATTCACTACAATATTCTTATTTCCCATAACCAGTTCCATAGTTTTCTTGGCCACCCGGTTTCGTATTTTTCCCATATGTGGTCTTATACGGTTTCTCTGCTAGTTTCATAAGGCTGTGCAATGTAGAGCGAGATTATTGCATTTGTAGCAATCAACTCCAGCTTTGAAATATGAAAACAACACTAGGCCTACTACTTACTACACAACTAGCCAATACAAATTATCCTGGACAGACAACTGGAAGACAGAGCTTTCTCTTGTAAGGCTGGTTGTACTTTTAATCCATTTTCAATTATCAAAATAATCGTATACGCACATTGTTATTATTAGAACAATAAGTTCAAGATGATAGTAACAAAGTTGTTCATCCTACAAAATTAATGATGAATTTGAATTAAAGATTTTCTTTCGTTTTCTACCCACAGCACAGGCTCAATACAACCAGAGTGTTGACTTTGGTCATCGACTTTGGTCATCGCAGATTCGCAACTATATAATGGCCAGTATGATGTTGTTGAATAAATATAAATATATATATATATATATATATATATATATATATATATATATATATATATATATATATATATATATATATATATATATATATATATATATAAATTTGAATATTATAATTATTTTTTAATTGTTACTAATCAAGTTTTTCATTTTATTACCATGGTTCTATAACTCACTTTTACTTTCGGTAATCATAATTCCAAATTTATAGTAAGCTGGACCTTCATGGTCATTCATCGTGAAGATGAACAACCGTCATCAATAAATGATTCTCTCTCAGCAATTGACAGAAACAACAGCAACCACGCACAGTCCAAGAAACACGAGGACGGTGAGCGGACGGTCATTGGTCAAAGGAGGGTCATAAGAAGTATATGAGGGGCCATCCGACAGATGAGATTTTATAACAAATCGTGGGGTACAAGTCTGGATTTTAAATCGTGCATATCCATGTAACAAACGGTAAGTCGCGTGTCAAAATGATAATTTTATTATGTACCATCATATCTCTACTACTATCATTATTATTCAAGTACTTATACATACGAGGATAATTCTTTAGAAAATTGCAATTCGTGTCTGCCGGCGCAAACTCCATTGAGACAACGGTTGATTATAGACCCACAGTCCAAAAGCTCTAACGATTAACCAAGTTTATGAGCATTGTTATGTAACGATGCGACAGGACTGCAGTTTCCAAACAGAGAGCTAATAAATTATGAAAGAGAGTGGCCCCATCCAGTTACATTTTTTTTTGCAAAAACATGGTCACCGCTTCATCAATCTATCCGTGGCAGTTATTAACGTACAAATGAAATGGATTATCAATTCATTTACTTTTGAACTGAGTTAACTATCCATTAGAATAGTGATAACTTGGGAATAGGAAGGCGATATCGGCAAATATATGGCTGTCTGCGCTTATAACATATTCTTTAGTCTGTCATGATCGCTCTCTTTCAAATATGGCTCTTTAAATCAGAGTAAGTCTGTAACATCAGGAGAGTTTAGTTGACACATTGTCAAAGCAGTCAATGCCATAGCGGATTAATGTATGTTTTCGATGCGAGTGTGCCAAGGTTTGAATTCACAACACGCTACTTTTCATTTTTTGACAAGATTATTATATGAATACTTTTCGTGTTATGAGTAGGTTTTGCATGCGTCTTTTTGAAGATTTTTTTCGACAGTTACATGCACTCGTTCTTAGCTGTAGACGGTTATTGCGCATGCACAAAACAAATTCAAAATTGAAACCAATCCAGGGTTTAAAAAATGGGTTTAAAATAAATTTAAAAAACATCCCAGTCGGGTTTTTATATAAAAAAAAAGATGACTCGTATCTTTATAGTATGTTTATTTGAAGTGAGTTCGGTTTTCCTCACTGTTAGTGCAGGAAAGTGATGCCTCGCATACTTTTTTTATATATTGGGTTTGACGACGCACTGTAAGCCTACTGATGACTGCAGAAATCTATTGGCGTGGGTAAATGATATATGAAATGCTGGGATGATGAAATAAAAGATTATTTTATCATGTTTTCAAATAGAGGGAAGGAGTCAGTCGTGGCCTGTTATTAGGAAACCATCTCAGTATTGACCTGAATGACAGAGGGAAACCATCAAAAACCCCTGGCAGGATGGTTGACAATGGCGGGACACTATAACCACGGTCTCCTGAATGACAGTTCAGTGTGCTGGGCACCTCATTGCGTACATTTCTGTACAAATGCCTACTATAAAATATGTAAATATTGGTATATAGGCCCTACCGATACCAACTCTGTGTAGTTTTTCAAATTATTCAATATTACCGATCAAACTACTGTTTAAATGTATTGGCATTTTTTATGAATATTTCCAAAATACGCTTTTATCTGGGTTCTTGGATGAAAAACCCACCGGCTTTTTCAGGTCGGGCAAAATTTCACACAATATCTACAGGATGGGTCAACTAAGGATGCAATATGGCGGCCACACAGTAAATTAGGCCGGTAGCCTCCTGACATTCAATTTGAATGATTTATTCTGCCAGAAATCGATCATTCGCGCAAGATCGGCTACCACTCGACAAGATCTTGATTCTATGAATGTGCTGAGCAGATGAGTTACACAGCATTCAGAGGAAACAAGCTTCATTTCAGAGCAAAGAGTTTGTTATCACTGCGACAATCTACAGAATTGTGGTTTCAAATAATTAAACCGATCTGGTCGTCTTTAATTCGACCACAGATGTGTGCGCGTGGTGGATGCATGCATTTAATTAACCAAAGAGAACAGTGTTAGTCAGTGGCGTATATACACAGAGTTGCCCCTCCCCCTCTTCACCGAAACTTCAGTGAAGCCAGGAAAAATGTATATCTAATTAATGGAACAAAATATAATTATAAGGCATACAGACACTATTACTGGCATCAACTAAATTGTGTTGGATGTATTGATGATAAAAATTGATATTCATCACTCGTAGGCTATATTGAATGTGTGGTTCAAGCCTCAATCAGAGTTACTTCTTTGACTTTGACAAATGCAATAACTGACTCGACCCTAATTCTTGCAAGTATATTCAATAGTAGCAAGTACGCTATTGGGAAATATGTCCACTCAGACAATTGATTCATCATTATCATAGTCACTGAAAAATATAAGCTGTGCCAAAACAAGAAACTTATTTTGAAATGACAACAGTGACTTTTGTTGTATTTCATCCTATTCCGATGAGGGTTCCAACCATTCGAGTAATTTGGATGATTTCCTAATCCCTTTACCACTTCCGCCACTGGTAAAAGTTCAGTAAGGTAGGGTACATGAGACTCCCTATAGTCCAATGTGAAACATGTTGAACGAATTGACTATCCCTAGTTGATGAAATGTGTTCATTACAACTATGAAACTAGCATGGACACACAAAGCCCGATCTAGGCCTCGCCGTAGGGTGACCATATTTCCAAAAATAAAATCCGGTACAAAAAAAACAGTACCTTGTGAACTTGGCTACCCGCCAGGGGTGAGGAGGAAAGGACCCCTACATTTTTGGTAGGGGACCCATAGGGAATTTCAAGAAACGTGTTTGTGTTGTTTGCGAATTTGAATTGCATTTATTGCCCGTGAATGAAATAGTCCCTATAGCCCAATCAGAGCCAGACCAGCTAATACTTGTAGTGAATCCTTTGCTAAACTTTTACCGCCGTCGTATCGCGCGCATCTGGAAATAAATTTATTTTCGCTTAAAATAAAAAATTACGATTCTTTTCCAGAAGTGGGACAAATGAATGTACAGAATATTTTTCCAGGACACCGGGACAAGAGACCCGGACCTAGGGTTTATGTTTTTAGAAAGTGTCTGAAAGTGTGTATTGATGATATGTTTTTTATTGGCGATGGTAATTTGTTGTAAAGCTTAATGTTGATGAAGTTAGAGTTTTTTGAGCAAATTTTGTTTTGAAGTGATTATTATGGATACTTGTTTTCGTCCTTGTATTGTGAGTGTGTACATCTGCGTTTGAGTTTGAAGATTTAATATTTTTTGTACAAATAAAATTGCTTGTAAGATATAAATGCAGTGGAAGGTCAAAATTTCTCATTTTTGGAATAGTGATTTGCAGTAAGCCCTTCTATTCATATTCATAATGATTCGAATCGCACGTTTTTGGAGGATAAACATTTTATTGGCATGTGCTGAACACCCCCAGAATTCAATGCCATAGCGAAGGTGTGACTCAAAATTTGAGAAATATACTTGTCTTGTAGTAAGTGTATCTGTAATTGATCGTATTGATCTAATTGCAAATATACCAGAGTCAAGTTATTTGTTATATGATTTATGTGCTTTTTCCAGTTCAAGTTTTCATCTATTATGATTCCTAGAAATTTTGTTGCATCCACTTTCGATATAATTGAATTATTTGTGTTATTTATTAATGAGGGTACAGCGATGTAATTCGATTTTTCACCAGGATGAAAGTGAATAAAATTTGTTTTCACATCATTGAGTTTTAGTTTGTTGTTATTAAACCACGTGGTTGATTCAGCAAGTTTTCATTCTGCAGCCCTGATTATCGTGTTTGCATGTGAACTATTTGCTAGGGTATAATATTTGTATCATCAGCAAATAGTTCAGAATTTGATATGTCGAATGGAAGGTCATTGATGAAAATTATAAAAAGAAGGGGACCTAAAATTGAACCTTGTGGTACACCAATTTTAATTTTTTTCAAATATTTTTGTTTTGTCCCATTTTCTTCTATATAAGTTATTTGTACTTGTTGCGTTCTGTTTTTTAAATATGACTACAGCAAGTCGTGTGCGGTTCCTCTTATTCCGTAATAGTAACATTTATTTAATAGAATATTGTAAACCATGCAATCGAAAGCTTTCGATAGGTCACAAAAAATACCGACAACTTCTTCTTTATTTTGTGACTCACAATTTTCTCCAACATTTTTTCGATTGTATCTCCTGTTGATCTATTTTTTCTAAAACCATTTTGACTATCAGATAATATATTGTTTTTGTTTAAAAATTTCACCATTCTTATATTTATTATTGTTTCTGAAATTTTGGAGGAAGAGGGTAAAAGCGATATTGGGCGATAGTTGTCTACAAGAGACATATTTCCTTCCTTATAGTTTGGTTCAACTATGGCTGGTTTTAACTGTTCTGGAAAAACTCCCTGTGATATACAATTATTAAAAATGAAACATAAGGGCTTCGCTATATATTTTATACAGCTTTTCATTACAGATGTGGGAATGTCATGTAGGTACTCCGTGAGAGTTCTTACTTCTTAAATTATTTGTTATGTTCAAGATTTCAGTGGTTGACGTTTGCTCGAAGTAAATGGAATTAGGTGGAGATTTGTTTGTGTTACCTGAATATTGTCTACAGTTTTCATTTGAAGGGTCCAAATTGTTTGTTAATTTACTAGCCACGCTGATGTAATGATTATTAAAATTCGCGATTTCTGATGGGTTTTTGCTTGTTTTATTGATTTCTATTTCAATTTTCATGTTTGTGTCTCCTATTTGCGTATTTATTTTCTGATTTAGCTGGTTGTTAATGACTTGCCAGACTCTTTTCGATCTATTTTCTTGTCTTTCGGAGCTAATATTTTTCTCTACATCTTTTTTTTTTGAAACAATAATAATTTTTGGAAGAATATTTTTATACTTGATGTACCTTCATGCTTCAAGCCACACACAAGATTTGAAGTGTCACGTTAACATGTATACGCTCCTTTTATTCACACGTGAGATTTTTATCCCTTCAATTATCCATTCTTGACTTTTAAACTTGTAGTTAAGTTTAATTTTTTTTGTGGGAAAACTTTGTAAATATGTCATGAAATGAGTTGTATTGCTCATTTGGTGTTGAAGTTTCAAAAATGAGATCCCAATTTGTCAATTTTAGATGATAGGCCTAATTAAGAGTTTTTTTATTCTTTGCATTAATTATTCTCTTATATATTGATTTACTATATGATTAGTATGTGTTTTTAATGGGGATGAGTGCTATTAGGGCAAAATGATCAGATAGTCCATTGTCTATTACTGGTTTCTTCTGTTGAACTAATATTTGTGATTATATTAGCAGTTTGATGAAATGGGTCTATTCTAGTAGGCGTGTGAACTGTGAATTGATAATTAAAGGAGTCAATGAGTCTAGATAACTTTTCTGTGTTATTTGAATCGTCAAGTGTGTTGATGTTAAAATCTCCTCTAATTATCAATTTCTTTTGGGTCCTTTCAAACTTGGTGAAGATGTCTTCTGATTTATCAAAAAATATTTTGATGTTACCCTGAGGGGATCTATAGATGATACATGGTATAATAATTCCGTCAGTCACGTTATCTCCTTCAGTTGGAATAATTTCTATTGCTGCGCACTCGAAATCTCTGTCTATACTTTTCTTGGATATGTAGACCTAATTATTGATTCTATGAATTAACTTCATTATTATTATTATCACTAGGCCTATGCTTCCCATTCGTTTCTCTCTTCATTTAGATTTATTCATACAGGATACCTATTTTTCCTTGTCAATACTTTGTTTATTCATATTTACAGTTCAACTCACGAATACATCTTTACATTGAATTTTATTTTCAAAATGTCATCTAACTTACTATGTTATAGACGTGTAGGCCTAATTGTTTTGTTCTGACCTTGAATGCATTTCTATATTTATAAATTATTCTCTTAGTATCCCTTCAAATCTAACACCATAGTCTATGCTAACTATTTATTAGTCTATGCTAACACCCTACTTTTTGGCACTAAACGTATTCCTTTCTTACATCATAGTCTACTGAACTTTACATATAATATATATTCTCTGTTATTTTTAACCCACAGACAAGCCTTCCCAGGCTTTGTGGAAATGAGTTTCAATTTAATCCAATTGTTGTCTTTATTCTCATTTTTTACGGTATTCTGCTATTTTCTTCTGGTGTTGTCTCAAAACCTTTATGAATGAAATCAATTCAATCGAATATATTGTCAAGCAACATTTGGAAAATGAGTATAATTTGTTCATGTGAATAAATGAAAAAAAAATATTATTATCAATTCAGAAGTAATTTTAAAACTGTGTAGGTTTTCATTGGTCAACTGATCATTGACCCTGTTAGCCCTCAACTCAATCATCATATGGTATGGTATTAAATGGATGGGACGTTGAGTTTTAAATTTATTGAAAATTTTCAATGCAAATTTAATAAAATTTTCAATGCAAATTTATTAAAATTTTCAATGAAAATGTTCAATGTTCAGAAACTTATTCTAAATCTTATACTCATCATTTCTACTTTCATTGCAAGTTATATTATATTCATTTGCTAATGTAGATACCCTATCATTTACATTATTACACAATAATGTGTTTACTATTTAGCAGTCACTTTATTAATAGATGAAACTAATAACATAAGTTTTACCAGCTGTACTCAATGTATTTTTCCTGGTACCGGTATTGACAATTTCGTAAGCAAATACAAAGTTATACCTCAATATGGTGGTTCAGCAAATTGTTTTAGCATTGATGAGAGTGAATTCAAACTCTATTTTTCTCTGTAACAACTTATATACAACCGAAAATGATTGTGAAAAAATATGAGCATTTTCAAAAAAAAAATGTTCATGAAAATTTACATCACTATGTAAGAGAAAGAGACTAAACCTAAAACGGGATGAACCTAGAGATTGAATGTCACCGAATTTGAGTGGATTATTATTTGCATGAATGCTTTAAATGCAAGAGCGTAATTGAACTGCATTTGCACATTTTTATATCTAGTCACTGTTGGGTGTGTGACCGTGGGTGGCCAGTTGTTGGGGGTGTTTAGTGGAAGCAACGAGTTGGAGTAGGCCTACAATGAGTGCAGAAAACCTTTTCACTTGAGATTGGCCTCGACTGGGTGTGTTCCAAAAACGAAGAACACATGTCCACAGATATATTAAAGTTCTGACATTTCCTCTCTAGAACCAACTACAGGGCTGACTTGAAATTTTCATCTGCAGTGAATTCAATTCTCATCTCAGAAGGCAGAGAAATTATTTACATTTAAAATACGTTCAAGTAGGCAAGTCGACACTGGCTCAGATAATTAAGGCCCAGATGATAAATACGGTAAATGAAAATAATCTCGTTTTACGGCCATATGGGCTGTCCATAAATGACGTCCACGGTTCGGGAGGGAGGGAATGAGGGAGGGAGGGACGGGGGGGGGGGTAAACACTATGTGACATTCACATTTATACTACATATTATTAATTTCTTTCAATTTTTAAGAAAATCAGTTGGCGCCACATAATTTGTATGAAATTGTATTCCAATGCAAAATTAAGGTGAGATTTACCAATAGATAAGAATTTGGATATCAGAGTGGTCTAGGAATCCATGGATGCAGTAACACGTTATTGATAATTCATTTTGTATCGCCAATCAAGTTATAGGCCTAATGCCAATTTTTTAAAAAATTGCAATTACTAAAAAATTGAGAACTTTTTTTAATATCCCAATACAATATCACTGATATTCTAGATTTATCAAATTAGCGTAAATAATTGCATGGGGGAAGGGGTTGTAAATATTGACTGACCTGTGACATCATTAAAGGGGGGGGGGGGGGTTTCATCTCGGACCTTATTTATGGACAGCCACATAAGGTATCTAAGAAACGACATCTTGATATTTTCAACTAGCGGTAAAAATATAGTTTGTTAGAGCATTATTAGACATGCAAACTAATAACTATGAACTGCAGCTTCTAGCGATAAGACGGCTCTTGCAGTCGACTGATAATTTCAGATGCGGGTTAAGTTTGTAATTCAACAAGTTTCCTAATTTCATATATATATATATATATATATATATATATATATATATATATATATATATATATATATATATATATATATATATATATATATATATATATATATATATATATATATATATATATATATATATATATATATATATATATATATATATACTATACCGGTATATATATATATATATATATATATATATATATATATATATATATATATATATATATATATATATATATATATATATATATATATATATATAGGCCCCCTATATATATATTAAGATGAAAAATATTCTTTTACTGAGTTTCACTCAAGCCCCAAGCGCAATGAAGTCTTTTTTTTTTTTTAATAACATCGAAACTTGATACAAAATCATTGTTCCCCAATTAAGGCTATGGATGAAAGATAGGATCGTTTGGACGGGGCACCACAAGGGCGATCTTACCACCCCAAAAGTCTGAAACCATTTCACCAAATAAATCATGAATTATGAAATAAAGAACTGTTATCCAAGATGACGAACTGCAACCTCTATTATTTATTTTGGTTGGTCAAATCTTACTTGGGACTCAAACCAACAGAAGTTTCTTGCGCAGAGCGGTAGTTGACTAAGCCATAAGGGCGGCTTCATTTATAGTTAGTTAGAAGGAGGCCACACATAAGGAATGTCTATAATGCAAGTAGGCCTAGGTAGTCACTAGTCTCCATCAGTAGGCCTAGAGACCCTAGAGAATATTCAACTGAACCATCTCCTAGAAACAACCATTTCCGTTGTACCCCTTCCCCTGCACTCTCCACGGTAAACACCTGTTCCACCCCGAAATTCTATTTTGACTCGCACAATGAAAAAAACCGCTCTTACAAAATTTCTGTATCATTTTAGAATAATTTGTGATTTTATTGTAGTCTCGTAGTCGTGGTGTCGTTTTATTGTGGTTATTCGTGGTCCTATTTAAAATAATCACACTAGCCCAGTAAGTCAATCAATCATTTCCTCATCATTCCAATTATAATGTAGGGTATGCACGTTCACAGTTCATGTGTTCCTTAATAATGACACAAAATATAATTCGAGTTAGATTATAATAAATTGAAAAATGCAGTAGGCTATCATCACTAACATAGGATCCAACAGAAGAAACATTATTTTCAACGGAGAAAAACATACGAACTTTATTTAATTAAAATCCATACGCGAATGAACGAACCTGACTAAAAAGGCCTATTAGGTCCTACGTAAGACTAGGTTAGCCAGCCAGCGCCTTTAGTTACACAGAAATATAATTGAAACAATTGTATCAGGTGCATGTAAAAACCAAGTAAGTATGCATATCGTATACAAATAGACTTGGAAATAACTACTTTTCTAGAACATGAGCTGTACACCTGTAAATATAGTTTGAACTTGAGTTGCGGCATCAACGGTTACAACGCAAAGCAGATGCTTCTTACTTTCACTGCTAGACTGTGTAGTGTGTTATGCTGTGTTTTATTATGGTCCATTTGAAATGACCCCCAAAACTGGCGACAGTCAGGCAGGGCCTACTGGCCTACGTTAGATCCCACACGTTTATAAATATATCATTTAAGACGATAGTGTAGCACATGTATGGCTTAGACTTACATTATCTTGTAGATAATCTTGTAAATGTCATTTTTCACAAAATCTAGCCCAAGTGCACAACACAAACACCAATCTTTGGGTACAAAACACGCACAAAGCAAAATACAACTTTTTTACACTTCACTACTAACAAACCAACACTCAACACAGGCCACACATATCACAATCCTGCAATGTCGACTGCGGATCAAGCTGGTTAGTTGATAATGTTACCGCTACAACGTACGACACGTTTATTCACGCCACCTATGAGCTACGTTTCGAGGCTTGAAGTACCACGTTACTCAGCTGACAGTTGTAAGTTGATTTTTAAATTTTAATTCCATTACAATGAATAATGTTGGGACGTTATATATTTATTTCAATTTATTTTCATTCATGATTTGTATATATAATCATTATCCTCATTTATTATCAATATCGGGTACAACCATAGAGTAATGAAGTTTCATTACTCTATGGTACAACACTACCATTTCTACTTTCAAATTTATGTAAAAAAAATAAGAATTGTTAGCTTTTTTCTTTGTAATTTTATGTTCATTTTGTAATGAACAAAGATGGAAGAAATGTTGGTCTCTTTATACTTTGAAGACGGCATTTAGATAGTAAATAGGCATTTAGATGGTGGAAAACTACAAGTATTTGGGGGTGGTATTTGATAGGCGTCTAGGGTGGGGGAGTCAGATTGAGAGAATAGTAAAAAAGAGAATAAATGCACTAAACTTTGTAATGAGGCAACTTAGGGGGGCAGGTATGGAGATTAAGGAAAAAGCATATTTCTCGTTAGTGCGTCCCATGGTAGAATATGCTAGTTCAGTTTGGGATCCTTATAGATTAGGTGAGATAAGGGATGTGGAAAGGGTTCAAAGGATTGCTGTGAGAAGGGTTACAGGTAGGGTTAGGAGGTGGAAATGGGATGAGAATGAAAGGGGGGAGAGGGTAAGAATGTTGGAGAGTCCAACTGAGATGATGAGAGACCTGGGGTGGCAGAAATTGGAAATACGGAGGAAGGAGGATCGTTTATGTAATTTCTTCAGGGTAATGGAGGGAGAGGGGGGGTGGGGGGAGCTGCATGAGTTGATAAAAAGAAATAAGTCAGGGTATGGAGGTAGGCGGGGTCATGATAGAGCGGTAGTCATAAAGGGGGCTACATTAGATGTCGGTAAATTCTCTTTCTTAAATAGGACAGGTAGGGACTGGAATGGGCTTAGTAGAAATGTTTTTGAAGGGGATGAAATCAGGTTAAAGTTATTCCGTCAGAGGGTTAAGGAGATGGTGGGATAGGGGTACTTAGGGAACTTGCCACCGCGCATTTATGTGCATTTGCAAGAGTTAAATAATAATAAATAATAATAATAGTATTTCCAGCTGCATCCAAGTGTCAGTGACAGTACTGACATTGATACTGAAGATCTGAATTGACGCACAGATTCCACAATAAGCATGGCAAATAAAAACCTAAACGAACTAGAAATAGAATTATATGTTCAAATCAATGTAATAACACAATGATTCAAACAGAACAGGCTAAAAATGAATGAAAATAAAAACGAAAATTATCATATATAATTTGAGAAATATGATCATTGACTTTATAATAACAAACTCAATGATATGATGAAGCCAACCATAAGGTACAAATAAATCACGTATTCCTAGAGCAAGTTTCTTCTATACCATTCCTAGGATTATACCATGGAGTTGATTACACATTGATTGATGAATCAATCAATGAGACTCATATATAGAATATATTGCAAGTAAGATGAGCTCAGGATTATATGTTCTAGAATCTAGGTAGACTATCCCATAATAGCAGGGGAGATTATGCTAGTGGCATATTATGCCTTAGTAGATCCCCATTATTCAAAAGAACATTTGTACCTGGAAAAATAGCTCCAGAAGAAATATACATAAGATTTTAGTAATTCAATAGAAGGCTAATCACGATTAGGTACTTGGTGACCTCATGTACCAGAGCCACATTGAATTTTAAAATTTATAATGTAAATTTTAATGGTATATTATAATTAAGAGGGCGCAGGCGCTCGTATTTCACGCCGCAAACTCTCA
This sequence comes from Brachyptera risi, assembly GCA_964007535.1. NCBI lineage: Eukaryota > Metazoa > Arthropoda > Insecta > Plecoptera > Taeniopterygidae > Brachyptera > Brachyptera risi. The sequence continues at coordinate 63,797,518 of OZ023327.1, read as the reverse complement.
CGGCCGTAATTTTTGAGATATCAATATGATTGTTTTTGCATTCTGTTGATAATTGAAAGAGGAAGGTTATCGCATTTACAGAATTTTGAACAACAAATTTGTAATTTTTCAAATTCTTCAAATGGAAAATGAAAAAAATTCTAGTTTACGGAAACCTAGATATATATTTTTGAATACCGAAAAAAAATATGGACTGTGAAATATATCAAAAGTGTGAGTAAGGGAATTAACGGCGTTTACGAGAATCTGAGTTCGGCGGGCTAGTCTATGGGCTGCGCCTAGCACACGATGCATGTTAAACTCGAGTCTGAAGCGAGCGAACAACGAGCGCGTGTAGCGCGCCTGCGGCCTCTTAAGTAGACCGTTTTCGGACATTTCTTGTCCGAATGTGTCTAAAAATAGAATTGTGGTTAATGCTGTTTTAAGAAATATAGAATCATGCATGAATACTTGAGAGAATTAAATATTACGGCTGTTCCATGTAGCTACATATATGCAATATTGGCTATGGACATGAAAAATGGTTTACTATAAGAATAACAATTTTTTTTTCTGTGATCGAGGTAGGCCTATAATTTTTCATTTTCCGTTTCAAGCGATCGATCTTAGCTCAAGATTGGTATAAGCCCATTTTTGTTATTGTAGGTATTTTTTTAATGTAATGGTGTGGTATATAGGCCAAGTACAATTGGTGATGTGGAAATACCAGTATTTTCATTTTCGGTTTCAAGCGATCGATCTTGGCTCAAGATTGGTATAAGCCCATCATTTTTGTTATTGTAGATGGTTTTTTTAAATGTAATGGTGTTGTATATATAGGCCAAGTACAATTGGTGATGTAGTATTATGTGTAGTATGTAGTAGTATATATATGGGAACCAGTATTTTAATACATATGTTGAAAAAATATAAATCCCAAATAAGAATCCATGTGATATTATATTCATATTGAACATTTTTAATTACCAAATGATTGAGTATTGGGTACGAAGTTAATTGGTGTAGCCTACTCCTCAGCAAATTTACTGGAAAATCCGTAATTGACAAAGATTACACAAATAGTCGAAAATAGCGCCAAAAAAGCGTTGATAATAGAATCCATTCTCGATTAGTAGGGTGAATTTGGATGAATTTTCACTCAGGTGAATTATTATGTTTGTTTCTTCATTGGAATCAAGACTTAATTTATCAGTATCATGAACATTTTCTTCTGTTGTCGCTTGCTTCAAGTCTATCTTTGTTGCATTTTTCAGTAATTCTCCTAAGGAAAGTAATTGACACCTTATAGTCAATGTCTCGTGCCCCACACAGAGACAATCACAGGTTTATATTCTTTGGTACAACAAATTTGGAAAATTTTGAGATGTGATTGAATAACAAAGTCAAAATTGCTTTACCCTATAACGGGCGTGCGGATTAGGCCCTACAAGATTTTTTTTTAAATCGTGATTTTTGTGTGTATATTTCGTTATTTTTAGTAGAAGTCAACACTTATGCTTATTGCTGTTATTGCACTAGTCCTGAATACAAGTTGAAGTTTGTGGACCATTTTTTGTGAGTTTCATTCCAACTACAGTACAAGCTCATTACAATTGAAAGAACATATTTCGAATCTTGATTTCATCAAACAACAAAATCATAAAAATCTCAATTTTAATTGGGTGACCATCTCAGAATATTTTTGTACCTTAATTTGTTTTATCGGTACCATACCTAATTTATCAAGGTTCAGATTTTGATAATATTTGTAAATACAAGAATATCATATTCTAAATAACTTATTTGACCCTATATTTATAATGCTCCGCTCTATGGTCAGTTTTGATTACGTGAGTTATTATCATTCAGGTAAAACCTTGGATGGATGAAAGTGAAACAATAGTACGAACGCATAATAGATATTCGCGGGTGACCGAGGCCCATTTTGATATTCATTTCGCTAGCGGCCCACCGGGCATTGCCTGATTGCCTGGTGGCCCAGTCCGGCAACGCACTGATGAATACAAAATTAGGTCCAGATGCGTCTAAGGAAGAGTATTGAAAGTCTAGTTAACATGAAAATAATGCCATATCATCTGTAAACTCATTGGTAGACCTACTATTATCCATAATCATTTTTGAATATTTGGCATTTCCTTTTTACAATATAAAAGAATACCTCTCCTACATCCCATAAAAACTCACTCCATCCCTCGTTCGTGTAGTATGTATAAATATAACGCTATAATTGAACAACCTACATGAATTTACCCTAATCAGTTCAACTTAATTCGTCCTCAAGCAAATATATATAACATCATATAACATACTGTTCACACCATACTTGTCTTGTTTGTTCAGTATGTTTGTGTAGTCTGTTCTATTTATTTGTTTTGTTTGTTCTGTTTGTTTCCATTGTTCTGGTTGTTGTCTTGTCTAAATCTATGTGTTATGAATCTGAATGCTTTAGTTCGTATTTCATGTAAAGCCTATACTTATACTATGTAATAGTCAAATAAAGGTGATAAACTAAAACTAAAAAAATACCAACACATATCATTTCATATTTACAGGTCATTTTATTTCATCATCAATTTTCCTGGACTTCACTTACACTGTTCTTCATGGTCTTCAAGTGACCATATTTAATAGTACACCTTGCTGAAAGGCATTGAATACATTTGAAGGTGAAACAATAATTAATTAACTCCAAATTACTCAATTCTCATCATTCCAAAAGGAACAAGGAAGTTATCAAATAACATTCAGTGTTGGCATAATATGCCTGGAAGCACACAAACATAAGAAAACATTAAACATCGTAATTCAAACAATCTGGCATTAAGGGTAGTAATCATTTGAATTTGTAGGTTATCAGTCACCAATCAAAGAGGTCTAAAAAGTGCATAAAAATATTTCAATAATTGATACCAATAGTGATATGGACCATTTCTATACCAACCTTACGGGGTGCGGTATTTCATGTTTAAAATCTCATTGATTCATTTTAGAGATAAAAGTAGCATCTAGGTCTACCTACCTCTACCTATTTCAAAACGTGAAACCAGAAAGATAAGTTTGTTTACTGTAAGACGTGTTTACAATTCTAATTAATACGACACAATAAACACTTGAAACAACATTTAAAAAAAAATGAATTTGACAAACAAATTGATTGCACACTGGGAAACCTAGCATAGAATGTGATGTCATTGACTCAACACGCGCATTTACGATCAAACTTGGATATTTGTTTGTAAATGTTCTTACAGATAATTAAATTTAGAAAAATTTGTCAAGTCCGTTGTCTCTTTACAATTGAGGACTTTTATGCAAATCTAAAATCACACAAACATACTGCTACCTTGAAAAGTAGGGTCTAGAGACAGTCTCCTTTCTTTAAATACATAAAAAATAAAAATAGTATACAATAATAATTATTGAACTATTTTTATTTGAATGGTAATAAACTAATAATGATAACCAAAATTTAAGTTGTTTGTTGGATGAATATTTTCGAATGAAAAAATATACTTATTTATCAATAGGTACAGAATAAATCAAATCAAAATAATATTGCACTAGAAACAAAAGTGAATATTCAACTGTAATTATTCCAACATTTTTCTGTAGGTGAAAATCAAATTAAATACAATATTGAAATAGGAGTAAAAAATTGTTGTAGGCCTACTGTAGCTAACTATTTGTAGCAAAGGAGCTGAAGGAACAAGAATCTTTTTGAGCAGATTGGAATCACTCAAACTTTTACAAACATTCAATCCAAGTACAGATTTGAGTGCAGTGGCAAGCATAAAGCAGGACTAAAGACTCATTAATATATGGGAATAAAATATAATTATAATTCTGAATTTGGTGCCTACATGCTTGTAGAGAAGTATTATAATAATGATTATTTATTAAAGCTAACAAACGGTGACAAATTATTTAATCATCATTTGGATACGACACGGTCACTATAAGGTAATACAACTCAATATTGTGTACAATCGAAGTAACCAACAACAAATAATGGTAATTGTGTAGATTAACGTACCATGGCCAATTTTTGATCGATGGTCGCGTTTTTGGTGTTTTCTGGTAGATCTTGTTTATATCTATGGTGTGTAGTTTGGACATTTTGTATTTTGTTTGTTTTCATATTTTTTTACTCACTTCAAGTTGATGCTAAAGGTGGACAGTGGTTTAGATTAGGTAGGTCAGGTTGGTGTATAATCTTCGCGTATACTGCCAGCAGGCGGAACGGAGCTTATATACTTGAAAAAATACCTTAAACACTCATATACTTTAAAAAATTGAAAGAAAATAACTTTGAGTTGATCCCCCCCCCCAGGCGTGGTACGTCAATCTACAACTTTACCCAAATAATAAACAAATATCACACTTGAGGCTTACCAGAGAATGATTAGATTATTACACAATCATGGGATGAAACCGAGAAACAAAATGGTGCAAATCAATCAAGTTCCCAAAATTGGAAAATGTGAAATATTCGACAAAAAAGGGAATGAAGTAGGCCTACACATATACCGGTATATAAATTAACAAAGGCAGATAATTAGAAAATGTGTGCCACAATAATCAATATTACCAGTATACTGTACAATTAATCGACATTTTTTCAATCGATTGAATTTGCCAATAGGTTTCATATGATAGAACTCGTATTAGAACGTGTCCTGTACCTCTTACAAATTTGAGTACAAGATATAGACGGGCCTATACCTAGCAAACTAGGGAACCCATTCAAATATTCAATTATCTCAAATTATCATCATTTCATTGAACTTTTATTGCAAGATATCACGTTAGAATAATTTGAGAGTAAAACCCACACAGAAATAATAAACTTTGAAGCACAAAACGAATACAGTTACGGGTCGACAGTCAAATTTGATTTAATTAGATAGATAGATATGACAGCTGTTGCTGCAACACATAGTATATACACATTGTACATGTACTTGTACACATTGTTCAAGCCGTAATTTATCAAAGAGAAATTTCTGATGCCCATATTTGTACCTTTACAATTACTTTGAAAATAAATCAACGAGGTAGCTGAGTTATCACAAGACATAAACGTTGAAGGTGTAGTACCTCCTACTAAATTGCACTACAAATTCTAGACCAACTTATTTGAAACAGATGTGGTATTGTCCTGACATTAAAGGCATCTAGTCATTTGTTATGGCTTAAATCCACAAAAAGTATGGTAATTACTGGTAATAAATATCCCTCCAAATTCACGAGTGCTTTCAAAAAAATGAAATTACACCTTTGTTCATATGGTACTACATTCTTGCAGTTCATATGCTAAGAATACAATGCAAAATAAAATATTCAGTTATTTAGTTTTAAATCTCCCAAATAAACTAGCTGTTGGTGAAGTCGTTCAGCAAACAATAAGTTTTAATACAATTTTATTCTAATTACCGGTACGCTCAATTAAGTACGGTATCAAACATCTTGCAAGATTTCACTAATATTCCATTGACATTTATGGAATACTGGTATCGTAGAGTGAAGGTGACGGCTTATGTCGTTTGTACTGAAGAATGTAGTTAACATGTACTGCAAGTTACATCTACCACTAAAATTATTCCTACATAAGTGCAAATCCCTTTCAATTTGTAAAGGTTAAAGAGCGAACAAAAATAATCGTACGTTGATAAGTAACTAGTGCCTTATTAATAAATATATCATTTTAATTTTTACAATTTAATTTGGGACAGCATTTGTTGGCAACTGTTAATATGTACACGTACCATAAATCATGACATATCATTTAAGTTACTTCCAGCTTTGATAAAGCTAGTACTTGAGTAGCAGGGGTTAATCTGGTTTGAGAGAAGGAATCTGTTTCAGAAAATGAACTACTATATCCGACAATCACAGATGTTTAAACCAGACCAAACAAAATAGTGTACAGCTTGTAGTTCGGATACATGCGTTTGACTTTAAATTACGTAAATTATGATTAAACTATACTAAATATAGTGGATGATAAACATTGAAAGAGAAAGTATACAGTATTGTCCAATAATACATTGCAGTTTCGAAGAATAGTATAGTCAATTGATCAAAAGTTCTTTAAAAACAAAACAAAAATTTGATCATGTCAAGGCAACTTATGGCATCAATTGAAGTAAATTGAATAAAATACATCTTTGTTTCATCATAATTCATGAGCCATCTTGGTTTTTTAAATCTGTGTGGGGTCATTGACTAATAACGTTTAAAAAATTATACACATTGATAAGTGAGACCATCGGTATTCAAGTACGCAAAAAAGTATCAAAGTCCATTTGTTTCACGCAATAGTCAGCAGTATGTTGTATCAGCAAATTATGTTACCTAATACCGGTAATGTATAGGTGAGTTTGTTGTAGATAGGTCTATTATATCGAACAAATCAATTTCAATATTTAATAAAAATTGTTTCAAGGGTCATCTTGATTGTACACTTTGGTGTAGCACAGCTTTATCTCATATTCTCGATAACTGTTGTAGAAGATTGGATGGCAAAATTGCTTCTAGCTTATCAAGTAGATAATGAAATGGAAGCGAAACCCAGCTCAACATCTGAAAACAAAAGAGCAGTTGTTACAAAACAGACTAACTGAAGCTATCTGGCCGATAGTTGAGGCACTGCTTAGAAAATATCAAGTTAGACGGGTGCGGGTTCGAGTCCCACTGAGAGCATGGGTTTTTATAAATGTCCTTTCCCCCACCTTCACTTTATTGTTACATCATCACCCACTCATTCCTACCCTCATTTAACCTAGCAATTGGTAGGGTCCTTTCAGCGTCATTTTAATAAAAAAAAATCAGGTTGTTCATTGAAAAAACCCTTGTGTATGTGAAGTTACTTTTTCAACACAGTAGTTTGAGCCGCAACATTGCATTATGCACAATTTATATGAGCCAAATTTTTTTTTTCTTCCATGTTGGGTTTTAACGACGCACTATACTGATGGCTACGATCTATTGGCGTCAGTGGATGAAGAATGAGATGATGGGATGATGAGATGAAAGGTTATTTCATTAGGTGTTTCGGATGGTGGGAAGGAGTTGGTTGTGGCCTGTTGTTAAGGAACCATCCCAATATTAACCTGAACGACAGAGGGAAACCACGAAAAACCCCTACAGGTCAGGATGGTTGACCATGGCGGGAATCGAGACCCGGTCTCCCGAATGACGGTTCAGTGTTTTACCACTCGGCCACGTGTCTCGGTGCCAAATTCATTTCCACGCAAGAAAGTAATAACGAGATCAACGAAAAACAGCTGAAGTTTTCGAGTTTTTTGAACTTTTGGAGGTTATGCAATTTATATTAAGAGCGCATGGGAGTCGATTCAACAAAATATCAGTTTTTTGGTACATGCACATAAGATTTGAATGGTGTGAGAATTAGTAAATATCAGTGTATTGGTAGGCCTACATAATAACTTTTGAATAGTATGAGATATCAAAATTCTAATAGAGATGAAACATAGATATTTATAATATCTTTCATCCATAGCCTTAATTGGGGAACAATGATTTTGTATCAAGTTTCGATGTTATTAAAAAAAAAATTAAATAAATAATAATAATAATAATACCGTCATGCTGGTAGGAGTAAAATTTAACTGTTCAACTTAATTTTCACATTTCAGCCCATAGGCCTAACAGCTACAAACTTTTTTTTAGCTGTATACCAGTGAAGATGTTAGAATCCAAGGTTAATCATTTTATGTCACATTACTTTGAAGGTATCAACAAAAATCCGTGTTTTATCTTCATAATTAAAATTTTAATTAATCTGTTCAAAAGTTGGCACCAAAAACTTGATATTTTGCTAAATCAACTCTCATGCGCTCTCAAGCTGGCTACGTAATGTATAGTAAAAACAATAACTAGGCTATTGCAGAAATGTCCATGACAGAGATTTGAAAAAATGCTGAAAGGGTGGAGATTCCAGTCAAACTAAAAGCTTGAACATAAAGATGTATAGGTAATTCACTTTTTTAAATTATTTCAATTAAATAATAATATAGGTGGTGTGGGTCTAATAATGGAGCTGGGTACTTACTGCTTTAGCGACTACACCCATAGGTTCCGGATATTGATGTGTGAGAAGGGCCAGTAAAGCTGTAAATGAACAAAGTCCTGCTGTGAAGAGAATGAAAAATGGCAGCTCCTTTTTTGGATACACACTGACTTCATGAAATGCTGTCGACAGAACAAAACACAATGCTGATTAGTGATTACAGTACTAAATATGGCATACAAACATTGGAGCAAATATTGTCTCAAAAGAAATTTAAGGATTTTCAGTCTCAAACAGGTGACTACATTATTACCTCCATCACTTGATTTTTCTATCATTTATATTCATATGCAGTAAGAATACAATATTCAAACAAATTCACACTGAAAAGTATAATTATGGCATGCTACTTCATACCCAGTTATGCTTTCATCAGCTGTACACCAACAAATTCAGAGAAGCATTGTAGTAAGTTATAGTGTGATGTGAGAAAATATTGAAGGAGACAGAAAGTAACAAGTTCCACCATAGCTTATACCAAGAAAATGGCACTGCCAGGCAAAGTTCAGTTCATGTACTGAAATATGTGAGCTCTATCACCATCTGAAATGTCTGAAAATGATACTAGCAATTTGCCACCATCAATCCAGATGAGATGGCAAATAAATGGTGGTTCTTACCATGCCCAGACCCAAAACAAAGTAACCAGATTGAGGATAAGGCTGAAGCACACCTACCAATTTACAACAACTCGCAGAGGTTTGCTGGTATCAGGATTGTGATGCAATGATCAGAGATGAACGCATGTGGTTTTTTGTGTATTTTCATTGAAGAATAGTTATAGGGTTGTATTTTCGTAGTTATGTAGATATTGACATCCAAAATCGTAGAAATGAATGTGAACTTTGTACAATTTCAAGCCGTTATTTTGGTCGTGCTGTTCTTTGCACTCAAAGAAAAGCGAAAGCAGAACACTTTCAAAAGAAGACAAGAAATTAGTGGTAATTGTACGCCACATCTTGAATTGTATTGACATAAAGAACATGTATTTCGATTAAAATACTATTGTTGAATGACATTCAGTTCGTTATTGAAGATGAATCATAGCAGGCCCTACCACTAGTCTCAACTCGTTCATTTTGTGCCAAACTGTGAAAATACATTTTCGACGTAGGCCAAAGTGCAAAAAATGCCGTTTCATTTTTGTCAAGGATTTTTCAAGTGCTTGAATAGGATTTGAAATTTTATTTATAACACCCGATACTTATTATTGATATTCATAGAATGAAAAACACAAAGAATGCAATATTACTAATATATAATCACGAATGGTGTAATATGCTTCAGAGTTGACTATTGCTCTTGCAAAGTTGACATTTTGGCTCGAAACAATGAGAATGACAGCAGTGATAAGCAAGATGGTGATAGTGTAGTCATAAATAAAGTAGTATTCATGGACTCAGTCTCATCCATTTCAATGCTACAATGGCAGTGTTTGATTGTTAACAGTCTCACTTGTCAAGCAATAAATTGTGTGAAGCTGAATGGCAAAGTGTCATGACAGACTTTTCCAAGTAGTAAGATGATAACCTTCTAGCTGACCGAGGTTCAAGTTACATAGCTGTTATTATTATTATACTGACACACATGACAATGATGACATATGCATCGATGTTAATAAAACCTGACACATTGTTGAAACGTGAGATATGCATTTTTGTATATTCATACGATTTATAATATGATCATTTATACGATTATCCATTACTACAATTATTTTCCTCAGTCCACTCAAAGTCGTATAAACGACGTTCTACTGCACTATTAAAAATTGCCAGTGTAGGCCATTCCCTACACTTTGTTGCATCCTCTCAAAGTTTCAAGTAGATTGCACTTCTCATCCTCAGGAATGAAATGCACTGAACGAGATCACGCAGCCAACTTTAACAAACTTAGCAACTTACCTGGCAAAAGTTCTCTATCTGCACATTCTGTACAAGTTGGGTAAGGATAAAACAGATGTCCCCTCTCTAATGGATAAGGTAGCATTCTGAAAGTGCCTTCCCATGTGCAGTGTAGAAGATTCAAAGCCCCGTCCACCTGTTTCCAATGCGGTAGGTGGAAGAATGTGTATGCTATTGCCTCAGAATCGCCTCGTTTCAATACGTGCTCAGGGGGTAATATGAGAGGTTTCATTTCCAACAAATACTGAAAACAAATATACAATTTGAAACACTAAGCAAAAGAGACAATAGGGTTGGAGTGAACCCTTGTTAATACAAATTCCAAGACAACTCAAAAATCAAAGATTGAATGGAAAAAAAGGTGTTTTTAAAGGACATCACAACCATGGAACTAGATTTTAATAAATGATGAAGATGTTATTTCCCAAATTTAATAGAAAACTACAAATCATCATAATTTTCCTTTTTTTTTAAATGACATCGAAACTTGATCCAAAATCATTGTTCCCCAATTAAGGCAAATAAAAAAAGGCAAATATTAAGAAATTCAAGTTCAATTTTTTGTCCTCCAGAGACCATGAGTCATGATGCAGGCATTACCAATCCTTCATAGAAACATAAACAGGATCGAGTACTGTCTACGTCACGACTCAAAAAAGGCCCGAGGAAAAATTAATTAATTTAAATTTGTGAAATTGTAATGATGATTTCTAGTTTTCTCTAAAATTGGGAAAATAATTACAAGACATTTTTTGTTAGGATCTAGTTTCAGAGTTATAATGTCCTTTAAATGTTTTTAGTTTGTCAAGTATGGCTGGCAGCAGATGTGTTTTGGTCTCTCTCTCTCTCTCTCTCTTTCTCTAACTGATTTGAGTAATGTCTGCAATCCTCCTTCTCTTCAGTCAATTCATGCCACACCATTTGCATATCATATCTCTTAATTACCTACTTACCAACATACCCCAACTGAACCCACCTCTTTAGATCACAATATTATTTCAAGCCTAATGAATTGCCATAGTAGAAAAGAATAACATCACTCACTTTTGGTACATGTGGATTAAACTCTACTGCTCTGTGAATGGCTTCCACAGCTGTCATTTCTGCCGTTGTCAAGCCTCGTTTGCTGGCTATGTCTGGTGAAAACCTGGACAGATATTCAAGTTGTAAGATAGTGCACGTACAGTTGACAGCAAAGAAATGTGGAGCTACAGTTTCTCGATGCTTCTATAGTGTGCAATAGTTGGTATTGGAATTGTTTTGACGTGATTGCTAATTGGTTGAAAGCAGAATGGAATCATTATCTTCATATGTTGGATACAATCAACGTGCATTCAACATCATGCCGATGAAATACTATTTTTTGCTTATAATTGAAAGTTCAAGGTTGATTACTGTAAAAATGATTATGATACATTCCAGAAACAACTATATGCTAAAGAATATATATATATATATATATATATATATATATATATATATATATATATATATATATATATATATACGTATATATATATATATATATATATATATATATATATATATATATATATAATTAATAATCAAATCTTTATGGATAATTAAAAGTCGCGTTAACGAATAAATATTGATTTAATTGCCCGACGTTTCGACTACAATATAGTGGTCATTTTCGAGGGCTAAAAATGAAAATAATTATATAAATGATAAATAATAGGAACCAAAAAACAGATTCTTATGCAGAAAAACACATCTTCAATGAATGTCTTGAAGGGTGTAATAAAAATAACAATAAAAATAAAAATAAGCTTGATGCACATCTATGAATCTAGATGACTATATCAGAGTGTCCTGGATCACACATGCTGGGCTAGGTTATCAGATTGATCCTACTCCTCAAATAGTATGGTCGCCTTCCTTCATTCATGGTTCCATCTGCTTCAAGAACAATCCTGTCTGTTAGTCTGGGCTGATATCGCAATTCGCCAAGTGCAGTGGTCCAGCTAGGCGATAGGGTATATCCACAATCTTCGCCATTGAAATTATGTGGATGTTTTATAATTTCAATGGCTTCGCTTATCGCCCTCGGCCACCGCTTTTCTTGGCGATCCAATACTACAGATTCTTCGTATAGAATATTGTGTTTCTCTTCTATATGATGTTTAGCAATGGCAGACAATCTTGAATTCTTGGTCCGTTCATGGTACTTATGTTGTTTGAGTCGATCGGAAGTGGGTTTTTTAGTTTGACCAATGTAAACAAGGCCACACTCGCATGGCACTTTATATACCCCACATGACTCCAGATGTATCTTGTTCTTTACTGATCTGAATTTACTTTGTAGTTTATTATCGGGAGTATAAATGGTTTCAATATTATGCTTTTTCAGCATGCGTCCTATTCTATCCGTTATGCCACTTGCATATGGTAGTAACGTATATATATATATACATATTACGTATATATATAGTAACGTATATTTTATATATATATATATATATATATATATATATATATATATATATATATTTATATATTATACGATATGTGATAATTAAACTCAATATCCCAAATAACATCCCAAATATACATCCCAAAAAAAAAAAGAAAATGTATACATATAGATATAGATATGGATATATATATATATATATATATATATATATATATATATATATATATATATATATATATATATATATTTATATATATATATATGTATAATTGTTATTTCACTTGAATGAAGAGTGAGCAATAAAGATCAACCCTTTGGGGGTTTGTGATATAAACGTATAAACTTCAACATTATCGTCAGCATATATAGCTCAACAAGATAGGCTACGGACGACGGCAGATTTCGAAATCGTTTGGGGATGGCAGAGGTGGCAATTTGGGGGTGGGCCATCTTCCGTAGCCTATTTTGTCGACACATTTTTTCCGAGTATGGTCACATGAACATACTGTTGACATCTCTGAATTTTGCCATACAAGATTTTGAAGGATCAATTAATTTGTTAATTTCCTATATCTGTACGGTATTTTTTTAAAACTGAATATTATTTTTTCATGGTACATTTATAGTATGATGCACAAAACAAATATCTTTTTAAACCAACCCACTTTGCCAGTAAAAAAATTTATTGAACACATGCTCCAAATTGCTACGCCAGCCAACCCCAAACAGTTGCGAAATCCACTGTCCTCCATAGCCCATTTTATACGCTATTTTTTCTAGTTAACAATGAAATTATTACATTTCTACCACAAAACCCTGAATTGATCCTTTTTTTTTATTTAATCTACCAGTATGTAATTATTATGGGTAGGTGAGTAATATCTTTGATACAATAAACTATCATCTACCGTAGTTTTGTGTCATAATTGATGTAGTGGAAAATTTCTTAGTGAGATCTTTCAAGCGTGTGATATAAAACTGACTATGTAACAGAGATCTGAGGCAACATTCAAACATTTCAGATATGCATCACAAATGTTCAACTTACTTGTCTGCTACCACTCGGGCTTTCAACAGTGCTGCTGTGTAACAAATCGTGGCAGATTTTGGTAAACTGATATCATCATATTTTGCCAAAACTGCTTGTACATCAGCATAAGCTTGCATTTCCAGAAGAGCTTCAATAAGGTTCTCGTGAATATTTAAAACGTTCATTATTGGAGGTACCTCTTTTGTCAGCTGAAACACAGATATTTTTTTAATGAAATGTATGTTCATAATTATGACAGTCAAGGATATTCTGAAGAAGTAAGTTGAATAAATCTAATCGAAAAACAGCTGGCGTGAGATGTCAGTAGGATTCTTCAAGGTCACTATTTCTGTCAAGTCAATAATTTATATAAATACATGTCATGATGAACAGAAAAACCCTGCCCATCACAGTTCACTTTGACATCATCAGCATAAAACATAAATTATAATTCCACAGGGCCAGTGTTGGGTGATGAACTTTTAAAATGAGCACGTTCGTATTTTCTGAATTTTTCAATGAACGCGTTACATTTACAGTCGACGATCTTGAACTTTCTCCACGTATGATTTTTCGGTGATCTTCAACGGAATGAAACGTTCCTTTTAGAGTTCATAATTTTAGATCACTCATAATCCTATTCGACACGATCGCACTATCCGTACTTCCCCGTCCAAATTAAATTCTGAAAGAGATCGACTATTTTACGGTCTATCCCGAATGTATAATATTCCCTGTTCAGGATTTCACCATGTGATTACTTGTCACCAGGCGAGCCGGCAGCCACGTGTGGTCAAAGTTGACGTGTTGTGACTTGTACTTGTTGGCCTATGTAGGCTGTGTACACTGATTGTATTGTTCTAGCATCTGGAAGCGACGCGCATTCAAAGTGTTAAATCACTATTAAACTTGAGACATTTATTGCAGAAAATATGCGTGTACATATATTATTTTTGAACCCTTCTCTCATAATAATTTTCAAGGTGAATTTTCGAACGAACTTATGTTTTTTCGAATTTGAATTTGAACTTTTACCGCAAAGCCACAAAAAACGAACTTTAGACTTTTTGAAGGATCGATTTATTTGACACGAATTGAACTTTTTAAAAATTCCTTTTATAAGTGAACATCCCCAACACTGCATAGGACCAACGATTCTCAACGCTATGGAAACGCATGAGCTGGGAAACAGCGCCAATACTAAGTAAGTTTATTGATTCATTAAATAATAGAATGTTCGACCTTAAATCTAGGTTTCAAATATAATCATTTTCACCAAACCTATCAGAAACATTTTCTCTGCCTTTTTCTTGTGAAAAAATTAGACAGTTCCATATTTTGTGGCCAAACGTTATTACATATCAATGATATTACCTTTTTTTCTACCATAAATACCTATACACAACGCCTTTTCCTAGCCTTGAGTTGAAAAATTAGCTCAAGAAAATAGCACTCCCTCCTTTTCTCATAGGTCGTAAAAATAGTCTCATGATCCATTTTCTATAGAATACCTCTATATTATAATTATGTCAATCTATACCCAGCCATTCAACTAACATTTCCAGCATAATTTTCTGACACCAATTAAGCAGTTCTATTGAAACATGTGGCCAAAAGTCTTATATAGTCTATATATTCTTATATCAAGCTATGTAGGAAATGAATGTTGCCTCAGATGAATCCCAACAAACATTTCAAAGAGAACCGTTTCTGCTAGTGCTGAAGGTTCGAATGTGCTTGGAATTTAATCACCAGGTATTATTTCCACAGGTGCTCAAAATGAGGAGGTATCAACTATATTAACTGCTCTTAAAATCAACTGAACCATACTTCCATTTCTTGAGCAACCTGTATAGAAGTTGAATTTGGGGGGGGGGGGGGGAAGAAAAGTTATCACCAAGAAACTGATATTTTGCTAAATCGTCTCCCGTGGACTCTTAATGCTGTGTGAATGAATTACGAGATTGTCAAGTCTGTATTAATTCTATAATTTCTCATATTGTATATATTATGAGCCATGCAAAAGCTCTCACTATACTTCAGGGAATGGCTTTCAAGTTATGTTGCACTCAAGTGACAGTTGATGGATGGAGCTGTTCAACAGGTTGGAATTAGAGGTAACCAGAGTGTCGTGAATGAGGTAGCATTTCAGTAGGTTCACAGTCCCCCATGTTCACAGAATAAGTTCAAGATTAAGTTCAATCGTGAATGGGCCTTGAAGGGGTTCAACTGTATCAATGATGTATGGATAATAATAACTCTAATATAGATCAAGTAGATGATTCAAGACTTACATCACGAAACATTTTGACAGCTTCCTTTAGCTTCCCTAATTTTCTTGCACACATTGCTAATCTTCTTTTAATATATATAAGTACATTAGTGTCTCTTCCTGAAAAAAGAATAAAATGTTGGTGTCAGTCATACACTCATTTTCAATACCTCATGGATACCCAAATTTTAATGAAACTTATCGTGCAATGGTGGAAAGGAAGCAGTCATGGCCTACATTAAAGGAACCATGCTAGTATTTCAGTGGCGGCTCATGAGTAAGTACTGCAGAGTAGCAGCACTCCCTACATTTTGTTGTATCCATGCTATTTCCAATCAATTTTACTTGATTAAAACAATATTTTCATTTGGTAAAATTATTTTCCCACCAATCACTGTCAAAAAAATACCAATCCATAACTACTTGCAATAAAAGAACGATATTATCAATTGTTGAATGTGCGTGGCTCAAATCCACACGGTACTGAACGCCAACAATAGCGGTGCAGGCAACTTGTAAGCCATGCTGCATGGCTCATCGCTTATAGCAGATCATATTCTGAGGGAAAAGGGAGCTCCCGAATGTGCTGCACGTCCAGTGTTCACCAAGTCGGCAAGCAGTTCTCGCTAACGTTCCGTCATCTCTTACTACCAATCGTTGGGTGTTTTGAACAGTCAAAGCTCCGTACTGGGCCTAAATATAAATATCCTTGATGCAATACTATTAAATAAATATGTGGAAATATTTGTGGTATGGCAGCATCAAATTTGATACATAATTTATCAACTATTCATAAAATCTATGCAGACAAGGAAAACAAATAGAAATTTAGTTACCGGTATGAATACAAATTTATTTCAGGGTTCAAATGTGCATTTAAAACGAGGAAATTGCATCCATATAATGGGCGTAAGCATCGCTGTATGGGCTCTTTGCAGGGAGCTCTCCTTCTAAACGTCCAATAATATTCAATGGTTCATAGCTTTACTTTAGGCCTATTTAATATGATTTACATCACTGCAGTACTCCCCATTGTTCAGGTCACCAGCCGCCACTGGAGTATATACCTAGGAGCTACAATGGGAAATCGCAAAACATTACAGCAAAGATGATTAATGGTGGGATACAAACTCACAGATCAGAAGATCAGAAGTTAACTGTGGAGGACTAAACGGAATCACTTGCACCTCATCAGAAGAAAAGTTAATTTTGAAATATTTAGGTCTACCCTCAATAAATGACTACTGAAATACTGTAGGCCTACGGTAAGTCTGCATGTAGTTCAATCTAGTAAAATTGTTGCCATGTTCGATTACATAGCCTAAGCTAGACAAACAAACACTATATATTTGTCAAGTTGATAGATGAACGTGGTAATAAATATACGTAAGATTGAAAATAAAACCAACCTAGCCTTGAATGTGGTCACACCAGGAGTGATGAGCGAGCTAGCACAGTACAGCACCGTAGCCTACAGACAAGCAGAGGATGCACATAACTATGAAGCTAAGAGCATTATATTCGCTATAACGATATAGGATAATTTCACTTGTTTTACCAAGATGATAGTTTAATCGCAAAATTGGGTGCTTTCAAGTATGTGAAAATTAGTAGTTGATATGGGTAGCCCGTGGCTGATTAAATAAATTAATATATATATATATATATATATATATATATATATATATATATATATATATATATATATATATATATATATATATATATATATATATATATATATATATATATATATATATATATATATATATATATATATATATATATATATATATATATATATATATATATATATATATATATATATATATATATATATATATATATATATATATATATATATATATATATATATATATATATATATATATATATATATATATATATATATATATATATATATATATATATATATATATATATATATATATATATATATATATATATATATATATATATATATATATATATATATATATATATATATATATATATATATATATATATATATATATATATATATATATATATATATATATATATATATATATATATATATATATAAATATAAATATACATGTATATTAGTGATGCCTTCGGGTGACGAACTAGGAACAGGGTACAAGTCAAAATAACGCGGGCAATTTCACCGAATTTTCAGAAAAATTCAACCACCGAAGGATTTCGGTCATTTTACAATAGAAACAAATTGTAGGAATATTCTTGTTACTTAAAAATTCATAGTAGATGAACAGCTATTGGAGGTATCGATATATAGACGTTTCAGTCAAGTGTCTTCCCTATTCATGAGTCTTGATGGTCGGATGTGACCATTCCCCAACAATCACCGAACGAAGAAAATTTACCTACAAGGCGGTATCATTCAGGTTTTACGCGTGTATCATGATTTTGAGAGAAAAACAAGAAAAATGTGAGAATATGTGATAATGAATATGAGATAATGAGAATATGAGAAATGTGAAATGTTATAATTAGGCCTATCATTCCACCAAAAAGTAGAATATTTCGCAGTTTCATGTTGATTGCGGAGTTTTAAGCAAATTCAGGCATATTCCGCACATTTTTGCGACTTGGAAATCATATTAATCAACTGAGAATTCATTGAAACGTGCTTATATTGTTGTTTCATCATCATACACAACATTTTGCGATTTTGCGGCTTGCGAAAAACAAACACCTCTACTCATTGCCTAAGCCTACCTACTCTGGAGTTACTGAATTGTGGAACATAACCCTGTGAGTTTCACAGAAGACTGTCATCTTTGGAAAGATGTTGCAGTTATGTTTTGAATCACGCCTTATTTAAATAACCATTCTTAAAATATTTTTGCACTTGGGAAAAGGGTGAAAAGATATATCAACAGATTTTGCATTGTTATTACACTTCAAAACAATGCAGCTCTGCACCATATCAAATGAAACCAGACACTTTTTTACGTTGACAGCTATGAAACCTAGGAACAACTTCCCACATAAGCCGCCATCTTGGTTTAGTTAGTCACGCGTGACGTATGGAGGCAGGTAAATCACTAGTGGTCCATTGCACAGAAAGAATTGAGTTTTGCTTACTGTGCATAGCTTCCATAACTGAGCCCTGATGTTGTACTTGTTGGGAACGTCTATAATTAATCTCTGCTGCCCGCAAAGCCTGTTTCAGCATTTTCTCGGAATCGATCACAGTCGTTGCCTCCTCTTCAGCAAGCAAAACGTAGGCTGGAGCGCACTCACTGTTCTTTTCTAAAGCATCGTGGGCTGCTTTGATGCGTGCTCCTGGATTACGTTCACGCCACGCCGTTTGCATAACTGCTTGGATATACAAACATTGGGTTAAGTAACATATTATGCAGATCAAGATAATGGTGACCATGGCATTGAATTGATCAAACAAATTGATTTGTATATAGCAATCACAAAAATCTACTTTTACAACAACACTTGCTAATTGCTATTCACGCTGACAATTCCAGTGTCATTGTCTCATTCAAGATATAACATTACATTACTGCAACACTTCTAATTAAAAATCTAGCCTGACTTTAATCTGTACAGCTGATGACTATTATGTGTTGGAACTTGGAAGTACTTTTGGAAGCAATAAGATACAAGTTGGTACTACTGGGAAGCCAAGAGAGAACAATGAGAGAAAAAAAGGAATGAAAGAAAATTGAATAAAGCCATTCAGAGTGACGAAACTGAATTAAAATTTCGTATCCTACGTCACTTAGAACTCGCCAAACAAGAATACATTTTTAATACAATAACATTCTGACATCATTCAAGTAACCTGTATTTCTGACCTAGCCCATACACAACGTCAAGATATTGATGGGTCTGATAAATATATTGACAAAAATTGAAAATGTTGGAATTTCTCATCAATATTGACAGTAAATGATCAATGACAACGCGTCAAATTGTCACGTGGTACATTTTCTCTGAACTCGAAGTTTCTATCGACAAATTTCATTGGAAATACAAAGAAGTACATCACCGACTGCTCATAATCGGCTGTCGCATCTTTTTTCATTCACCAGCTGATTACTTTTAGGTTATGTTTTTGACATTCTTAATTTTCTTCTGAGATAAAAAAAAAGGAATGCAAACGAAGATACAGACCGTGGAGTGATGTTTAGTCAGGCCACGCTTGATAGTCGAAAGTCGGATTGCGCTAAATGACCACGCTGTCGGTGCGCCTTAAAACCCCAATATTCAATTCAATTTGAATTAATGGTTCATAATAATTTCAAGAGGAGCACTTGAATCAACAACTAATTGACACTTGCATACTATAGGTGGTAAATGATTAACAAAACATTCCAGAGCCCTCACACGATAGGATACATATAGTCAAGACGTTAATTGCTAAAACTGGTGTATAGCATGTTTTATCTTGTCATCCTTCACAATACCACATGGTGCCAGTGGGAAAACCTAATAAATTATGACCACTAATCTGGAGATTGGAGAACAAGAATTGGAGCTCAAACAATATATCCAAAGAAGCATTTTCTATAAATATGCCAGAGCCAATTATTTTAATCGCCGAAGAATAGCTACAATGGGAAAATCTACACGAAAGACTTGGGAAGTCTTCAGGACTGCAATAGAAGAACCAGGCGTTGTAGGTGAAAGATTTAATTTAATAGGCTTATATTTATTAGAGGGTGATTAAGGGGATGAAATGGTTACTAGCCTCAAGCTGGAGCTGTTGCTCTATTGAGAATTGTGAACAATGGAAACTTTAATACCGTGATGAATTTTGTTCGAAAAAGTATCAAAATTATCGATATTGAATCGTATTGAAGAAAAATGTGAAACTGGAAGTCATACAAGTCTTGACCATGTATTGTGGATAGTTATTTGTAAACAATGAGGCCACGATCAAGCTCTTTCCTCTACCATGTCCTTGGACTGAAGACGAACGTCACTAGCCCAAAAATTGTATTAACGGCATCAATGACGACCAACGACCAACGTCCAATGGAGGGGGGTATTATTAGGTTTCAAATATTACGGTAGGTATAAACTCGAGTGGTGTAAACACAGGAGGCCTAATGCCTTGGTCTAATGGGCTTAGCATTTAGTTAAAATCAGTGCACTTAAATATGGTAAATCTAAATGCATTGTAGAAACTGGAAGTGAAAGATTGGATACAAACTAATTATAGGCCTGATGCACTTATTCAGTAGGCCTATGGTGAAATTTATAATTTGAGCTCTAATAACAATTCCAATTTGAGCTTCATGTGAACAGTTAACAATTAAATATAGCAACGCAAAATAACCTCGTCGTTGCTGACGCGCCGTAAAACCCAAATATTCATTCTAAATATAGCAAATCAATCAGTAATCCATATCACTCTTACTTTCATATTCTGCTTTACCGCAGTCTCCTTCGCAAGTGAAGAATGTTTGGTGATCTTGTGCAGAGAGATTCATGTCATAGTATGTAAGAGGCTCCTTATTGGTAGCCCAAAAGAACCGCTGGTACTCGGCTCCACGCAAGAGATTCAACGGATTGCGCCACACTTTACACTCTGGAATATAAAAATACACATTAACACAGGAGATCTGGAATAATATTGCACTGTACCTGTAGTGACAACACGACAAAGAGACAAACACGATTACAGAAAAAGGTATGGGCCAATAATAATACCAATACTGATACAAAGACTCCTGGCACCAAGGACAGAAAGTTAATTCCTAAACAAGCTAAATGCAAAATCGTCCATAAGGCTTAAGGCATCCCCAGTCTCCATGGGGTGAAAAATTCCTGCCAGGGCGATTCCAAAGATATAATGATTGGGACTTGAACTAGACACTTATTCTTGAGATTTATGAAATGTGGAATGAAATGAAATTATGCTTATACTGTATCACTGAAAATTACAGAGAGCTATCCCCAAATTACTTCTTCTTATTTCATTTCATCCAACATTTCACTTGAAGATCTCACCACCTATTTGATTAGCAAAATGTCAAAGTGAGTTGTGAGTTGTGCAGTCCACTCGAGATGGCTTTGAATCAAGTGCAACTAGGATAATCAACTGGAGAAGTCAGTGACTGCTTTTTTAATAATTGTTCACGGGCTGTCATTGGCTAGAATCTGTAGCCTCGTTAAGGGCATCTCTCATATAATAAAAATTATTTCATCTCATATTTTATGATTTGTCGACTCAGGAATAGCAAAACAACCAGAAATGAGATGGAATGGTGGATTGAGAAAGTTATCTCATCTCATTCCACAAATAACAACTCCCACATCACAAATCTCAAGAATAATTGTCCTGGAGAAATGAACAATACATTTGCAAGATCACGAGGTAACAATTAATTGAAAACAACAAGACTGTTAAGTCCCTAGCGATAAATGCTGAAAACGACTTCTAAATGGCACGTCACCTCCAGTAAGCCATTCACAGGTAATGGAGTTACGCAGTCAAGTCTCGAGCCACAAGTTGGAGGGGTAACTGCTCAGATCAAGGGGACTAGGTTGCCAGCGGTTATACGCTAGCTCTACGAATCACAAAAAGCGCAACGTCCCATTACTTGAAATCAAACTGTCAAGTTAGCCAACATTTTGAGAAAGTGACTGGGATAGGGTACCTCTTATCAGCACGAAACTTGCAATAATACTGAGGAGTGTCGACAAATCAGAAACGGATTTCTCTGCACCAACCAGGCACTGACATTTAGAAAGGCAGGTCCACACGATGGTTTGCAATGGGCAAGATTGAACCTCCCTTTTAATCAGCCGATTCAAACCGTGTGTGTGGACTGGCTCCCATTGCGGTGTCACACGTTTCAGATTCAATCTTTGCGTTTAGAGCTTGCTTCTATAATCAAGCATTGGAAGGGCCGATTGAAGGTCAGATTGGCTCAGTAGCCAATGAGAATGCATGATTTCTGTGACGTCACAGCAGAACTTCGAATAGCAACAAGAAAAATGCCGCAGAAAAGTGTGCAGAAAGAGGAGTGATTCTAATTGATTATTACAGGGAATATCCTATTCTATGGAATCCAAAACATCCTATAAACATTCAATTAAAAAACGCGCTCATGGACGAATTGACTCGGCTACTCGATTATGATCACACTGATGATTGGTTCAATATATTTTGCCTGGGCTAGGCCATCTAGGCCTAACTCCATTATTAATTGTTTATATATTACTGAAGCCTACTAGGCTTAACTAGTGAATCGTGAATTATTGTGAGACAGCTTACTCAGTTTGGCTCAAAAAACTTTGAGCCTCAGTATTGGTATGCAAGGATTAAATGGAATGAATCCGCAACTAACCTCACTTTTAATTTGACAGCTACGTGATTCTGCAATAACAAACAATCACACCGCCTTTGATTTGTTTTGTGCGCTGTGATCTATTACGGCTAAAGAGGCTATGGTCTGCTGTGCTTGGCCTATTTGAAAGTAGCGCCCGCCTGTCTCTACATTGTAATCTGTTTCATATTTTACCATGTGGACAGAGAAGTATCTCCCTTTGAATCGGCCGATTGAAAGGGAGGTTCAATCTCGCCCATTGCAAACCATTGTGTGGACCAGCCTGAAGAGATGCAACCATTGGATGTGCTTCGATCTCTGACCAGACCACATAACAACGCATCGGCGCAGTGTCTGTCATTCGATCGCTGTTCCAGTTCTGACAAGACCTAAAGATGATGTGTGAAATCTATCGATACGTGGTATTCCGTCAGCTAAAAGACTTGGAACAACTTTAGAACTCACTTCATCATGCACCATCGGCCACAAGAATATCCGCCAACACCCACACACATACAAAGATATATAGATATATATGTATGTATGTATGTATGTATGTATGTATGTATGTATGTATGTATGTATGTATGTATGTATGTATGAATGTATGAATGTATGTATGTATGTAGGCCTATGTATGTATGTATCTGTATATGTAAATGTACATATGCAGAAAAAAATGGAGCATGCAATAGATTTATATATATATATATATATATATATATATATATATATATATATATATATATATATATATATATATATTTCTATTTATATATGTTCTGTGTAAAGATACACTTACCTGGCACTGTTTGTTGACTTGTTGGTGTTGTAGCTGTGGCTATTGTAATATTACCACTGGCTTCAGTGACTGTATCACCACCACCTATCCAAGGGCTTATGTGGTTCAATGACACTTGCTCAATAAATGATGTACCATATTTACGAAAATACCACCATTCAAATATCTGAAAAAGCAATAAGTGATAAATCAGTCATCAGTGTAAAAAGTTTCAAAGCTCAGTTTCTCTTGACTTGGGGTGCAAACTGCCGAGGGGAACCAACATCACTTTTTTGTTGACTTTTACTAGCTTTCAGCCAAACGTACCTAATAACAGTAGGCATGGGAATTCACAAAGTAGGGTCATAGGGTCACTCCCAGTAGGGGTCATTCCATATCAATTCAACTGAGCCATTTCCCTCATCATCTCTGTGTTGATGAAACTCATACCAGTTGTGCCAACTACTGAGTCAATAATCATACAAATTCTGGTCTCTGTAGCGCTTATAGTTTCCGAGCTATGCCATGCAGAAAAAATCCAAATTTGGCGCGCCTTGCGCCGTTCCAAAATTTGCTACTTGTAAACCGATCAATGTAGACACGTTTTTTTTCTATAGTAAAGCTATGAATTAATGCAAATAAATAGCATCAGATTTGATACTATTCTGTTCAATGGACATCAAGATATCTGTGCTGACATTTTTTTGGAAAAAGGAGTGTTTGAAAAAAAAAATTGTATGTATATTCAACACATGAAGAGTTATGCTAGAAAGTGGTGAAATTATGGTATTAGGAGATATAACAGGGTCATGCTATGATTGTGCATGGAAACACTCAATGAGATGTTAAGATTCAAAACTCAAAAGAATGATGGTTAGGACTGTAAGCAAAAGGTCTAGATCTGGTCAAACTATCGATTTTATATATACAAGTATCATGTGGTATATTATTGAATATGTCTACGGTAGGCGGTAATATTAAGGTTATAGGCCTACCTGCATTATTGATAGTAGTATATAAAATTACACTTTGTATTTTCATCAGGGCCTATAAAGAGTCGCCGTTCAATGTTCATATTTCCGATCAAATCGACATTTTGGGACTTCGATTCATCGATTTCAATTGGAAATATTCAATAATAGAACAACGGTTTATATAGGAACAATGGTCGATATCAATTAATAAAATTGTAACTATTGTAACTAAAACAACAAAGTATCAGTAACCTTAAAATATTACGCGTAAAGTTTCTTGTTGCTGTCAGCTGGTAACCATATGGGCTTGCACTGCTGTGTGCTGTCGTGTTACTGTTTGTGTATGTTGCTTGCTAAGAATATGTCGAGAATAGCTTCTAATAGGTTTGTTCAAAGATTATTTGATGCTAATTTTAAATCTGACTAAACAGCTATAAAATGCTATATTTGAAATAGCTAATGCTGGAAAACAAAGTAAGTAATGCTCTAATTTCATGCCCAATTCATACAGAATAATTATACTGATTCTGAGTGATGGACTGAGCATGGCATAAATTATCTCAAAGCGTAATTTACAAAATCCAAATTAAAAAATTTATATATACAGTATATACATTTTTTATTTGGATTTTGACTTTGACTATAGTCACCGTTCATCTCAACATATTCTGTACAACTTTCACAACAATACAACACAGATCAGATAGGCCTACCTTAGAAAATTGGTGCCTGTGTTGACTTGCAATAAATACATTTGTTTTAATTTTCAAGTTTCCAAATCGAGTTCATCAATTCTCAACTCCCACATTAGTGTTTGTAAATCCTATTTCACAAAGAACTAATTTTTAGTTTACTGTTTTTCTACAACACGCATTCATGAAAAAATGAAATTTTACGGCACAGCAAAAAAAAAAGTTGAAGGTTGAAAATCCCAATCATTGATTATAACTATAGACACTGAAATGTGTATTGTTGACCTAGGCCTACTCAAAAATGATCATTCAAATCTAACAAACCAAACACAGTATGGTAGTACATATAACTTTTTGCCTCCAGCAATTGGGGATCTGCCCCAGCCCATGAGCCCAGACCATTCATGGATCGGGCTATGCACGGTCTAGTATTGGCAGTTATTTAGGTGATGATGATTATTATTGAATATGCAATAATGTAACTCAATAATGAAAAAAAATTTACACTGGCCGGCTCCAAGGTCCTATCTACTCGCACAGTACATAACTGCATTGCTTTATGTAGGATGCTGGCCTATTTCCATCATCAGACAAATCATCCTCAGCATCACTTTATGCAATCACTATAGCAATCAATACATTCCACATTAGTTATATTGTCTATTTTCTCATTACTGATGGAGTGTAGTTACAGTTGAAATTGACTAAAACTTCACTCAAACAAACATCAAATGGACGCAGCTATCTTAGGTAGCGGTCGTTTGACATTTTTCCCCCTTAATTAGACCTACTGCCTTTACAAAATTATTTCTAAGGTTCAGGAGGCAGTGATTTGCTGGCTCACTACCAGTATAAAGAAGTTAATTTAGTTGCAACAATTTGATTTATAGATGTGGTTGATTTACTTTCTTTCATGACGAATGGCACGAAATTTGAGG
The DNA here is from genome assembly GCA_964007535.1 of Brachyptera risi. NCBI lineage: Eukaryota > Metazoa > Arthropoda > Insecta > Plecoptera > Taeniopterygidae > Brachyptera > Brachyptera risi. The sequence goes on along the minus strand of OZ023327.1, from coordinate 63,771,076 downwards.
TGGGGTCAGCCAGCCCAGTCATAGGACCGGAACCAACTTATTTCAATGTCGGGTTTGGCCCGACACAGGATTGCAAAGGGTTAATGACCCATTAACCCCATTAATGGGCTGGGTCATCTGGGGGTACAAATGAGAAGATAATAATGCTATCCCATGTCCATAAGTATGCCTTGATAGACCCACAACCAACTTGACTTCAGTTTCCACGACAAGGCCTTTGACTAGGATGCTATTAACTGTTCAAGAAAAGTGTTCCAATAAAAATCTGTTAGAAAAGCAAATTGTTCAAATAATATTTTAACATTTTAAAACATTGACAGTGCCAATTTATTTAACCATTCAGTTAAATTTGTAGGTTGAATCGAACCCAGCCTAAGGTGCTATCATCAACATTAGGCTAGCTAAAACATCAATATAAAACATTATTATTATTGAAACACTTTTTTTTCGAACATTATTTTTCGTAAAGTTAGTGCACTCCCACTTGACCAACTGAGCCGGACGGAGACTGAATTTCCAAGGCTTTTGCAAAATGACAATATATAATTATTTATCATCATTGACCATGGACTATCTATACTCCACATTTCTATGACATGAAGTACCATAAAGATTTTAACGTGGCACAAAATCCTTAACCAGCTAGACATATTACAAAAATCTTACCGGTACTGTACATATTTGAATGTAACCTATATTTGAGGCTTTCATAATTGAATGAAAGCTACAGCAAGTGAGAGTTCAACAAGAACTGACCAATCTGCAATAAGCGATTTAAGACACTCATTCAAAGTTCATGCATGCTCCAAATTTATTCAGTAATGATCCACTTGGCCACACAGGAAAGTACGAGAAAGACCAGGTGGTAAAAAATGTGGAATGCGTTTAAGAGATATACATACACCCAATACCACATGCACATACTACGCATGCACATATCCACAAATTTACCACTGGATAAAAGATGTGATATGCCCTTACTGAAAATGAAGGCTTGAAATAGTGGTATATTGATGGTGATTTGAGGGTGCAAAATATCTAAGGGTTATTTATGGGTGATTTAGAGTTGAAGAACGGGTGATCTCTTGTTCAATTTAAAGCGCAAAATACACGCTAATAAGGGGTGGCTTACACGCTACTAAGACGTGAACAAGGGGTTATTAACAGGTTTCCAAATGGTATTGGAATACGTCTTATTTAGGGGTCACCAAGTGGTTATTTTGGGTTTATGTAGTGGTGTGAAACCTGTAAAATACTCTTCCGCCTTGGAGATAAATAAGACGTTATTTAAGGGTTATGGAAACGTGACGTAGTGATAAGATACTCCTTAAATACCTCGAAAATCGGAGTGAATTTGAAGGATTTATTTAGAGCTTTTTTAGAGTTGATATACTGGTATACAACAAGTATGCAACCTCTAGAATGCGCTTTCATCTGAGGGTAAATAACGAGTTATTTGGGTGCTATGAAGAGGTTTTTTAGTAGCCATAAACTTCTAAAATACTTTGTGAACACCTCGAAAGTCGGATGGTGGAATACGTATTAATAAGGGCTGTATTAGGGCTGATTTAGAGCTGATTTACTGGTGTGTAACCTTTAAAATGCGCTTTTTTCTTTAGGTAAATAACAACTTATTTAGGTGCTATGAAGAGATTTTTTCAATGACTTTTTACAGACTTAATTTTCTGTTTCCTGGAATCGATTGGAATGTCGACCATTATTGTGTTAGAAGTACACATCGCCTCGGGCACAAAGAATGTAGCCTATACCATGTAACAAGAAGCAAGGGGTTGGATTGGGGTGAATGGGCCTAGCCAGTTTTTACCTGTCACACCACATTGCATTGCTGCATTCAGTGTCCAGTCTATCACTTGTACTTGTTCAGTTAACATTGATATGAGGAGTGCAATGAAGACTCCACAACGAATTTGCGAAAACTGTTTGACAATTTATTAGGGGGGTGGATTAAGTGATTCTACAATCAAATGGCATAGTCCCCACTGTCAGAAGACTCGAGAGAATTCTTTGCTAATTGCTGCCAAAAAGACGAGCTATGACATAACAGATACGGGTTCAGAAAACTACTTTGCCGTGTATAAAAAGTATCTTGTTCCGAACGTTATTTGTCCCTACTTGGGCTGTGTATTGCTCCTACTCTACGGGTTGATTGACCTTTCATAACTCTAATTATATGTAGCCCAATTCATCATTGAATTAACTGTTGAATTACGCCACGTTCATGAGACGTATGCGAGAAGAGAATATTTTTTTGAGCTTCAGATGAGCGGCTAGATTTTTTTTTTTCATGCGTCTCGGTAACACGACGTGATTCAATAGTTAATTCAATGATGAATTAGGCTACATATAGTTAGAGCTATGAAAGGTTAATCAACCGTAGAGTAGGGGCAATACACGGCCCAAGTAGAGACAAATAACGGCCGAAATAGAGACTTTTTACGGCCGAAACAAGAGACTTTTTACGGGCGAAACAGACATTTCACGGCCGAAACAGAGACATTTCACGGCCGGAACAGAGACGTTTCACGGCCGAAACAGAGACATTTCAGGGCCGAAACAGTGGTGGTTTCTGTCCCAAACGACCTGTGTTTCGGCTGTTTCGGCCGGCTGAAACAGAGCCGAAACCGTGGGTGGATTACAAAGACAGAGTTTAAACCCCGGCCTACCTTGGTCGCCGTCTAAGTAAGAAATTGCATTGTGGCTGCAATGCTATTTCTTACTTAGACGGCGTCTAAGGTAGGACGGGGTTTAAACTCCGTCTTTGCAATTCACCCAGATACTTTTTAGAGACTTTTCACGGACAAAATAGAGACATTTCAGTGACGTAATTTGCCGTCTTATTTCAGTAGGGGGTAGACAAGCATTAATAACACGTAATTACATATCCCTTGGTCAACCAACGGTAATAACAAGCGAATTCACTCATTTAGCCTTATTTGCTCATCATAAGAAAAACCCCAAGTCTACAAAGTACAAGTGTGGTGTTACAATATTTAACAAGTTTTTGCCATCATTTCATTATGAATATCATAATGTTGATTATTAATTTGACTTATAACTCGAACCATGAAGTTATTAGCAGTGTGAGACGAGTGGTTCGGCATACAATATTATCATCTATTTTTGGTAATTATTTTGGCTTTATTTTGGATAAAAAAAGAGTTCAATTGAAGGTATATAACGAGCCAATTGAAAGTGTTTAAGAAGTGGGTTAGTGGTGAAGTAAGGTTGAATGAGAAGCAAATGAGTGGTCACATGCAGTTGAATTGAGGGTTAAACACAGATATTTAAGAAGTGGGTTAGTGGTGAAGTAAGGTTGATTTAGAAGTAAATGAGTGGTTATATACAGTTGAATTGAGAGTTAAACACAGCTGTTCAAGAAGTGGTTTAGTGGTGGAGTAAGGTTGAATTAGAAGCAAATGAGTGGTTATATACAGCTGAATTGAGGGTTAAACACAGGTGTTTAAGAAGTGAGTTAGTGATGAAGAAGGGTTGTTTTGAGAGTATCTGCAAGTGCATACAAGGGAACTAAGGGTTATTTACTGGTAAAAGAGAGGTTATTTTGTCAATTTTGGCCCCAAAATAACTCTAGTTCAACCCTACAAACAAGAGTGAAATAGAGGTTAACAACTGGTTATTCAAAGGTTCCTGAAGAGTGAATGAGCAGTGATTTAGGAGTTGGTTTTTGATGAAAAATCTCAGTTGGGGTGGTAACAAATTTGTACGAATGAAATATAAGAATTCAGGCCTACCAAAATCAGTCCTGATATAAGAGATGAAGTTCCAGTCAGGGCGACGTAAAACTTCGGTGTCAATGTACTGAGAAACATTGTTGCTGAAATGGAAACAAAATATTAACATCAGTGAGAAATGTTCTCTTCAAAATTAGACCTTACAAAGAAATTATTGCAGAAAGACAATGTGAGGTGATGAATTTTCAAGTGTCAATGTATAGACCTGTTTATGCACACAACTAGTAAATCATCTTCTATATGGTATGTTGCTAAGTTCTGTAAACTTGACTATCTCACTGCATCTTTCTACAAAAGCACCACTCGTCGAGTCATATAGTACAAATCGGTACTTTGTAAGTAAAGTATTGTAAACAGATAGTATGAATGAACGTAATGCTAAAAGTGTCACATCAATTCAATTGAATTTTCTAGCAATTATCAACTATATTATAACTATAAACTAGGCTTCATCATTCTCAAAAAGTCAACAAAATTTTGACTAAATTGTATTTATTAGTTTTATGCACTAATAACTGACATTAACAGAAATAATTGTATTGTTACATGTTAGCAGCAGCATCCTCTATATGAACCAAAACTTGATTAAAATTATATTGACATATTCCAAAGTTTGCTACTCACAATCCCACATAATTGTGATAATACAACCCTTTTAAAACAGCTGAAAATGCAGCAACTAAGCTTATATATCAAGATGGCTGGTTTCTAGGGCTAGCCTAGTATTGATCTGTCCCTTTACTTGATAGCAGGAGCAAACAGCTGTATTTGACATGAGATTTAGGCATCATTAACAACAAAGGGTTACTAGTATGCCTTACCTAAAATATTAGTTTTAAGGCAGTCGGACACAACATTTGACTCATTCAAATGTCAACAGCTGTTTGATAGTCATTCTTCATAATGACAATATCAACAAAATTAATATTACCGGTACGTAGGCCTTGGGCCATATGTTAGGAAGGTCAATAAGCCTTATGGATGCTACATCTACACTGGGCACATAATTTAATATCATCATAGGCTAATCGTGACATTTAAAAGAGCTTTCGTCATGAGCCTACCATGATCTAACATTCGGCGGAGGCCTAGCCTAAGCCATTGATTCAATGCCCAAGCCTACACTACAGGCTACAGGTCTTATTGAGTGGCATCTTGGGGGGAGGGGGCAAGTAAACTTGTACAAACTTCGCAAGCACAGGGTATCTCACTGAAGATTCATTTCATGTATATTTACAATAAATATTATATCCCTTGATACATGCTTAGCTAACCAGAGTTGGTAGTTAATTGGGATAGACCTGGGCCTACTATCTACATGATTTTCGACTGGACTGTCACACAAAAAGAGAATAAAAATCCTACCCATTTCAAGAAACTGGCCTATTTTGAGGGGTCCTCGCAGATAATAAACAACAAACAATATCAATGCAGACCAAAATGTCCATAAATAGTTGTACGACCACGCTATCCAAGATTTTGAGTTTTTCAGTAAACCATTCAGCATTCTACAGAGTAGATGCAACAAGGCATTTGCCGTCCTCGATGGGCATGCTTCATCTTCGGTTTCGTCAAAGCCCAAACCTACGACCTACCACCTAGTGACTAGCAAATGTGACTAGTCCAGATTCCAGAATGTTTACCTGCTTTACTAGATACATAGTACACATTATGGCAACGTTGTATTATAACGCTCTAGGTGGCTGTAATACAGATCCTTATGATTGGATAACAATTATACCGCGGATTTTCTGTTTCAAACAAGGTAATTTGCTTCGAGTATTTGCTACAATCAGGAAGGATTTTAACCAGGAAGTAAAATTGAACTTGGAATCGAAATTAATTGAAATGGATAAGGAACCGAAATCAAAATCGGAATATTCGTTCATTTTTTTTATTGTATTGTATTGTATGTATTTATTGCTTAGCTAAGAGCTATTACATTTACAGGTTTTACATGTTATGACTTCTATTAATATTTCTCATAGTACTGTATTTCTACATATTTCTTTTAGATAGAATTAGAATCGAAATCATTGTACCAATTGAAAGTTGAATTGACAAATGTCCTTTTAATTGAAGAAACCAGAAATTGGAATCAAATAATAATTATGACCTGCTTGAATCAAGAACCTTTCAATGTTATGAAATCGATTTTTATTTAGAATCCTGACGTGGGAAACCTGTCAAGGGACAGTGACATGGCACAGAAGAAACCAGAAATTGGAATCAAATAATAATTATGACCTGCTTGAATCAAGAACCTTTCAATGTTATGAAATCGATTTTTATTTAGAATCCTGACTTTGGAAACCTGTCAAGGGACAGTGACATGGTACAGTACTGTAGTGTGGCAAGATGATGGGATGATTGCCTGTCACTGTAAGTTTCTTACTTATACCAATGAAAGAAGATGATCTGCCAACATTGTAATTGTAAATATTTCGAAAAATTTAATGCTATAGAAGATGCAGTTGCACATCTTGCAGATTATGGGTCAATTTTGTCATGAAAATTCACAATAGGCTTACCCTAAAAAAACCATAGCTATAAAATGAAACAGTATGGTATTTATGTTGGTAGACGACTTACTTTCATGGATTCAAGTATACCAGTGCATACATAGTGAACAGATTAGATCTCTTTCCAAAAATAACTTTTCAAGTCGACCAAACTTTCAACCTTCAGTAGCATTGGCTATTAGAATTAGCTACCGGTACTTAGTGACGTCGCATATCAGATTTGCAAATCAGGTAAAATGAAGATTTGATGTTTGAATCAATTCACAGAAATAGAACATTGAATGGCTATATCCCACAGGAAAAAAATGTAGTTGGATTTTTCAATCCACGCAAGATACCGTACACTATAAAGAAAACTGAGGTTGCTGAGATTGACAGAGCAGTTCAACAATTTCTTTCTCCAAATCAATTCGGTTTCAGACCAAAATATAGTACTAAGTGACGCCATCTTTAAATTAACAAGTGAAATATATAAAACTCTTGATATTGGGAAAAAATCAATTGCTATATACTTAGACTTGGCTAAAGCTTTTGATACTGTAGACCATTCTATATTAATTTCAAAGTTAGAAAACGTTGGCATTCGTGGAATTCCCCTGAAATTATTCAAATCTTATTTGGAGGATAGAAATCAATCAGTAAGAGTAAATAGCTCATTTAGTGAAGAATCAAAAATTGTATGTGGAGTACCACAAGGTACGGTTCTGGGACCAATCCTTTTCATTATCTATAATAATGACTTATGTGACCTCAACCTAGACGGAAATATAATTTCGTATGCTGATGATACGGCTTTACTATTTTCTAGTGATAGTTGGCCAAAAGTTTTTAAAATAGCCAACAAATCACTTCAGTCGGTCTATTCTTGGCTAAATAATAATCTATTGACACTAAATAAATCTAAAACCATCTATCTAGCTCACTCAATTACTAATGCTAAGATAGAACCAGGTTCGGATCTGCAGATCCGAACCTAATTTTAAGGCTTTACAACTCAAATTGCAATATTCCTGCAATATGCAATTGTTATGAACTTCAATGTAAAGAACACACTAAATATCTCGGAATAATTGTTGACTCAAATTTGAAATGGAGTGAACATATTTCATCCACCATAAAAAAAAGCTCGAAATTTACTATTCATTTTTTACAGGTTGAGGCATATATTGAATAAATCGATGCTTTTGATCGTATATCAAGCTCTAGCTATGTCAATCATTCAGTACGGTATTATTGGATGGGGTGGTGCATATAAATCAAATATTGATAGACTTGTTAATTACAAAAATTAATCCTTAAAATAATTCTATGTAAACCTACTCAGTTTTCGTCAAGCAGCACGTATGAATTAACGCAAGTTCTCGACATTAGACAAATTTATATTAAAACCATATTGATCTATTTTAAAACTCATTTTGATGAATATAAATTCACTCGATCAACAGATAGTCTATCTGATCACAATTCAAGTAACATTGGACCTCACAACACTCGCAATTTCAATGAATTGAATTTAAAAATACCCATGAGGAAAAAGAAATTGGGACAGCAAAGTGCTGATTTCATTGGACCGCGGCTTTATAATAAAATTCCATTAGCTATTAGAAATTCAAAATCGCTATTCATTTTCAAAAGAGACATCGACTACTGGCTGAGGAGTTCAGGTAGAGATTTCGTTCTGGATTATTTATATAATGCATAGTGAAACTCTTATCATTTATATAATTCCTTATAATACATTTGTGTATCCATCCTGACTTGGTTTTTCGTGGTTTCCCACAGTCCTCGAAGCAAATGCTTGGATGAAGTACTAATTGGCCACGACCTTTAATTAGTAGAGTGATAGGCCGAATTATAACATTATAGGCCTATCACTCATTTTTTTTCCATTTTGTACAATGACAAACTTTACATTTTCTGTTAATGAGAAGAAGTGATCATTGCCCAAGAGAGTTCAAAGTGGAAGATATCAACATTCGTGTGTTTTGTTTACTCCTAATACCAATGCTGATAATGTCCGGATATATATCACAGAAACGGTTTTTACTTATAATGTGTTCCGGACTTTCGGAAACTGGAAGACTTTTATCTGCGGCGAAAAGTTATGGTCACCGACAGCGCAGCCCTGGTGTTGAAGTTCATTAGTTTTAAATATTTAAAATGGGGTGGTAAGATCGCCCTTGTGGTGCCCCGTCCAAACGATCCTACTTTTCATCCTTAGCCTTAATTGGGAAACAATGATTTTGTATCAAGTTTCGATGTTATTAAAAAAAAAAAAATATATATATAATTCCATTTTTTTTTTGTTGTTTCAAATATTTTTTTTATTTTTTTTGGAGTCGTTCAGGTTTCATTTATGTTTCTATATTTATGTTATTCGTGTAAATAATATGTGAGTGTAAAACTTATCTAAATCGTAATACACGTCCTTGTATTTATTAATATCCTGTGTATTACATGTTTCGTTTACTTTTTTTTTTGTCGTCAGCTGTATTTCATATTTTGTTTACACAATATTATTCAGCCCGCACACAAGAATTTCTGTTCTTACGCGGGCTTCACATTGCTATCGTATAATCCTCTCGCCTAATAGTTCAGCAAACCTAAGTTACAACTTGATACTGTTTTTATTTTCATTTAAGTAGTATTTATGTGTATGTTTTCTGTTGTCTGTGTATGTATTCTGGTACACATGTGAATGTGAATAAAATGATTTAAAATTGATTGATTGAATTGATACCGATTCTTTACTCTAGATACCCCGATTCGTACCCCGATTACACCCGTCATGAAGAAGCAGTGGCAGATACAGAAGGAAGGGGGGGGGGGGCAAAAGGGGTGATCGTCCTCCCCATGAATTAGTAGCGACGAAAAAAAGGAGAAAGAAAGAAAATGTGAAGAGAGAAGGAAGGAAATGAATATCGTATCAGACGATTTCATATTTTACATAATTGCATTGGAAATTAATTCTACGAGCTGTTCCGAAATGTCAGATCTAGTAGGCCTATGCAGTTCAATTAGCAAGAATCACAACAAACAACACCACCGTGCTTCTTTCAGTTTGTGAATTATATATTACGATTTTTGTAAATAACGATGAGGGTCATTTCTAGAGGTGGGCGAAGAGGGTGGCTGCCTGGTGTCCAAATTTAAGGGGTGCTATTGGCACCCATTTGTGACTGTCTATCAGTAATCATTTCTATAAATTACATTTTATTCTATTCACATCACTGGATGGAGTAAATGTTCTTATTCATATACCATTGTTATTGAATGATGGATTGATTCAGCATTCTATTTGCTTGGAACAGTCATATGGCAAAAACAGTCTTGTTATATCCAGTGTTGGGCAATGAACTTTTAAAACGAACGCGTTCGTTTTTTTCGAACTATTTGATGAACGCGTTACTTTCATGCACCAGTAACGTGACCTTTATAAACGTTTGATTTTTCCGTGATCTTTCAAGGCGTAGAACGTTCGTTTGAAAGTTCACATTTTTTTAGTTGGTACTTGCACATGATAGTATACAAGATTGCACTTTGTTTGTTTCCAGGCCGAGTGCCGATCTATTGGCCGAATGTACGTCTTGATGTGGTGATTCCCCGGTTCGGGGACATTTTGTCACGTGCACCAAAATCTGCCCTAGCTTGCTTTGTGTCTTAATAGTTACAATACATAGATAATAGACCGTGGTTGCCGTGTTCTTGAAGTCGCTGCAGTTTACGTATTCATAGGGAAGTAAAAGTACATAATATTTCTTTAAACTATATACGTTACGTTATCGTGTGATTTACTATCACACATCTCACGATCTACAATGTCTGATCACTCCTATTATTGTATTTTTTTGTTCTAGGAGCTTGATGTCAAATTATTAAAATATAGTACAAGGTGTAGTGCTTATCCATATAAAAGGGGGGGTAAGGTGCAAAACTCAATTCTCACCATTGGTCCGTCTCATTATGTTATGACAGATAATGCCCTTGCAAAAATTCTTACCCCATTTGACATGGGAGAAAAAAAAAACGTGAAAAGTCGATAATTTTCGACCGGGCCTAACGAAAATCTCTCTTATAAGAAGAATAACATGTAACGCTTATTTGAGCTAGGAACATAGAAGAACTACGATAGGTAGAGAAAAAGTGTTCCTACAAAATATCTGCGCTCGAATGTCATCTTTCGTTTGATATGTATAGCATAGCTACTTATTACCACCATATAATTTCAATTGATTAATTTGCATGGCGTGTGGCTTTGTTGCAAATAGTTATGCCAATAATAACCTTGAACTGTCGACACGTATTTCTACTATGACAGAGTGAAGGCGGGTGTTCAAAGGGAGGAAGTGGACATTGGTTTATTTACAATAGTTGTCAAAAATTGATGACAGACTTTTGTACAATACTGAACAAAATAAAATCATATTTAGCGAATATTGGACGTTCTCACACAACGTATTTTTTCAAAATATTTCTTGTAAATATTTAGAAGTTATTTTTATTCAAAGGGTGTTTTCTGTCATAACATAATGAGACGGACCAATGGTAAAAATCAAGATTTGCGAATTAAGATTAAGAAAAAAATACAAAGGAACTAGGAAGAGCTCTACAGTTTTGCTAGGTTCCTTTTCACTACGTTTATTCAATACATTTAATTATTATGTGCATATGTGGATGGCTTAGAATCACGGGTCGGCAACATCTCACCCAATTGCCGAGTTTGAAGTACCACTATTCTCCTCGTTTCAGTGAAGCGGGGCTTGTGCCTATTCGACCGCGACATGGCACGGTGTCACGGCAGTTCTCGAACCAAGTTGTGACAAATATGTATAGGCTTAATTAATATTTAACAATGTATGAACTTATGTCTGATCAGTTAATGAACAAATGAAAGTGAAAAAAAATGACAGCCAATTTCAACAAAGTGGGTTTCAAGTTTCAACAGGAAACAACGAGACAAATTGAGTCTTGCAAGACCTTTTTCTCGCCCCCCCTTGGCCAAAAGTTGGGGAGGTAATGCCCCCCTGCCCTTCCCCCCAGTTCCGACGCCAGTGTATATCTACCTATCTATCTATCTATCTATGAATGTGCAGGTCAGAAAAAAAATGTCTGTGAATCAATAGCAACACATTTTTCTGGATAATATTGTCCAAAGGCTTTTTAATTTGAAAAAATATGATAATAATGAAGTGACTAAAAAATCCAGGCCTAATTCAGGTCTCTACCTTATGCCCAACTGGGCATCAGTGGACTAAGCCAGACAGGCAGATAACAACATTTTGTTTTCCTTTTCAAACTTCTAGACTTCAAGCTCTATATCTAACACGTCACATGAGCCAATATCATATGAGCCGAAAAATGCAATTATTCATACTTGTTCTCTGCTATTTTTTTCTGTTTCTGCCAAAAATGATGAAAAATCACCCTAATCATTCGAAAAAGTGACAATGTAACAACCTATAAAAATTCAAATACAGGTAGGGCCTACACGAAATGTATGACTAGAATTTCAACATCATTCTTTTCCACAAAATGTGTATAATTTTATATCATCAATCAATCATGAATGTTCAGTTATGAGACCAACCACTATTGAGAAGAAAAAACAGTAAGAACATATAAAACATTTGTGCATTTTGTTCATTCATCAAACCATAAAAAATTAATAATTGAACCAGTGTGGGCTTTCCTAGAAGTGCAAATGAATGGCAGAAGCCTCTAGGTGTCACGTTGAGACATACATTTTCATTGAAATACACATTCCAAATAACAATGGAATAGTAGAGCCGTTATTTACCATTTTTCAAGGTATCACGGAAAAACCAGCCGTGCAGGACAATTCAACAATGGTTATGGCCTGGGAGTAGGATGGAAAAAATGAATGAGAGAAGGTGGAAAACAATGGATCTGGGAACAAATTATCGAGATTTGACAGTGTTTAATGCACTGATCACACAATTACAATTACAAAATGTACACGTAATTTTCTCTTATATTCATAACAATCGCTCAATTGGTGATAACTGAATAACAACAATCATTAGGTTTGGCCACATGACTTATATAATTTATTTTATTGAGCCAAGAACTTTGTATAAGTAGCCTACCAGAATACATATTTGAAAAATAAATTACAGTTTTTTATATTATTCATTATAAATTCAATGCAAAAAAGAAGACTTAAACTGAACAAAAAAAGCTGTGTCTTTTTTCCCATTAATATTAGGTACAGTTGAAAATTGGATTGATTGTCCAAGATATATCAATTCATTTGATATTACGTAATCGCTGTCTTCAAATGGGAAAATTTAGCACTGAGTAATGTCTTCTTTCAAAGTCAACAGAAATGCACCTAGCAGCTTGGTGCAATTATCTGAGTTTGGAAATGCATACCACATCATTTGCAATACAATATTGCATCTTTATTCAACACAATGTATTTTAACAAGTGAATACATACAGTTGTCAGCTTTACAAGGCAATAATAGTGTCTTAACAATATTAATGAGTATACGCCATTATCACCCAATCAGTAGGCAATAACTAGAAGGCTGGTCGACTCCCATCATAATTTGAAACCCTAAACTTATTTGATAACTTCAACACAGAAATTAACCACTTTAAATAAGTATTACTTACAGAGAATAATATCATGTTTCAACAAGTATTTTCAACCCTGAAGAACAAACACTTGAACTTCCATTAATCAAAGAGATCAAAACTGGTGCACAGCTATGACCTGCGTGTGTTCTCATATCCACCAAGTCACTTTCCAGTATTATCGGGTATGTTAACTTTTGAGTCTGAACTGATTTCTGCATATACAGTTCTTCTTCAAGTATGGCAGGAAATCTGGGTTTTGTATAAAAAGAATTCATCTCAAGTGGTACATTTGATACAACAGTAGTGGAATGTCTGCAATGTCTATAAATGCAATAACCGACTGCTACTGTACTCAATAGTACAGCTAGGAGTATACACACGATTAGAATTTTAAAATGGGAGGTGGATTGAACATCACTATTATCTTGAATGGTTGTTTGAAGACTTGTTGAGCTATTATAGTGAGAGCCATTGACATAACTTATACCTACAGCTAAATTTTCATTAGTACCAAATTCGGGAGTGAATGACAATACGTTTGACACAAGAGGTATGAACATATTGCTTTGAATGATCACTACTAATATCAACGAAAGGACAAGTAATATTTATACAAACTTTTGTCACTGTTACCATGTCTACACCTTCAATTGCTTCTAATGAACTGGATATTCCACCAACTTCATCATGGCTATGGTGAAAGCCATACAATACATTAACAATAAATAAATCTGAAGAGACTAACTAACTTGTGTTCAATTAGAAAAAATATTTCTACTATTTGCAGCTGAAGTTAGTGAAGACATTCTGCATGGGCTTTATAGATTTCTAAGGTAGCACTTGATGTAACAAGAACTTTAGTAAAAGGTTATATCACTTTATCTATCATTCCTTGAAGAAGAGAAGGTGTATAATATTGTAACTTATGATGAAACCACGAGTTCTACAAGAACACTAGTATTAAGGTGTTGGTAGACACATTTGAAATAGGCTAAATGGTAGAACACAAAATATCACTCTTCAAAGCTGGCGTGACATAAGTAAAGGAGTTACGTTAGTAACTGTTTAGTAGCATCTGTTTACTATACACTCTTTCGAAGACGTAAGTTAAAAAAGAGTTGTTACGTCCTTTCTCTGGATCGAACTGGTTGTCGGGAAGAGGTAGAACGCAAGTTCCATGAAAGACTTTCAGTAACTGTACCGAGTAATTATCCACATCAGTATCAATATCCACCTGTGTAAAAGATGAATAAAAAATCATAAAATTTTGATATCAATAAATTGGATTTTCAAGACAGAGCCTACCCAAGTTTTGAACTTGAAATAAAATAGAGTAAAAACAAATACTTGTATTGGAATAATAAAAGATGTTCTATAGAATTTGCATATTTTTATTCTTTTACATTCAAGGCTAGTCATCCATCTAAAAATAAGTGAAAATACTTCTAACAAATGACTAGATTTTGAATGAACTAATGTAGGCCTAGAACCATTGAAGTGAATTGATATTCAACGGATGAAAAAATCGAAATATTTTGTCCGTTCTTTTTCATGTACCGGCAAAATAATTGAAAAACATCGTGGCATGCAGAATTTAAAAAAAATAATAGTAAAGTTTTGAAACTTGAAAAAGTAAGTATTCACACTAACAAACATGTCATCAGATAATTATAATTTTCATGTCTTGTTCTATTGATGCAGATTTATTTAAAATCCCATAAAATGTTGCAACAACAACAACAACATCAGCAACAATTGCACCTACTCCAACAATGTCTCAACTACACTCAGTTCCAACTTTTCTATACCAAATCTACTGTAAATTCACTTCGCCATATAAACGCCCAACTCAGTCGATCACTAATCCAGAATATTTTTGAACCAAACATTTCACTTGATCCCACTCCTATCCTTCTCCCTATTGTTCTACACTCTACCCCATCCTCCACACATTCATCACCAACCACTGCAAATACACAACATCCAACCTCTACGTGGGTGGACCTCTCACCGCCTCCAGCACAACCGATAGCGGCTACGACTACGGTGTCTCCAGCTTTGGCCCCGGAGCCTTCGCGTCAATCAGCTACGACATTGCCGAAGGTGCCAACGACGCCTCTGTCTCAAACAAAAATGGCGCGATCCGTACCATCGATGGAACCCCCACTACTGACACCGCAGGTCCCGCTTTCTAAGCCTCTAACAACTACCTCGACGGCTTCCATACTAATAGTAGGACAGACGCTATCGCCAATGACGACTCCCCGAAGGACGTCGATGGTACGTCCAGCCTCAGTGATGTCGCCTTCCGCTCCAACAACTGTGCCCACCAGCAGGACTTCCGACTCTTCGACCACCAATCAACCTCTCGCAACACATTCCAGTCGACCTAAGAGGATTGTTCGTCAAACTCAACGTCTGAACCTATGACCATTAACCAGCCAAGCCCGTACGTTAAAACCCCCAACGTCCCCCCAACCTTGTGCCCCCTCAAATACCTTAATTATCTCATTAAATATCCGATCTGCTCGTAATAAACTTGAAGAGCTAGAAATCTTTACAAAAAATTCAAGTCCTGACATCCTTTGCCTCTCGGAACATTGGCTGTCGCCCAACGACACTACCTCTTTCATAATTCCCGAATATTGTAACACCAACTTCTATTTTCGATCCAGCTCGTCTCACGGTGGCGTTGCTATTCTTTCCAAACCCTCCCTCAACCTCCAACCGGTTCCAGATATCGAGAAGTACTGTGTCGATGTTCACTTCGAATGCTCTTCTGCTTTCTGGTTGACGAGCAACAGCACACACCTCATCTTATCCACCTACAGATCCCCTTCTGGTGATATCGATACCTTTCTATCATCTCTAGACAAAACCCTTATCAACCTCTCAAAGCGTTTCCCCAAAGCTCATATCTTTCTCTGCGGTGATTTCAACATCGATCTCTTCCAAAACTGCCAAAATACCACCAGATTCCTCAACCTACTTCACTCCTTCAATCTTTATCAAACCATCACTTCTCCTACTCGCATAACCTCTACGTCTTCTACTCTGATCGATAACATTTTTACTACACTTGACCCTCTTCTATATCACAGCTATACCTTTGATAGTGGTCTCTCTGATCATCTCGCCCTCAGTCTCCGCCTTAATCACTCCTCTAACAAATCCCATCCAGGCAACACCTACGCTATAAAGAGAACTTTTTCTGATGCTAACAGAGAATACTTCTCTTCCCTTCTCTCAAACATTCAGTCGGATAACGTCATCCCCACCTTAACTGATCCTAACTCTATGTACAAAGCTTTTATTACCACCTTCTCCCATTATTTCAACGTTGCTTTTCCACGTCGAAAACACAAACTCGTCAAGCTCCTACCTAACCGATGGATCACTGCCGAGATTGTACCCAATGCAAACAATCTTCGGCACCTCCACCAACTCTATAGATCTAGTCCAACTAACAACGAATTACGAACTCGCTACCTATCACTAAAAAAAGATCCACGCGAACAACATCCGTTCCGCTAAACGAGTTCACAATGATAACATAGTCCATTCCTCCAAAAATAAAAATAAAGCAGTCTGGAATATTATCAAGGCCCACTCCTCCCCTCTACAAACCCGAACAGATATTTTGCTTTCCATCAATGGTCAAACAATATCTGATCCAGCCCTCCTCTCAGACACCTTTAATTCCTTTCTCATCAGTTCAGGAAATGCAGCTTCTCCACTTCCTGCCTCACCTACAATTGTCCATCCACCTTGTTCACCTATTCCTACTAATAGACCTAGTATTTTTCTCTATCCCACCACCCCTGACGAAATCATTCATACTGCTCGTTCTTTCAGTGGTAAGCATTCCAGCGGTCTTGACGGCATTCCGGCCTCTCTTCTTTATAATTGTATAACCTACATAGCCAATCCTCTCTCTCTTATAATCAATACCACTCTATCCACCGGCATTTTCCCTTCAGAACTAAAAAAGGCCGTCATTATCCCAATCCATAAAAAAGATAGCAAATCCGATGTAAACAACTATAGACCGATCTCTCTTCTCTCCTCCTTTTCAAAAATCCTAGAGAAAATTATGCTTAACCGTCTCACCTCTTCTTCAAAAAGCATAACATCCTAACTCCGCACCAACACGGCTTTCAAAAAAATAAGTCCACCATTACCGCCATCTATAGCTTCTTATCTCCCCTCTACTCCTCTCTTGATAAAGGTGACCATGCTGTAGGTCTCTTCTATGACCTCAGCAAGGCCTTCGATACCATCGACCACAAACTTCTACTCTCCAAACTTAATAACCTGGGCATTCGCGGTACTGCCAACGATTGGATATCCTCCTTCCTTTCAGATCGCACACAGATTGTCAAGATACAATCCTCTAACTCCACCTTCCCTACTTCAACTCTTTCTAATCCTCTCACCATTCTTAGTGGAGTACCACAGGGATCTGCCCTTGGTCCTCTTCTCTTCCTAGCTTATATTAACGACCTTCCATCACTTCTCAATACGGGAACTCTCTCCATCTATGCTGATGATACCAGTCATCTGATCACTGCTCCTAAACATTCGCTCACTCCCCTAATCTCCACAGCCAATACCCAAACTTCTCTCATGTCCTCATACTGCTTAAATAACCGTCTAGCTCTCCAACCCACTAAGACTGTTCTAGTCCACTTCCACTCACGTAGAACTACCCCCATCTTCACCCCCCTCATTAAACTTGACAGTACATCTATTCACACTACCCCTTCCACTAAATTTCTCGGCTTGTTCTTAACCCCTACCCTTGACTGGTCACTCCATGTCCAAACTACATCCGCTAAAATCTTAAGATGCTGCTTTCTCCTAAGACGCTTGAAACAAATAGTTAACCCCCATACTCTCAAACTCACCTATCATGCACACTTTCATTCATTTCTGTCCTATGGTATTCTTTTCTGGGGGGCCTCTCCCCAAGCTTACCGAATATTCATTCTTCAAAAACGTGCCTTACGAATAATTGTCGGTATATCTCGACGCAGCTCGTGTCGACAACATTTCGTTGACCTGAAGATATTGACTCTTACCTCCACCCTGATTCTAGCAGCCTGCTCCTTTGTTCGCTCTCACCCTGAACTTTTCTCCTTAAATTCCACTGTTCACACTTACCCAACTAGAAGCAGCAAATCCATCCATGTTACATCTCACAATCAGTCCTCTTATACCCAAAGCCCTCAATACCTTTGCACCACTTTATATGATAACCTTCCCTCTTACATCATTGAATCCAACACACTCAATATATTCCTAACTAATCTCAAAAAATATCTCCTTTTAAATCCATTCTATAGTATCAACGAGTTTATCAAAAGTCCTTGATTTTCCAGCATCAACTTTGAACTCAAACTCTTTCTTCTGTATTCAATGTTTATAATTTCACTATTTACTTTGTTCTGTATATTTCCTGTATATAATTGTAACATAATTAATTATCCAACTTCTTTAATTCTAGCATAGTTTTAGTCATGATGAATCCTATATTGGTACACTGTATTAATCAAATGGAGAATAAATAAATACAAATACAAATACAAATACAAACAATTTCTTGACAGCTAAAATGTTGAAGGACATCACAACCCCGAAACTAGATTTTGATGAATAATGCCGATATTCATTTCCCTAATTTTAGATAAACTAGAAATCATCATTGCAAGTTTAGAAATTGTAGATATTTTGTTTGTCCTACAGAGACCATGAGCCATGACATAGACATCAACAGAATCGAGTAGTGTCTACGTCACGATTCGGAAAAAGGGCTGGGCCCTGGAGGACAAATCAATTAATTACAATTTCTGATATATTCCTAGTTTTCTCTAAAATGAGAAAAATCACCATCATCATTATTTGTCAAAACTCCGTTTCAGGGTTGTGATGACAGGGTTGTGATGTCCGTAAGCATTGAATTTATAGTGTCAAGCTCATAACGCAATGCATGCATAACACATTGGTTAATTCAAAATAGTTATTTGTCAGAAGTTCTTCTTCTCATTTCTATATGGATAAATAGCCTTAACAATAGTTTGTCTCCCCTGTTCAAAACAAACCTAACCTCAAACCTGTCTAACTCCCTTAGGTAGGGCCTACCAGTTCTTTGGCACTACACAATGCCCCTACCTTATTAATAATTTGTTCGCAAATGATTCATGATTTAAAATTAGTAAAATCTAGAACTATGTCCATGAAAATTTACCTTTCATACGAAGTAGTGGGCCTATAGAGGCCTATATACTAATATTTTCGCCCTCAACATTCCAGGACTCCAGCTTTGTCGTTCCCTCCATTTTAGATGTTGCCGCTCATCTTTACTAACGCACGGATTTTTTTACAAAGACATTCCCGCGTTTGCTTTGCTGTTATTGTTTTGGGGCATAACCTATATCAACTTGAACTAAATAACCTGATCGATCGAAACCAAAACTAATTCAACCCTATCTTTTACTAATTGAAGTTTACCTGAAACTAACAGTTGTGTCATAAAATAATAATGTACATGTTGGAGTGTCATCGTGTCAAGTAGGCCTAGCTCAAAGACAGCCCAATGACGTTTGGAATAGCCACGAAAATCACAATTTGGCAGCAACGCATCCTTGGAAATTCTGCTGTCAAGTGACACATTACTGTAACTCATTGTTGAAAGACACGGGCAAGGGGCAACAATGTCCACCAACTGATATATGGAAATGAATTTTAGGACGACATAAAAAATGCCTTGAAATCGTTACCATACCAATATAGCGAACTGTTGACAATAATATATTTGCTGTTGAGCTAATACAGATTGTAACTGGGTATACCCAATCACAATCTCTATCAGCTCCACAGTTTGCTGCGGGTTGCTGAATGGCTTGGTAAAGATTATAAGTCATATTGTTGTCTTTGGAAAATTCATGTCCATAAATTCAATTGAAAACACAATGGGTTCGGAACGAAACTATTCCTCATCGTCATTTTTCTATAATTTCACTCCATCCCTCGAGCTCTTTAAGGAGCTATTAGCTTAAATGAAGGTAAAGATGATAATAATTATTATCATCTTCACCTTTATTTTATGAATTGGGTGAAAGGGAAAGAGAGAACAGCAGCTTACCGAGATTTATAAGTAGAGAAAGGCCTACTCTTAGTGGAGAGCCCGTTGATAGAACACAAAGAGATGAACACAATAAGAAACACAAATATCACATATAAGAACACAAATATCAATTCACCTTCATTTTATTACTATTAGCCCTAGAACAGCATCATTTTATTAGTATTAAACGTTATTATGTTCCTGTTACAGTACTCTCTCAGTAGTCTTCAGTAATAAATTTGTATTAATATGATTATTATTAATTGAAGGTTTGGGTAGAAGACTTCCAATGGCAACTGATGACCTGAACAATGGGGGGTGCTATAAGCAATTAAATAAATAAAACACAAATGTACATCAAGCCACAAAACAATGAGTGTATTGTCTCCAAGTATAGATCTCATTGCATGGTAGCTGGTGACTTTAACAATGGGGAATACTGCAGTTGATAAAACAGATTATATACAAAGGCACAATTAAAATAGGTGAGAACGTATAATTGAGTTTGTTGATAAATTCAAATACCTTAGGCATCTTACTAGATAATAAGCTTAACTTCAAACTACATGTCAAATATATTCAAGGGAAAATCCGTAAAAAAATAGGATATTTGAATAGAATTAGTGGGCATTTATCATTACAGACAAGGCTATTGATATATAACACTATTGTTAAACCACTTCTCACCTTCTGCATAACAATACTGTACCAAACTTTCATGACAGACATAAATAACTTGCAACTATCACAAAATATAGGCATGAGAATTGTATTAAAATGTAGTCGAGATACGTCTATAAACATAATGTTACTAGTACTAGGATGGCTGAATGTAGCCATAGAGAAGTAATTTCTATGATGTAGCTAATTGGATTAGACTGAATGGAATGTGCTTTATTCACAAAATGCAAAATGGTCCAATTCCTCCCTATCTTGGTGAACAACTGACATCTGTTAATTCTGTTCATGATTTTACTACAAGAAACCATAATAATTTATATCCAAGTTGTTGCTCCAAACAGATAAACGCAAAGTCGTTGTTATATCGAGGTATTCGTGAGTATAATAGTCTACCGAACCTCATAAAACATTTAGTATCACAAAAAGAGTTCAAAAATTCAGTTATAAAATATATTACTTCAGGAAGTTAATTAGTTTCAATTATTATGTTATTAGAATCCTTATTTCATAAATCATTTATTATTTTATAATTCATTCTTGTATCAAGAACTCTTTATTATATAATTATTCAATTGATAGTGTATGTACCACTTTATTATGTAATGTACTATTGAATAGCGCAGTGCCGCTGAATAAACGAACATTATTATTATTATTATTAAATATACACATAAAAATGAGTGTTTATAGCCTCGCAGGTGGCCCTGGACGCTTTCCACGACTGCCACTCAAGCCCCCGCCCATAAGTCCGCCCAGTTAAAATGCTCGGCGGGCCTCTTAGGCGGGGGCTCAAGTGGCAATCGCGGTAAGCGCCCTGAAGGGTAAAATATTTTACTCCCATAAAATAGAGGCAATTTCCTTTTTCAGATCAACAATCATTTTCTTCCTTCATTTTCATTTTCTTCATAACTCAATTAGAATCTGTTACACTTACCTGCGTGGTTTTATTGAAAAAATGTATCCTGATTTTTTTTGCTACTATAATGCAAATATTCTGATGTAGGCCTATTCATTCGGAAAGAAGGATTTAAAAATTTGGTTTCCATAAAATTAAAAGTTCCACAATTCAATTGATCTACATGATTAATGGGTCTATATAACTCTGCCATGATTTCTTAGCAATTGACACTACGAGATGCCACCCGCCGAAAGCTCAATACGGAAGTATCCCAGTTATTAATAAGCTTGTCAATCAGCTCGAAACACCCAGCAGTATGAAAACGCCACGAGAGCAAGGAGTACACGGTGTCTCGCAGTGTTTGGACAAGTTTGAGCTAGCATGCTACACCCTGTGCAGCACTTTGGACACCCACCCTCTCACCGCGGGCCCTCTTTACCTATATCCTTTGGCCAGCTATGAGCAATCATAGCACGCAGCTCCGGAACGTGTATAAAGGTTGCATTCTTACAGGCGTTTGGCAGCGTGTAGATTTTATGATGCTTTTGAAGCTGCGGATGTTCAACAATTAATAATTACGTTATTTTTGTTAATACTTTTTCATAAAGCTGTATTTTTGTCAACAATAATTGCTACAAAAATACATTATACGACATGAAGGAAATCATTATTCAAGGTAAATTGATTGAAAAATATCATGAATTAGGAAAATCGTAGGGAGTGCTGCCATGCTGCAGTAGCCTACTTACACACAAGCCGCCACTGATAGATCTACAGGGCGAAATTTGGTATATGTTATGAAAAAGATGCACTTTCCTTGTTTTACATCCACATCTCAATCAATGTCTATTTATAACTGAACCACGATCTGTATGGATTTGATAAATAATTCTATCTAATTTAATACTGCCATAACGCAAATCTTTCGATGTATATATTTCAAGATGACCATTTAAAAATAGTGTTTTCATAAGAAGTAGAAGTTTAAAATTGATTTACATGATTAGTAGGCCTATGTAAATCTGTCATGAATCTCCAGCCTGAATCTAATGACATTTGCTTAGATCTTAGTACCGACCTATACCAATGATTAATAAGCTTGTAAAGATGTTTGACGGCTCAAAACACTGGGCCATTAGTAGTAACAGATTAGGAAACAGCGTTCAGTCAAGTTCGAGCTTGCCTGAACAAAAAATTTCACAGCACTTTCGGCAAGCTAAACGAACGCACTTACCCCTCCACCGCGCGCTCTCTTCGCCCTCCTACTATGATTTCCTTGGAGCTGCAAACTATTACAGTACTTCATGTATGACAAGCTGCATTCGGCTCTCTTGCAGGCATTGAGCGGCGCGTGATTTTACAATGCAATAGTGTTTTTTAAACAGCTATATTTTTGTCAACAATAATAGAGGCCAAAGATTATGCAAAATGAAAGAAATTATTTATTCAAGGTAAATTTATTAAAAAATATCATCAATTTGGCAAATCATAGGGAGTGCTGCCCAGGGGCATTTATTCCATGGAAGCAAGGGAAGCAATGCTTCCCTTGCTTTGTTACTTGCTGTAAATGAATGTTTTAAATACCTAACTTAAATCATCAAAATAAAATGATAAATCAATTACGGTGAGTAATAATTTACATCAGAATCAATTTTTCCCAATAAGCAAGTTAATTATGACCTCTCTATATAGCTACTGATTTGGTGAATATGTTATGCGTGCACGGTATATAGAAGCCAAGTGCGTGCCATCGCAGCGGTGACTCGAGTGAGAGAGAGAGCGAGAGAGATATAGAGCGAGCAGCTTTTCAATATAATACAATGCCTCGGCGTAGGCTACGCGGGAAACGTAGAGTGAACTGTTGCGCCGGTCACATAGCAGCAGTCTTCTCTGAATTCCATGTGTACAGCGAGATTTGTTCTATTAAATGTAATTATGCTTTCATCTTAGTTACACTTATATTCAAATTTGAAACATGATTAAAATATCTGCAAGAACTTCCATTTGCGTATTCAAATGAAATAAACGTGAAGAATATCATTTATATTTCACTTTTACAAATAGATCCGTCCAACAGTCCCATGGATGTTACGCTGTCGATTGCATTCACGCATCAAAAAGTGTACAACTCCAACAGTAGTAGAGCGGACCGCGGTGCCTCGAGCAAGCACGTGTATTTTAATATACTGAGTGGTTTGCCCGTTGTACAAAAAAGTAGTTGGAACTATTGAAGACGATGGATAATGATGTGAATAATTATTGTTGTGTTGTTAATGATTTATTATTTAATGAATAATGTTCATTTTCATATTCGATATATTTTTATATCTTATTTTATGTTTTGCCCTCGACTTGGTGTTGGCTTGATTGCTTCTCTTTCCAAAAATCTCACGGCATGCTACTGGTGCTGCCATTCTGCAGTACTTATACACGAGCCGCCACTGGTGAACCCCACCTATTTGAGCAATCATTGTATATTCGTTATTATATCATATTTTATTATATCATACAAATATTGACCAAATAAAAACTAGTATAATACAAAACGTCATGCCTGAAAGGCTCTCCTGTATGCTTCCTGCTTAGCCGTGCTTCTGGCACGCTTGCGCCATCTTGTTGCAGGCTACTAATTTCTTTTATTTGAACTGATGTGTATGAAAATGGTGTTTGGTCAACAGGGTTATTGGATGGGCAATTTTAGTTTTTGTAAACCAAAAACCCAAACTTATTTCCAACAGACGTTATTTTACATTGGCTTGATTTACTGACAGTCGTGCAGGCAGGAGGTGCCAACCTGCTCGTGTTAATCGTCCATAATTATATATTTATTCGTTTAAATTTATATTAATTTGATTTTGTTTCGAGTCTGATTTTCATTATTTAAATTGGTGACGTTGGTATTGAATCAAACATTTGCTTGATGCTCCCAAAGATAAATTCTGTTTGCAGAATTTCTTTTTTCACACAATCAACGTGGGAGGAGGCCGAGCAACATTGCAACTTGAATTTTCTTGGGCAGACCTACAGATTTTCCTAACCGGTACCTCTAGTGTACCTTACCTTTCTGGAGTAATTCTCAAAGAACTGTTTTTTTTTCTAGAAATTAGATCCACATAAATTCGTGTGTACAGATTTTCTTTACCAAGGATTCACAAAATTTGTGTACTTGAATGGTCACTGCAAAGTTTGAAAAATATTTGATATACATTGTTATCAATTTAGTTTAGCCATTATTTTAGGGTAACCAGACTTCTCGGGAATGTGCTTGGTTTGAACTTCCTGTGCCGGCGTCCCAAGCAATGTTCCCGGGACTTTGAAATGTCCTGGTTTTATAAAAACAGAATATAAGTATAACTGGGTATTGTTATACTGGTATTGTAATACCTACCATGCACAATTGGTCACATGAAATAGTTTGATCTGAAGAGAATTTTTAAATTTCAACAATATATACGTACATTTATTCACAAATTTTTACACAGACTGTGCGTGGAGTGCATATGCACATTGTCTTCTGGTTTTAGTGGATGTAATCAGTACATTTTCTTCAGGATGCATTTTGATGTAGCTTGATCAACTATTTTAGGTGACTGCAACCATGGGCCTACATATTGAATCTCAACTCTAAATTTGTTAACTCCAGTTTCTCAACTTGGTGAAATTTCAGCAACCGTTTGATTCAAGTCAACAGTTTGCCGTATATACAAAACGAATCTCATTTTCATTGCAAAACAAGGTAATACAACCTCCTATCTGAGTTTTGTTAAATTTTGCTGCCAATGCCGTACTCTTCACCGATTGGTCAAATTTGCAAGATATCTAACAAAGCAACAAGAATTAGGGTTGGCAAAAGTGATTTTACATTCTTGAAAAACAGCATGAGAATAAAAATGCTTACATGGAAACTAAGGTAGCATATTACTCGCAATAATATTAAACTTCAAGATTACAAGTTATCTTAAATACAAATCTTTTCGATATCTAATCATACTGTATAAATTGGTATTAGTAATCCCTTCTTTTTTCTTAAAAAAATTATCATTCGCTTAACGACCTCACCAAGAGCTAGGTTATACGGGGATACGAATGAGCAGATGATTATGAATCTATGGAGTGATGACTAGCGAGAGGACGCTTACAAAAACACATGCCTTATGCGAGACTCGAACCCAGGCCCAATGGTGACTTCAGTTTCTGAAGCGATGCCTCAGCTGCAGTGGCGGCTAGTGTGCTTTGAATTAGGTGGGGCGCAATCGAAGAGATAAGAGAAGGAGTTTGTAAGCCCAATTACATACGTTTTAAAATGAACTGTTTCAAGAATAACAGGTATTGTATGGAGTACATTATATCTAATTTGAATCGCGGATGGTCGGTGGTATTATTATTTGACGTACATGCACTCGTGTATTCAATCAAATACAGCTATAAAAATGAAGCTAAAAGATGTAATAATACATTTGGAAACATTGTTCACAGTAGTCTGGGTTCATCTATGAGAATGGTCTTCTACCCAAACCTCCCAATAATAATTTAATTATAGTACAAATCAACACAAATAAGCAAGTTATAGCGGGTAAGAGGAATATATTGATGGCCAGACATATTAGTCTGCATTACTCCATATATAACCTTTCAGAAATTCTATAGAGAACCATATTAGTGTGGATTGATGTTAAATAATAGTCTTACTGGATACAAATATTCTTATAGGTATACTGTCACTTCCGTAAAGAGTGCAGATATTGATAATTTTGAAGAGAAATGGAGATTATTTCATTCTTTTAGTTCTCGATATAGTTCTCAATAAGAATTTGATCAAATTACAGAGGAAATTAATATATAATATCAATATATGGAATATAATGAAATTAAAATTGATAAGATTGGCTAGACAAATTCATTCTATTAATTTAGTACTTGAACATTGAAGTGTGGCCAGTTAGGTGGGGAGGGGGACGTAATGTCTTGTGAGACATTGGTGATTCGTGCATCATCGTGAGCGAACGTTTCCGATACACAGTCTGCGAGATGAGCGGAGTTGGGGCTCAAACGAAAAGTGCTCATCGACACTTGTTTTGCTGCCATAATATGCATTGTATTCTACAGTTCGCGCGTGCGTCAGATGCTTACAGTGACATGTGGTTGGGCTCACCGACATCAGAGCCCCACGAGATCTACAGCGTGCAGTAAAAACTTGCTTGTCAAATACTGAACGATTCTTTCACGTTTGTATCCAATATGAATACTATAGGGGTATTTTTAAATCATATTTGAACATTAAAATGTTTGAATTGGATTAATATTCAATTTATTGATCAAAATTCAATTCATGACTGCCTTTCTGGAGCGCTGGTGAGGCTCGAGCCCCAGTACCCAAATGGACTAGCCGCTCCTGCTCAGCTGACAGGGCTACCGAGGGTGGCTTCTCTTTTGTATTTGACACGGTTGACGACTAGGCAAGTTGTGACAGATTGTAATCCTTTGAATGGTGCAAGACATCTACCCATGTCATGGATCTTCGAACGCATTTACCGTCGACTGTCGTACTTGCATCCACGAAAAAAGGTTTCGAGCAACCATCCCTCTATCTCAAAAATGTGTCAAAGTCATTCATTAGCTTGGGAACCAATGTTATTTCAATTCAGTAATCAAAGGATCAATATTATTCGTGTGATAAACACTTTTGTAATACATTTATTATAAAATATTTCAATTTCAATTCCAAAAAAATAAACTGTTAACAAATAATCCTTTAAAAAGAAGGATGTGACTCATGTCACAATGAGAGTAATGAAAAGTGGACTCTCCACAACATATTCTTAATGATTAAAACAATACATACAAAAGAGTACGTTTGAAATCCTATAATTAAAGGGTTGCCAGTGTCATGAGCATTGAGCTTCAACTAACATGTACTAATATCAAGATAAGCCCTAGTGGAATACATGAGCCAATCATAGTTTGATTCTAATCCACTTGCTAGGTCTACAAATTTCATGGAAGTATATTAGCATCAAAAAACGCATCAACATCAATAAAACACAACCCGTAGCCCAACATGAATATCCTTTGTCTACAAAGCCAAGCTAATAAGTAATAACAAATGTCAGTCATTACAATCTGCCAAGTTACAAAAGCATTGACTCAATGAATCTCAAAAAGCTGGAAAGTAAAACTCAGGGTTTTCAATTGATAAAATACTATGACAACAACCAATGTACGTATTTTGCTTGGGACTTGTATTGAGATAAGAAAAGCTCTTGAGGTGTAACCTATGCATTGATCAACTGGCATGGGCAACCCTAATAATCAAATCATTAATAACAAATTAGTTTTAAAATAAGTGTTTCCGATCAGTCAATCGTCAATTTTGTACTTCTTTAAACGGCCAAGTTGCTGGCCAGTTCACGTGCTTCCTCTTCGATAATTGTATACTCATCACTTTCGAGAACCTAGAACACAAAAATGAATTGCGACCTCAATGAACTTGGAAGTATCATCATAGATTAAGGAGGTTTGGTTGGGACTTTGATACTCCATGGTATTATCTCGTTTTTGTTGTTCCATGGTTTCTCATCAATGAATCAGAGATTCAACAATGTGAAGACGTACAAAGATTTATGTATTTATCACATCGATAAATAATTGTATAGTACCATTGATATATTTTTTTCCTATTCAATAATTTTATCGAATGTCCTAATATCGTGTCATATCGGAATATTCAACTCATCTCTGAGCTGATTGGCATTAGCTAGTGTCCAGTACAAGACAAGTGACATTCATGTCAATGACAGTAATATACAGAAAGGAGAATTTTTTGAAAGGAATAAAGTACAGTTTCGCAAATTGAAATTTATTGTATCGATTATTGTATAAATTGAACGAATTATCGTATTGTTTGATAAAACATCAATTGTGAACGATCCATCAATTATTGTTCACAACCCTACTTGGAGGGCATACCCAAGTCGAAAAAGATGACGTTGGGTGAGCGTGAGGGGTGTGAAAAAAGAAACT
The DNA here is from genome assembly GCA_964007535.1 of Brachyptera risi. Classification (NCBI taxonomy): domain Eukaryota; kingdom Metazoa; phylum Arthropoda; class Insecta; order Plecoptera; family Taeniopterygidae; genus Brachyptera; species Brachyptera risi. The sequence continues at coordinate 63,742,456 of OZ023327.1, read as the reverse complement.
AGTATGTTTAAAACATTTTGTTGATAGTATATTTTGTATACTATGGCCCAGATTCACAGATAATTTCATCATATACCGGTAATGATGTACCGGTAGCGCTAATACAGTTTGAGTTACAATGTTGTGACTATTCTATGTCCCATTCTGGAATATTTTTTGAGAAAATTAATTTCTCAAAAATGATTCTCATAATCGTATCAACATATCACTCTGTAACTTGATAAACAAATAAATAAAATGTATAATATGTGTACATTTATCTACATTAATTGACCTTGTTATACATGAGGCTTTTTTAAAATTTGAATCAACTTTTATAATTCATTACTACAGTAGGCCTATATATTTTATGATACATAATAATAATAATAATTTCTTTATTCAATGGAACAATTCACATTGTTTTAGAATGGGTCAAACTAAAACTAGATAAGTAATTTCATTGAAAGTATGAAATCAGAAAGAATATCTAACAATATTCTTAGTTCTTCAGTAGTATAGAAACACTTGTCAAGTAAGTACAGTTTCACATGATGTTTAAATCTATAATTGCTTTTAATGAAATTGGTGATGACTGATGACTGAGTTATAAGGTTTAGCCCCTGCATATACAGGGTTTTTAGCAAACATTGTTTATCTGTGGGCCTGCACATGGAGATCTTGTGCTTGTTGCATATAATGATTGTGGATATGACAGTTTTCAGTTAAATTTAGTGCTTTGACATGAAATATGGTATTCATGATAGACATACGAAGCTGGAGAAGTTAAAATGGATAATTTTTTAAAAAGGGGTATAGGCCTACAGTGCTCTTTGATAGTAGCTTCCATCATGATTCTTATTGCTCTTTTCTGTAAGACAAAAATCCTTTTGATGTATGGGGATTGTCCCCAGAATATGATATCGTAGTCTAGATTGGAACTACCCGTAATACGCTAGCTTCAACGCGTCAACATCTGTCTTTGCTTTGAGATTGCGTAGAAGGTACACCAGTAACAAAAGAGTCTTTGCTATGTGGTTAATGTGGGGTTCCCAGTTCAAAGTGTCTGTTAACATTAGACCCAGAATCTTTGTCTCCCGGCTCTTAGTTACACAGTTTTCTAGTCATTTGATGACTGGGTTGGAGGTTGCTTCTTTCTGTGGAATGTGAAAGTGCAAGTAAGTCGTCTTCTCGATATGCAAGAAGAGTCTTGTGGAAAAACACCAAGAACCCATGTTCTCGGTTGCCCTGTTGACTGCATCTTCGAGAATTTGTATATTGCCATCGTGTAACAAATGGCTAATTGTCATCTGCATAACATGCTACTGTACCTGGTCCCAAGGCACTTGGAAGTTGGTTTACATGTGAATGTATAACGTTGGCCCCAGTACAGTACCTTGAGGCGTTCCACTAGGTCCGTTTGTTCTTAGTGTTCAAGAGTATGTTCTGTTGACGACCGTCTTCAGACACAAGATAGTGCAACACACTGTTTGCGCTCATGAAGAAATAACTGGATCCAGGCACAAGCAATGCACGACACCTATTAGCTCCAGGCTGTTGTACAGTATGTTGTGATTGATGTTATCGAACGCTTTTGACATGACATAGAATAGTCCTACAGTGGAAATACCTTCATCTAGTGAATGATATGTGAGTTCAAGAAGTTATTAATTGCAATGATAGTAGATTTTCCTTGTTGATAGCCATGCTGTTCTGGTGCTAAGAGTTCATGTTCAAAAAATGAGTTTTGCAGTTATTGTTTATTGCAATTTTGAATACTTTTGACAAGCTCAGTGTCAACACTAAGGGTCTGTAATTTCCTGGATCTGTTTTGGCTCCCTTCTTGTCAATTGGAACTACTTTTGCACTTTTGAGGTATGAGGGAAATTTTCCTTGGATGAAGGAAGCATTAATGTCTTCAAGTTGTGCGTTAATTTGTTTGGCACATGTTCGTAGTTCAGCTTACTTGGGATTTCATCCAAGCCAGCAAAAGATTTTTTACATCAAGTAGGGATTATGAATTCAATTTCATTTTGTTAAACTGGGAAGGGAAAGAAGTTATACCGGCAGCGTTCTCCATACGTAGGCAAGTTGTGAGGTGCTCCAGTTGACACTTGATGCATATTTTTTACAACATCCCAGAAGTAACCGTTCAATATATTGGAATAGATTTTTGGATCGCTGTGTACAATTCCATCTAAGGCTTTATTGGTGATTTTGATATATTGGGCCAGCTGTGCATTCCTCGATAATACTCCATATTGCAGAGCTTTTTAGCAACACGTTTGCTGTAGTACATATGCTTTGTTCTCTTTAGACTTGATGCAATCTCTTTTTAGGTCTTGGTAGGTCTCTTCAAGAGTTGGATCAGTATTCCAGCCTTGGGAGTTTCGTATTGTCCTATATTGCTCTTTCAAGGACTGTGATGCCTTGCGTATTTCCGGAATGATCCAACTTTTCAATTGCGTACTAAGGCTTGCTTTACACTTAGGAAATGCCAATTCACAATAATAGTTGAACATTCTAGAAAATACAGCCAACTTGGCGTGGATTTCACAGCAAGCGTAGACGTTTGTTCACGTTTCATTTGCAATGATTTGGCGTACGAAATAGTTGGTCTGCTGAGCCGAAAAAATCCTTTTGAATGTTGCGGATGATGCTGGTTTGGGAGATGCCTCTGGTAGATTTGTATCCAAATATTGACCATTATGGTCCGATAAGTCCATGCTGCGTGATGTAGCCATGTATTCTTCAGTCAATATTTGTATATATATTGTCGATAGCTGTAGCAGTGGTGGTAGTAATTCTTGTTTGTGTGTTTATGGAAGGAAGTAGATTGTACGATCGAGTGGACGAGGTCTATCAGATTTTGCTTTGCACTTTATTTAAAAAAAATCTGTGTTAAGGTCGCCACTGACTATGATCCGAGATCCTCGACCGTATTTTGTTGTAATCACTTGGAGCACATGTTCCAGTTTTTGTAGAAAAAATGTCAC
>OZ023327.1:63696981-63734481 GCA_964007535.1 Brachyptera risi | reverse complement strand
CTTACTCGTGACCATCGAACGAATTATAAGCATACGAGTCTGAAACAAAAAAACAAGTTTAGTAAGCGATACATTTTATTGTGATTCTTAAACTCAGCAGATGCTGAAATTTCACTTGAAAGCTTACGCCTAGACATATCTTACCGTCTTCAGCAACATCATCATCCAAAGACCAGCGCTTGAACGTGTGACGACGGTTAGTTGAACGTTGCTCAATCTAAAATCAATTTGTAAACAAGTAGGTTTCAATAAAACTACAAGTTCTTGAAATAATTCGTTTTTTTTTAATTTTCGGAGTTGGAACTAAAAAGAAGGGAATCAAAAATTGTTGTTTAGCTAAAGACATTTGTTGAACAACAAAAGTTATAAGAAGCAGAACTAATAACCCCACTTAACCATAATGCATGCAAACTACAGTAATTGCTTTTGTACATGTATGGTAAAAAATTGATGCTACATTAGAGCGTCCATTATACAACATGGGAGAGAATTAAGAAAAAAATGCATAAATGGAGTCGTAAAAATGATGAGTAAAATATAATTCATGTTTCACCCATAGATAGGGATGTAAAATTTCCGGAAAGATACATTTCGGAAATTTCAGGGAGTATTCAGAAATATTTACGAAGTTTGCAGTAGGCCTACATATTACATTTCTTCATAGCTTTTGATGATTTTCAGTATATTATTAGGCCCACTAATGATTAATTTTCTTACCAAATGATTTTCATTCTATTTTTAGCAACAGGCTAATGTGGCCTCAGAACCAAATAAATGAAAACAATACTTTCTAAAAGTTCAATTTATTTTGTCATCACGGCTTTGGTCATCTCGGCGTAGTTGTTGTAACGGTGTTTTTTCACTGTCCATTGATATAATAGAACAGTTCTCAAGATCCTTACTAGCGGAAAGATGCTCCTCATCTGACTGCGACTATGTTGACGAAGACTGTGGCCTACGAGACCTATACACTCAAACAGTGTAGGCCTACTGGTGCGAATTGGCGTGAACCTTTTGGTCTCAAATTGGCTTCTTATAGTGGTGGGACATTTTATACAATCTCCCAAATGCAACCGCATTCTTGTTAAATTCATTATATAATTTTTATCCAAAATTGGCTGTCAAAAGGAACATTTTTGAGCCCCTGTGGGTGAATTTTTTTCCATGAAATACTTTCAAACATCACTGCGTTTTCTGCTTACCCATACAGTTATGATGGAAAACAAAATTGTCAAACCAAGGAATGACTTATTCAAAATAAAAATTGCACATGGCAAAGAAGTGTGCACATTTAGTTGTAAATCTCAGAAGTGAGGTTAGGTAAGCAGGGAGACCCAGAGCCTCTCAACAGTTTGGTGGGAAATTCAAAATGGTATTCTTAGGGAATGTCATTAAGAGTTTATTACATAGCTTATGTGGTATTAAATACTTTCTATTCAATTCTATAATCAACCAATTCATTTTTTTCTCATTTTGGACACTAAAATCTCATTATATCCTCAAATTTCCGGAAATATGTCCGCTTACATCCCTACCAATAGGTCAGTTTTATGTTTAAAAAATGTCGTAATATTTTTGGATGTTTCTTCAACACTCGGTAATTGGATGTGCGAAGAGAAGACTTGACTGTAAGGTCCTAGAAAAACGAAGGGTAGTGCATGTTGGCGCACCGCAGGACAAACAGAAGCACAAATTTGTATGAAATGTGGCATTCACATACGTCCTCATCCAACTCGATGATGTGGTTTTGAGGCGCAATTGGTTGAAACACTTATGAGAAGTACTACTAGTTTAAAAATTTGAACGTCAAGGAGAAAATTTTGAGAAAATATTTTCGTTGAATACATTCAAAATTTTACGGAATTCAAGCAATAGAATACACACTATTCCAAAGTTTTAGATAAATTGACGACTCGCAGTCTCCGTCCACATGACGTCAGAAATCATAATCCAATCAACAGGGCTGTTGGAACTGTAGACAAATTCAAATATTCAATCAGGGTATCTTCAAATGATCACAAATGGTATAGATCCAACTGGCTGACTGGTAAAGCCTATTTCGAGTCGTCCATTGGATAAAACTCTTTTGAAGAAAAATTATAAGGCAATTTTCAACATGAATTAAATGCTTTTAAAACTATTAACCTTTTAACTGCTAGCAGCTGCACACCCTGTGCTGAGTTATTTTTCCCAAACTACCATAATTTTTACAAATGATTCCAGATGCTGCATTTATGATTATTTCCCCATGATTGTTTTGACAAACCACAGGAGAAAGATCACAGAAGAATAAAAAAAATGGAAGGGTGATGGAAAATCAGATGAGTAATTCATAAATACTGATTTACGTTTCCTAGGCCAAGGTTGAGCGAGCCAAATTTGACTAGCCCTAGGAATTGCCACGAGAGCTTGGATATCATCTTCATCTTCACTAGTGAATACACTATTATTGTTATTGATACAAAAAGGGAGATAATAATCGGTTTCATCTTCTTATAGTCATGTGTCAGGATGCGTTCCTCATTATCGGTCGAAAAAAGCATATTATATCGCTGAGTTGGTCATTCAACATCCGCTATTTTCACTCGACTCTAAATCAGTTTGTTCGTTGACAAAAAATTCGTCGGAATAAACGCTACTATTATGAAATGAATCATAGGTCGGCGTTATTTCGAAGCAAATACTAATAGATCGCGCAAGAGCACCAAAAAAATCAGGTTGATAACTACAGTTTACAGTCTAGTAGAAAATAATCAATATAGCGCGGAATTCAAAACGGCAATTTACGTGTGTAGCATGGTGGGCACGGCAAGTCGATAAGGGTATTTGCGTGTGTAACAGTTAAAAGGTTAAGAAGAGCAATAGGTAAATCGAATTGGATCATGAAATGATTCATTTGAGCAAAAAATGAAACGAGAAGGCAGTGACATCATAGTTTCAAAATCGAAGTGTTTGTATATCTTTCAATTGCATTTCATATAAATAGGTTCATATCGCTCATCTTAAAAGCAGGTTGCATTTTCCTAGTTATTTTGTGACCCACTGAAATAATTGTGTGAGACTGCCAAATTGTCAATGGTAAAATATTAGGATTATATATTAGTTGACAAGGGTAGTAACACGATAATTTTTCAAAGTGTGAGTCTATGGGTCTTCATTCGATACTGATCATTGCTTCAATATCGAATAAATCGAATATTCCAAACAAAAATATTGGAATCAAAAGCAACTCTATCTAAAAGAGATCATGACTCACCACATCTCCAAACTCGGTTGTCACACCAGTAGCTACGGACCTCCGAGTAGATCGGCGTACTGGCTCAGTCGGCGGAGTACCATCCTGAAAATTGGATTAGTTTTGGCATATAGATTCAATTACCAAAAACCAATACATACAGTACTTGTAGAAAGTAGGAGCCAATGCTTGACTGACAAAAAATGCGAAATTATTATGCATTTTGAAGTTGTGATAGGTCCTATGAAAAGTGTGAGGCAAGACTTATATAGAAAATTAAATGCCTCATACAGTCAACAATTCAAATGATTATGTGTTAAAATTACACACTTGGCTCATTTAAATTGTGTACACTATACAAAAATTATGATTTGTCATGATCTTGGCTTTCACTTTTTGCATCACAACTTTTATATGCATAATATTCTTACATGTTTAGTTAGTCAACCATTGTTTTCTACGTTTCATAGGTTTTGTATTTTAAGAATCTCAATAATTTTTGTAAAGAACATTGATAAAATAATAATGAAATAAATTAAATCCATAACTTTGAACCCTCAAATTTCAATTTTAAAAAGTTTAATCCATCAAAACTGTGAAAGTTACAACAGTTACATTTTCTTCTTCCTATGAATTGTATCAGTGGGAATTTAAAGGGGCTCACGATTGAGCCAACTAGGACTGTAGTTGAGTATGTATAACATTTGGGTTGCATTCAAAAAGTATTGATAATCAACCTGTCTTGAAGAGTAAAGAAGCAATTAATTGCACTCAGTTTTGACCTGACCCTAGAAAATAATTAACCTTATTCTTTAATTGAAGCCAAAAGAAAGGGATTCAACAAGCTCACCACAGAATATTTCACTGCCTCTAATATGTTGTGTTACGTATCATAATTTTCCTCAATCCAATTCAAGAGATACCGGTACCGTACCAAGTTTGTACATTGCAAGTTTTGAAACAAGAATATAAGTTTGGATATATAATAATTGAAGGTGACATTTGGTTAGTATAAAGACTTTCAATGTTAGTTTCTCACAGTTGATTTGAAATAAAACAACATTGGTATGAATCTCATAGAAATAGGTACGTATTTGATTTTATAAGAAAGATAAAGTTTAAAATGTGACATTTCAAGGTTTAAAGATATAAAAATCATAATATTTTTAGAGCTAGTAAGCCAAATTTTGACAATTTTAGACGAATTGTTCAAGTAGTTCAGGCTTTATTTGTTTGAAGAGATTGCAACAGAAGTAATGAGACAAAAAAACTCCACAAAAAAACAACTTTTCACCAGCTTAAATTTCAAAATAAGACTACCGGTACTCAATAGATTTTATGAAATTTGGTATACATTGTGGCGCGTTTCAATTCATTTTTCCACGACCTTCTGGAGCATTATCAGTGACCGCATTGTTGAGCTCAAAAACTTATTGTAATCATTCAATGCTTTGAGTAAAAAATGTGGCTCATGAAAGGTTTATAGACTATGTGTGCAAAGTGCTGGGCAATCAACTTCACATGAACTACTACTGCTCATCTAGATCATCTCACACCCCCAATTAGGAGCCTCAACTTTTTCAACAGAACACCAATAATTTGAGCACTCCCAAGTATTGTTGGGGAATACTTTTCATATTTTGTTGTTGTTGTAACTTGTCAACTTATAAATTTATCACATTTCTTTAAATTTTTCATTTTTCATTGAATTATGCATGACTGACTATATAATGGAGGCCTACATTAAAAAATAATGATGAAATATGGAAGTAATTGAAAAATATAGAAATATAATTTACAACTTATTTCATCAAATAATGCCAAGAGCCAGGCGTCGGTACTTGCAATAGCTTTTACATGTGTTTGGTATCACAGAAATAAGTCTGTTACGACTTTAAGGGTACTAAGGACAATCATCGTATAAACGGATAATCGTATAAATGATCATGTAATGCATTCTATAAATAATTATAACAAAAATGCATATTTCATGTTTCAACAATGCGTAGAAGGTTCTATTACGGTAACAATGATGCATGTCATGCCTCAACACTGTTTTCGGATTCGGTAATTCGAAATAGTTTGAGTGAATTCCTTGAATTGATCATCATTTTCCTAATGTCCATCCTTTTTATTTGACGCGTAAGAATAAGCCAACGCACGTTCAGCTTTGTGTGTCATCCAACCGAGCGGGTCTGATCTTGCCATTGAAAAACAACAACACTATGCTGTGATCGGAACATTCGTTCGTCACACCATCGACTCAGGACGCCGGATTGTTAAAAATGTGGAAAGGGGACAAAAAATTGAGGCATATATATGAAAAGATGTAAATGAATGTCATTTAACAGAAGAAAATAAACATGTAGGCCCTAGTCTTGTGGAGAATGGTTGGGACCACCTAGGTATATACCAGAATTATTACTAGGTAAATGTTGTGTGAGAATTTAAAGAATTTTGTGTGAGAATTTAGACTACAGAGGAAGACCACGAAAAACCCCTGGAAAGATGGACGGTGGCGGGAATCGAACCGGGTCCGATATGTCCCTTCACCTCCCGGATCACACGAATCTTATCTTTATTTTCGTGTCTAAAATAAATAAATAAATTCGCTTTAAACTGTTCAAAATGATCTTTTTCTTGGTAATTTATGGAATAGAAAACCACTTTAAACGCATCTCAAAACTAGAGACATGAATAAATTATGAAATAAAATGCCTAGAGCGGTATTAATTTTTTTCGGCATTTTTCGTCAATGGGAAAAACACATACCTCTTATCACCTTGGTGTTAGGCAATCAGCATTAAATTGAAAATGTGGCCTACACATTTAAAATGGGTACCATATTATTGCAGGTTGGTCGGTCGCTACTGCGCATTCAAGTTAAAATAGAAATTCTTTACTCTACTCGACGAGGGCCAAGTCAATGCGAAGTCTCAGCTACATGCTTATACTGTTTACACGAAGTACTTACAGGCGGTTTTGAGTATACTGTATCTCCGGAACTAACAAACTTAGATACCTCTAGTTTGTTGAAATGGAATGAGGTGCCATGACCTCGGTAGCTCGGTCAGCTGAGGCACCACTTCAGAAACTGAAGTCACCGTTGGGCGTGGGTTCGAGTCCCGCATGAGGCATGGGTTTTTGTAAATGTCCTCTCACTAATCATCACTTCATACATTCATTATCACCCGTTCATTCGTACCCCCGTATAACCTAGCTGTTGGTGGGGTCGTTAAGCAAACAATAATCTTCTATGAGGTGCCATACACGACACATAAAATCTAAGATATATCGGACCAAACGTCTGGAAGTGATAGCACTGTGAAAAGACTTGTTTTTCCGTTTTCTTCTCCTCCGTCTCCTCCTTCCGTCGTCACCTAATCACCCGGCTACAAGCCAAATGAATCGTCAGATTTGTCTAATTTTTTCAGGGATTATGTGAACTCGTATGGGCTTGTGAGTTTTAAATGTTTTAGCCGGAAGTTGCTCTTGAAAACCGGTAGTAACGTCATTTTACACTCATTTTTAAAGTTTTCATTATATATATATATCTTTCCCAGATAACCAATTAAATTGGGCCAGGGGGTGTTTCCACCGATTCATCTAGGGCAGGATTCATCTCTCCATCGGTTCCTGCCAGTTCCGACCTCTTCCTCTTCTTCTTCACCACTACTTTCCTCTGCTTCTTCTTCTCTTCCTACGAGTTCCTTCCACCGTTCCCTATCCTCCCACCATCTCTCATCTCTCACTACCTCCCATTTTTCTCCTCGATTGACTACACCGCATTCTACTCCCTCCTGCCACCTTTCTCTCGGCCTTCCAACTCTTCTCTTAGCTCCATCTTTTTCCGCTAACTCGAACATAACTCTCGGAATTCTTCCCTTATCCATTCGCCGCATTTTAAAAAATCATTTCACAACAGATTTCAATGAAATTTAAAAGGAATGTTTGTATAAATATATTAGATCGATTGTGTATGCTAGATTTGTCAATTAATCATTTTTGATCGGAAGAGATTAAAATAATAACGTTCAGAAATGTAGAATACTGTCGTATCGACGATTAAATAACAGACACCAATGAACAAACGGAAACTTTGGGTACAAAATCCAAGGCCAATTGAAAAACTGAAGAAGAATAAACAGCTGATATAGAAAAGGAAGGTGCGTCTTGAGGGGTTAACTAAAAAAATCAGGTGTACACTTGAACAAAAAAAAAAAAAATCAGGTGTATAATTGAAAAAAAAAATCACTGAAAATCAAAAAAATCAAGAGAAATCAAATAGATCATGAAAGAAAAGTCACAAAAAATCAGAGAAAAATAAAAAAAATCACAAATCATCACGAAAAATTGATTTTTTTTAAATCATGAAAAATAAAAAATAAATGAAAAGATCACGAAGAATGAAAAAAAAACGAAAGAAGTTACGAAAATCACAAAAAATTGATTTAAAAAAAAAAAAAAACGAACTACAAAAAAAAATCGAAAAAATCAAGAGAAATAAGAAAATCGAGAAACAACGAAAATCACAAGGATCACAAAAAATCGAGAAAAAATCGAATAATCACGAGAAATCGAAAAAATGAAAATGAATTTAAAAAATCCCGAAGAAAATTTAAGCTTCAATTATTTAAAATCAATTATTGGAAATGAGAATAAAAAAGAATCGAAAAAATTACTGGGAAAATCGCATCGTTTGTGCTTGACTCGTTTGCCTGCTGATTAATCCAAATTAATTTGGGGGTGCCAGCAAACGACAGCACCCCTGAAACAAAGAATTCAAATAATTTTTCGCCAATCGTTTGTGCTTCGTTTGTACACGTTGTGCTCAAAATCGCATCGTTTGTTCTCCACTCATTTGTCCGCTAATGAGAAATCATTTCGAAAAAAATGGACTTTTATTCAATTGCAAGCCCTAAATGCATTCCTAATTAGTATATCAGTATATTTCAAGAACAGTATTGAATTCAATATTTCCATAACCCACACTCATCTTCCGGTACATGTGTATTCTGACCAGCCAACTCGCAAGGTTTTTTTTCATACCACCGGTATATTAATATTCTGATGTTCAGCATGTAAATATAAATACACTGGATACATAATATTTCACCGGTATATTTGTATGTTGAATCAATCCACAATAATCTTATATCGGTATATTATTATGTACCGGTACATAAAGTTATACCGTTATATCTTCAATTTTCGTTATATCTTCAATTTTCCATACTTATACACCACCCACAATTCACTGTGACACCGGTATTTAAAGAATATTCCAACTTGAGGACTATTTTGGGCCATTCAATGCTGATATACAATGGGCGAGGAAATCAATTAAGAGACTGTCTTTATTTGAACGAAAATTTGATGACACAGTCCAAAAATATATTCTGATGCAATTGTGAACAGGGAAATGCATCTAATCATTATGAAGAAACAAAAATTACTGATATCCCACCAAAAACCCTGACGGAGCCAAGTCCTGAAATATTTTAGCAACTACAAAAACTTCCTGATATAAAGGGTGTGAAATCAAAAATGTATGCCAACCGCAACTTATTATGCATCAATAAAGCCTGGAAAATAACAGGAAACACTTGGCTCATTGCCCCCCACGTCCCCTCATATAATACCACCCCGTATTGAAGTGAAGTGCATGATGCTAAGAAATGGGTACAACAGAAATGGGTAAGAAACAAGTTTCTTGTTATTTTCCAGGCAGTATTCATGAATAATAAGTTGCACTTGGCATACAGTTTTGATTTCACACCTTTTACATCGGGAAGTTTTTGTAACTTTGCTAAAATATTTCAGGACTTGGCTCCAAGTTTTTACCCGTCAGGGTTTTTGGTGGGATAATGATCTACGATCTATTGGCGTCGGTGAATGATATATGAGATGGTGGAATGATGATATGAGAGGTTATTTTATAAGGTGTTTTTGGATATTCGGAAGGAGTTGTTCGTGACCTGTTGTTAAGGAACCATCCCAGTATTGACCTGAACGACAAAGGGAAATCAAGAAAAACCTGTCAGGATGGTTAACTATGGAGGGAATCGAACCTCGGTCTATTGAATGACAGTTCAGTGTATTCACCACTCGGCCACTCGTCTCAGTAGCACAATCGAGAATGATGACGAGTGCAAGAAATAGGAGGGGTTGTAAATTAGCAACAGTAAAACAATAGAAACGTTCTCTATAGCCAGGGATGGCTCAATCAACACAAGCAAACTTGTAAATGCTCCTTTATTGGTGCCGATGATTTTAATATGGGTGTTGCACCTCTTCAAAGTACCCTTGTAAACCTATCGCCTAAGAAAGCTATGCACTTGAATATTTTACCTCATATACAGACGGTGCTTTGGAAACTGATCGTCTGGAATCACCAGCCTTTACAGACTCTTCATCAAAATTGGAAGGTGCCTGTGCAACCACGGAGTCATCAAGTCCAGATAGTCCGTTGAGCTTTTTGAATAATAAAGTCTGATATAGGAGTCGTGTTGAGTCTGAAAAATATTATACATGTAAACACTAGCTTACTCCAGTAGGCCTATAGGCATACTGAATACGGCATTATCCAGAAAATTGACTCATTGTAGAACGAAGTTGTAAGTTGATACTTGCATCATTATGACAGTAAAAATGGAATGAACAAATGTTCAACGAGAGATTTAAGATTTGACAACACTATAGAGAAGATAAGTTGAGCGTGATTCGTGAGCGATCGCCCCGAAAACATCGTAAGCACAAAATTGAACCTGGATTTTATTCGGACATGAACCCACCCGATTACTTCAGACATCCCTAATGAATATACGTGGAATAGGTTCAATAGCTTCGTAAAGTAACCCTACGTTAAATGAGTTTACCAAACAAAACACTCACCTGCAATTGGCCCAGCTTCGATTCCGCAATCCTTTACTTTTGAATATAGATCTTCATCACTCAATTGCTGAATAGCTTCTTTGTCCTAAAATGAAACAGAAGAAATGAGTATGAAGAAAACTAATCACCGATATCGTGAGTAGCCTATACTTTTTTGCAACGATTCACATTTTAGGCATGCAGTATCAGTGTACAAGTGTAAAAGATGAATTGTTTTAATATTGCAGTCAATGGCAAAATTTCGTGAAAAAATAAAAGGGCCCAATTTTTTCGTTAATATTTTGATATTGGTAACGATAGGCTTTCACATGCCTACTTATACATTACGCAAATAAATTCAACAAGAAAAAAGGAAAAAATTGTGATACAGCGCATCGCAATCAATTTTTAATTTTTCATGCTGAAATTGGTGTCTCCAGTAGATCTTGATAAGATACATTGAGTGGAGTCACTGCACAATTATCATTTCATAATTTTAATACTCCCTTCAAAATCAGTGATCTGCATTTTTGGTGAAAGCGCATCAGCACACTTTCAATGGGTTGCTAAAAATAAACTCTCGTCCATAACCCTTGACCCAAAGCCTTCGTCTATAATTTAAGAAAAAAATTTAAAAAACACAACAAATGAAATTGGTTGCGATGTGCTACATGACAATATTACCAAAAAAAGTAAATGAAACACAACAGAGCTCATTAGTAATTAGGGATGAGTCTCACACTTGGGAGACATGGCATAGATCGAAATAGTTGTAATTGTCACTGCTAGAGTGTGACACCAGTTACGAATTGGTGCAAGTTACAACTTTTATTTAGTTCATTTTATTCTGGTTGATTTAAAAAACTTACATGAAAACAAAAATAACCTGATCCTACTAACTGGAGACACCCATTTAAAAAGTAAAAAAAATGTCACTGGCGGGATGCGAGCAGTCTCTCTGGTACGAGAGTGGATAGCAATCCACTATCATTGAGTATATAGTGTTCTTATGAGGAAACAAGAGGTTGAATTTGTTTTGCGAGATTATTTCAAGCTGATCAGCGCGCTCCGGGTGTTGCGGCGGGTAACTAACGCTTGGCAGTTCGGAGGAAACTAAAATATTCGACCGTGAGTGGTCAGAAGGGCAACCAATACCAGTCTGCCTCCATTCCTTCCTCTTCCTTTTCCATCCAATCTAGCCGACCCCGCCCACGCCAACTCTCCATTCCCCCCCAACCCCTCCCCCTCACTCTTTAAAGAACCAATCACGTTAGAGAAACAGTGTGACCGCTCCATGCAAGGACGCACAGATGAGCGTAACTCTTATAGTAGAATATATATATATATATATATATATATATATATATATATATATATATATATATATATATATATACAGGGGCGTCGGAACGTTTTGAAAGATGGAGGGGGGGGGGGGGGCAGGACCAATTCCTGACCATGGAGCCACAGTGAGGGGAGGGGGGAAGAAATCTTTAGAGCGCCACAAATATTTTCAGTATGAGGTGTCCAAAGGGTTCTCTTGAAACATTTCCTCTTTCGTTGAAGCTGATTTCACGAAAAAAATGAAATCTGTGAAAAATGGTTTTTCATGAATAAATTCGTGGTTTCAGAAGAAATAATTGAATTACGTAATCGCACTTGAAGTAATTCTACCATACCTGTTGAAACGAAAATGTTTTTCTGGCCGTACCCCACACTTCAAACAGAAGCAAAAATGTTGATGAAATTTGGCATCATAATCTAATTCGATATTGCATAGTTTTGAGCAGGGACGTTGTTTGGATTTGTGTATTGGAGGAGCGCACAGGTTATATGAATAAAATGACTGCCAGCTGGACAAATGCCACGCGCGAAAAGGGGGTCCCCCAGCAGAGCCCCGCAGGGAATTTTTGAAAATATGGGCATTTTTCGAGTGATTTTTTCGATTCACGAGTGGTTTGGAGTCTTAAATAATTGAATCATCATGGACTTTTTTGAAGTTATACTTTTGCGATTTCTCCCAGCAAAGCCCCAATTTTTTTAAATATACCCATGTCATTTCTCAAATGATTTCTGAAACTGACAGGCAGTTTTGCAGTCCAATTATTGAATCATCATGGACATTACCAAAGTTATTTTCAATAGTACGATCATTATGGACATTTTCGAAGTTATTTTAGCGATTTCACACAGCAAATTTCCCAGCAGTGATTTTTTTTTTCAAATATGGTCATTTTTCAAGTGACTTTTGCGATTTGTGAGCACTTTTGGGTTCCAATAATTGAATCATTATCGAAAAGAAAGGAGGAAGTGTAAAGTAGTAGAGTGTATACTGATACAATTCATATTAATAAGTGTAATATTTTATTGTGTGTTCATTCATAGGTCAACATTATATATTTTATATATCAGACTCAAATTGAGTCTTGCAAGACCTTTTCCTCGCCCCCCCTTGCCCAAAAGTTAGGGGGGGCAATGCCCCCCCCCCCCCCCGGTTCCGACGATAATGTATATATATATATATATATATATATATATATATATATATATATATGTGTCCCGTTTTCTTGATATTATTCAATTTTTCTTAATATTGTACTTCTGAAATACAAATATTTGGATTCAACGTTGAAATTAAATTTCTGTTAGGTCAAGGGGGAAAGAGAATTATTATATGTCAATCTCAATGATCATTATTACTCCATAAATGGAGCATGGAATTCGATTCCTAGTCACACAATAAAGTCGGTGGCATGGAACTTGTATGGATATATACATATTGTATGGATATATATGTTTGGATATATATTGGACCATGTGGTTAGTTTCCATCATTTACGCAAATCATGTTACTACCCTTTCCCATTGATGTAGATTACTTCCTGGAAAAGGATATATTACCTGCTGTTATGCGATTGACTAGCATGCAAATAAATGCAAATCGACATGATTTTTCAGAATATAGTGCAGTAGAATTCTCTTGTGATTTCTAGTCTCTATAAGAGAAAATAATAGAAATGCTTTTCAAATTTCAAAAATTGGTCAATTATTGATCCTTTCATTTCCAGACATATGATTTCAGATTTTCTGAGAAGCCCTTTTCCACCAGCCAATCTAAATCGCATGTCTATATTTTATTTTGAGCCACCAATTTTCATTACAAATCAATTCCCATTAACCAAACAAGACGCGAGGGAGTATAATATAATATATATTAGGCCTATACAATATATTATAAAATATTGATAATTACTGAAATAATACTTTTCAATTGTTTTATTGAATGTATGAATATTAGGCCTACTGTTTTATTAGTGTTTCAATTCTTCAGTGAATGATTGCTTAAGACATTGAGTTTGAACGCAATAACACAAACAAGCTCTCCTATAGCAGGGAGATCAAATTATCCCCGCTGAGGTCAATAAAGTATTATTATCTTAATACCGGTAGGTCTTTGGTGCACCACTGAGCGCTAGATACATCACGGCATGCTCGAGCAAGCGCCAAAATCTAGCAGATGGATTGGTCACACACCCGGTGGCGTGCACGGGCAACACAACGATTTTCCGCAGAATAGGTTAACCAGCGCTCGTCGCCTCTATACAACACCATAAACTTAATGGCACCATGCTGCAGTGATCACACAGCTTTACTGTGTTATTTTGGCCATATGACTACATAGCAACACTCTTCGGTAAATGAGAAACCTAGTGACGAAGATTATAACTTTTGACCTACACTATGTCTCCCAAGTGCAAGACTCTAGATGGATAAGGTTTGAACCTTAAAATTACAGTCTTGATGTCCATTCCACAAAAACCCAAGTACCGTAACAATAACCATAATGAAGAACCTCCAAAATCCTGAAAACGTTGATTGATGATTATGGTTTGCTCAACGACCCCACCAACAGCTAGGTTATACGAGGGTACAAATGAGCTGGTGATAATGAATGTATGAAGTGATGATAGGTGAGAGGACATTTACAAAAACTCATGCCTTATGCGGGACTCGAACCCACGCCCAACGGTGACTTCAGTTTCTGAAGCGGTGCCTTAGCTGACCGAGCTACCGAGGGCGGCTGTGAAAACGTTAAACTACCACAATTCAAAAACAGATCGGCAGATAACAGATATAATATTCAGCACATAAATTATCCACACGACAATTTTTAAACCAACATTTCACTGGGCCTAGGCCCAAATACTGAGTTGCCATGAAGAAAAGAATCATGTTTCTTGTTACACTGAGTTTAATCTGCCGGCCACCTGGCGAAATAATGAAAAATTGTTCAGCCAGCCACCGCCATCTTGGACTACCTTATCGACCTGAATACTGCCAACCTTTTATTTACATAATTTCGTTTCAGGTCAATGTGAAAAAACAAAAATGACCTAACCCCTAACCCTGCACTCGAGGCACTAATTTATGAAGTTAAGAAACAAGTTTCACACGCGGGAATCGAAGTGTGGACCCCTGATACGGGAGTGAGCTTTCTAATCAATGCGCTGCAATGATACACGTCGAGCATACTGTTATTTTTGCTAAAATACTATGGTAAATTTGTGTTACTCGGTACCATCCCTAATTTTGTAAAAGTTTTCCTGAAGATTGTGTTTTTGAATAAATAAACATCAAACTTTGTCAAAAACCACACCTGGCAACACAAATTACCACCAAAACATTAAAAACCGAGTATATAAGCTCCGTTCCGCCTGCCGGCGGTATACGCGGGAAGTACACCAACCTGACCTAAACCACTTGATACGTTATCCCAGCTGTGACAGCATAGCAAAAAACATGGCGGAGTATACGTGATATCAGAAAATCGCCACATCAAATCAAGTCGCAAACATACAAAACATAACAATTATGAACTTAAGGTTACTCCAAAACACACTTCAAACTTCAAACTACAAGAAACACCAACATTACCCACAAATCATAGAATCTGAATTTGGTACCGAGTAACACAAAATTACCAATACTATATACTAGCGCAACGGCGACAGCCGGTCGAATAAGAGTCTACTATTTCACCGGGTGGCAAGCTGGGTAGACACTCTTATTTTTGTCAAGAGGCGTGATTCATAACCCATCTCGCGACTGCATGCCAAAGTGCTTTGCCTAGTGCAATCCAGTAATTTCAATGGACTTTGAATTGAATGTGGTGTATTAAAAAGTCAATGGCCCCGGTCTCGCCCGCCGAGTTCCTGTGATGTAGGTATGGGGGCTAGGTATGAGCATCGAGTTGTTATTATAAAGTCAATGGTATGAGGCTTGACTGGCCAAGGATTTGAGCCTAGGCATTGAATTTGTAGTGGTTAAAGAAGGGACATCCTGTGTTAAAATTGTCGGCGAGCCACCGAGACCGGTTTGCTCAGAGCTTCCAAAAAGCAGTCCCGAAAAATATAGAGGGCCAACGAGCTGAGCGAGCTTCCGAAAAACAGGCGAGAAATTTATAGAGGGCCAGGTTACTGACCATAGCGCTTCGAAACGCAGCGGATATTTTGTAGTACTAGTCATTCTAAACCGAGAGCGGTCCGCACAACATCGCTGCTGTGAGCGCCTAGCGTTCTGCGTGGGCTAGTTACTGTCTATTGACAATAGCCAGAAACCTGTCAGTCGAAGAGTCGACACTTCTAACCGTCAGTACCAGAAACGAACGGTCGTGTCTACTTCTAACCATTTGTGCTTTCAACATGAGTAACTTGAATCTTATTATATTTTTAAACTCCACGCTAGACAGACAAGTGTCGACAGTTTAATTTCATTATGGTATAAGTTATTTCAACCATTATAATATAATAACTATTTCAAACGTATTTTGAACATAGAAACATTACGAGAAATGAATATTTGAAGTAGGCCTACAAAATATTTACCAGATTGGGAAATTTTTTAAAAATACTCAGTGTCTTTTCCGTACAAAGACTCACATGATGAAATTAACCCATCTACATTCCATTCTGAATAATTGTAATTAATTGTATCATATTTGTAGCAAGTGTTTCAACTATAGGATCTGGGATTTTTTCTTTTCCTATAAGATTGAAAAGTACATCAGATAGGCCTACTCAGGTATATAATAAACCAATTGACGCCAACCGTTCTCAATTGCATATTAAACTCGAAAACCAAGAGAAAAAAACATGAAACCGAAAACTAAATACAGTTTTATCATCCATTCGTAGTTGAACCCACTCCAAAAAATTATGAATTTGATGGGTGTCTTCGCTATCCTAAAACAATGTTATATAGGTCTACTCCTGTGCAATACCCTTTTTTTGTATAACATCGAAACTTGATACAAAACCATTGTTCCCCAATTAAGGCTATGGATGAAAGATAGGATCGTTAAATGTCCTAATTGATGTCACTCGTTGTCAATAGCTGTAGGTGAGATGACAGTGCATTGAAAACTATAATAGAGGCAAGACAATTGACAAATAATATGGATGTTTATCGTTTGAGAGATGAGTTGTTTTCCAACTTAGCAACCCTTCAATCAAACGATTAAAGCGAACCTTCATACAGTCTAATTACTATATTTACTAATTACTATTTGTATTTAGTATTACCGGTACCATAGACTAAAGAACAAACGGAATTTGTGTTCTTTACTTTATGGTATTACACTTTTAAGCCACCGATTACCATTATTTTAAAATAGTTGACGTTAAAAAAATGCATCAAGGCCTCAAATTCAAGGCCAAATAATTAGTAGTCAAATTGAATCAAATTTTTTCAAAAAAGGTAATATTTTTCAATATTACTCGATTTCATTATTAAGAGCCCGCATCTTAGACAGATTTCATGTTGAGTACAGGGTGCACTTCCATCATATATATCTCAAGAACTACAAACACTACGGATTTGCGATAAAAAGCAATTGATAAACGATACTCTCACAATTGGATATGCCTAGTTGAATATTGAAGAATAATTTTAATATGGAGCAATTTTTGAATCAAAAAGTGTCAATTTGATGGTTTTCATTGCCTAATTCCCGGTTACCGAATATAACTAGAAAAAAATTACAATTGCACATCTTTAAGTTCAACCTTTCTCATCAATATTCGAAATCTTGATTTGCCTATAATTCAACAGTCTTCCCGTTTTCCTTGATCAAAATGTGTCATGTAACTTACAGTAACTAGATTTTGTACAAATTATAAGTTGGAAAACTCCTCCATCTAGCGGTGACACTGGAACTCTTTGAAAATCATCCCCTTTCCACTTGTCAACCTAGGTAGGAAGTGGACCCGAGCCATGAGTGCTGTCACTCCAAATGAACCTTTCTTGGAACGGAATAAAAGTGATTAGCTGAAAACCAATATACCGATATATCACACCAATCAATTGTATTTAGTTGTGAGTATCTTCACATTCTCATTACAACAAGAATACATTTTTTATTTTAGTCCTAGGTGCATTTCTCACCGATTCAGTGAAAATAATTCCAGTTGACTTCATACCCAAGTAGAAACTAATTTTTTGGGTCAATGCTCAAAATCAGAATTAAAACTATTACAATTACAACTTGCTGCAATTACAACTTTACAATTGCACTTGCTGTCTGGACAGCGAACAGGTAGGACGTGTTTTGCTCGAGCTCTCGCTTTCTAAGTTCAAGTGTGTATACGGTACCGTTTTTCGTAATGGAATGTCATAGATGCAACGATCCGTTGCCCAAGGTTGGCCAGTACATTGAATGCTATGGATGCGAGAATAATTATCACATAGAATGTACAACTTTATCGGAGAAAACCTATCGATCTATGCCTGACAGTAAACGCAAATCGTGGAGGTGTATGTTTTGTAAAAATAAGACCTCTGAAAGGAAAACCTCGACATCGTCAAACCCGGATATTGCAGATAAACAACAACAGCAACAAAAATCTCATCTTGAAAAACTATTTGCGGACCTGAAGATGGATTTGGAGAAGAGTCAACAATTCATTTCTGATAAGTATGATGAGCTTGTTATCAAAGTTAACGAAAGTAACGGAATAATTGCTAACATGAATAAGACAATCGAATCTCTCGTCGCTACAGTTAAAGAAAGGGATGAAGAGATTGTTGATTTGAAAGCTAGGTTGAATAACCTTGAACAATATGGAAGGAATTCGAACATTGAGATCCACGAAGTGCTAGAGTATAAAGACGAAGACCTTGAACGTGTTGTACTTCAAGTGGCTGAAAAAATGGAAATTAAACTTGTGAAAGACGATATAGAAGTTGTCCACCGTCTCCCTGCTAAAAAGGATAAGGTGAGGAGTATCATTGTTCAGTTCAACTCACGTAAAAAGCGCGATGAATTTATCGTCAAGAAAAATAAAGTAAGAATAACTAACAACGATATCCTGGCAAACGGCAATGGCAATAGAATTTACGTCAATGAAAACATCATTCCATTCTACAAGAATCTCCTGTGGAAGGCCAAAACTGCAGCAAAGGAAAAGGGCTTCGCTTTCACGTGGTTTCGTTTTGGTAAAGTACTCATGAGGAAGAATGAAGCTTCTCCAATAATACGCATCAACAGTGAGAGTGACCTTGAGAAACTACCGTAACTCGAACATTCACCGCTAACTCACGTGTTTGAGCTTTTGTCATGAGTCATGGGTTTAATAATGACAGATGACGACATCGTACCTTGTGTCAAGAATTTTAGTTTTAATGTTTTCAATGATACTAAATTGGTAACTTTATTTAACGATAAATTCAATATTCTTTTCTTAAACATACGATCAATTAGAAGTAATTTTGATCATTTTGTTTCCTACATGGATATGCAAATAGAAATTGTGGATATTGTTATTTTAGGAGAAGTGAATATGAAGGCCCATGAGAAAGAAAGTTTTCATTTAAATGGTTTTTCAATGTTTACGTCATTAAGAGAAAAAAGGCGAGGAGGTGGAATTGTTGTTTATGTTAAAACTGGTATAGATTTTTTGTTGGATGAAGATGTGTTTAGCAGTTTTGAAGGTGTTAAAGGTTCTATGTTGTTGAATGGTTTCAAAACTCATTTGTTTGCAATATACAGACCGCCAGAAAATGGTTTGATCATTAATTTTCTTGAGGAAATTGATTTACTATTAACTAATGTCAACCGTAGAGAACAGGTAATATTTGTTGGAGATGTGAATCTAGATCTAAATTGCAACGAAAATATAAACATACAACGTTACAATAACATTATGTGTGGCCATGGAATGCGTCGTTGTATTTACGGCAATACTCGGGTTGACGAACGATTGGGTGTTTTTTCAAAATCCTGCATTGATCACTATTTCGCCAGGATGAATAACAAAGTTCCTGACCTTTACTCGGCAATTATAGAAACTAAAATATCTGATCATTTTATAATTTTATTGGGAATTCATAATAATGGTGAAACTATTGATCACGACAACGGGCATGATAAATTGAACTTGACAACAATATTGAATGAAAATGAAGTTAAAAAAGGACTGAAGAGTATAAATTGGATCTCTCTTTTTGAAAATGAATGTGACCATCCCAGCAAAATCTATGGTAAAATAAATGTTATATTCAATAACGTTTATGAAAATGCGAAAGAAACTAAAAATATGACGCCTATGTCCTATTCTCAACGAAATTCGAAACCGTGGGTAACTTCTGAAGTTAAAACTATGATGAGAGATAGAGACAATTATTTTAGGAAATGGAAGAATTCTAAAACAAATTTGATTTATAGAAATATGTACAAGAGTCTGAGAAACATTATCACTAAACAACTCATAAAGAACAAACAAAATTATTACAAAAAACGTTTTGATAATTGCAAAGGCAATATTCGAGAAACTTGGCAGGAAATTAACTGCATCTTGGGCAAGAAAGCGAAAAACTCGGTGGATGAAGTTATAACGAAATACATGGGAAGTATTTATAGCGTGACGGAGATTGTTGATGGTTTCGTCGACACTTTTTCCAGTGGCGTAGCATCAATACGCCATGATTGTAAAATAATAACATCATTGGAAACCAACACTTCGGCACTTCAATCTATGCATTATGTAAGGGCCACTTCAGATGCGATTAAGAAAATTATTATGGAGTCAAACTTAAGAAAAGGGCCTGGAATCGATAATATAAGATTGAAGGATTTACACTTCATATCCGAAAAAATTTGTCCATTCATTGCTAATTTTATCAACCTTACTGTTAAATATCATCAAATTCCCTCTGAAATTAAGAAATCCATAATAAAACCTGTTTTCAAAGGTGGTGACCACAAGTGTTTTGAGAATTATAGACCCATAGCGATCTTGTCTGCAATAGATAAAATCATGGAAAGATTCATGGCCGATCAGTTGATAAATTACTTGAACAAATTCAGAATTATCAATAGTAACCAATATGGTTTTCAAAAAAATAAAAGTACATCTAAACTCTTGTATGATTTCTCTGACTTAGTATATAGCGCACTAAATAAAAACCTCTCTGTAACAGTTTTATTTATAGACTTTTCTAAAGCTTTTGATACGTTAATTCATGACAGATTAATAATTGCACTGTATAAAATTGGAATAAGAGGACCAATGCTTGAATGGTTCAAAGACTACTTGGCTAATAGATCAATGTCAGTTCAATTGGGAAACTCTTTCGGAAAATTTGTCCCAGTCACATCAGGTGTACCCCAGGGCTCAATTCTGGGACCTCTTCTCTATTTAATATATGTTAACGACATGCTGAATGTAGTGAAAAAATGCTCTGTATTCTTGTACGCGGACGATACGGCAGTAGTTGCGACTCATAAACATTATTCTCTAGCGAATGAGTTTCTTCAATTTGACTTCAATAATATCTTATGTTGGTCGCATGACAATGGGTTAACAATTAATTCCAAGAAAACCAAAGTTATGCATATTCATTCTCCTTTCATACTTTTAGAAAATGTCAATTTGATTTATCATGATAATGCTTGTTTACACAGAAATTTTAGAAAAGGTTGTACTGAATTTTCGGGAAATTGTAATTGTTCTGTTAAAATAGCAAATACCAATCAGCATACATATTTAGGATTATTAATAGACAATAAATTCAAGTGGGATAAACATATAGATTTGGTATGTAATAAGCTACGTTCTGGAATGTATAGTCTATGTATAATCAAGCCATTTGTGAATAGTATAACTCTGAAAATAGTTTATCATGCGCTTATTGAGTCTGTGATTAGGTATGGCATTTTATCTTGGGGATGTACAACTAATAACTACTTGAACAAAATTGAAATTATTCAGAAAAGAATTTTTAATATAATCTCGTCGAAACATCACAACCGGATTTCAAATTCCAATTTCTTTACAATTCGTCAACTGCATCTACTTCTCTTTATTACATCAAATTATTTTTCACAGAGGCACAAGAATTCATTCATGCATTCACATCAAACACGTAATAAAGACAGATTGATAGAGCCACTAACCACCAACTCGTATGGTAAACAGGAAGATAGATTTTTAATCCCTCATTTATTTAATAAAATCCCTTCTGAATTTTTGAGTTTCCAAAAAATGGTTCAAGTAAAAACCGAATTAAAAAGGTATATATCATCTCACCATATTTTCTAGGAAGTTTGACATTATATTTTGCTTTTCAGCACAAACATTTCTCTGTTTTGTTATTTCATTAAGGAATTCATTATTGAGTAGAATTTGATTTAATTTTGAATTGTGTGAGTTATATCTATGTATATGTATTGTATATCATCCAGACAACTGAATTTGATTGTATTTTTTTGTGTAATAAATGTTAATAGACCCGCAGACAAGTTGAAATTTTTGACTTTGCGGGTCTATAGAATTTTAACATATGTATTTGCTTGATAACAATAAAATAAAAAAAAAAAAAAAAAACATTTATTATCGTTTGATGAATTATGGAGTGTTGAAATTCGACTTCTCGAGTTGTTTTTAACACATTGTTAGTAGCCCATCATTATATTCTACAGTGAAACATAACATGAGAAACATAACGTGAAAAACGACACAGAATATAACAAACACGATTTATCACATTTCATGTTTCCACATTGATTGAGTGATTTCACAATTGAAATTTGAAATTTGATCGCTGAATCATTCCAAGAAATGGTCACAATATAATTAATATAATTCCTAATCAGTTTCAAATATGCTATGATCATTTATTGTAGACAGAAACGAATATAGGAAAAAACTACGGTAAGATTTAATATTGAAACGAATTTTAAAATTATCATATTTGAAACAAAATTGATTACTTTCCACATTGTTAGGGTTCTGATGATGTGAATATATATATATATATATATATATATATATATATATATATATATATATATATATATATATATATATATATTTATATATATATATATATATATATATATATATATATATATATATATATATACATATATATATATATATATATATATATATATATATATATATATATATATATATACACATATATATATATATATATATATATATATATATATATATATATATATATATATATATATATATATATATGTATATATATATATATATATATATATATATATATATATATATATATATACATATATATATACATATATATATATATATATATATATATATATATATATATATATATATATATATATATATATATATATATGAATATATATATATATATATATATATATATATATATATATATATATATATATAAATATATATATGGATCATCTTTCAAATTTGATCACACGCATATTCGAATAGTTTGAAAAATGCCCAGTTTTGTTTGATCCCGCGATCTTTTTGCCCGCGATCATTTGTTCACGATCTTATTACCTCCACGGTATTTTTACCCGCGCTCACTTGGCTCGCGATATTTTCTTCTCCGCGACCTTATGTACGTGCGGTCATTTCACCCTACTCGATATTATTGCCGCGAGATAAAATTGTTCGCGGTCTTTTTGCCGGCTACCTTAGATTTCGACCTCACCAACAGCTAGGTTATTAGGGGGTACGAGTGAGCTCGCAGAAGAGAGACGGATGATGTTCACAAAAACCCATGTCATATGCGAGGCTCGAACCTAAGCGCCGCTTGACCAGAATGTATGAAGCAGTGCCTTAGCTGGGCCTGGATCAGTCAAGGTTCATATAGGTGAACTTGACCTATACATGCACACATATTTTCAGTGTAGGCAGCTACGACTGATCAGTGTGAATTTTTTCACGATCATCTTATCTTATTCTCTTCGAAAAATGTGTCCTGAGAAAACTTCTACTAATGAGTTGCTTGATTGGCCTGACACTTGCGTTCACTTGTTTTGAAAATAAATATATTTCCTCTCTATTCTCTCAGAATATTGGGTTGTACAATTTTCCGCTCACAGTTCATTGTTGTCAGATTTTGTGAAAAAAGAACACACATGTGCCTATACGAAGCGAAAACAATTATTCTTGAAACATGTACAAAGATCGTATACAAATACATGCTGTATTGGCAGTTGTCTTCATCACTTTGCCATTCCATTTAAAAAAACTAAACCAATAATAAATCACTGTAAAAATGTGTTAATTTGTTTATCATTTCAGAATTAGTCTCCGATTGACCATTCAACTATTATGTAAATACTACATATTGTGATAATTTAATCAATGAAATATTGAATATATGCATGAAATAATTCTGAAAGCGATCCTGGTATGGGCATAATAATTGAAAATAAGCTTACACAAAATCTAAAATCGACATAACATTGTACTTTTGACGCATTCATTTATGTTTTTATGTTGGGTTCAACTAAGCACAGTAATGAATGATGACTAAGACCTATTGGCGTCGGTGAATGATGAATAAGGTGATGACTGATGAGAAGATTAGATGGAAGGTTACTTTATTATGTGTTTTTGTATAGTAAAAAGGAGTCGGTCGTGGTCTGTTGCAAAGGAATCATCCCAGTATGAACCTAAACGACAGAGGGACACCACGAAAAAACTCTTCTTGGAGGTCTCTGTCCAGAATCGAACCCCGGTCTCCTGAATGCTGGTTCAGCCACCGATCCACTAGTCTCACTACTCATTTTGCACTCATCTTATCATTTGTTTATGACTAGGAAAACGCTATATACGCGTTGTTAGACGAGCGGAAAGTAATAGTATGTCGACTTCATTGCCAAACTTTTGCCTAAATTCGCCAATTGGGTAACATTTTAGTTATAAATGGGTAAAAACGGCTTCGAGTGGTACCAATTTAGCACATTTCGTGTTTTTTCTTCAAAATGGCTGACCCGATCAAGCTGAGAATTCCCAGAAATGTGTATCAAGATGTTATTCAACTCCACACAAAATTTCAATTTTTTGGAAAATAAAAATTTTAAAATTTAAATTTTTTTAAATTTTTAAGGGTATTTTTGAAATTTCTGAAATTCATAAAAAAAAAGTTGATATCCGATAATGCAACAAAACTATACAGATCTGAGTTAGATAAGGAACCATGATAAAAAAAAGTTTGAAATTGATAGCTGTAGCCTTTTGACATGTGGAGAACCGACAAATGAACATAAAAAAAAAATATATAAAAACGAACACCAATTTTTTTCAGTATGTGAAATTGAATCCTCGCTAAAGCTCGTCTAATAATTGATCACTCATCATTTGTTATGATATTTTCCTACGAATTATACTTAGTTATTATCAGCATGATTATTTGTAAATTTGCATTTACTTCCTTGTGGTCAACATAATCTCCGTATACCCCTACTTTCGAATACAAGTAGCAATTGTGACTAACCAATATAAGTATCAATGAAATACATAGCTTGTGGTATATTTTCTCTCATTGGGGAACAATGATTTTGTATCCAGTATCTATGTTATGAGGAAAAAAATTGTGAATATTACTTTCCTCGATTTCAGAAATAACAGCATATTGTATGGAATCACAGCTCGATTATCTGTGATGGAATCTGAATGAGTTTATTGTGAGAGCCATAGCTAAAACGTTTACCAAATATCTCTTCAAAATACTACCTGCTATTCAGATGGCTTTTGTGACAACCTAGTGACAACACTCAGAATGACGGTCTAGGACCCCCGAGTGTATTTGTTAACTTATAGAGAAGGCGGTAAATCGGAACGGTCAAATGTTGTTTCCAAAGTGCACGTCTTTTTTGATGAACACTTCAAGTTACAAGAGAGAGAGATAGCCATAGGAAACTGAGAGAGATAGCTGTCCACTACCGAGTTCCAAAATCGCACACCAAACTTGGGTCGCGCATGTCGAAGAGAAATATTCTCAGCTAGGATACGGGCTCTTAACATTGTTTATAATATCACTTTTATATTTGTATCAGCGTATTCATCGTTATTTATTGAAGTGGCCCACATCGACATGGAATTATATAAGTTTTAGGTGAACAAAGAAAAGGCACAAAGCTTATCTGTAGACCTACTCGAGATTATTATAGGCATTACTCTAATCTGAAAAACGTTCCTCATTTCTATTGTCGAAAATACATAAGTCAATATTCCTCATAATGGTCTGCTTTCAACAAGTATAGCAAGCGATGGTACAAGAAGATTAAGGATTAGGGGCCGTTGGACAGGGGAGGGGGGAATGGGCAGGGGAGGAGGAGAGGCTTCAGGGGTGTGGGCTTGTAAGTTGTACGCCAACCATCTCACCAGCTCATCTTGAATACGGAACTATTTAATTCATATTTTTATCCATCCTGACTTGGTTTTCCGTGGTTTCCCACAGTCCTCGAAACAAATGCTTGGATAAAGTGCTAATTGGCCACGACCTTTAATTAGTAGAGTAATTATAACATAACATATAACATTTCACTCATTTTATTTTCTATTTTGTATTATCATTATGATGAACTTTACATCTGCTGTTAATGGAAAGAGGTGATCATTGCCCGAGAGACTTATTTCAAAGTGGAAGATATCAACATTTGTGTGTTTTGTTTACTCTTAATACCAATGCCGGTAATGTCCAGATATATTTAACAAAAACCGGTTTTTAATTATAATGTGTTCCGGACTTTCGGAAACTGAAGGACTTTTATCTGCGGCGGAAAAATATGGTCACAGACAGCGCAGTCCTGGTGTTGAAGTTCATTGGTTTTAAATAATTGAATGAGCGAAGCGAAGACTCAATCTTACCATACTCGAAAAAAAAGCCTTTTTTCGCGCTCCACATGTCAAACGAAAATTCAAAATAAGTTGAAACTTAGCATACACAAGTGTCCTTATCTAATTCGATACTGTATAGTTTTAAGGGGGGAGGGGGGGGGGGGAGGGTAAGGTGCAAAACTTGATTCTCACCATTGGTCCGTCTCATGATGTTATGACACTAGGCAAACGCGTTATGTGTTTCCGCGTTGATGGATGAGCTGGAACGTATCAACTTATCTTTGGATTGGTTATTATATATATACACCTTGAGATCCAAACCATTACATCACTGCCATCTTATTTTCCATTAATAATTTATATGATAATAAAGAAGGCTTTGTTTTAATCGTTTACAATCAAGTGGTGACACTTGTTGCTTTGATTTAATAGGTATCTTAATAGCTTTGAATAATTACCACAAATAACATTATATATTTTTTTTACATCGAAACGGCTGATCCGATTTGAGTGAAAGTTTGGAATAATGTGTATCATTATTAGATTGAAATTTCCTGAGCATTTGAATCCTCTCAGATGAAATATTTTTCACGAATGTTTTCCTCTGCGTTATTCTAATGGGATTTTTGAAAAATTTGGAATGAGTTTTCTCAGAAGTGGTTCAACCGATCGCGCCTCAAAACTATACAGCATCAAGTCAGATAGGGGTTCATGTGTGTGCCAAGTTTCAACTGATTTTGAATTTTCGTCTGACCTGTGGAGCGCGAACAAAAAAAAAAGAAAAAGAAAAAAAAAAAAAACAGGCACTTTTTTTTCGGTATAGTGAAATTGAGTCTTCGCTTCGCTCATCCAATAAAACGCCCTTGCAAAAATTCTTACCCCATTTGACATGAAAGAAAAAAACATGGAAAGTCCATAATTTTCGACCGGGCCTATTGAATATCTCTCTTATGGGGAATAACATGTAACGCTTTTTTGAGCTAGGAACGTAGAAGAACTAAGATAGGTAGAGAAAAAGTGTTCCCACAAAATATCTGCGCTCGAATGTCATCTTTCGTCTGATATGTATAACATAGCTACTTATTTTCGCCATATGATTTCAATTGATCAACTCGCATGGCGTGTGGCTTTATTGTTGCAGATTTTCTAGTTTTAGTACAAGGGCTCACATTATAAAATAAACCCGCCTACATTCCACTCTGAATGATTGCATTTTAGAATATGAGTATCTGTGTTAAAAACAGGTAATAAATTCTCCCGTTAGGTATGTTCAGCATAATGAATAGGCAAGGGTCGAAACATGATTTGCTTGACTGATGACAGAGACTATCCTCTACAGGGAGGGAGAGAGTTGAGTATGACGTCAGAACCTTTTCCCCCGCCACGTTAGATTAGGCACTTCGCTGGGGGTGAGGTTGGAAGCTCTTGACGGGATGGTAGCCGAAAGGGTCTATTACCTGCGTCGGAAGGAACAATATAAGTCGAATTGTCATTATAGAAATAAATTAAAATCGCCGTCGAAGAATCAAGATGATTATATACGGAAGATATGCATTGAAAATGAAAATCTAAGCAATTTACTTTTTTATTGGAAAAAATCCACTCATATGCGACCGAAATACGTCGAAATGTATTGTATACGAAACGTCCCTCAAACATATCGACGTATCTCGGCCGCATATGAGTGAATTTTTTACAATAAAAAAGTAAATTGCTTAGATTTTCATTTCCAATGCGTATCTTCGGTATATAACAATCTTGATTCTTCGACGACGATTTTAATTTATTTCTATAATGGTTATTCAACTTCTATTGTTCCTTCCGGCGCAGGTAATAGACCCTTTCGGCTACGATACGGTCAAGAGCTTCGAACCTCACCCCCAGCGAAGTGCTTAGTGTAGGACCACGTTGCGGGAAAAAAGCTCCGACGACTGACGTCAGCTCAACTCTATTCACTGACACTTAGGACACTTAGGCGATAAAAGTTGTTTAATTTATAAATTATGTCACTTTGGGGCAATTGTGAAAATGAATTATGACTTTAAAAGATGATTCACATACTAAAAATATAAATCCGCTATTTTAAAGCATTTTTTGTGTCCACACATTTTTCATCCGATTTCACCAAAGTGTCCCCCCGTCTCGCCAAAGTGTCTGTCCCGTAGGCCTATGTTAAAAGCATATACTTGCCCATCATGAAGATGTCTATATATATATATATATATATATATATATATATATATATATATATATATATATATATATATATATATATATATATATATATATATATATATATATATATATTTATGATATCCAATTCAATATGATTGTGAGCAATTTAATTGCATGTTTTTTATTTTGGAGGAATGAAATGCTCAAAGAATGGATTGTTGAAAACATTGTTCTTGTGTCAAGTTTTGAAGTTTCTACCCTGAAATTTGAAAGAATCAAAATAGATTGAATTGAATTGGAATATCTGATAATTTGGCGGATGACTGTTCAAAAACATTAAAAACATTAAATTAAATTGGAAATATAAAACATATTATTGAGTTAGAAATTTTAATCAAGGATGCCCTTCATCTTTCTACTGATTCCCTATTCTATGGGTACCATAGATAATAGTATAGTACCATGGTAATTAAAATTGCAAGTTCTACACCTCAGAGAATTGTGTTTATATAATGATGTTGCAATTAGGACAGTTATCAATATTTACGTAACATTTCTTCGTGGGGAAAATTAATTGTGTTGGTTAAATGCAGGTCTTTGCTCTAGTTTTTGAGAATTTGAATTCAATAATTATTAATGTTTACAAAATTGCAAAAGCAGAAATGTTACGAAACTTAAAATTGAAATATTGAAAATTGATAGAGAAATGAAAAATAACAAATAATAATCTGATGGTTTCAATACAGAACATTTTCCCAACATGACCTGTAATTTAATTTGAATCTGGGGAGTTTCAAGTTTTTTAATAATTATATTGTGTCTCTTTCCATTTCATGTATAGGCCTAAGCACTCCATATACTACTGGTATAACCTTCTATGGCGTTTTTTCCTTTCCCATTTATGGCGTTTTGTCCTTTGAACCCGTGTTAATCAATGCTAACTAGGAAAACGCTATAAGTACGCGTTGATGGACGAGCGATGTTGAAAAAAGTGTTAAAAGGGTCACTTTTCATTTTTTCTCTTTAAAATGGCTGAGCTGGAAAAATTGAAAATTTCTAAAATGTTAGACAATTGCGTTCTACATATCCAGTACAATTTTTTTTTATTTATTTATTTCTTCTCTAATAAGCCTTTGACCAAGTAAAATTGGCCGTCGCCCATGT
The DNA here is from genome assembly GCA_964007535.1 of Brachyptera risi. NCBI lineage: Eukaryota > Metazoa > Arthropoda > Insecta > Plecoptera > Taeniopterygidae > Brachyptera > Brachyptera risi. The sequence goes on along the minus strand of OZ023327.1, from coordinate 63,704,889 downwards.
GTCCGTCGCCTAAATGTCCAATGATCAAAGTAGATCGCCCAAGTGTCCGTCGCCTAAACGTCTCTCGCCTAAGTGTCCGTATACCCTCCCTGACATGGACATTAGTCTCGATTAGTCTATAGCTGAATTTAAATAATAACATAGTAAGAATAGTAGGCCTAACCATAATAATCATAATAATATAATGAGTAATAACAGATATAATCTGAGAAATACATGTTTTAAGACTTCAAGGCGATACTAATGCAATCATTTCTTCTACAGACAAGAACCGAAAGGGTCGCTTCCCTCTCTATGCTTCAATCGATTGATTGATGGGTTGATAAGTTGTAAAACAACATATTTCTCAAACCAGATTGTATGAAGGTTCGCATCTTGCGAAGCGAGTTTGTGGTTTATCTAATTATTGTTAATTTGTTATTACTTTATAACTTTCAAAATCCAAGCATTACATACACAGAATATTATTTACAATTATACGAGGATAATATTAAGATTTTATTTGGGGCTTATTCACTGTAAAATAGTAAGTATTCGAATATGAACACTTGATTATTCGCCGTGTAATAATAATAATAATACCGTGATTACTGCATTTGTCATTTGTGTAAATATAGGTCTACAGTTGGAATACTGCTCAAGTGTTGTTATACTAATTAATGACTACTAGCACTAATCACCGCCAAGTTAGGGTCAATAGGGTCATTGCGTGCTAGAAGGAGAGGCTGGCTAATATCAAATATCAATCGCAGTTTATTTTTATTGCGCGCCAAACACGGCTAGCAGATTGCTCGCAGCGGCGATGTGCTACGGTCCGCTGCCAGTCGAGAGTGAGTAGTTTTAGGAGAAAACCGCTCGCTTCGGAGGGCGCTACCAGCTAGTCTGTCGACCCAAGAATCGACACTAGCTCTCCCTATAAATTTCTCGACTAGATGGGCCGAACCCTCAAACTGGCTTGGCGCACAGGCTCCCATATACGTGTCCTATCTTTAACCTTACAAAATCAATGGCCTAGGATAGGTCAGTTACCTTTGTTTATAGGTACACAGTAAATAATATATGCCTAGGCTAGGCCTAACCTATATTAAGGCTAAAAATCTCACCAACATAAGTAGGCCTTGTCCCAAGCCAAGTTTGAACTCACAGAGAATGCTTAACAAAGTTTGATATAGGTCTACATTTGACTGGAATACGGGCATTGAGTATATGATGATACGGGCCCATACCGGTTAAGCGTCTGAACATGCTTATGTTTGTAATTCACATTCACATGCGGGCTCACTCCACTGCAAACTCGATGCAGTAGGCTAGGCCAAATAACAACACATTCCGGCCTAACCTATTCGCTGGGCAACACAATAATATTTCAAAAGTAAACGATAATATTACAATGGAAGTTACCATGATATCAGTTATGCACGACAACGAGCAAGTTCACTCGACCAAAGTTGCTACAAGAAATACTACTCGACTTTAAAGTAAAAACATAAGTCGAAATTGGTCCAAACTCTGTACTGATCGACTCTGTTGCCGTTCCGGATTCGTATCACCGCCTTCTTTATTCAAAACCAAAATTAGTATATGTGGTAAGAACTTTCATTTCTTCTTCTTCTTAATTTTTTGAATGGCTTAGGAATCGAGTCCTTGACAGGCAAGATGGAAACACGATTTCAAAAAACATTTTTGGTAATCTTATCGTTCAACGTACCATCGCTAATTTTTGTCCGATATTCTTGTTTGAGGTGTTTTCTGATAGATCTTGTTTGTATTTATGATATAGTGTTTGGACTTTTTGTGTTTTGTTTGTTTTAATATGGTTTTTACTCACTTGAAGTTGATGCTTTGTGATCTGACTAAGACGACAAAGGTGGACAGTGGGTTGGGTTAGGGTCAGGTTAGTGTATAAACTTCGCGTATACCGCCGGCAGGCGGAACGGAGCTTATATACTTTAATAAAAATGAAGAATAAATTGGAAAAAATTGAAAAAAAAATGGCGTGGTACGCTAATCTGTAATTTTACCACATTTTTTTTAGCTATATACGCTTGACAGTTATGCGACATGACTTAAATAGTTATAACTTATATCGTCTTGAAGTTTTTATAATCATCTGTGTTTCTCGCGTATCAGAATTTCTTTCTGTATCTCATAGGGTGGGTTGCAAAGACGGAGTTCAAACCCCGGCCTACCTTAGACGCCGTCTAAGAAAAAAATTGCATTGCAGCCACAATGCAATTTCTTTGCAATCCACCTTACTATTCAGAAGTTATCACAAATAAACTGACATTACGCTGAATCGGCTTCCCATGCACTCTTAATTCTTAAATTAATTCCAAGTAAAAAATCAAGGAATAGAAAAAAAGTGAAAAGGTGGATATATATATCCACCTTTTACTATAGTACCATTCAATGATAATACCCAATAAAAAGTGAATGATATAATTTAGTATATCAGTTGAAAATGGGTGGAAAATGAACTGAAACTAAAGCTGGATTCACAATGCGAACTAATGATTAGTGATTAATGATTAACTAAAGTTGGCAGATACGGAATCAGTGTTGACGTTTTAATATTAGTGACTGACCTTGAAAGTTGACCAACTTTCAACTTTAGTATTAATCATTAATTTTAATCATTAGTCTGACCAATCAGAAGTCTTGAATTCGAAACGACAGAAAGTCAATGCAAAAGGAAGCTATCCCGCTCGATGAACCGCTCATTTACAGCCTTCTAACATGTAGATTTCAATTCAAATCTGTCATCTTAAGAAAGCTACGACTCATGAAAATTAATTCTTATTGTGAATGCTCAGTTTCTTAATTTTAGTATTTAGTATTAGTCACTAATCATTAGTTCGCATTGTGAATCCAGCTTTAACCAATTGATACATGACCAAGAATCACGACTTCCAATCTCGAAATTTGTATTTGATCTGATGTCGATTGAACATTTATAATTTGATCGATATTTTATATTGAACTAACCACAGCCTTCTTTATTCATTCTTTTCTTATTAGCTGAGAAGAATGATCTGAATAAAGAAGGCTGTGGAACTAACAATATCATTTGCAATTTCCGTATTTGATGGCAACCTTAGTTTTAATAAAACTATTTTCAGAACAGTGAGCATAATTCAGGTAAAATTAAATGAAATTAAATTGGATACAGTATTTAATATAAATAGTATTGTTTAATGAATTAATTTGTATGAAAATACATTCGACTTTTTAATTATTGTAATAAATTTTAATCTTCAGTATTAAAATGCATCTACCCTATTAAAACGGGCAGTCCCAAGGCGCTCTTCAGGCGCGCAGAATGCCCAATGTGAGGGACTCAGTACCTCCTCAGGAATTCTAGTGGTATAGCATTGACCACAATTACCCACTTGGTGACGTCAAAATCAGAGCCACATTGAATTTTAAGACTCTTCAATGTGAATTTTAATGACATATTGTAATCAAGAAGACCGTTTTCGGACATTTTCTTGTCCGAATGTGTCTAAAAATAGAGTTGTGGTTAATGCTAAGGGTACATTTATCAATTTTAGATAATTGAAGGCTCAACTAGTCAAATAATTCAGATAGTAAATGACTTGTATTCCGACCATCACAATATCACACATATTTGCATTTTCTCAACTACATGGGATAACAGTTTGTGATAAGGACCAGGAAGGATTAGTCTAGCAATGTTATTTATAATGGTGCCCACACGCAGTGTGCCCCACGTATGTGCAAATCAAATTTATGTGGGTTATATTGAAACAAGTTGATCTCACAAATATGTTACAATTGAGAACATATTACACAACAAATTGCAACAAATTACAGAAAATAGTAAAATATCAAATTGGGAGAAGGCATTCCTACAAGGCAGAACACAAAAAGTAAAAGTGGGGGAGGAATTTTCGGAATTTCTTGAAATCACATCAGGAGTGCCACAAGGAATTGTCATCGGACCCTTACTTTTCAATATATTCATTAACGACATAGAAACTGGTATCAATTCTAAAATCCGACTATTTGCAGACGACTGTGTTGTGTACAGGATAATTGAGAGCCAGGAAGAGGCAATGCAACTACAAAGTGATTTAGATAAAATTAATGACTGGGTCAATACAAATCTAATAGGCGCTAAATGACCTCGCTGTCGATGCGCCTTAAAACCCTAATATTCATTCATTCACAAATCTAATGGGACTTGATGTAGAAAAATGTAAGGTAGTCCAATTCTCCAGAAATAAAAAGAATAAAGAAGTGACATCATTTGGAATGGGAGAAAGCATACTGGAGGAGGTTGACGGTTATAAATATCTCGGATTATATACATGCATAAAAACTTGGGGTGGGGATCATATCAACTTGGGATCATATTAGAAAGTTGTCCAAAAAGGGGATCGTATCATTAAATTTTGTTATGAGACAGCTCAAGGGGACAGGAATTGAAATTAAAACAAAGCATACAAGACACTAATTAGACCTACACTGGAGTACGAAAGTTCAGTCTGGGATCTCGGGACACAGTATTAATCAAGGCTGTAGAGAGCGTACAGAGGGTTGCTGTGAGGAGGGTATTGGGGAGTCAAGAGATGGAGGACCATTAGGAATAGTAAGGGAGTGATACAGAAAGAACTGGAAAGACCAACCATAATGATTGAACAACTGAAATCAGAAACCCTGGAAGCAAGGAGACGAAGGACTAGACTGTGCAACTTCTTTAAAGCAAGACACAACTGTATTGGATGGGAAGAACTAGGCAGAAAAGTTGGAAAGGGGATCCAAAGAAGTGATAGGGGAGGAGAAAGAATGGAGGTGGAGAGATTACTCAAATATAGGGAAAAACGGTTTCGTCCAGAGGACGATAAGAGACTGGAATGAGCTGGAAGAAGGAAGAACTGCAAAGAAATTATTAGAATTCAAGAAAATGATCCAATAGAATAATAATATCTTGCCACCGTGCATCTAGCACATCTGCAAGAATGTTTACAAAATACACATTGAAACAGTATTTCAGAAGGTCTTCAAATTGGAAGTTATGGTAAGAAGGTAAGAAATTCTTTTATTTTTCTCAATATAGGCCTATATGAACTTTGATTCATATATTCGGTTTCTAATATGTCAAAGAAATATGTAATTTGAATGTATATAGAAATTGGAAACAGAAGATATATGATTGATATAATATTGATAAACAACATTACCTGTAGTGTTCACCATGAAGACATAATTATGAAGTGAATTTTTCATCTATAATAAATTGTGACATGACACCAACCCCTTCCCCACCCTCTCTGGTACACATTGTCACACAGTGCCTCCAGCTCCCACCCTCCTCCTCCCCGCTGTAGCGTAATGTAACGCTATAATACAACGCTGTTCATAGACCAACTATTTTGATATTTTTTTCTGTTCTGTTGAAACATTTCGCATTTGATTGTCCGACCACGAGGCTTTCAATAATATATGCCATCTCGCGTGGGGCCCATTACAATGAATAATCTAAAATAAAAAAATAATAGTACGTAAAACTGTCACGTCCAATGAAGGGTGAAAACTCATGATCGTCAATTGGACACAGTTTTACGGAACGCGCATTCGAAACTTTTCAAAACTAGTACGCTGATATACCGTAACTGTACTCACCTCAACGGTTTGTTATCGAGGTGCATCTTAAGCATGGCGTCCCACTTCACACGCTATCCGTGCATTACAGTCCTTGCCATTTATGGCCTGCAGAACTAGCCTCGTGAGCGAGCTCAAATAGTTAGGGAGTTGTTTTATCGCGGGTGTACCGCGCGATTGGAGGGCACCGAACTTTGGCAGGAATAACACGGAAACCACGAATGGGTTATTTTAAACGATTTCTAATTAGACTTTTTATGACGTCAGAATATTGAATAACACAGCGTTTCATTATATTAAAATAGGGCATAGGATTTGATTAGGTTCACAACATATATTTTCAATTTATGGTACAAGTAGTCGACTGAGCCAGAGAGGTTTTATGAGCTGTCTCCTAGTTATAATTTTCGTTGCTGGATATACAAGGCGAGAAAAACAATCATTAACATCAGCGCCACTAGCGGATGAGGAATGGCAATCTCATTATCAGCTCTGCTAAAACATAACCCTCTGTCCTAAAATAAATACCCAATGGTTAAACTGAGTTATCAAATTTATTGAAACAACAATAGTTTCCATGAAAATTATCAACAATATAAAATATATCTCTCATATATATACTAATTTCAAGATTTATTTGTACCTATAATATATCACCATAAGATATCAAATAAGTAAACAGACACGAGACTTGGAAGCTTTTGGTTCACCAAATCTGACCGAATTTCTCTCATACAGTGGAGTAATTTTGATAATGTAAACAATAGTTGTAACACCCGTAGGATGGATTCGGAATTTACAAACACAATGTCATTTTGTCCATTCTATCTCTCCAAGTGTATTATGAAAATAAAAAGAGCCCTGAAATGGTCCTGAATTAAGTATACATATAAAATACTAGTAGACCTATGGAACTTCCACTATGGTAGGGTACTAAGTGTTATATAACAATGACTATGACTAATGGCTCAAAATTTGTGTCTCAAGAGATCCCTGGAAACATCATCATTGTCCAGAATCAACACTGGCTATATACAACAGCACTATAATAAAGCAGTACAAAATGTTCTTTCATAAACAAATATGGTTTACGAATACTTGAGATTTTCAAACACCGGTTGAATGTATTAAATTCAACTCTATTGTTAAGGCTATCTGTAAAGGCTACACTTGCTAATTGTGAAAATATAGATTATTTAGAAGCACCATATAACTAGAAACATGTGATTATAGCATCAACTATTTTGTTCAACAGCATTAGCTATTTAAAAAAAAAAAATTCATACCATTAGTCAAATTTAGAATTGGCATTAATTTAGCTTCAAAGTCTTTGGGAGAATGTGAAGGTTCTGGAATAAAATGATGTACTGTACGCACATATTAGAAGCTATTTTAAACTTATTCTTAGCTTGAGCAGTAAGCAAGTTCTGAAAAGTCAGTGAACATATACATATCGAGTCAATATGCCCCACACACTACTTGAACAGCACAAACTAAAAGAGCATCATAAATGACTGCAACAGGTCAATGAATGTTGATGAATAAATAATATTAAGAAAATACTTTCAGAAAAATGACTATATTTTTACAAATGGCGCTAATTTCGGGTAAATGTTGATTTACCGTTGTGAAGGCATAGGCCTATATTGCTTTGAATAGCGAAAAAGAACTTTGCCTTTAATGGTTTTGAACATCACAAGACATGAAGAGAACACACAAAATTAGGGTTCCAGAATCCTCTCAATTATATCGCGCTTATAGCTAATGCAAAAATTTCGTGCCTCTAATTATGACAATCTATTCATCTAATCTCGTACCTCTACATTGTTTCCTGCAGGCAGGTTTCTAAAGATGCTCAATTGTCCCTCTTACAGTTTATGGAAACGGTATTCCAGTTGAAAGTTGTGATAAAAGTACAATTGTGGAAAATACTCAAATATTGGTGTATTTTCTTGAAACGGCTATGTGTCGACTGAGGAAACTCAATTTCTCTCGTCTTCAGGTTCAAATATCGACAATTTATATCTATTGTATCTAAAACATGATATGGCCACAAATATTGAGGTACTGTAGTATTATTAATTATAAATGCAATGGAATTTTTTCAACCATAAAATGAGGATACTATATAATTTGTTATCCTAGTACAATCCTCCATGCCTGCAATCAACCTGAGATTGAAGAAGTCAGATTACTGTTGCACACTGGCTACAGCCTTCTGTGCAGCATCTTCCAAGTCTGCAGCTGAAGTGATGGGGAGTCCAGAATCACGTAAGATCTCCT
>OZ023327.1:63691538-63694281 GCA_964007535.1 Brachyptera risi | reverse complement strand
ATATAGATATATAGATATATAGATATATAGATATATAGATATATAGATATATAGATATATAGATATATAGATATATAGATATATAGATATATAGATATATAGATATATAGATATATAGATATATAGATATATAGATATATAGATATATAGATATATAGATATATAGATATATAGATATATAGATATATAGATATATAGATATATAGATATATAGATATATAGATATATAGATATATAGATATATAGATATATAGATATATAGATATATAGATATATAGATATAGATATATATATATATATATATATATATATATATATATATATATATATATATATATATATATATATATATATATATATATATATATATATATATATATATATATATATATATATATATATATATATATATATATATATATATATATATATATATATATATATATATATATATATATATATATATATATATATATATATATATATATATATATATATATATATATATATATATATATATATATATATATATATATATATATATATATATATATATATATATATATATATATATATATATATATATATATATATATATATATATATATATATATATATATATATATATATATATATATATATATATATATATATATATATATATATATATATATATATATATATATATATATATATATATATATATATATATATATATATATATATATATATGGGGGCATCGGAACGGTTTGAAAGATGGGGGGGGCAAGGGCCAATTCCTGACCATGGGGTCATGGTGGGGGAGCGGGTGGGGGGGGACTTTTCGAAGCACTACAAATATTTCCAGTATTCATGAGTTGTTCAAGATATTTTCTGGAATCATTTCGTTTTTTGTTGGAGCTGATTTCACGAAAAAAAATGAAATCTCTGCGAATAATTTGTTTTTAGGGACGTCGCTAGGATTTGTGTATTGGTGGGGAGGGGGGGTCGCACAGGTCACATAAATAAAATGACCATTCACAGCTGGACACATGCCGCTCGTGAAAAGGGGGTTTGGGGGGCGGAAATCCCCCAGCAGATCCCCACAAAAAACTAGCTATGGCTTCGTTGTATGCACGTATCCAAGGCCATTCAATGCACAAGTAGCGCATACCATAGCTTCAAGCGTACGCTAGTTGGTCAAAACAAAAATTGTATATCCAAGATGGACAAGCCAGCCATACTGATAGCCTGGCACACCGATTTATGCCAGTAGATGGTGCAGTAGTGGTATAAACTTCATTAGCATCTGTGAGCTAATTACACAAAATAATTCAATACAACAATAAATCAAAAACAATAGAAAACATATATTATACTTTATAGTAACTATTGTAACATGAATATTTACAATTCAAAACAATGAGAGAGTGCGGAGAGAGTGATGATCAGGTAAAACACCGTGCAAAAGAGAGGCAAATATGATATGGATATATAACTGATGGTTAAGTTACATATGTTTACCTGAGCTCAAAATCTTGAAAGCCTGTAAGACCTGATCTTCGTTTACTGCCCCACCAACATCAAGAAAGTTGGCAGGATCCCCTCCATGTAGTTTAATTATGTCCATGGTTGCCATGGCGAGACCAGCACCATTCACTACAAAATATAAAATGAAACAATCAATATTAAAAGATGAGTCAACAAACCTAGGCGCAATGTTGGATACAGACTTGTAGGCCTGGATAACAAACAACAAATGTTTCTCTCAAATCAATTTTCAAACCTTTCAATAGATGGCTCAGTAATGTTATTACAATTAGGATAACAAATAATAATCGATATACTGTAGACCGTTCTTCAAATATGACAATGAATTTGATTTTACGATATTGATATGAATAGTACAAATATCAAAACCATTTCATTATGCCTTTTGAAGCAACTCACTACTGGATTCAATCAGTGTATTTGGTGAGACGAGTCGTAGAGCCTGCTATCGAGTAAATGAGAGGTATAGTCTGCAGCAACTGACGTTAATACTAATTTGACATCTTCAATGATAAGACATATGTCCATGAGCAATTTTAGAAAATACACACTGAAAATAAATGACATTTAACGACCATCCAGACATTCATTTTGAAGAACGAAACGTGGATCAGTATACTATAAATATCGATGTGAGGTGAACTATAATCGATGTAAGTTTTCCCACTGTATGGTGTTTTTAGTTCTGATCCTATTATAGTATTAGTTTACTGAACAAAAGAAGATAGTCACTAATAGTACTATAGGGACATTGAAAGTAATGTATAGGAATCTAATCAATGGGGATACAAATATAAAGCAGAGGTTCTATACGAAAAAGAAAGGGAAAATGAAGCAAATGCTAACTATTCTAGCTGAATATCGTACTTATTAATAATGTTGTAGTGCTCAAGCTTGATAGAATCATTAGCAACAGAAATATGGTTGAGTGAAGACTTATATAAAAGGAAACTTTTAATAGCAGTATTCCTAGATTTCATCCGATCATTGAAAACAATAGAGAATATATTATAAACAAAACTATGGAAATAATGAGGAGTAAGAGAAAAGTTTTCAATGTGGTTTGTGAGCTACTTATCTAAAATGAAACATGGTACAAAAGTGAAAGGTGAAAAAAATCTCATAGTAGAACTACAGCATACACTTACCTAAACATCCAATATTTCCTGTCATGCCAATATAATTCAAATTATATTTGGCTGCTTCTATTTCT
>OZ023327.1:63616538-63686538 GCA_964007535.1 Brachyptera risi | reverse complement strand
CGTATGAATGAGAATTGTTGGATGAGCGTAGCGAAGACTCAATTTCACTGTACTTGAAAAATCGAATGTCTTCTTCTTTTTTTTTTTTTTTTTGCGCTCTACAGGTCAAACAGAAATTCAGATCATGATGAAACTTGGCACACACATGAACCCCTATCTGACTTGATGCTGTGTAGTTTTGAGGCAAAATCGGTTCAACAATTCTTGAGATTAATCATTTTGAAGTTTTCAAAAAGCCCATATGAATAAGCCAGGCGGAAAAAATGACACAGTGAATGTTCTCCGAAATTTTTCAAATTGTCACAGAACTCGAACAACATAATAATACACATTATTACGGACTTTTACAATAATCGGATGTGACGTTTCGGAGTAAAAAATTAAAAAATGCGATTTTTATTATGTTCAATTTCATTCATTAGAATAGCCTACGAATACTATCAATCAGATCTATATACAGAAGGCTGGGATTTGATCTTCAAAATACAAGGTTCTTATATTTCGATTAGGCCTCTATTCCATAATAACCACTCATCCAAAGCCTTCTATTCGTAGAATAATTCCATTTCTATTCCAATTCCATTTGTAGGAATAATCAGCCTGTCTACGAGTTTTGGAAAAAACCACTGCACACAAATCTTTCTCAAGTTATAAAAACTTCATGGAGCCTATTTGTTGCGGCTTAAAATATCAATTTAAAAAAATAATAATTACTTCATTTTTTTTTATTCGCTCTCTAGGGTCTTTCACACGGTTTCACATGTTTATTCTATTTTGATATTTTTAAAATATCAATTTTAAAAAATAATAATTACTTCATTTTTTTTTTATTCGCTCATCCACCAACGCGGAAACACATAAAGCGTTTTCCTAGTATACAAGACATTCTAATGTAGTTGTCTATGCCTTTAGTTACAAGGAAGTTCAATTACATAATCATCACTGACCTGTCCATAAGAATGCAGATGTAAGTTTCTCTCTTGATGTCAACAGATTCAGCAACCATAACTTTCTGCACTAAAATGCCATCCTTTGTTGTTTGCTTGGTTATCAATCTGTGTCCAACCATTTGTTGTACAATAGGCAAGACCTTGGCAGCGCTACAAAAAAAAACTCAACTCAGACATTACACATACACATACATATGCCAACACAAATTGTGTAGGCTACAGTATACTGCACAAGATTTTCAAACATTCAAACCGGGCACATGCAGCTTAGTGGTTAACGCACTTGCTTCATGTGACCCGAGAGGTAGTGGGCATATCGGACCCGGTTCCATCCCCGCTACCATTCATCTTTACAGGGGTTTTTCGTGGTTTCCCTCTGTAGTCTAGACTAATGCCGGGATGGTTCCCACAATATAGGCCACGACCGCTTCCTTCCCACTATCCTTTCCATTACCCATAAAACCTTCATCTCATCATCCCATTATCTCATTAATCATTCATCCGACGCCGATAGATCTTACTCATCATTACAATGTGTCATTACAACCTAATATATATATAAAAAATATTAAAAATTCAATATTGAAAATTTGGTAGGCCTATGCTAACAATTATTAAACAAAATTAACACTTATTTCACTGAACTTGATCAATATACCATTACTTATATTTCTGAATAGGCCTATGCTTTCAGTGTGTAAACAAAGACCATTATTAGGGTTGCCAATAGATATAGAATACTTCGATCGATTTTCGAAATCAAGTTTACGATTCAATATCGAAATCAATTATTCGATTTTCGATTAATTCGATATTGACAGTGGATTCGATATTGAATAAATAAACAGCGGACTGTCATTAGTGTGTACGATTGGCCATATCGCCGACACGCGTTTTTGCACTCGGTTCTCTTTTTCCAGGACCGGTCTTTTTATCTGCTGGCACAGTTATTTTCAAGGGGGGAGGGAAGAGGGAGCCGAGTCTCTTTAGTGTGGATATTGTGATGTAAACAATCATATTGTTGTAAGTTTATTCACTTCTGAGGTTGGCCTAAATCCTTATGCTGGAATATAGTTCACAATATTTTTCTCAAAAAAAGTATTGAGATGTTGGTTTAAATAAGTCACTTGACAGTATGAGTCATTGCAAGGTTGGATCACCGTATTCATATAGCAAGAGTTCATGACCTCAACAAACACAGAAAAAGTAGTGCAAAGTAGTAGAAAAGTATACATCATCCAATTGTTTATATTTCCGTCAACACGACCCCAATAGTTAAGGTCCCAACTGAAAAAAATCGAAATGATGAGAACGTTTTTTACGATTTTGTTTGTATAGTACAGCTGGCTCACAAGTTGTATTCTCTCTCTCTCCTACCCAAATTTAATGTACATTAGGCAATGTGGTTTCTGTCATGTGAGAACCAAAAATATTGGTAAGGTCAGAACGACCGTGGTCAGAGCTCTGAATATCTCCCAATGGCGTAATTCAAATTGGAACAATATCATTGCAATATTATGTCATCAGGAAATACACATATTACTGAAAAAGGGCAAATTAGATGGAAAAAAATTAAAACTACACAGGGCAAGTCATCAATAAACTCATGACTATACAATGTAAATATTTATTATACAATGCATTACCGACAGTACTGAAAAATGATAAAAGAAAACATGGGTTGTCTGTCTCAAGATATTCACATACGCTGTACGCGTATTTAAGTACCGGTAATAATGATAATTTCCTCATCATTATCACTTAACAGTTGTCCGTCATTGTCTGACCTTGACGAGCAACGAGACAAGACAAGACTTTGGCGTGAGAAAACACTCGGGACGGCCGAGCGCCAATAGGATCGCAATACGAAATTGACTGAATTCTACCCCGGACGTGTTGAATTACGTCATTATTAGTTAGTCGATTCAATGACTCTGAGGAGAGAACGTAGTTGTGTGTATGGTAACATTATACTTATATATAACACGTGCGGGGTATATAAACATGATATTTTGCTAAGTAACACGTTTTTTTTTCGATTCGATTTCAATTCGTCAATTCAATCGATTTTCGATAAAAATGCAATCGATTTCGATTCGACCGATTTTCGATATTGCGCACTTCGATTTCGATTTTTTGATAGAACGGCAACCCTAGTTAAAATATAGTTTTTCATGATGTAATGAATAGTTTACAAGTTGGGTGATTCAACATGAACATGACATAACTGAGACATAACTAACTCAGACATAACTGAGATGGGTCAGTAGCCACTCACAGATGACGTTCGGTGAAATGACGGCTCCGAGCTTACAATATCTGTTCAACACTAGATAAATCGTTCCGTAAGAAACACGTTCTCAGGTTCCAAGTTCTAAAATTCATTGAAAATACATCTTCAGCCTGAATAAGCAGCCTCTCTTCATCATCAACATTACTACCACTACTCTACTGTGACCAAGGCAATAGCCAAAACGTCAAAACCTCGTGAGTTTGTATATAATCATTTGTGTTCTATCAACAGGTTCTCCATCATAAGTATTTCTACTTATAAACCTTGGTAAGCTGCTGTTCTATCTTTCCCTTTACCCCAATTCACATAATAATTGTTACTTATAAATAGAGATAGGATAGTTATGCAAATTGAAACCTCAAAACATGCAAGAACAAATGGCAAAACATGCAAAAACAAATGCCAACATATGCAAAACATGCAAAATCTATAAAAATAAGGTAAACAGTGGATTAGCGGGTAAAAAAACACAAATGTCTATATTTTTATCATTATGTATTCGGTTTTATTAACTACGTCAATACATATGTAACTGTTCACTTAAACCTAAATGGCTAACCACAATGGCTAACTAAAATCATCCAGAATGCCAGGTAGTGACTAGACCTACATGCAGTCTTGCACGTAATGAACCTGGTTTTGTATTTGGGAAGACCCACCCACTTCCCTTCCACTTAAGACTCAACTTTGCAATAACAAAATTCCTCTATATAGACAGATTTAAGGAGATAAAATAACATTTCATTCATAGAATGGGTTGAGAGGGTTGGTAACTAGGTATTCCCAGGTAATTACCTATTTACTGATGTTATACTTGGAAAGTCCCCCCCCCCCTCTCTCAAGGGCCATAACAAATAGATTTGAAAACAAAAAATGTCATAGCATGTAATGAAGAGAAAAAAGTGAAATTGTCCAAATAACTATTTCAATGTTGAAGATTTGAAAAATTCAATAAGTTATCGATTTTTCTCCTGTTGAATTTATACGGGGTAGTTTGATATATCATTTTTTATACACATAATTTGAAAAAACAAAGAGAATTTTCAGAAGATTTGGCTAAAGGGCCAAAACATGCAAAAACATGCCAAATAAACCCAAAATATGCAATTTCCAAGAAAAGTGCCCAAATATGCAAAACATGCAAAATAAAAGTGGTATTTTTAGAACCAGGGAGTGATGAAATGGATATATCCACGTTTTTGCATGGGATTTAATGCATAAATTAAAACATGCAATTGCATAACTATCCTATCTCTACTTATAAATATTCAAGACTACACAAGACCAGTGTTTCCCAAAACAGAGTAGGCCTACAGACGAGAAGCTAGAAACGTTTGCACAACAGTAAGTTGGCTAAAGTAATCAATTGTGAAAAAACTCATTCTAAAAGACTTGAGCTGATAATTCATTAAGTGACTGCATTCTACTGTATACAATATTCCTTATTTCTTAAAATTCCTGCATGGATACTACTAGTCTGGTAGTAAATATCCAAGATATCAAATTGTACGGAATAGATACCGGTTATGGTGGGTAATAATGTCATCAATTTTTCAAAGTGGCCGTACTATAAAAGTAGGCTACCGCAGGCTATATCACTTTCAGACCCGTAAATGTTCTTGTAAATGAATTAATGTTTGAGTTTAAAGACACGTCCATGTTCTTGTGAATATTTACAATCACAAGAAGTGAAAAAATGCATCTACCTACCAATTTTCGAAAGTTGGCCTTGTTAATTGAAACATCCAGGTTACTAATAACTGTCCAAAAACTGGGTTCATGATGAATGAATGATTGGATAACATGTTACATGACTCATGATGGCCGATGGGTTAGAAGTCACAAATATTAATATTTAGAGAAATTCAAGACATTACTTACTCCTTCGTAAGATGAACTCCTCCTTTAAAACCGTTGTTGAAATGACCTAATCCTCTTCCTCCAGCCAAGACTTGAGCTTTAATGACATATTCATCAACCTCTGTGAAATTAATAAACCAGGTACAAATTATTATCAGTCATGACAAAAGAATGTCCTAGGTCTATTACTGCATAGAAAATGGCACTTGATTGGATGGAGGAGTTATAAAACTACACAACATGAGCACCACCCAGGGGCTTCGGAACGTTTTTAAAGATGGGGGGGGGGGGGGAAGAGACCCTTCAAAGTGCCACAAATATTTTCAATATGAGTTGCTCAAGGGGTTTTCTAGAAACAATCCGTTTTTCGTTGAAGATTTCAGGGAAAAATGAAATCTCTGTGGATATTTTTCTTTTTATGAATAAATTCGTAGTTTCAGAAAAAATAATTGAATAAGCGTAGGCCTAATGGAACAAGTAATTCTACCGTACCTGAGAAAACGAAAACGTTTTCTTTTTTGTTCGCACCCCACATTTCAAGCAGAAGCAACAATTTTGATGAAATTTGGAATGTAATCCAACTTGATATTGTATAGTTTTGAGGCCCCCCCCCCCCCCCCTCTGGCTCAAATGCCAGTGATGATATTCATATGGGCCTCCTACATATCTTATAAATTTGACAGCGGTTCGGTATTCAAATACTAAACTATCTCTTTTGATTAATTCAGTCGCAAACGAAAAATCACAAAGTGTATAGATTAGTCTGCATTATTCATTTGCTTGTATAGGCCCCTACTATTACGTACATTACGCGGCGATGTAAGAGCTCCATATCTATATTTGGAAGACACCTATAGTTCGTCTCTCAATTACAATAGCCCAACACTCGGGTGTTTCGAACCACCAATGATCTCTTCTGAAGTTGTCTCCACATATGTACAGTACTGGTACGCGGCTAGATTATAGAGCCAATCGGGACTAATCAGCAACATAAAGACAAAAGGCATGAGGAGGAATCACGCTGTGGCCTACTGCCAAAAGGAAAATGCACGAGAGCAATAACAATTCTTGTAATTTTTAATTATACGATACATATCAATATCTCTGAGGGTGTCATTGAAATCAATAGCAATTTTGTAAGTGTACAGTAAATTTACGGTCTCCCTCGAATATTCAAAAAAAATAAATTGAATACAACTTTTTTCCTTGCATGGTAGCTAGATCTTCCTCTTGTGTTTTCTACAGAAAAATGTTCGATGTCTGATCCATTGTGCCCCAAAACTATACAGCCATAGGTTAAGTGTTGAATTAGGTGAAATGCGTGAAGAAGTTTTATGTTGATCAGTGATTCACATACAGAAGAAAAAAATACTAAAAATACCGAGGAACTGGGAAGCTACAGTTTTGTTAGGTTCGTTTTCACCACGTTTATTCAATGCATTTGATTATTATGTGCATAAGTGGATGGCTTCGCATCCCGGGGCGGCAAAACATTGCACCCAAATGCTGAGTTTGAGATACCACTACTCTCCTCGTTTCTGTGAAGCGGGCGCGTGCCTGTACGCCCGCGACATGGCACGGTGTCACGGCAGTTCTCGAACCAAGTTGTGACATATATATGTATAGGCCTCATTACATTTGACAATGTATGAACTTATGATAAGTTAATAAACAAATGAAAGTGAAAAAAATGACAGTAAATTCTAACAAAGTGGGTTTCAACAGGTAACAACAAGACAAATTGAGTTTTGAAAAACCTCTTTCTTGCCCCCCCCCCCCCCCCCCACCCCTCTGGTTCCGACGCCAGTGGCACCACCTATTGAGAGTTCAATTTACATCATTAAGGCCCTGTATAAACGAGTCCACTTAGCCTTTATCTGAGAGTTGGTGAAAACAAATAACATGGGTAACCATGGTGATAACAACTACAAACTGCCAGTTATAGCTACTCCCACGTTGGTAATTCCTACGCTAAGGAATATAACGAAGTGCTAGTGAGAGAAACCACCTGGAAATCATGGATGTGCAGCATATCTGCTGGTTACGTGTGTATATCTAAGTGGCAATAAACAGAATCTTTTCTAAATCAAAGATTGAAAAAGCATTTTCATTAACCTGTTGGGTAAAATCCTCCAATTGGGCAAAGATTCCATCTTTCTTAAATAGGCCAACTTTTTTAAAACAAAAAAATCACAATAGATTCGAGCAGGACATTGTGCATTAGAATCAATAATTTTACGAGCTGCACAACCGGCTGTTCAAACAGTTAACATACCATTAATGCACTCAAACAGAGCACTGGTGCACACAATTTTAACCTTCTGACTGCATTATTTGCGTCATTTTGCTATTCCAGCTCATAGGAATATAATTAAGACATGAGTCCCATCAGCAGTGCAAGTATTAGGGGAAAATTTCAGTGTAGGACATCACGCCTAAAACCTGTAACTATTAAAATTATTCTGCCTGTAAAATTCTCAAAAAAGTAATTATTAACCTTGATATTTGACCCTGAATAGAGAAAGAGTCCACGGGAGTCAATTTAGCGAAATATCAATTTCTTAGTGACAACTTTTGCACGGTATGAGATATAAAAATTCTAATGTACGCGAGAAACACAGATAATTATAGTAGCTCCAAGATTATATAAGTTTCAACTATTCAAGTCATGTCGCATAACTGTCAAGCGTCGATAGCTAAAAATGTTTTTTTTTAGCTGTATACGCTTCACAATTATGCAATGTGACTCAAATAGCCATAACTTATATCATCTTGAAGCTATTATATTTATCTGTGTTTCTCGCGTATTAGAATTTTGATATCTCATATCGTTCAAAATTCATCACCAAGAAACTGATATTTCACTAAATCAACTCCCATGGACTCTTAATAACAGTGACTGAACAGAACAGTTAGAAAGGATGAAACATCATGAATTGTTTGCAATTTACTGGACTTTGACATCTCAAATGGTATAGAAACATCAACAGTTACCGCAGATGCTTAATGAAGTTATATCAGGGCTCAGAGTCAAACTTTGACGCCTCATATCTTTGGCATGGTACACATCAAATTTTCAAGATAGGCTCCAAGTGTTTTTGAGCTTAGGGTACGAGTGTCAATAAACATGATGTCTTTTCTTTTACAGGCAACCAATTTTCTGAAAATTGGGTGATTCCTCATGGAATGACTCTTCATTTAAAAGTTCATCTTGAAAAATTATTTGGGATAGAATAAAGTGATCAAATGACAAATGTGTGGGCCTATATGTTTTTCTTGATTTAGGCTCTGTATCAAGTTGCATAGTTCATACCCAAGTACAGCATAGGCCTACATAAATTATTTTAAAAAAATATGAACAGATATAAGACAGATATACTGGTACTAATGTTCTATAATATTATTCCAATATAAACCCGAGATCAAAGAAGTCAATAATTAAAATAATATAAAATAATTAAATAATTAAAATAATTAAATAATATAATTAAATAATTAAATCAATAATTAAAACATGTATATTTTTTATTGACATGGGACACTGTTTCTAGAAAATGGCCCGAGATGAGTTAGGCATTTTTTTTCTCTTGCAGGAATTACAAATTAATTAATCTCACACATATTTTCTGATCCAAGTTATTCGATAATTTTTCTATTCAACAATTATTTTAGCATGTTGTTTTCAAGATTTACTGATAATAATGCACAACTTAATTTATTATCTAGTTCATGAAAAACATACACACAATGTGTGAAAATACATCTGGTAAAATAGATTTTATTCACTTTTTCATTCCAGAATATATTGAAAAAAGATGCCAAGGAAACGGCCATCAAACTTTACAGTACCGGTATTCCGTTCTGAAGCGATTTTGGTCCGCCACTAGATGATTAAAAGTTCAATATAAAATATACCAGTGGATTAATTCACATTATTTCTTCAGTATCCCCAAAAAGAGAACTGAAATAAATAAATCGAACCAAAAGAGAAGGTAAATTCCAACAAATGGACATATTATCAGTGGTGTCCTTACTTAATAGTCGGGATAGTTTCGTACTAAGCTTTTGGCGGATGGCATTATACGTATAGTGTCACGCTGAGAAATCATGGCTGAGTTATATAGACCCATTAATCTTGTGGATTGATTGAATTATAGAACTTTTAATTTCATAAAACTCGATTTTTGAATTATAGTTTCCAAATGAATAAATCAAAATATCCAAGTTTTGGCAGCATTAAATTCAAGATTTTTTTTTTCAATAAATCTGCAAGGACAAGGTCAACAGATTATGATTGAGTTATGAAGAGAAATAATGTTGAGATCTGAATATGGATGTTAAATGAGAAAATTGCGTCTATGAGGGTAAAATATTTCGCACAAAATAATATTTGAGAAATAAAATATTGGCGAGAAATATTCCCTATAGACACTCATTGTTCTGTGGCTTTGTACCTTTGTATATCATTTTTTCATCAACTGCAGTACTCCCTATTGTTAGTCACCAGCCGCCACTGGGCCCAACTATAACAATCATCCACCACCACCCAACATAACCTTAAAAATGCCAGGTGACCTCTCTGACAAATTAATCAAATCCCCTTACGGTAATTTTACTGATTAACGTACCATGGCCAATTTTTGACCTACCGGTATGTTCGCGTTTTTTGTGTTTTCTGATAGATCTTGTTCATATCTATGGTGTGTGGTTTGGACATTTTGTATTTTGTTTGTTTTAATGTTTTTTACTCACTTGAAGTTGATGCTTTGTGATCTGACTAAGACGACAAAGGTGGACAGTAGGTTAGGTTAGGGTCAGGTTAGTGTACAAACCTCGCGTATACCGCCGGCAGGCGGAACTCATCTTATATACTTTAAAAAAAATGAAGAAAAAATTGAAAAGAATTGATTAAAAAATGGCGTGGTACTCAGTTATGAATGCACTTACTGAAATCACTCAACAATCGGTCTGTATCTTCCGGACGTTCCACAAGTTTGAATTTTTGTACTGTAACTCCATTTTCTTGTAGTATGTTCTTGCTCTGGTATTCAAGAAGATTCAAATACCTAACATGACTTCCAGATAGCACCTGAAAATAGGGCAGAATTAATTGTTGGGGTAAATATATAAATAAGTTTTACCCTACAACCATGACCTAGGCCTAGCCCTAGGTCTACTCTACCAGCCAACAGCCACATTATGCACCTTTGTTAGGTTAGGAAGATTCGATGGTACAACCTTTGTAGATCTCAAAATAGACTGTAATAAGCATGCCATTTTTTTGAAAAGTCAATAGCATATGTAAATACTGGCAGTAATAACCACAACTGCCAAACTAAAATACACGAAGAATAAATACTTGTTGCACTTTCAACTGGTTGAGGGTGGCCGGTGTTGCAACGGGGTGGTTGTCAAGGACAAAGATGCTCGAACACAGGTAGTTAATCGGAGGAGTGGAAATGTGACTTTCGTTGAATGCTATTGAAACGCAGTCTCTTGGGCAATCACACTAACTATGTATGAAAACGTCCACGGTAGCTCAGTAGGCCACTAAACATACTATTTTTGTACCACGATGATGGTTGATGATTATAATTAATAATGATTAATAATGGGAAGTATTAATAATGATTAATAATGGGAAGTCAATAACCTACGATTCAAGTTGTTGATCAGTTTGAATGACAATGTTATTTTAATTCGTGTTCTGATTGGTGAAATGACATGACATTGATTTTCATCTATCAAAATGTAAAAATAGCAGAGCTTGATGGTACTTACAAGCTGTTCAAGTTCAACAGTTTTAATTTGTTAATCATTTCATGAAAGAGTGATCCCTGTGATGCCCAGAGCTCGCAAGCACCTTTATAATATTAATTATTGAATTAATTGATTAAAAATAATTATTAATATTCAACTAAATAATCATGGTATAACTCTACTTGCCAACACTGCAAAATTATAATCTGCCATTAGAATATAAGAATTAATTAAGGTCTAAGAGTTTGTGTGATTTCATTTCATTTAATTTATTTTCTTTCAAAGTAGATATTACAAAACATGTTGAAAACAATGTATGAAATGTGATGTATATGGAAAGTCAAATTATTAATATACAATATAGAACAGGGCTTTCCAACTAGATATCTCAGAGGGACATTTTTTCATTGGGAAATTTGAGGTGGGCCACACAGTTAATTTTTCAATAATTTTCATTTATTTTCCACTTGTTTTCGATATGGTGTGCCTGTATACGAACATCATATTTTTGGTACATTCAAGTTTCTTGAAATTGATTTTTTTCAAATCAAGATTCAATTACTTAAACTATACATCTTGTCGTCACGTCTTTATTCAGGTCTCTATAAAAATATAACACATATGGCGCAAGGGGGAAACGCATAATGATACTGCAAGATTCTCAATTTGACTACACAGAATATTATACTTTATTGCAGTGATTGCAGAGTTTGTATGAAGTTTTGAGTGATGCGGAATTACGGAGATCATACCAGGGGAAGGGGCCATTTGAAAAGGTCCCGGGGGTCGGAGTTGGCCCGCGGGCCGCCAGTTGGGAAGCCCTGATATAGAATATGTGAAGTTCATTAAAAAAATACATCACATCGTCGTGCAAGGTAACAAACTTACAAAAAAAATACATAATTAAAATAGCATAAGATATAAAATAAGTCAAGATATTTAACTTTTTGAATGTAATGAGGTGTGCGTATGATTCCATGTGACTATGCTGTTTTGAGTGTGAGTGTGTAATTGTTGTAGGTTTTGTTGTATCAAGTGTGATATTTACTATAGTCAATAGTGTATCTTTCTATTTACATGCATCTCAAATTTTAACGTAAACTGACGATGCTGACGATGCTCAATGTTGTAAACATACAATCTAGAGAGAAAATAAAGAATCATTTTATTATCATTAGTTAGAAAAAAAAAAAAAGGTAATCAGACTGCGTACAATAATTGCACGTATGGTTGCAGGCAATGGAATATTCTTCAATGTTGTTGAAAGATTTTTTCACCAGGAAAAGTTTCAGTGTTGATTCTGGATTCAAATACATTTAAAATGGTGATAGATTTGATACAGGAAGGAAGACGATTGTACAGAAATATACTTTTGCTCAGACTGTATAGTTTTATGCGCATCAGCAGTGTCGGCCCGAAGTGGCCCAAGCACGCAGGGCCAGATAAGTAAGACACCACCACCTACTCACCCACTGCAGGGACAGATCGAGGTCATATTCATGGAGGGGGGGGGATTTCAATTTGGAAAAGAAAATGCCATATGAGAACAGTATCGCGAAGCCGGCGACCCGCGCCCCCGGGGGGTAGGGGGGGAAGGCCTCCTTTCCCCTTTGGCCCCGCAGGTAATTTTTTGAAATCACCCCCATTTTCAATACTGTTAAGTGTGTTTCAGATAATGTTTAGCACCCCAGGCAAGCACTCAATTGTGCACCCCCAAAACTGAGGGTGCATATAATAGGTAAATGCATGGAGGGGGAGCCATGCTCTGCAGAGACATTTTTGAAAACTCCGATTTTCAATACGATTCTACGGGTTTGGGAACTATGCAAAGTTTCTGGAATACATGGATTCTTTACTGTGATAACAAGACTGATCTGGCCAAATGACTGTTTCAAGCAAATAAAACGCTGAATTGATCTGTCTGTCTTTCAATACAATGATATTTGAATGAGAACATTTATTCCATCCAGTGATATGTGAATAGAATGGAATTTAATTCATAGAATACGATCACTGAAAGAAAGTCTCAAAAGTGTGCCGATTGGTCACCGGACAGCCTCCCTCTTCGCCCACTTCTAGAAACGACCCTCGTCGCTATTATCAACGTTATTTACAAAACTCATGATACATTCACAACCCTAAAAAAGCACAGTAGTATTGTTCGTTGATTCTTGCTGACTAAACTACATAGGCATACAAAAGCACGGTAGTATTGTTCGTTGATTCTTGCTAACTAAACTACATAGGCCTATACTGGACCTGACATTTCGAAACAGTACGCAGAATCAATTCTCAATGCAATTGTGTAAAATATGAAATCGTGGTATAAAGATATTTATTTCCTTCCTTCTCTCTCCCTATTTTCTTCATTCCTTTCTCCTGTTTTTGTCACTACTAATTCATGGGGGGAGGGGGGCGATTCCCCCTATTGCACACCTTTATATTGGCCACTGACCCACTGCGCCCGGGCTACCGACTGTGGCCACGGTTTTAAATATGGTAAATTTGTCTCTGTTGTATTTAATTGAGTAATTACTAATTAACAATGAATTATGAGTGCTCTACAGAAAAACAAGGGAGTCGTTAATATTTTCGTATTGGGGTGCGCACGTGAGAAATCCAAATGAAGAAATGGGCAAATGCAATAATTGCAAAAAACACGAATGAGGGGGTTAGAGACTCACCAGCCCCGCAGGGAGGTTTTTCAGAAAATATGATATTTTAAGCACTTTCAACATATTTTGGAGAAGGATTCTGTTACATATTCAGGGTATACTACAGCTTTGCCTATTCTTGACCTATTCCAGACAAGAGCCCCATACGGATTTTTTTCGATAAGGTATGATATTTCAAGTGGTTGTCTTTGAAGTCATTTTAAAACTTTTTTTGTATTTGTAAGATATTTCGAGCCCTTACCCGATAATTATACCCACCCTGAATAGAAGGAGCCCTGCATGGAATTTTTCCATAAATATTCAATTTGAAGTTTTCTTTGGAGTAATTTTCAAACAGTGATTTTCTATTCATGAGATATTATGAGTCTTCACCTGATAACCATCTACTTCAAATAGAAGGAACCGCAGATAAGTTTCTCATAATATTGTATTTGAAGTGTTCTTTGAAGTAATTTTAAGACAGTCATTCTCTGTTTGTGAGATATTATGAACCTTCAATATTGTATTTGATGTGTTATTTGAAGTCATTTTGAATATGTAATTTTTTGTTTGCGAGATATTTCGAACTTTTACCTGATAACCACTCACTCCGAATGAAAGCGCCCTGCAGAAGAGTATTTTAAGATTATAATATTTTAATAATTTTTTCTCAGCACATTTTCACAAATGCATTGTTTTCATGGGACACAAATAAGAAAGCTGCCTTGGTCTGAATACGACCCTGCATGTCACAGTGTTTAAAAAATTAAATGAAAGTGTTAAGGACTCTATAACAGCTCGCGCGATCTGTCACCACCACGCATTCACTGTTATAAATTGCCATTGACAGAGAACACTGGTTCTATTTCAATGAACGATACCAGTATGTCATTGGAATGGAAATGGTTCAATGAAGATTAAAATATTTTTCAAAATTGTATGTCTGTTATATTGACGATGATAGAAATATTTACATTCTTACTATAATTCATATTTATGGTGAGAATGGGTGGAGATAATGTGAAAATTCAAACATGTTGATCACAACCTAATAATTGCTGAGGGCATTCAAAGCTCAGTATTTGTTAGAAAAAATGTTAAAGCTAACAAGTATCGATATAAAACAAAGTGTTAATTTTCATGAATTTGCGTTCCACTTGCCGACGCTGATCTGTACGCTGTTGTATTTTGTGGTGATCTTCCACACTACTTCACGTTCACGAAGGGGTAGTAGTAGTAGTAGTAGTAGTAGTAGTAGTAGTAATAGTGTTTATTCCTTTAACCCTTTTTCGAGGAAATCGGTACACAATTTACATATTTTGCTAGCTTGATTGCAACTCTATCCCCCAAAGCCAGCCATCAACCAAACAATGCACAGAAAAACTACCTGTTTCAATGTGAATTTTCAACAAATCTTACTTTGTCCGATCACGACAGTAATATGAACATTCATACTTGACATACTGCACATGAACGATCTGTATTTGTATAATATTATGTAATTGTAGCTGCAAATTGAAATTTCAAATGAGAAAGATGCGCGAGAGATAAATTGGATAAGTTCGTATCGCCAGCTATAATTGAATTTGATTTATAGTAGTTGTTTGTTGTAGGCAAATAAAGAATTAGCCAGCACTACAGGCTTACCTGCTGATGAAATTAATAACAGTGTTTCGGAATTAGGATTACAGTTGATCACAATGCGACAACGAATTAATTTTCTCTATTGGATATATGCATTCTTGGATGAGTGACATGGGCATATTTATTTGAAATGGAATAGAAAGATATAGCCAGTGCACACAATTGAGTTCAAAAGAATTATGTCACTTCCTTCCTATTTAATTCATTACTCATTTTGATTGTTCCACAATATAATTGATTAAACCTGTTGCAATTAAATTCCCAATAGGCTTGATTGATGTAAAAAAATTACATTAAATATTTTTTTATCTAAACGGCTGATCCGGCTTATGTGAAACTTCGGAATATTGTGTATCATTATTATATCAAAATTACGAGAAAGTTAGAATTTATTTTAAGGAAATATTTTCACATGGGCCTGCCTATCTTCTTCTCCAGTTTATTTTCATGGGTTTTTTGAAAACTTTGAAATGAATTTTCTCAGAAGTGGTGAAAACGATTGCGCCTCAGAACTGCACAGTATCGAATTAGATGATGACACTTGTGTATGCCACATTTCAACTGAAATGTGGAGCGCGATGAATTTTTTTAGCGATCTTTCGAGTACTGTGAAATTGGGTGTTGGCTTTGCTCATCCGATAAAAGTTATAACTCAAATACAATCGAATTGCATCCAATAATACATGTTTGGTATTCAAGAACGACATTTGATGAACATTTACACATCATAATCTTTTGTTCTTATTATCATGATACGAGTAGCTAAGGTAGGCTACATGATTTTGCATCTATGCTTGGAGTTCGGAATTGATAATTTTTGTACATATGTTTGATAAAACGCTATGTTCATGCCTGATAGCATGATCTGCTGTATATTCATTCATTTCCATACTGTAATATGTCTCAATTGAATTTGTATCCCTAATTGTTTATTGTCTATTGTTAGTTCACGATTTTCATTGGACACAAAAACATTGTATAAATCAGGTCAAAATACGAAAATTTAAATTTAAATATCTTATGCCTAATTTATGTTGACAGTTTAAATATTTGTCCATATTTTAATGGCATTCCTTCATTAGGTGATGCTTGACTGCTATCTTGAATCGAGTCAACTCTGGTGATTTTATTGCAGCTGGTAGGTGATTGTATAAGCGTCTACATGACTGCAAGACGACGTTTGACGTCAGCTTTAAGCGGCAGAACTTGTTGGCAATGTCTATTGCATTCCTGGTATTTTTTTAGCAATGGTGACTGTTATCATTGACGAGTGCTGCATTAACCTTGGTGAAAATACAAATAGCTAATTATAAATAATGTGGGGACATTTTTCATCAATTGAAAATAATGGAAAAATGGAGAATAGTATGATTAGTATCAGTAATAAATGATGGATATAATCAACAGCTTTGAGTAATGACTACCATACAGTACAAGATACCAATGCATTGACAGTTCATTAGTTTTGGAACTCTTGATACAAATTGTAATACTGAGGCTAAAATATTTTCCGAACCCATGATACACTGTTATACTGAACACTCTGAACCGTCATTAAGAATACCAGGGCTGAGATGTGTGGCCGAGTGGTTAATACACTGAACCGTCATTCAGGAGACCGGGGTACGTTCGATTCCCGCCATGGTCGACCATCCTGACTGGGGTTTTTCGTGGATTCCCTCTGTCATTCAGGTCAATACTGGGATGGCTCCTCAACAAAAGGTCACAACCAACTCCTTCTCACTATCCAAAAAACTCCTAATAGAATAACCTCTCGTCTCATCATCCCATCATCTCATAAATCATTCACTGATGCCAATAGATTGTAGTTATCAGTAGAGTGCGACGTTAAGCCCAATATAAATAAATAAATAAATAAAGGAGACCAGGGCTCAATTCTTGCCATGGTATATCATGTAGATCATATTTTATAAATATATTTGTACATTGGAATGTTTCAACATTTGGACAATAACTTATATATTTTACATAATTGAAAGTAAAATTAATCGAAACGCGATGTAAGCAATACACACCGATTCGAAAGTCAATTTCTGATTTTTATCAAAATGGGTTCAAATTGAGAACAGAAAAAAGAATTTGTATAAACATTTGTCATTATGATCAAGGCACATATAATAAACTACCTACTCTACGTACATCATTTGTTTTGGGATCACGCTGCCAAGTTAATCTATTACAGTCATATTTATTCCAGACTCTCTTATGGAATGATGTTTTGGAGTGGCTCATCAGATACCAAAAGACTTTTAATACTTCAGAAAAGAGCAGTTCGTTATTTGGCAGGAGTAACTGGGAGAGTGTCTTGCAGGGAACACTTTGAATCACAGAAAATTTCAACTGTATTTAATATATTAATTCTTGAATCGGTTTTATATGTTAAGACACCATCCCATCCACTTTCGCTTTCAACAACCAGTTCCACCACCACAACACCCGAACCCTGGAAAATATCCATATTCTGCCCATGAACATGTCCTTATCGAAAACTTCACCCCATAACCTCTGTTCCGCTATATTCAATGAATTATATATTATATATTTTGAAAAAATGTTTGTAAAATATTATCCTATAACAGAAATCCAGTTTTAATGGCCTATTTTTTGCACTCATTCCTCCTCCACATAATTAAATTTAGTGCATATATAGGCCCATATATCTCAAACCCAGATAACCAATTAAATTGGGCCAGGGGGTGTTTCCACCAGTTTTTCTAGGGCAGACTTCTCGTATCAATTGGTTCCTGCCAGTTCCGACTTCTTCCTCCTCTTCTTCACTACTGCTAGGCCTATCCTCTATACCATCTCTCGTCATCCACTTCTTCCCATTTTTCTCCTCGGTTGACTACCCCGAACTTGACTCCCTCCTGCCACCTTTCTCTTGGTCTTCCAACTCTTCTCTTAGCTCCATTGTTTTCTGCTTTCTCAAACATTGCTCTCGGTATTCTCTCTTTTTCCATTCTCCGCATATGCCCGTACCACCCAAGTCTCTCCCGTTCCAATTTAAATGATAACCTTTCCACTCCCACCTCCTTCCTCATATTACTGCTTCTCTTCTTCTCCAACTTTGACACTCATGCTACGCTCCTTACAAACTTCATTTCTGCTGCCTCCATTTTCTTTTCTTCTCTCCAGTTGATTGACCATGTAACTGCTCCATATGTCAAGATAGGCAAGTAGTACCCATTATAAATGAGTATCTTCCCACTCCTCGGAAAATCTTGGTTCCAAATCAGCTTCCTTACTTTTTGAAATAGCCCGTCCGCCTTTGCTATTTCTCTTATATTCCCTTGGGAATATTGTATTTATATATATAGTATTATGAGTAAACCTCACTACATAATTCTCTATGTTCCTAACTTACATCATTGAGTTTATCTTATAATGAT
Organism: Brachyptera risi; assembly: GCA_964007535.1. Taxonomy (NCBI): domain Eukaryota; kingdom Metazoa; phylum Arthropoda; class Insecta; order Plecoptera; family Taeniopterygidae; genus Brachyptera; species Brachyptera risi. The sequence continues at coordinate 63,667,967 of OZ023327.1, read as the reverse complement.
CATCTTATCTTATCCTAGTCCTAGAAAACATTACTTGACAATGTAATTATTATTTATACTTTTTATATATTTTCAGTTGATACAATAATCAACTGAAAATAAAAATGTCTGCACAATCCAGCATCATGTATATCCATACACACTGCATTAAGGATTCTCAAAAAAATATGACAATATACGTTATTGTTATTATATTATTATTATTATTATTCACTTCTAGCTCTACTTCTACCGTATTACTGACAATACTTCCCAAGTATGAGAACTCTTCTACTTCTTCCAGTTCTCGACCTTGCAGCTGTACTTTTTCTTCAATTGTTCTCTTCTCTCTGCTCATCACCATTGTTTGTTCCGTAAAATTGTAGTACATGTTAGATTGGGTGGAATAGGAAAAACAGTGGGAAATATATGTTGAAATACAGTACACGAGACGGTGCGAGAGAACGTGGTGGGGGATGCAGGGGTAGCAATTCTGCAGGCGTTGTGAGAGTAAAAAAGGTCAGCAGGTAGAGTAGGTGTTATGAGAATGCACCATATACAAGCACAAAAGTAATGGGTTCTCCCCACAGAATATCCCTACAAGACTACTATAGAAATCCCCTATGAATGTATTGGACATTATTTTCTTCATCAATCAGCAAATGCCAAATAAGATAAATACCTAAGAAGCAATTGAGTTTATTCAATTCAGCTCACAAAAATGATTGTTGCTCACCAACCCCACCAACACAGGTTATTTGGGTGTACAAATATGCAGGTGATGATGAAACTTTTGATAATAAGTGTAAGGACGTCAACAAAGACCAGCGCCTCATGTGGTACTTAAACCCATGCCCAACGGCAACTTCTGTTTCTAAAATGGAACCTTTGTTGACAGAGTTATGAAAGTAAATCCATTCAGCTCAAACTACTATGTATATAGGGGAATAAATGATTAATTTTAAAATAATAACTGCTCGTTTGGCTTAGTAAGTCAAGGCTATGCTGTGGAGACTAAAAGTCAGGTTTGTGCGGGTTCAAGTCTCGCGTAAGGCATGGGATTTCTGTGAATATTATTTATATCATCCATTTACTTGTACCCCAAACAACCTGGCTTCTGGCAGGGTTGTTAAGCAAATACTAATCATCATACAAAATAATTAGGAGAAAGGAAATGAATTTTGACAAAAGACAAAATATCAAGACAGTAGTTTAGATTTCAAGTCGATATATTTACAGTTTCACGTTGAAATATAAGGAAGCAGTGATAGTGATTGAAATAAGTATTCAATAAAGGAAAGTTCGATTTTGAGATAAAATGAAACGTGCACGGCACCACACCTTAATATTATAAATCTAGTAATACCAGTCATACAAATTACATCACATTTGTACCTAGCTCATATAAATAATGCACAAGAAATCAGAAGTCTGAGAAAATGTTTACATGCTCATCAGGGTAAAACCTTCATGTTTATAACATCTAAACAATAGGCCTACTCCCTATCAATTGTGGTTCTTGATGCTCTATATTTCTGAAGTTTGGGTCATGAGCTTGAAACTGAATATGTATAATTTTAAAAATTAATCAATAATACAATAATTACCAATCACCCAGACATTTGCAGTAAAATTGATAGTATTTTGAATGAAACCATTACAGGATTATTTTTGTGTACCGATTGAGACTAAGGATAAGTTTCTCTTCAATTTGTTATGTAATATGTGAAATAAAATACTTTGCATATGTACTATTACTATTATGCTCTAAACTTGATAACTAACCAAAGAAAAATGAAAACACCAACAGAAAATAAAAACAAATACAAAATATAATAGTTGTGGCCTCCTTTGGCAAGGCGTAGCACTCTATTCATTGTATTTCCAAGAAAACCACCAGTTCTTTCAAAGTCGTCATCCTAAACAATAAAATTACCAAGTTAATACATCAATTTTAGTTTATTTGCAATTTCTCTGAAATACTAATTTGAAATACAGTACAGAAACATACAACACTGGTATATCTTGAAATATTTATACTCACCATATCACGCAGGATCTTATCTTGATACTTTACTTCTGCACCAATATCAATCGATAACTGAAACATAAGAAATATAATTTCTTCAACATTTAGGCTTGCCAAAGGTGATTATTTTTGTACTTGCCAACAGCTTTCACGCAGCATTTAACCCACTCAACAGTTATTATCTTATTGACATATATTTAATCCATTGGTTCGAAGTAAATATGAACAAGCTAAATTTGAATGAATCTGAATAAAAAGATGATATTTCACTTCACTCGAGTTGAAGAATAATAGGCCTATAGTTGGAGCATACATTTCAATTTAAAAAAATACCTTTAGGTAAAATATTTCTAGAATTAGAGTAATATTGTTTCATGCAAATTTAACAATACTTTAATATTTACTTGATATTTTTTTCAACAATATATTTTTAATTAAGGATTTATGCAACGAAATGATGTATAATTCCGCCAGTAGACCACGCTTTGCTTCATTTGGCATTAGATCGCCGAAGAGAGCAGACCTATGTAACTTTGGGCTCTGAGGGACAAATTCAAACTATCTTATTGGAGACCCGCCCCAATTTCATATCAACCAATAATGAGGCTGGAAATTTTTTTCGGTACATCCCCCCACACTGATACTGCTGGCCGGTCTAGGTGATGAGTGATGTGTATGAATCGTGTCAAGTAGCTGATACCATAAAATGAAGGAATATACTAATACAGTCACACTGTGGCCTGGGAAGGTCAGTCGGCATCCCTCTGTATTTTTTGATCCAAGGTTAGGACAGGACGATTGGTCGTCTCTTCCATCAATCAATATTGACGATTGGGTGTTTCAACTGTCAATAACGAGCTAAATATATAATGTGTCGTCGAACTATCATTATTATCAGTTTGTTACAATCCCAGCTCGACATTTCCGAACGAGAATGTTGTTTGATGGGAGAAACGACAGAACAAATGGCTACAACTGGCAATACATTTCATAAGTCCATTGTTACGTGTAGCCACAAAACAATGTTCCATCCGACAGTTCCCACTATCCACATCACTAACGCGCGGGTGATTCAAGTCTTCATATTTTGCAAATTTGTGCGACCGTCTTACTATATCTCACTACTATAGCGGGCGGGTGACCTTTGTTGTAGAGCGTAAGTTGATCGTTTCATTAAAATATGTACAGCTTTCAGCATTGAGAATCATATTGATAAAAATAGTATCAAAATATATATCAATAAGCGATAAAATGTTCTCAATTTAGATATTTAACCGGTTCTTTCTCCATTACATCACAGACTTATCGGCACATGGATGATATTGTTCATTATTCATTGCATATTCTGTCGCTGCATGGTGTTTCGGTGCTGCCGAGTCAGAACACATCTACAGCTCAAACGACCGTCTCTCTTATCAATTATCATCAACGTTTGAGTGTAGGCATGTTGCTGATAACAAAACTAGCTGATGCCAAGTACGGGTAGTTTTACTTGTAAGAGAACTTCGGTACAACACAGAAGTTTATTATTATCATTATATTGGGTTTTAACGACGCACTATACTGATGGCTACGATCTATTGCGTCGGTGGATGATGAATGAGATGGTGGGATGATGAGATGAAAGGTTATTTTATCAGGTGTTTTGGATGGTGGGAATTGGAGTTGGTCGTGGCCTGTTGTTAAGGAACCATCCCAGTATTAACCTGAACGACAGAGGGAAACCACGAAAAAAAAACCCTGTCAGGATGGTGGACCATGGCGGCAATCGAACCCCGGTCTCCCGAATGAGGGTTTAGTGTGTTACGACTCGGCCACGCGTCTCGGTAAACACAGGAGTTCAACTACAGAGTTTCCTTCAAGAGGACAAACACTATTATAATAATTCATATACATAAAAAGTACAGTGCTTGAATTATTGGTGATAATGTAGGCCTAATGAATAGTAAAATTCTATCCTATATCCAACAGAAGTTGGGTTTGGGAGTTTAACAATCAAACCGAAATTGTGGGCAAATAATAATATAATAATAATGATAACAAATTAACAATAAATGTTTTTTTTCTCGAACGATGTTACGATCAAGGCTTTTCAAATAAGTTATAATAATAGGAATTTACTAAAGCAGCAAAGCCCCGCAGGGAATTGTTTGAAATATGGTCAATTTCCGAGTGATTTCTCGATTCACGAGCAGTATTGGAGTCATTGAATCATTGGGGACATTTCCGAAATTATTTGCAATAATTAATCGCTATATAGACATTTTCAAAGTTACTTTCGGGATTGAGCGAATTTTTCGAAAAAAAAAATCATTTTGAAGTGATTTTTGTGATTTACTAGCAGTTTGGGAATCTAATAATTGAATCATTATCAAAAATGAAACTCGACACACACGGGGGAGGAATAAGGGTTCCAGCCCCACAAAAAATTAAATTACGGAAATTTAGAGTGTCCAATTGCGTATTCTAGAATGATTTTTTAATCATGTTTGGACTATGTCGGGATTGTACATACCATAACGGTACTCCATTATAGGCATACAAAAAATCCACATTGTGTCCCGTTTTTTTTCTGAAACCTGGTGAAAATAATTGAGACCATACACACGCACTTATTAAAGTATATTTGTATGTTCATTAAAGCGTTCATTTTTTATATATTGAACGTATATTATAGAACGTATTTCCTCCAACCCACTTTCACGGGGTTTTCTCTTCATTAGGCATTTTTCAAGCACTGGCGGTCATTAAAATATTACGTTCTGAACCCCCCCAAAAACATTTTTGAGCGGGAAAAAGTGTATTATCAAATGTGTTACGAAAAGTTTATTCAAAAAAGCATCCAAATACATCCAAAAATATCCAAAATTTAGGTTTCAAACCGATGGCTTACTTTTACATATGCCGCGCACAAAAAAAAACATAAAACGAAGCCCGATCTTTTTCGTCAGGTGAAATGGAAGTCGCCATTACACTCGTATAATAATTAAAGACAGGCACGTGCAAGAGGAATCTCAAATCACTTTCAATAAAAATCCCAAAATTCGTTGTTGTACGTAGCAGTCGAGGTGTTGGTGCTCAACTGCTAATTATTTTTGGCCTGTACATGATATTTAAATATATTTCTGCGGAAGAATGCAGGCGAAGTAGTAAACATGTCTAGACGTGAATTGATACATACAGTCGAGCCCACATATAACGAACTCGGTTTTAACGAAATTTCGTTTTTTACGAATTAATTACCATCCCCCTTCAAATCTACTATCCTTATAATGTTAAATAAAGACCTATAATGAAGTGATTTATATTTCAAAATTTGGTTATTACGAACTTTTTGTCACTTTTCAGCATATTTTGCTCATTATTTTCAGCTATTTCCAACAAAATGTTCGAAAATCGGAGCATTTTGCGTGAATTTATTTTCAGGTTACATTTATTTTGAACGGACTGTACATCGTAGCAGCTGGTGACGCGTACAGCACGTGGTCATAACTCTTGCTGCACCTCCCCTCCCCGTCCCACGCACAGTGGAACGGCCCAAACCCAAACACTCGCTCAACGCGCACTAAATAATAACGTGATGGTGACATCTTCAATGACTTTGTTTATCTATTTTTTGTTTACATTCCTTCATTTCCATTCGTGATAGTGTCCTGTAACCTAGGAAATAAAACACGAGAAGTGGGGAGTCATGTGATAGCAGATGATAAGTTCTTTATGAAAGGACATTGTTGTTTTCTATTACTTTCTACAAACATACTAAGTGATGATACGATGCGATGATAATATGTCACCTAATACAGTACTATACTAGGGCCTAAGTCGTAAATGTAGGCCTATCTTTATAAATCTCTAAAATTCAAGTGCTGTTATGAAAAAAAGCAATAAATCTCTATAACGAAATTCTGTTTTTACGAACAGATTTTCATTCCCCTTAAAATTCGTTATATGCGGGTCCGACTGTAATAGGCCTACAGTAAACCGAAACGAGGTATATTTTCTCGTTGCCGATTAGATAATTGTTCACCCCACAAACACTTGGGTTATTTGGGAAATGAGATATTGCCGATTGTTCAAAGTACCGCTAGCTGGCGCGTGTGTGGCGCTCGAAGTCAACGAGGCTTGAAAGGCATGGCGTGAATACGCAAAAAATTGGTCATGATATTTTTTTAACCACCCGGATAATTTTGGCCGGTAGGCCTACCTGGTTCCAGACTTGTTACCCGAAAGCATCACTTAAATAAAGATAAACCAAGGAAAGAAATGAAAATTACCGATTTGAGGACATTTATTTTGTCTTTCAGATCATCAGCCATCTTTTCATTTTCCTCTTCCAAAACGTCCCCCGTATCATACTGGGTCGGAAGCGGATCATAATACTGACCTGGAATAAATAAATACAATATGAATAACAAATTTGCACTATGATGGAACTGGGTTATAATAGTAACTGACCAAGTTAGTGAGCAAGTCAGCCGAATAGCTTTCTTTGCTAACGTACAATCATTAATCCACTATGGAATAATAATCTGGGGTGCCTCATGTAAAGCAATTAATATAGTTAAGCTACAGAAAAAGGCAGTAAGAATTTTATGTAAGGTCAGTCCTTATCAGTCATGTAGAACCCTCTTTAAAGAGCAAGAAATTTCAACTCTACCTTGTCTTTATATCCTGGAGATTCTATTGTTTGCCAAGGACAATCCTCAATATTTTAAATCCATCAGTCAAATTCATAATATTAATACAAGAAACAAATTGAACCTTGCGGAACCCAACAATAGACTTACAGTCACCGAACGTGATCCCACAACAGCTGGAGTTCCCATCTATAATTCTCTCCCAAGTCATCTTGAAGACCTGAGCTTGAGTTATAGTCTCTTTAAACTCAAGATCAAGCAATTTCTGTTGCACCATGTGTACTATAGCCTTAATGAATTTATATTAGAAGAATAATCTGTTACCTCAGTAATGACCCTTCAAAGTTTATATAGCTTCAATTTATAATGTCTTTACTATTATATTTTACTATTCTGTGACGTATTTCTATACTTATAAACAATGTGTTAACCTGCTTGATTACTGTGCTCATGTTCAAGTGGACTTGTATGTTATATGCTTGTCATGAAATAAGGCTTATTATTATTATTATTATTATTAATCTAGTCCAGATGAATCACATGGAAAAAACTTGAATGCTAAACAAAATGACAACACATAAGCATGCAACAAAAGCAGCATACTGTGAGCAAACAATGATAGATTGAAAATATTTTACTGATTTTTATTCCTAATTTGAAGTAGGCCCCCACAGGAAAAATTGTGAATTCCCTAGGATATTTGTTGCCTCAAGTTTGTTCGTGTTCAAGTTTTTTTAAATACAATGAAAAAACAAAATGCTTAAATAGGAGCAAAAAATTGAATCATCAAACGTGTTCGGAGAGAACTTAAATGGGAAAAAAAGAAGAAATTCAAGAAAGAACTCCAACAGAGAGATTCAAACATTTCAATAGAAACAGAAGTACCGTAGTAGGTATAATACTCAACAGGTGACTTTTAAAGCAACAAGGGGTTCAATTACCCTAGATTATCCTAGCTATTATATATTACTGTTATATTAAAATCTTCAGAATTCCTATCCCAACTGCAAAACATTATTATTTCGGTTGAGGGGAAATTTGAAGAAGGTGATAAATCTAAGAAGAGTTGACACCATATTGAGATCTTTTCATACCAGAAGATACTGAATTGAGTTACAACCTAGCTCATTAAATTTCTTATCACGTATATTATTATTATTAATTGGATATATTCAATTCTTCAACTCAATGTTCTTTGTTACATTTACCTGCGTGCGCGCGCCTCATATCAGATCTTCTGGTAAACAGCGTGCTTTCTAATATTTTCACGCTAAGTGAAATATCTTCATACTGCAAAAGGTAAGAAAAGTATTAAATTCTCATAGCACCATGCAAAAATTACTGAAAAATTACTGCAAAAATTACAAAATGGTACAAAAAATTGCATTTATGATTTGGAGGATCTGTAGGCCTAACCTAGACAACCACAGAAAAAACAATTCTGAAGAAACCAACATCCATGTCGAAAGGATATCAATTATTTTCCATCCATTCTGGGGACAGATAAATTTATATTGGCACAACAATGTTTCAAAGGGGTAGGTAAATAATGATTACTACCAGTAGTTCAAAATTTATATTGTGTTTAACCGACAAACTCTGATGATAACCAAGATCTATTGGTGTCGGTGAATGATGACAGGTTATTTTCTTATATTTTTGGTACAGAGGGAAGGATGAGGTTGTGGCCTGCCTGCTAGTAAGGACCCATTCCAGTGTACTTCAAAGACTGAGGGAAACTATGAAAAACTTCAATCAGGAAGTCAGCAATGACGAGAATCATATGCTGGTCTCTTGAGATAAAGCTCAGCATGCAAGCAATCAATGCACCCATAGTAGTGATAATCATCAAACCTGATCTCGAAACTATCATAGCTACAATTGTCAATCAAAAGAAATGAAGTGCACCCAAAATATTAAGACTTCAATGAAACCTTGGTTAAAATTCTGACCCTCTGTAAGTCAGCTATTAGCACATACTTTCGAAGGCTATGGTGAGGCCCCCAGTTGGTATTTTACAACTAAGTGGAATAAGTATGACAGTGAAGACACAATGCGAAGAATTGACCACCTACGATGAAGCAGGCTAATGCACACAAATTTGAGATGATTTTAAGCATTTACTGTCAATTCATATTGGGTTTTAACGACACACTGTAATGATGACTAAGATCTATTGGCGTCGGATGAATGATTAATGAGATGATGGGATGATGAGATGAAGGTTTTTATAGGTAATGGGAAGGATAGTGGGAAGGAAGCGGTCGTGGCCTATGTAGTGGGAACCATCCCGGCATTAGATTAGCCTAGACTACAGAGGGAAACCACGAAAAACCTCTGTAACGATGGACGGTAGCGGGGATCGAACCGGGTCCGACATGCCCACTACCTCCCGGGTCACATGGAGCAAGTGCGCTAACCACTCAGCTACCTGTGCCGGTAATACTGTTAATTGATGCTATGAATGGTTAATCAACAAAATAAACATAACTGTTGACTTCAATATCCTCCATGAATACAAATCTTTAAAAATGATATAACAAATGCAATGACAGCAGAAAGAGGAGCATAATTTCTCTTCGAGTCGCAGAATAGGCCCAATGTGTGTAGGCCTAGACCCATGGAGCTACCGTACCTAGGTCTCGATTATTGTTTGCTCAACGGCCCCACCAACAGCTAGGTTATACGGGGGTACAAATGAGCAGGTGATTATTAAACTATGTAGTGATGATTAGTGAGAGGAAGTTTTCAAAAACCCATACCTCATGCAGAGCCCAAACCCACACCCGACGGTGACTTCAGCTGACCGAGCTACCGAAGGTGGCAAACCTAGGTCTCTAGTCATTGAGTTGTAGTGCATTATGAAGTCAATGCCTTAAAGTTCTAGTTGCACCGAGTTGAATACAAGTGACCTACCCCTGGCCTACCACCGCAAGAAAGCGTCCAAAGGTAGACAGTCAAGTCCAACTAAAACTGTGCGCGAGTGAGTGATGGAGTATTACTTGTAGGGGTAAAATTATCATATACCGTAACGCGCCCAATTATCATTTTTTTTTCTAAAATGCGGTGTTTTCCAATAGATCTCGAGAAGATCTATTCAGAAATACCACCACACACTGGGAATTAATGCTGGACAGTTGTTAAAAACTTACTCAAATGTGACGAAATTCCTACAACCTCACCGCCATTTTGGTTGGACTGCACTGCATTTAAATGTTGAATAGACCACCGTAAAACCACGCAAACTCACTCAATGTACATGCATTTAAACGTTGAATAGACCACCGGTAAAAACCACGCAAACTCACTCAAATACATGCACCATCATTTTAAATACATGCACCGCCATTACAGTTGGACTGCACTGCATTTAAATGTTGAATAGACCACCGGTAAAAACCACGCAAACTCACTCAATTTACATGTCATTCACGATCAGTTTTATTTAATATATTGGACATTTGAATGATATTATTGAAAATGTATTCAATCAGACACCGTACAACCGTCACTGTCACTCGCACTGTTGACCTCATCCATCTCGCAAACATCTCTAGGCCTATGTGGATTGCACAAGGCTGTGATCATGTTTTTGAAAAATTCATGCACACGCTGGTCATGCTCGGGGATGGACCTTTTCCACAGAAACTCACACAGATAGCCATAGTAATGTGAATCACTCCGCCCAAACCTTGAACACTCGATCTAACCTCCCTCCAACTCCTCTCGATGTTCTGAGTGTGGGCACCAGAGTCAGGGTCAACGAAATTAATACTATGATTCACTGATAGATGTACATACCCTTCATCCCTCAAACAGTTGTACGAGGCCCAGCAGTCTGACATTATAGTGGTCCCTTCCAAAATCCATTCCTTAATGACAGCTAACAATGTTTCCTAAGTGCGGTCAGGCACAGCGACAACAAACAACCTCTTACTCCCCCTTTCATACCCCCCAAACACCCACATTCCATCAACCATTCTACCCCTAATATATTTGCATTTTCCAATTTTAGCCTCATCAATTTCCACGATAACCCCCACCCCCCCAACCTTAACGCTCGTTCTCTCGCACCAGTTAATAACAACCTCCCTACAAAAATTAGACCAATTCACAACCGTGTGCGAAGTCACCTTCAGCTCAGCCATAATAAACTGTGTCCGCGGTGGACGCAAACACATCCACAACAAGGTCAGCCGACAAATGGCAACAATTGACAGTTTGGACCCCTCGAACCAAGTGTTTTTACGTGCAGACGCAGTAAATGGACAGCGCGTTTTCTTGAGTTTTATTTTTTTTCACAACAATTGTCTTACCACAATAAAACCGGAAATCATCAGCCCTGATCTTACACAAATTACCACACTCCGGGCACACTAGCTCCCTCAACAAAACTCCATGCTGACGTAGCCACTCGAGCAACTTCTTCTCATCCTCGCAAATACCACCAAAACCCAACAATCCAATCACACACTTCTCACAATCCATGATAACTACTGACTGAACAATGTACGATCCGAACTGACAACTGACATTGACAGGTAATACCCACATGTTGCTCTGAAAACAAAGTTGGCAGCAATGTAAATTACTGCCAAAATGTCAACCAATCCCAACTTTCAATATACTAAACAGCTGTTAGACGGAGTTATGCGTGCACAATAAAGTCGTCAATTACAAGTATGTTTTATATTATTTAAATTCATGAAATGGTGGTGTGCGGTGGTATTTCTGAATAGATCTTCTCGAGATCTATTGGAAAACACCACATTTTAGGGAAAAAAATGATAATTGGGCGCGATGCGGTACATATGACAATTTTACCGGCAGGGTAAGGTATCAAACATAAACACAGAAAATAGTCTTGTTTTCCATTCACACAAACCTTACCCCATCTAACTCTAATGATCGATAAAAATTCTGAAACCATCAAGAGAAAAAAGAAAACCAACATAAGCCTAATGCAGATCGGCACGGCTTAGTCCTACTATAAGCTTTACGAAAATAAGACCTTGTTTTGTCGAAATTCTACTAAATTGTCTATGAAAAATAACGTTTGCTGCTGATGTACCATATATCTAACACTCATCAATCAACCGAACAGTCTAAGGCTAGGCCTACGCTGGGTTCGGCCAGTGCCTACGACACTTCAACTGCTAGGCCTAGTACTCCGCGCAATGTCAATAGGAATGGTAATACATTGTCACTACTCGCCTTGGACTGGTAAGCTTAATGATCTGTCAACGAATATAAATTCTTGTATATGGTCCAAGTTTCAGCATAGGTTAAACTTTGGCAGCAGAAGATCCACTTCAGCCTCAGGTCTGAAGTGTACATAAACATCGAGTTTGTAGGCCTAGGACTTGGTCTATGCACAGTGGCCTAATGTTCTAATGTCCCCAGATATCTTGATCAAACCAAAAAGGGTATCACGATGGAAAAATCATTTTGTAACGACGCTACAATTATAAATGTCGTCGATATACTAACCCACGAATAAATTCCCGCTTCCAAGAGTTTATTTACTCAATTGTTGGTAAACAAAATAGATTGTCTCAACTCTCTAGATGATGACATGTCAACAGACTGTAATATTAAAAAGATAGGCCGTATGTGCCAATGGTGCGTACGTACGTACGAATGATTATTTGATTGGTTTAGAGCTCACAGCTGATTAGATTCAAAACAACTAGCAAGGTCTGCCCTATCTCTCAAGACTTTTAATACGGCGAAGTTGAGTCGTTTAGTACCCCAATGTCAATGGTCATCCCAAGCAGCATGACTGTCGCACCATGGAAATGCTAATTCACACTTCTTTTGCACCAAATATAGGTTTGTTCGATTTGTCTGGACCAGGGACAGTTGAGGTTTGTTCGATTTGTCTGCACCAGGGGCTGTTGGTGTAGGCTCGGTGCCAAAGATGCTCGGTGCACTATGGAAATTACGTCGTGCCAGTTTGGTCATTGAGTCTACAGGTTTGTTCGATTTGCCTGCACCAGAGGCAATTGGTGTAGGCTTGGTGTAGGCTCAGTGCACTATGGCAATTACGTCATGCCACTTTGGTGTAGCACCAAGCAGCTATATTACACCCCAAATCGAACACGTCTGAATTCGTTACGCGGCATTTGAGTTGAGCATTTGAGACATGATCGTAGATTTTCTATATTATTATAAACGTAGACTACAAATAACCTATAGAAATAACTCACTGTCAGAAAAAAAGCATAATGCCCGTCCTGGACATTATTATTGTTGTTGGTGATTAATATTTTCATGATTTAATTTGATTGCGGGACCCTCCATGTTGAAAAATGCGCCAAAACTATCTGCACTACACCAACACACCACCTCCAGAGCTGGTGCGCTAAAAAGCTGCCCCAAGTTACACCAGCGCCAAATCGAACGCGCACGGTGCTGCACTAGAGTCGGCAAAGTAGTCTGCACCAGACAAATCGAACATGCTGGTGCAGTGGTGTAGCTTGGTGCAGACAAATCGAACATACCTTACAGTGTATATAGAGGCGTCTATAAACTCAATGGTTTGGTGTAGCACCAAGCAGCTATATTACACCCCAAATCGAACACGTCCGGATTCGTTACGCGGCATTTGAGTTGAGCATTTGAGACATGGTCGTAGCTTTTCTATATTATTATGAACATGGGCTATAAATAACCTATAGAAATGACTCACCGTCAGTTAAAAAGCTTAATGCCCGTCCTGGACAACTAGATTGTTATGGGTGATTAATATTTTCATGATTTAATTTAATTGCGGGACCCTCCATGTTGAAAAATGCGCCAAAACTATCTGCACTACACCAACACACCACCTCCAGAGCTGGTCCCCAAGTTACACCAGCGCCAAATCGAACGCGTACGGTGCTGCACTAGAGTCGGCAAAGTAGTCTGCACCAGACAAATCGAACATGCTGGTGCAGTGGTGTAGCTTGGTGCAGACAATTCGAACAGACCTAAAGCACGGTACACACGAACGATTACAGTTGCCCCAATCGCCACTAACATGGCTGACCGAATCGGATCGTCGACTTGCGTATGTTCACACGTCGATCATAATCGAACGGCAATCGACGGTAACTCGGTTGAACGTCAATTTCGCGCGGTATCGTAAGTAGCCAATCAGGGACGAGTAATCGCGTCATAGTCGCGCCATATTTGACGTCACACGATTTCGTGCACGCTCATTGGTTGTTTACTGACAGTTGGACGTTGGCGTTGCCGTTTTTAGAACCTCTCTCTATCCTCACCGACCCAACTCCAATTAACAAAGATCGAATTGATGGCATGTACACACGAACAATTTCAGGTTAGTTGCCCAAGCCAGTTGGCGATTGGGGCAACTGTAATCGTTCGTGTGGACCGTGCTTTAGACAACCAATGAATCAAGTAAATGGAAATCTTCAAATAAGTAGCTAGAACAATAAATATTATATCATTATGGATTTGGCAGTCATTTTAGCTCTCCACAACTTTATATGTGAAGCAAACATACAAAATATATAGTTACTACTGGGCAAGGGACAAAGGGCAAGCTGGGCAAAGGACTGGGGTATTTTATTTTACTTATTTGTATTTGTTTCCGGATAGTGGGTCTTCCATATCCAAGGCCGTAGGCCTACTGTGGGTTTGTAGAAATGTTCGACAGGCCTCAGACGAGAAGACTATAGTATCTTTTTAGGGTTTTCAGACGCATCGACAGCAAGGCCATTTTGTTGTTCTGTGATGTCTTGTGGCTAAATTCCTTATACGCGAATAGGTAAATTGACCGTATACATTTTTTTCTCTCTTCTATTTTCAGGTAAATTCATTTATTCATTTGTTTTGTTTTCTTCGGTGGCGTAACTAGGAATTTTGGGCCCCGGGGCAAAGGACTCACTTGGGCCTTTCCCTCCCCCCAAATATATGATGAAATTTCGATATCATTCAACATGCAACCTCCATATTTCATGTTTTTCCAATTTACTATTGAAGAGGATTGAAATACACTCACAATTATGATTAAAATGCATTCACAATTACGTAATTTTATGAAACAAAATGTATATTGATATTGATTTCAGGGGGTCTTTCGGAATTTGGTTGGGAGTTGATTATATTCCAACAGGTTTTCGATTAATTATTTGAATTAAATATGGGGTAGGACTATAGTCATGATATCGGCGATGGGTTGGTCGGGCCCGACGAGCAGGGCCGTCGTTAGGGGGTCTCAGAGGGGGTGCTTGCCCCCCCTCCCCCAATAACTTATCCAATTTAAAAATATATAATGTTGACCTACGAATAAACACACAATAAAATATGATGAGTTGATGACTTATAATATGAATCGTATCAGTATACACTCTACTACTTAACACTTCCTTTTTTCTTTCCGATGATGATTCAATTATTAGATTCAGAGACTGCTCGTGCATAAATCGCAAAAATCACTTGAAAAATTACCATATTTAAAAAAAAAACACTGCTGGGAATTTTGCTGAGAGAAATCGCAAAAATAGCTTCGAAAATGTCCATAATGATTATACTATTGGAAATAACTTTGGTAATGTCTGCATAGTGCTTCAATCATTGGACTCCAAAACCGCTTGTAGATATCAAAAATCACTTGAAAAATGACATATGGGTCTATTTCAAAAAATTCCCTGCGGGGCTTTGCTGGGAGAAATCGCAAAAGTATAGCTTCGAAAATGTCCATGATGATGCAATCATAAGAATTCAAAACCACTTGTGAATCGCAAAAATCTTTTGAACAATGTCCATATTTTCAAAATTTTCCTGCGGGGCTCTGCTGGGGGCTTCCGCCCCCTAGACCCCCTTTTCGCGCGTGGCAGTGTCCAGCGGGGCTGGACCCCCTCCCAATACACAAATCCCAACGACGTCTCTGCCGTCGGGGTTTCTTTCTGTAGATTTTAGGGTTTCCAAAATCTCTTGATTTTACATGATTGACCTACTGAGTTACCGTTCTGCAACATAGTTAGTGTGATTACCCCAGAGAGGGCGCTGCAATGCTGCTCAACGAACGCTTGTCCAATGTTTCTAACAATGTTTCATGACTACTGACTAGTCATCAATCTAGGCCTATTTCGTTTATAGCTTCGCCAGAAAGTTTTTTATTATATTGACTTTTAATAGGCAGAGGTCATTATTAACTCAAAATTATAAACATGCACGCCGCAAACATTTCTTCTGACCCTCGTAAACCTGACAGAGAGCATAGGTAATTATCTGGTTCCAAAAGAAGGATATTTATGTAGTCTAGGACTACTCGGTGACTTATACGCCTAAACCTGGCCATACACCTTAATATAGACCTAATCTCATCAATGATAATACAGTCTCAAAAGAATCAATGAGAATTTCTCAACAAGTGGAGGTAAATTTACTGATTAACGTACCACGCCATTTTTTTTCAATTTTTTCTTCATTTTTTTAAAAGTATATAAGCTCCGTTCCGCCTGCCGGCGGTATACGCGAGGTTTGTACACTAACCTGACCCTAACCTAACCTACTGTCCACCTTTGTCATCTTAGTCAGATCACAAAGCATCAACTTCAAGTGAGTAAAAAACATATAAAAACAAACAAAATACATAACGTCCAAACTACACACCATAGATATGAACAAGATCTATCAGAAAACACAAAAAACGCGAACATAGGACAAAAATTGGCCATGGTACGTTAATCAGTAAAATTACCTAAGTGGAAAACAACGGATGCGAATTCGTGCAAACTCAACCGCACAGGAAATTGTTTGAAATCAATGTAGAAATAGTCTTAACCTCTAGGTTACACCTAGACCTGTTTTGAATTGCTCTTTACCAGTAGGAAGTTGAAAAAGAAAAAATCTATAGAATGCTGTCTCGATCTGTTTTAAGGTTATGTTTAGTCATCTTTTTGAGATATTAAGCCTAAAGCACGGTACACATGAACGATTCCAGTCATCAAATGAAATGACCAACTAAAACGGATTGTCTACTTTTGTGTGTGTTCACACGTATCAGCTGCAATGCACTGCAGTCGACAACAACTCGGTAAATGTTAATTTCGTGCGGCACAAATGAAGTAGCCAATTCTAATCAGAATTTAGTAAAAATATGATCAAACTTGAAATATCGGTATGCAAGATCAGAGATCAAAGTTTAGTAGACGACATACGTGATGTCACGCATTCCCATTGGTTGTTTGCCTCTAGTCTGAAGTTGGATGTGGTGTTTATAGAAGCTCTCAATATACTTGCCAACCTAACTCCAATTTTACATGAATAATTTTAGGCTAGTAAAATCAAGCCAGTTGGGGATTGGGACAACTGGAGTTGTCTGTGTGTACCATGCTTCAGAGCTATGTAAGGCAATATTTGTGTCGAGTGGAAAACTGTAATTTTATGGTTCAAACCTTGGACCTACCCTACTTAAATGGCTCTAACCATTACATACCATCATCTAACATAACTCTTCAACAGTGTCTTCGAGCACCGCTTAGTATAAATGTACGTAAAAGATTTTTAGTTTGATCGATGTAGGCTATAAGCCCTGAAGATGTGGTTCTAATCTCTAATGGCAACATTTTCGTGCAATAATGAATGTGCTTTTAGATTTAAAGATGAAGATTTCCACTTGTTACGGAAATAAATAATGTAGGCCTATATATCAGGGGTGGTCGGTGGATTTTTGGGAGAGCATGCTCTAAAATGCACTTGTCGCGAAGCTGTTGGCAACTCGAGCGTGAAAAAGAGGTATGGAGGGCGGAAGCCCCCCCCCCCCCTCGTATACCCCAGTGGAACTTGAGTGAATAAAGGCATTTTTTAAGTGAATTTTGAGGTTTACTAGCAGCTTCATGTACATTTCGAGTGATATTTCAAGTAATGTTTCAATTGTTGCCGAATAAAATTGCAATTCTAGTTTTAATTTCAAAAAAGTAAACGTAATTGTTATTGATATAACAGTAGGTACCGTAAGTATTTATGAGCAGATGTTTCTTTTTCATTATAGGCCTAAGTGGACTAATTGGCCCTAATTTACTAATATTTCCACACTCGAGATATTATCATTTTGTGGACTAGAAGACCTTGCTTGAGCCGCTCTCGGTAGCTTGGTGAGGTGAGGTACTGCTTCAGAAACTGAAGTCATCATTGGACGTGGGTTCGAGTCCCGCATAAGTCACGGGTTTCTGTAAATGTCCCTTCACTGATCATCACTTCATAGTTTCACAATCACCTGGTCATTTGTACCCCCATACATTGAGTTTATAGTGTTGTACCACTAACTCAATGCCCCATATAACCTAGCTGTTAGTGGGGTCGTTGAGCAAACAATAAATTAGATCTTTCTCGAACCCTGTTATTTATTGATCAATCAGTACTGTTATCAATTGTTATCAATTTACAATTAGCTCTGTTCAAAGTACAAGTTTACGAACCAGTTTCTTCGCATTCTTCTTCATTTCTCCGTATTGAATGAATGAATATTAATTAGGGTTTTAAGGCGCATCGACAGTGAGGCCATTTAGTGCCGTATTATATTTGCATTAGTAGGCCTATGTAATAATTATTTTAATGATAACTGATATGATAATCTAAATGTCTTGCAACTGCTATTAAGAGTCCACGGGAGTCGATTTATCGAAATATCAGTTTCTTGGTGATAACTTCTGAACGGTATGAGATATCAAAATTCTAATACTCGAGAAACACAGATTACTATAATTGCTTCAAGATGATTCAAGTTATAACTATTCAACAAAGGCAGCTCGTGGTATAAAAATGTGTTAGGGCTGTCCGTTGTCGTTCTAAGAAAAGAATATATACACGGTACCGGTATATGTGTTTTCAAACATTGTTACTACATACAATACTGTGCACGTAGTTACATGTACACCTCTTGTGTTTGTCGGGTTTTCGAGAGGATGGCGCCTTAGTAAATTGCTGTAATGTTGTATAGGGGAATCGTCAAGATATCAACATTGCATGTATAGGCCTACCAGAAATGCTCAGCTAACCCTCAATATATACCAACCAATTTTCAATTTTTTCAATTTCAATTTCAACATGTTTTTTATTCTCATTAAACAAATTAGATGACAAATATGAAATAGAATTTAGCAAACACAAAATGGGAATAATAACAAATAAATTCAATACGAATATAACGGTAAATAAGAATAATAAAGAAGAACTGCCATTAGTGCGAAATAAGTTGATTAATAATAAGAAGCCCGCATAAGAACGAATTCTTGTGTGCGGGCAACATAACGTATGATTATTTAACAAAAGTTGGCTATGAAGCAAATAATAAAATAAGTAAAATAAGTACATCATTTTGTTAACTATTTGAAACTAGTTGAACTATTTCTGCACTGAAGGCCCATAATTATGAAGATTTTTATTCATTGACTTGAATGTTTGAAGTTGTAGAAATACAGCTAAAAACAATCCTTGCCGGCAACAAACACGTGTTCTATATAGACCTACTAGGCCTACTCATTAGTCTGTCTCTGGCTACGAAAGCTCGAAGCCACCATGCGTCGATTCGGGTGCGCGTTCGGTACCACAGTTGGGGAGCTGTAATTATGGCAGCCCACCATTCGGAGTGCACTAGCGATGATTTCATCGTTTGTTCACGCCATCACCATGATAACTCGCCTGGAAGACGAACTTACAGCAACACAGAATCAACTGCGTTAGCAACAGCCCCAGCTTCACTCAGCGCCGTGTTTCAGTTTCAAGAGTAGCTAGCTATACGATTTATATGTCGGATCAGTTGCATGAGAGAGGCAGGGAAGAATAACTTGAAAAATAAGAGCTGAATAGCTACAAAATTATTCGAATGAAAATGTAGGCCTACGCTCTGGAATTATTATACCTTAGTGGAAAATATATGATTTCAAAAAGTGTGCATACGGGTGACCAACTGATTATTATTTGGATAGAAAGGGTAGGTGGGTACAGTAATTAGGTAGGGCTGCAGCCCTATAGCACGAGCCGCCTCTGATATTCAAGTCACGTTGCATATCTGTGAAGCGTCGACTGCTAAAAAAACACATGTTTTAGCTGTCGACGCTTGACACTTATGCGCCATGACTTAAATAGTTATAACTTATATTATCTTGAAGCTATTACAATTATCTGTGATTCTCGCGCATTAGAATTTTGATATCTCATACCATTCAAAAGTTATCACCAAGAAACTGATATTTCGCTAAATCGACTCCCGTCCTACATATTAAAGATTTTAATAATATACAGCGCACGCGGTTTGGTGATGGTTGACACAGGTTTGATTTTCTCAGTGTTCAGTCATATGAGCGCTGCTTTGGTAGGGTTTGAAATGGGTTAGCAGGGTGATGAGTGAAAAATAATACAGCGTTCAATGATGCGGAAAGAATTGTTGCATGCTTTTCAACTATGCTCAACTGCAACAGGAAGCAGTGACAATAGCTTAAGAGCTCATAAAACAAAAATACGACAAAGAAACTTGATTACATTTTTTTTCAACTTAATAACAAAATACGGTAATTATGTATGCTGATTGTTGTACCATTTTCAATATTTGTGTAGAAAGTGCTTTTGGGTTGGGTTTAGTGGTCAAAGTTCATGTACTAATCTGTGAATGAGTGGAAAATTATGGTTTAAATACTGTCATTTCCCCAAAACACCAAACCAGAAACCACCAACCCACCAATTTCCCCCTACAACAACAAAAAAAGTGGCGTACGTGTTACGACAAATTTAGGCAAAACACAATGAATATCCCCACTATTGTTTTTCAAGAGGAAGCCGGTGCCGATGCCAGCCACATATTTAATGGTATCAAAAGAGACCTCAGTCAACATGCCTCTGATAGGCCTACACCCTTACTCATCTTCAGATTGTCATATATCCAATCATTGTTGTCTAGCATGTCATAAATGACACAGCACTTGAGTGTGCTGCGGTATAACTGGCAGTGGGTGTGGTTTTGTAGCAACCTGCTTGATTCAACTTTTCTAGGCATACCAATATAACATTCTATTCAAGTATATTATTCGGGTTGAAATTGCAGCATAGCATAGCTCTATACAATGAAATATTGAAGTGGTATTTTGTTTTTCATTACAATTTACTTCATTTCTAAGGCATATAGTAACAGGTAACTCATTGGCTTATTGATTTATAATGTATACCTCTTGCACTTACCAAAATATGTTCTTTTCAGGTACAAGCCTCCAGCCCCCACTACTCAAGCAGGCCCAGGTGAAGACTTGACCCCCGATTATATGAATATTTTGGGAATGATATTCAGTATGTGTGGCCTAATGATGAGAGTAAGTATGTCTCATAGCATTGATACCAGTATCTACGTTAGTAACTCTCACTTCCTACATAAAACCTGTTGTAATATAGCAATTAATTGATTCCGAAATGTAATTGTAAGTATTCCATAAAGCTGGTCATCTAGTGATTTTTGAATAGTTATTAATTGAAACTTTTTCCAAAGTTTTTCAAGCATTTATTCTTAATTCTCATACCATTATATCTATTTGCAAACTAAAACAGCAAATTTATTTACTATCGCTAGATAATTCACTATGTCAGTTAAAATTGTGGCACTTTATTATTGCCCTGGTTTAGCTTGTCTGCTTGTGAGGAATAGATGGTAAAATTGTATGACATAAATTGTATGATTTCAAAAATGAATTGACCAGACACAGCCCTTTTGTCCCAAAATGAATATGTAGGCTTAATTACACTGGCACCTAGGCCTACTTGAAGTGGGATAACTCTTGTGTACTCAAAATGACCCAAATTTTAAACCATACATACAGCAAATAGTTAACAGAAAGAAAACCGTTCACTAATATAATGGTGGCAATACAAATTATTATGTATCTTTCCATCAGGCATAATTTAGTATTTGTATCTGGAATCCATGCGTTTGGAAATGTCATCCATGAAATATTTTCACCAAGAAAGATTCTAATCACTAGCAGTAAGCCTACTGATTGGTTCTTTCATTATAGTGGAAAAACAACTAGGCCTATATTATTTTATTTTTGATTATAGTTGAAATGGTGTGCCTGGGTGGCCTTATACTGTTCCTGCATTAGCTTTGCCAATTCCAGAGTTAATGATGACACAAAACAAATTCTAAGCAGTTTTATGTAAGTATAATTCTAGTTTCCAAGAGCACTATTCCTAGAAGTTACAATGCAGTAAACAGAAAAACAGAGCAATATAGTTATAGTACTTAATGGAAGGCAAGATTATTGTATTATTAGTGAGGATAGGTTAGTTATGCAAATGCATGTTTTCTAATTATGTCTCATGGAACAACCAGAGTTCGAAATCTGTCTTGTTCATGACTCCAGGATACTAAAAATATGACCCTAATTTTTCATAGGCCTTTGTGAAGCTTTTTTTCCTTGAAACACATTCATTATACTGTATATATTTGTATGATTTCTTGAAAATTAGTGCATATCTGAGAGGCTAACAGTATATTGCATATCATTCTTTTTTAGGGAATATTTCAATAAACTTCATGATGCAAATAAAATGATAGGAATCAAAGTTAAGCAAGTCAGCAGTTTTTGTGATTTACGCATATGTCCATAAATGAATCTATCCACTGTGACAAAACAGATACCTTTTTCATTTTTTTCAACAACTACAACCTTTATTGAAAGTATCAGTATTCAATATAATTTGTAACAACATTTAATAAATACAATACAATATATAGGCCTATATATATTAGGGGTGTCGGCGGGTATCCGGGTACCCGGGTGGGGTACGGGTACACCACTACCCGACTTCAATATTCCTTACCAGGGTACCCTTCACTTTTTACAACGCGAGCTTTTGTTCTTCATTTTCACTGACAGATAACTTTTAAACAAAGCGCGCTTGAGTGGCGGGAAAAACGAAAGAATTTAGGCCTCCTCTACTATTCTCTAAACCATGGATATCACAAGTCGCATCTGGCTCGCTCGCACGTGCTGCTCCCCCCCCCCCTCCAACACTCTGGCACTTAGCAACTACAGTTCTAACACTTCTGCATACCACTTGAACAGTGATATGACATGAGCAGACTGTTTATAGTTGCAACATTAATAACGGTAACCTAAAGATGGTAAATAAGACAGCTTCAGTTGTCCCAATCACCAACTGGCTTGACCAACTGACCTGAAATGGGTCGCGTAAATATGACACCAATTTGATCGCTGTTGATTGGAGTTGGGTCGGCGATTATAAGGAAGCTTCTAAACATGCCAATTCCAATTCAATTTCATTTCATTTTATTCTGCATAATACAATAACTGATACATAATATGAGTGAGGATAGTAAAATCAACAAAAGCCCGCGTAAGAACACAAGTTCTTGAGTGCGGGCGGACATAAGAAAAACATTTATGAATATTGTAGCTCGTAGCAGAGACGGAATACATAAATAATATTTGATATTCAAGAGAAGACAAACAGAACAAAATTTAATTTTAAATTATCAACACGAAGTCTTTGTGGAGAAATGAATTTGTCCAGATTATAGTATTTTTAATAGCATAGTGACATAAATTAGTATATATTTAATCACGTGGTAGATTCGATTACATTTGTAATAAATGGTCATGGTGTATGGTATATGGTTTAATAATATATGGGACTGAAACAGGGTGAAAATAGTTATGTATCTAATTAATTTGGTAAAGCATGTTGTGACAAATAATTCTCCCAAACGACCTCAGCCAATGGTCGATTTGTTTTTTGAAAATATACAAACTACTCGTTTCTCTGATATTAGATGGAATTTTATTGGAGATATGAGGTCCAATGAGGTCCAATGTAATCGGCACATTGTCGACCAATTTGCTTTCTCCTCATGGGAATAGCGAAATTTTGTAGATTATGACTCCTGGTATAATTAGCAGTGCTTTCGGCATGGGGTGTGAATAAATTTCGTTTATATTGATCAAAATGAGTTTTAAAGTAAATCAAAATTGTCCTCATGAATAATTGTCTTAAATCCAGTACTTGAGTTAGCGTATATCAAAAGTTTGTTGAGACAAAAATTGTTTTGGTTCGTTTAGAATGATTTTTAATATATAATTTTTGAGCAACGATAATTTGCTCGATATTAGACTCATAAGCACCACCCCAACCAAGAATGCCATACTGTACAGTAGACATTACTAATGATTGATAAACGGATAACATCATTTGTCTATTCAATATATGTCGTAATCTGTAGAAAATGTAAACCAGGTTACAAATTTTTTTAATTGTTGCACTGATGTGGTCGTTCCACTTTAAATGTTTGTCGATGATAACACCCAAATATTTAGTACTCTCTGCAGACTGGATTTCGTGACACGTGCATTGAGTAATGGATGGACAGTTATATTTATGAAGCTTCAGTATCAGCTGAGAGTCAGGACGAGTACTGGCGTTAATAGTGTGAGGTTTATATAATGTTTTTGATTTATTTAGAGTATTCATATTTAGCCAATTATGAACATGTTGAAGAGAGATTAGCATTACTGAAAACTTGTGACCAGTCTTCACCTTTAAAATTGAGGACTGTGTCATCTGCGTAAGTTATGATGCTGCCGTCGATATCTAAATTACAAAGATCGATTATATAGATAATGAAGAGGACTGGTCCTAGCACAGTGCCTTGAGGGACACCACACTCTATTTCAATCGTTTTACTCAGAGTTTTATTAATTTTAACAATTTGATCCCTATTTAACAAGTAGCTTTTGAATAATTTTAAAGGAATTCCCCATATTCCTATTTTATCTAATTTTTGAAGAAGTAAATTGTGGTCCACAGTGTCGAAAGCTTTCGCCAAGTCTAAGTAAACGGCTGAGGATTTGAGACCACCATCCATGGACGCGTATAGCTCTTTAGTTAGTTTGAAAATCGCATCACTTGTACTTAGTTTGGTTCTAAATCCATGTTGGTTTTGTGATAGAGTTTTGTTTTTATCTAGAAAGCTCATTAGTCTATTTTTCAAACATTTTTCCAATAATTTCGAGAAGTGAGTTGAGTGGTGGGCCAGAATTAAGCGCTTTGCTAGCGCTAAGTTGGCCCAGCATACGTCACTGCTAGCTCAGCTAGCTTGCAATTTTGGAACGACCACGAGCATTTATTGCAACAAGCTGTATAAGTTATGGCGGAAGATCAAATCGTATTGGGAACTGCAGTCAGTGGCGTGTTGACCCATCTTATTTTGGTGCCCGGGCACCGGTACGAAAAGGGGTGGGTCCCCGCAGGGGACCCACCCAAGATGGATACAAGCAAACAAAATAATATCTGCTGTCCTAAAGTCACAATGAAGTAACACTGTTGACGCGCTAATAAGATGCACTGCGTGTACAAAGAAATACTACATAGGGGTAGGGGTATAGGTATGATGTTCTAGAATCTAGATACATCAAAGAATAATATACGGTATGAGATCGCATGACATGACGCTAATAATATCGTATTAAATGATCATCAAAACTATCACGTTTACCGTAATATTAGTTTGAATTTGTAACAACTAGCTAGAGGAGTGCCTATATTCTTGGTATTTTATT
This sequence comes from Brachyptera risi, assembly GCA_964007535.1. NCBI lineage: Eukaryota > Metazoa > Arthropoda > Insecta > Plecoptera > Taeniopterygidae > Brachyptera > Brachyptera risi. The sequence goes on along the minus strand of OZ023327.1, from coordinate 63,642,747 downwards.
CCACTAGTAACATAATAATTAATTGTTGCTTTCATTTGTAAGCTTAATTTGGATTGTTGTATCGATGGCGACTCTTGGTGGACAAGTGCCACCTGACACCTGCGTCAAGTATCACCAGATTCGATGAGAGAATAATGAAATGGGAGAGTTGTGATTTGCTGGAAACTACATGGCGTGATTTAACTTGTCATCATTGCGACAATTTATCGGTTAGTTAGGCCAGTTGAGTCAATGTGTTCATGGCATAGAGGTCATTTGTGAAAGATTGTCGTACCTTATAGAAATTTTAATAAAATTATGTCAATTGTTGTGAGCTGTACTGGATGTGGAAAGTTAAAAGGCTCGTTGAATCCCACTAATTGGAAAAGACATGTGATTCTTGTAAGCACGTAGCTTCCAAAATTCAAGTCTCGGGCAGGAGATGTAAGTTTTAGTGCAGGAAGTGCGTCGTCATCGAATAAAACCTACAACTGGAGTACTTCATTTACAAAATGTACATGCGACTCCAAGGCAGTGCCTGCAACTTTTAATAAGATGGCTGATATTGAAGGTTATAGTTACAAACTCGTGTGAGCCTTGTTTATTAAGCCTCTCGAAAATGTGTTCTTCAGGCCTAAAGAGTACATTTAGATGAAGAACATATAAGAATGTGTAACCATAGTATAGCATTTGAAAGTTGTGATTAAAAAGAAAACATCGACATTTCAGTTAAATTATGAGATAATATACCGGTAAGCCAAAATATTAATGTTTAAAATAGTGATATTCTTTCTTTTTAAAATCATTCAATGATCATATTCGTTCTATAGGCAATTATATAGAACTTTATTGGGGTTTGTAAAGGGATCGTTACATACGATTTTATTAGATAATTTGATTATATTTCATTGCGTGACTTGTGGTAGGCCTACATTGGAAATGAACAATAACAAGTTGGGTCTGCACATAATTACTTTTTAAAATATAAAATATACAGCAACAGGCAACGGAATGAAATATATATATTTTTTCATTCAAAAGAGTTTTTGTTTGTGATCGAGGTGTTTTATTTTTACCGGTACTCAGGGTGTTGATCAGACTAGCGTTAGCAAATAAGTCTCTCGAAGGCTTTCGCCCAATCTCTCTCTGTTTTTTTTTGTTTGTCTACTCTCTATAGACCAAACGGAGAAACTGATTGAATATATGAAACTTATAAGCATTATCGCGGAGTTTAAATTTCTGATATTAAATTTTTAAAAATGCCCATAAGATGAACATTGCTGAAAAAATAGATTTGTTTTGGTCGAAAATGAAGAACAATAATACTGAATATTGCAAGATATAGATAGATAGCCTATATAGTTTTGTCAATTTCCAACTTTTGGAGTCAACCATTTTGAAGGAACAAAAAAAACTACGAGATAAATAATGGGTGCCGTGCATGTTTTAGAATCAAGATTAACACGCATGATCTTTGCAAACGAAAAATTTGAAGCTAACCATTCCACTTCTTATCTAATTTTGAGACGCAATAGATGTTCATAAACATGTGTATATAAACAGAAATAGTGTGTGGTTATAGATTGGCATAAAAAGTATAATAGTGAAAAACTGTAGGTATAAGTGTTACTGAATTATATACTTCTCATAAGTTGGCTGCCCTGCTCATCACTCCTAAGGATATCACTGAATGAAATTGCAACCAACCCAACATCACAAAGACAAAAAGGCCGTCAAAATAATTGTAAAAAACAACGTCAAATAAAAAAATTCCCTGCGGGGCTGATGTGGGGGGGCCCTCCCCCCCACACCCCCCCATTGGGGTATATATGTCTGCCTTTTTAGAAATTCACCGGCTTCGCGATAAATAAGGTGGGTGGGGTATTTTTCTTCAAAAGGGTGGTCTGGCACCGGTCCTTGTAGGGACTTCAACACGCCACTGACTGCAGTAGTTGCATTAAATGCAGGCATTGCTTCTAATTCCTCCTCCAGTGGAACAGAAGAGGATGACGAAGTTTCCACTCTTATTGCCAATGGAATTGAATAGCCTCCAATCTAAGCCTAGGCCTTTGCAAACTTTTTGGCAATCTCCAATAACCTCAAAGTCGATTTTTTTTATGCAATTATTTACTCATTAAATTCAAATATTGAAACTCATCATTATTTCATGGTTTTGCACTGCTTTCGTCCACAGTTATCGACATTATTTCATTCTCATACTCAATCTGCAGGTCGACTATACCAAGCGATGTCTTGATCTTTGAATTGGCGCTCAAAATTATGGCTGAACTAGCAAGTTAGCAACCTTTTTTACCGCTAGATGAGCTATGTCAGCGGACTTAGCAGGCTTGATTCTGGAACGATTTGCTAGGTTCTAGCGGAATTAGCCGCTAGAATTTGGAACGCCATTTCGACAATGCTAATCTAGCGCTAGCTAAGCGCTGAGTTCTGGAACACGACTTTAGTAGAGATTGGTCTGTAATTTTCAATTTTTGTTCGATCATTTGCTTTGTGTATTGGAATGATGATGGCAGATTTTAATTTTTCAGGAAATTCACCATTCTCAAAACAAAGGTTGAAAATACATGCCAGGGAAAGGGAAATGAATTGCTTTGAATACTTAATAGATGAAACTTGTATATTATCTACACCATTGGCTGAGTTGTCTTTGAGTGTTACAATGTGATCAATTATTTCTTGTTCAGTCACTGGGGATAAAAACATGCTTTCATTATTTACGAATCTGTGCTCTCGATTTACTTCGTAGTTAACAACACTAGCATTTGAATTATATGAACTTATCGTGTTATTGTATCTTATCTCATTGGCCAGAGATTTTCCGATGTTTGAAAAGTAATCAACAAGATAATCAGCAACTATTTTTTATTCTACTGAAGCCTTAGTGAGGGTTCCATTTATTGAGATTGCTTCAATTATTCGTGAATTACAATTTTTCCTGCCTGTTATATCATTTATAGTTGCCCATGTCTTTTTGGGACAGCTTTTACTCATTTCAATTTTATTTTTATAATAAGTTGATTTTACTTTATTTATCAAATGGGTCAGAAAATTTCTATATTATTTATACTTCACTTTTATATTTGCTATCTTGTCATGATTAATTTGATTTTTGCTCACCTGTCTTCTTAATTTAACTAGTTTCAAGTGTAAACCATCTCTTTTTCTTATTGAAACAATTATTCTGGATGTTATCCATGGCTTGATTTTTTAAAATTTAGAACTATTTTTTGTAATAGTGGTCACTGTTGCATTGGCAATAATATTTTTGAATGTATCATTGAAGGTTGCAAATGCTTCGTTCACACATGTTTTTTGCAAAGATTCAGTCCAAGATTCGATTTCAAGGTATTGTTTAAATTTGTTTACATCCAAAAAAATGTTTAGTAATACGATTTTCATTGTTGCCGAGAGTATTGAATTCGTAATATTCAAAAAATATTGGATAATGATCAGTAATTGAGACCTTGAATATTCCAGGAAGGGGTTTGTAATTTTTAGTTGATTTATAAAAAATATGATCGATGCAAGAAGAAGAACTAGCATTTTATTGTGTGAGTAGGTTAATGCATGAAAAGAATCCGTTAGAGTATAGTGTTTTCAAATAATCATTGCATATTCTTGATTCAACATTTGATTCAATTATATTCAAATTTATGTCTCCGATCAGAAAGTGATGCATAACATTCGATTTAGCTGTGAAGAAGGTGTCCAATTTTTAAATAAAAGTTCTGATATGAGTGGAAGGCGATCTGTAGACTGCTAAAATTTGATAACTTTCGCCGTGTAAATCAAAGTTAATACACGCAGAATTAGCGTTCTGTATATCTTTTACAGGGATGATTGTAGCATTCTTAATACGAGTAGAGTACACGAGAATAACAATACCATCAAACGAAGAGTTCAAAGAGTTCGAGTAAAATGTTGTGAAGCCAGGAATTGTGTATGGTTCGTCATATTGGAGATGGGTTTCTGTTAATAATATAATGTCAAATTTGAAATGTAAGTTTTGAAGAACAACACAGATTTCATCAAAGTGCTTTTCAAACTGCCAACTAACACTAGACAACCAATAGGTGTGACAGTAATAATAATAATAATTAATAATTTATTCTGTAGAACATGGATACATACTACATAGTGTGTATTCACTTTATTCAAGACCTTTGATCGTACATGTCGTTTATATTGAAGTTCAATTCTATTTTCACACCTTCCTGGTAGGCTACTTTATTTTCGCGCAAAATCAACTTCTATCGAGTTGTCGCCAATTGCACTTGGATAGCGACACGTGTGAACTTACACAAGTAGACGATCCATTTTAGTTGGCCATCTCATTTGACAATTGTGACAACTGGAATTGTTCTTGTGTACTGTGCCTCAGCCTAGAGGTAATGGTTAAAAAGGAATTTCCAGATTTTTTGGAATGAATGTTTGATGTTCCCGATATTTCTGCAGTGCGTGTTTCAACGTGTACATACTTGCACTTATTTGTTGTAGGTTGTCAATCTCTGCCGTTGTGATGTCATATTTACAAAACCCACAGCCAATGAGTCCACCTTGGGCAACAGTTTTTCAATGATGCAAAAAACAATGTACTGACCAAATTCAAATGTACAGTCTAATTTATAATCACATCAAGACAAACCCATCTGAAGTGAATGCAGATAACTGTCACAACAAATCTATTCTACAAACAGAACCCTGGTGATGGTAAGATCCACTTTTTAGCACCACATACATAGGCCTACTTAATATTTACGTTTCTTTTTATAACCACATGTACCGGTATTTACTATTTTATTTCATTGATTTACTATTAATTGCTCTTTGGCCAAGACAATTATTGATGCTATGTATTAAATTGTATTTTTTATAGTAAAAATGTATTTACAAACCCTGTGACGTGAATGCAGATAACTGTATCACAACAAATCATTTTTATACGCAGAAAATACCATGAATTACTTGGTAATATCTAGGATTATAGCGATCTACGATGGATACGCAACTGTGACATCATTCACGTTAGTTCTAATGCAGAGCGATTCTTGGAATAGTGTAAGAAATATTGGTGGCGCCTAGCCACGGCACTGCAAGGTACTTACATGGAATCAAGATGGAAGACAAACACAGCTGGGATTGAAGTTTTTTTAATGTACTTCATAATTCTTTTTTATATTAATCCAAAATCTGAGTTGTATTATGAACGAGATTATTGTTTTCTCCGATGTTCACTAGTGAGCACCATCATGTTTTTATCATGCAATGAGTTATTTTCTACACCTATGTACAGTTTCAAAGTTGCGTAGTTATGCCTAGACTATGTGCTTCAAACAGTAAAAACCGGTGTCAGCTACTGGTTATTTTTCGTTCTATACATGGATAGCGTAAGAACCGCTTATATGACACTCATCGTTGGACATGCAATGCAACATAGAATAAGACTATGTACTTTTTATACGTTGATATAACTTTTTTCTAATTGTTTCTCTCTTTCAAGAGATCGCAATTTTGACAGTGACAGCCCTCGGCCAATGCCTATTTTCATCGCTCGCCTATGAGTGCCTCTACCGCGCTCTTCGATTTCTATTCTGATGCGATAGATCGACTGTGATTCGATACGCGGTATTCCGTACACAGTTCCCAAGTAACCTTGTCCGCAGTCGCGTATCCATCGTAGATAGCTATAATTCTAGGTAATATGGACTAATACTATATACAAACTAAATTTCAAAGTTTTTTTCATAATCACATGTACTTTATGATCAATTGGTTGACCCTGGTGATTGATCTTTGGCCATGAACCCAAGACACATGAAATGAATGCTTTTATATGTGCTACATGTAAAATTTAATTCATTATACGTTGAACTGAATGGAAATTTCAGTATGTCTGTATTTTCAAGTTCTATTCAAACAGATTATTGCAGTAACTTGAGTAGTTACATATTTAACCCAGCTAGTCTCCTTTTTTGAGTGTGACCCTCTACACTAAAAACGTTGAGAACATCTTGTGTGTGCATGCCATTAAAGGCAACCTAGTAGTATGACACCCAAATCTTATCTGCGCAGTAGTAACGCGTCCAAGGTAAAAGTAAATGGAGAACAATTTCAACATTGGTTGCTAAAAAATATCCTGTCCCACAACCTATGGCCAAAAGCTTCCATATAATATTTGAAAACCCCGTAAAAAAAGTAGTGCAGGGTGGATTCACACCCAGTGGGTTGGTTCTTATCAACAGGCTCGTTAAAAAGTGAGGTTATGTTGTGAAAATTCTAATGAAACAATTGTTGGAGGAATTGATCAGCGATGCTGCTAATAACAAGCAAGACTGGTAAACAATTTAGTACTAATTAATCCCAATATCGGTCACTGAAAAAAATCGTCTTGTTCCATATCCAATGACCAGAAACCTCTTTGCCAGTACTAGTTCATCCATAAGCATACCTCCACATACCTCCATGCCATGGGCAGCTACGATCAAAGCATTGGTATGACAACATATAGCAGAAATGAGATGGGCGACTGTTGCTCATGGTCTCCTGCTCAGCTGCTTCGATGGTCATTCTTCTTGCTATTGCCTCAACAATTGTGTTGGTACACTAATAACAAGCAGCTGTATGGGATGGGCTCTGTCGGTACGCAATTTAGGTAGGGCCTCATGGGGGCGTGTTATCAACTACTTCCATATGTTGATGTATGTCATGTTATACAACTGTTATATCTCTATTCTTGAACTTGACATTATATTGCAATATTTATTCAACAGTCAATGAGTAATTGGAACATGTTTATGAGTATTAAACGTATTATATTGTGACAACTCTATGATCCAGATTATGATTATTATTGTCTTGTCTTATTTAAACAAGTATGCAATAAATTATCAGTTATGTAAGTGAAAATTCAGCATAACTCATTTTTGAGACCGTGACCAGTCCTGGATTACATCCACCATCCCTATCCTTCCCGTTGGCCGTCGCCAATCAATTTGTACATATATGTACAATTATGTTTTTTTTTTTTTTAATTGGGTTTTAACGACGTACTGTAATGATGACTAAGATCCATTGGCGTTGGATGAGTGAGATGATGGGATGATGAGATGATTTTTTTTTATGCGTAATGAGAAGCATAGTGGGAAGGAAGCGGTCGCGGCCTATATTGTGGGAACCATCCCTGCATTAGCCTAGATTACAGAGGGAAAACATGAAAAACCCCTGTAAAGATGGACAGTAGCGGGGATCGAACTGGGTTTGATATGCCCATTGCCTCCCAGGTCACATATGAAGCAAGTGCGTTAACCAATAAGCTGCATGTGCCGGTAATTTTATGCTACAATTTATTGTCATGTACAGTACTATGTGGTTATGGATAGGTGATTTTCATGCTATGTTATTGTTATAAAACATTATGTATCATAATAATTAGCTCTGATATTCCACTAATGCCCTCATTAGAAGTACAGTAAATTGTAAATGGAATGTGAAACAAATTTGCACTCGTAGTACAGAGGTTAATTGATCAGTATCATGATCTGGTCATTTTTTTGGGAGGCAATGAGTTCTATCATGGACCATGCATACATTAGATGGAACCAGCACATGCAGTGCAGTGGTTAACGTGCTCGTTTCATGTGATCCGGGAGGTGAAGTGGCATATCAGACCTTGATTGATCCCCGCCACCGTCCATCTTAACAGGGTTTTTCGTGGTTTCCCTCTATAGTCTAGGTTAATGCCTATGCCTTCATCTCATCTTCCCCTTATCTCATTGATCATTCATCCGACGCCATCATCATAGTGCGCCGTTAAAAAACAATATAATAATAATAATACATTGGACGGAGCATTGCTTGTACGGAGTGAAGCCAAGATGTGTGGGGTCTGCAGGGTGGGAGTAAGTCACCTGATTTGGGTCTCCTAGCCTGACGGCAACTTTCCTCAAGATGGTTTCCTTATGGTGGTGCTCTGAGTCAGACCAAATAAATGAAGTTGTTTATGGATTGTTCCGACTGATGTAGCATTCTACTGAGAAATAAACTATAATATTTAAATATATAACTAGCAAAATCCTAGTCAAAGTTCATTGTTTCTTATTCAAAATAATCGAAATGGGGTGGTAGGGTCGCCCTTGTGGTACCCCTCCAAACGATCCTACCTTCATCCATAGCCTTAATTGGGGAATAATGATTGTGTATAAAGTTTCAATGTTGATGAAAAAAAAATAATAATCACCATATTGTTCCACGTCTGTTCATGTGACTTATTACGTCCACGTTTTTGTATTTAGTGGCCTTTGAACATGAAAATGCCACGTTCTTGTGCGGCCATAAATTGCAGAGGGATAAAATGCAAACATATCACACCACCTGTAAGTATTTCAGCTCTACTCGAACAACACTGAAGATTCATTAGTAAATAATTGACAGAAATGATGCATCTATCAATAAGCCAGATTATTACTTGTTGATACATATAAGGTGGAAACTTATATGACTAAAATCTGATCCATTGCTGCTCATATTTATTCACTCAATCATCTATATTTTGTTTAACCATGCATTGTAGGTGCATGTAGTATATGACCAGACTTGGACTAGACTTGAGATGTATTGGCATTAGTGAATGATGAATGAGGTGAGATGAGATGAAAGATCATTTCATTATTTGTTTTGGACAGTGGGAAGGAGACGGTCGTGGTCTGTTATTACGGTACCATACCATGAAAGATGTAGGCCTAGAGGTTGTTGCTATGATAGATATTCAACCTGGTCGAGTTTCGACCCTGAACCCGTTATCAGCTGTGCTGAGGTATTTAGCCTTATATGGGCATCTAGGCTTTACCTGCATAGGGATGAGACAGAAAGCAAGTTAGTCTGTATTGCATTGTAATAGAGGTATGACCTATGTACGTTTGTCAATAAATATTTGGTTTACGATTTAATTGTGTCTTTGTGTAATCAAGTAGCGAACTTCGCTTCAAGGTAAAAACGAAAAACTTCTGTCATGTGGTGGGATATGTACACTGTTCTCATGAATGTCAATTTTCTACCGTTTTATCCAATTTAACATTCCTTCAAAGTAGATAATGATTGTTTGATCAAATGTACCATATAAATAATTATGCATTATTTTATATACTGGTACGGTACACTGTACTGTGAAATACAATTCATAAGAGATTGTTTTCATACCTCGATTAAAAATGGTCTCAAAAAATCTTTTGAAAACTTTTGCAAAGTGTGAAAATATGTCATAATCATTATTCTGTTAATTTGTTCAAAATTGGGTAATACTAGTATTGTTGCTACTGTATTATTATGCTATTATGGCATTATTAGGATTTAAAAAAAAAATAGTATCATGTGAATAAAATAACTACATACAAAGCTGACCCAAAAAAAGCTATGGGGAATATTAAAACAGCCAAGGGTAGAAATAATGATATAAGAGATGAAATATATTTTAGTAGTAAAAAAATGTGTGGTAATTTAGCAATAGCCATCAAATTCAATGATTCCTTTGTATCAAGTATTGAGGAAATTCTGAATAGTATTAATAATGTGCCAGGTAGTGATGATGTACTTGACTCTGTTACTCCAAACAAGTTGAATGACGAGTGGATAAATTTTAAATTAGCCACATATGCGAAAGTAGAGGAAAAGATTAAGCATCTAAGAAAATCCAGCCCGTAGGACGATGGAATAACCAAGGAGATTATTTTATCAGCTAATAATAGGGCTAATAGTGCAGTGAATTTTTGTTTCACCAACATTATCAACAAGTCATTAGAAACGAGGATTTTCCCGGAAATCCCCAAAAAGTCAATTATTTCTCCGGTGCCCAAGGTTTTAAATACTATACATGGGGAAGAGCATCGACCAATAAATATGCTCCACATAGTAGAGAAAGTGTTGGAATATATTTTGAAGGAATAGTTGGATGAATTTATTTGTAAAAATAACATGAGCAGTCAGGTTTTAGATGTAAACATGGCTGTGAAACATCTATACAGTTGGTGTTAGCTAATTTAAAGGATAATAATATAAAAATTACATTAGTGTTGCTGTATTTTTGGACTTGGAAAGAGCTTTTGAAACTGTAGATAGAAAAATTTTTGTCTTATGTTTTTCATCACATGTTTCATGTTTGTGATTTAAAACTCTCAGTTTGTTGAAATAATCTGATGCAAATAAATCAATAACGTGAGAATAAATATGTCTATTATTTCCCATTTATGTGTTCATTGTTGACGAGGTAAATCAAACTACGTATTGCATTGTTAACATGCAACTAAAATTGTTAAGATGTTAAAATTTAAAAGCCATAATTTAACTGACTGAAATGCACTAGATTATTATCAAAAATTATTATTCTACCAATACCCAAATATTACATGTTATTAGTTATCAAAAATGACAATATTGGTTTTGAAGGCCTTTAACACACATTCACATACTTCACAAGCAAGTCACTATTTTGTACAAAGGGTGGAAGGAGAAGGTTCTCATTGGGTATGTGGTGAATTTATTCAAGAACCTGAAATCCTTTATGAAATGCTGTTGAATGGTAGTGTTGTAGGAAACAGGGAAGGGGGGGGGGGGGGGGTGAAAAATCTTTTGACAGTCTCAGAACAACGTCTTTATTTCCACCATCATATAGGCCCTAAAACAAATATACCTTTTAATTAATGATGCTATTTGAAGCTATTAATAAAATAATGACAAACTACTAGTGAAAGTCTATCTGTTGGTAATTTGCACAATGACATTATTATTATTAATAATAATTGACTCTTACATGGCTGTTCAAACCTGGCAAAATTAGTTCCATTATGATCAGCATCCAAGTCTGTCAATTTCCCACCATAAAACAAGGAAGTGGGCCCTAGTTAAATACGGATCTGAATAAATATAATTGAATATTTCTTTGAAAAAGGCTACCAATTACTATTTCACTACTGTATATTATGTACATATTATTCAAATTAGTCATTCATTGTTACTTAGAACTAAAACTTAAAAGAGAGTTGTACTGATGTATTCAATTATAATATAAATGAAAATACTCGAGTAGATAGCCAATAAAATGGTAGTGATAGAGTATTTATACGTCGACGCAACTTAAATTCAACATTAATTCAGTATTTATACGAATGCATTGATTAATCAATTCAATTGAGAAGTTCATGATAGAGAATATTTGATAATAATATGATGATTGGGGCAGGTGATAATTAAATTGGGTCAATAATTTATACAAAACTAGACTTCATTAATCATTACAGGCTGAATGGTTGCATGACAATAAAACTATACTTCACATAAATAATCTCAATTAAACAATATCCACAGTAAATAAACTGAGACAACATCATAAGCTCTACTTCTAGTTATTTTCTATAAAAATATTCTTTCCTATATCCCAATCAGTGTGTCTTACTTTTACAGCCCCACAATACATCTGACTGTAACTGAAATATCACAAATAGGTCTACTCATATTTTAGATAATGATTAATATTATTACTAATCACTTGTCATAAGCAGGTAACTTTGCGATATAAACAAATCTGGTCTGCACAATATAAGTGGAAATCGTTGATAGTCAATAAACAATGGAAATCAATAATAACTTACAAGGAAAAACCCTGATACCACTGTCATTTCAAGGGTACCGGGAGTCAATAAATTATTGGCATAACGGCTTCTGTTGCAATTGATCTTTAAAGCAAGCTTGTAGAAGGCATATATTTTTTTCAATATTCACCTATCTGAAGACCTACAATAGGATAAGATTTGAATCTGCTTCTAGAAACAACCGTTACCATTTCTTAGAAATAAGTTTCAGTCTTCCAACGCAGTAAATTACTAAAATTAGACTTCTATCATATGAATTTCTCGTTTGATGGAACACGTACCAGTTTTTATTAGTACAGTAAACCTTTGTTAATCTAAAATGCAAGGGAATTGCCTCAAACTATTTCGAATTATCCAATCCAAAAACAATGTTGAAGCAATTGAAGGGTCGAAATATTAGTTCGAATTACGGATTAGCTGGAATTTGGATTACCCAATTCATCAACATTGATGAATGTATCTATACCTTCAGCCGGGGACCAACTAAGTTCGAAATCCGTCAAATTTCGGATTAACCGAGTTTGGATTAATGAGGGTTTACTGTACAGGTTTCACGTTAGATATTCCCAACATTTGATTCTGTTTTACTCTAATTTTTTTGTTTCCAACGTTTAAACGTTTGTCTTCATGTTTTATAAGTCATATTTAATATCCTTCTGGGCAGACTTTTGAATCAAGGCAAACTATATCATTAATCTATTAAAATATCATGGGTTCATTTGAACTTGTCCTCTGATTGGATAGAAACTTTGCACTCAGCAGACTACCGAGATTGTCGTGCAATACCCCCAACAACAAAATTTGTGTGACAATATTGAACCTAAAATACAGCCTAGGCCTACATGCTAGGAAAATAGGCAAAATGCCACGAGTATTGTTGTAAAAAAACTAAAAACTTACTTTCTTTCAAAATGAGGCTAACCTAATGGAAATGAAAGCTACACAAATGCTATTCTGAATTGAGGAAAAATTGCTTTTTCCAAACATTTATTCATATTTAACATTTATTCTAAAGAGTTATTCTTACCAGGTTTTTCAAATTTGAAATTCATGTTCTTCACAAAAAACAAGACAAGTGTGCTTCATAACTATAGGCCTAACGTTGAGAACAATTTTTAAGCCGACTGGTTCTTCGTTTTTGATATGGCATGCGCAATATAGATAATTTTAAAACAAAATCTGTCAATAGAAATGAACTATGATGCTATGCCCATCTAAAAAAGATAACATTTAATGCCATACCATATGATAATAATATGAAGAGAAATATTCAGGCTAAATTGTTGGAATAATAGGTCTTGGCTCTCTAAAACTCACAAAACTGGGTTTAAGTTTAGGTCGTACCGGACCGTTTTAATAATACACTTATATTATATAACAGTATTATATAGGGTTGCCATTCGATATTGAATATTTCGGTCGATTTTTGATATCAATGTTTCGATCAATATCAAAATCAATTTATTCGATTTTCAATTATTTAGATATCGAAATGATCGCTGTCAGTCGTGTCATATTGGCCATATAGCCGACTTGAAAAATAAGCAGCAAGCCAAACAAACCAGCCTGTCTGCAATTTTTATCTATGATATAATGTCTGTCTCTCTCTGGTATGTCTCAACAACATATATGTCATCAGACCTAGTTCAATCCCTGCCACCATTCATCTTTACAGGTTTTTGTTTTTTCAGTGGTTTCCCTCTGTAGTCTAGGCTAATGCTGGGATGGTTCCTACAATATAGGCCAGTGGCGGCCAGACAATACAAATTCGAAGCTATGGCTTCGCGCCTGAAAGGAGTAGTTGGGTGTCTAGTCAGGGATCTACCTGACTAGGCATTATTTGATGAGTTTTAACCTGGATCATCATACTGAATTAAAAGAAGTTTTACCACAATGCCCGTTTAAGCCATTCGCCTACATATTTTAGCTGAGAACGAATGCGAATGTATGCGGTAATATAGACATAGACTTCGAAAGGTACACGCAATATGTAGAAAATTTTTTTTTTTTAAATTTTATATTGGCTTTAACGACACACTATAATGATAATTAAGATCTTTCGGCGTTGGCTGAATGATCAATGAGATGGTGAGATGAAAGTTTGTTAGGTATTAGGAACGATAATGGGAAGGAAGCGGTCGTGGCCTATATTGTAGGAACTATCTCAGCATTAGCCTAGAGTACTGAGGGAAACCATGAAAAAAAACCTCTAAAGATGGTCGGTGGCGGGGATCGAATCAGGTCCGACATGCCCCTTCACCCCCCGGATCACATGAAGCGAGTGCGTTAACCACTCGGCTGCATGTGCCGGTACCGAAAATTATTTGATCTACTCATAATTATGATTTTGAAAGCAACCATTGAACATTCACTCATCCTGTTGAGGTGAATATCCAGTTTTTCCATACCTTGCGGACGTTGTTGGTTCAATGGGAAGGGAATAGAAATTGCGAAAAAAAAACTTTTTTCATGTATCCGAGTAGTCAACAATTTCTCATGAGTATGGCCAAACACATTGCCATTTTTTGAGGTAATATGAGAAGTGGAATTTGTAGATCACTCCTTCCATCGAATTTGAACTAGGTAAGAAGGAAGCAATGCTTCTGCATACCCCATGAAAACAAGACATTTTTGAAAATGTGCTGAGAAAAATTTATCGAAATCGTATGATCTCAAAATCTTTCCTGTGGGGCTCCTTCCACTTGAAGTGGGTGGTTATCTGGTAAAACATCAAAATATCTTACATCAAAAAATCACACATTTAAAATGACTTCGAATAACACTCCAAATACAATGACTATGGAAAACTTCTCTGCAGGACTCCTCCTTTTCAAGTGGGTGGTTATCAGGTAAAAAGGTTCATGATATCTCACAACAAGAAATTACAGCCGACCTTGGTAGCTCGGTCAGCTGAGGCACCGCTTCAGAAACTGAGTCACTGTTGGGCGTGGGTTTTTGTAAACGTCCTCTCACTAATCATCACTTCATAGTTTCATAATCGCCTGCTCATTTGTACCCCCGCATAACCTAGCTGTTGGTGGGGTAGTTAAGCAAACAATAATCATTATCATGAATTACCGTTTTAAAATCACTTCAGAGAACACTTCAAATACGATAATTATGGGGAACTTCCCTGGGGGGCTCCTTCTATTTGAAGTGGGTAGTTATCAGGTAAGGGTTTGAAATATATTACAAACAAAAAATGTACTCTCAAAATGACTTCAGAGACCACAACCATTTGAAATACCGTAGGCCCCTACCATATTATATAAAAAAATCCTTGCGGGGCTCCTGTTTGGAATAGGTAAAGAAAGGGCAAAGCTGTAGAATACCCCAAAAAGGCCCGGTCCTAGTGATTTTTCATGCGTAAGCGAGATTTATTCTGCCCCCCCCCCCCCTCCCAATCAAAAGAAATATATTATATAGTACTTAAATCGCATTATCATCACAAAAGTTCATTCACGATCAAGATACACTTTTTTAACATTCAAATATTCGATTTATTTGTTGGTATAGTTTTACTATGGAGCTACAAAATAATAAAATGTCTTTGATAATATTATAGTTTCATTGTTACATAAGCTTACATGCTAGTTTAATCACATTGGGTCTACTTGAAGTTCACTTTTCTAGTTTTCCTTGCTAAAAATTCTGCAATTAAGGATTATAAAGTAGGCCCTACTCTGGATAGGATACAACAGAGGTGGGTCCACGTCATATTCAAAGGAGGGGATGGCCGATTTCAGTTTGGGGAACAAAATGCCGCATGAGAACATTTGTGCAACGGCCCGTTATCGCGAAGCCAGCGACACGCGGGGGTCAGGGGGGAAAGGTCCCTTCTGGCCCTAAAGGGAATTTTTGAAAATTACACCCATTTTTATTACGGTTTAGCGTGTTTCAGATGAGGTTCAAATGCCGAAATCATTAAACTTATAAAATTGAAAAATGGCTCCAAAACCAATATTTGTAGCTGCTGCAGAGTCGTTCTGTGTCATTTTAGCACACCGGGCAAGCACTCAATTGTGCTGAATAAAACTGAATGTGCAAATCGAAAGTGAATGCAAGGAGGGAGCAACGCCCTGCAGGGAAATTTTTGAAAATGTCTTTTTTCAATATGATATTCTATGGGTTTAAGGAACTACACGAAATTTCTAGAATAAATGAACTTTAACAAGACTAATTTTGCCAAATGGCTGCTCCAAGCAAATGAAACGCTGAATTAATCTATCTATAATCTACAATTATATGATAATAATTCATCTTTGATTGATATAATAGTGATATTTGACTATGAGAACATTAACTCCATCCAATGATATGAATAAAATGTCACTAATTTGATTTAAAAATTGATTTGATTTGTTTTACTCATGGAAAGTTACAAATGGGCGCCGACAGCGCTCCTTGAATCTGGCCACCGGGCAGCCGCCCTCTTTGCCCACCCCTAGAAAAAACCCTCGTCATTATTGTCATCACATCCATCCTTATTTTATTGATGGACATTTAGTCATATTGTTATCAACTTTCATTTTTGGAAAACATATTTTATTTGTCAACGAGGACTAACACACAAGACGGGTCTATGAAAGGAATTGTGTGGAAAATTCAACTATGATATATAAATGAAAAATGAATGAAATATGTATTCCATAAATGAAATATGCCGCCCTAAGCAGCCGCTTACGTCGCTTACGCCTAGAACCGGGCCTGACCCCTAATATGTGAAAAAAAATCTTTCTCCAAAATATGTTCAAAGCACTTGAAATATCATATTTTCTAAGAAACCTCCCTGCGGGGCTGGTGTGTCAATAGCCCCCCTCATTCGTGTTTTCTGCAATTATTGCATTTGTCTATTTCTTTATTTGGATTTCTCAAGTGCGCACGCACCCCAATACGAAAATTTAAATGATCCTTTTTTTTTTGTAGAGCACTTATGATTCATTGTCATTTAAATACAACAGAGACGAATTTACGGTATCTAAAACCATGGTCATGGTCGGTGGCCCGGGCTCAGTGGGTGGGTGGTGGTGTCTTACTTATCTAGCCCCGCGTGCTTGGGCTAATTTGGGCCACCACTGATATAGGCCACGACCACTTCCTTTCCACTATCCTTCCTATTACCTAAGGAACCTTCATTTGATACTAATAGATCTTAGTTATCATTACAGTGCGTCATTAAACCCAATATGAATTTTTTTAAAATATGAAAAAATAATTCAATACAACATGAACCCGTCACAGCCCCGAAAGACCCCTGTAAATGGACGGTGGCAGGGATCAAACTAGGTCCGATATACCCCTTCACCTCCCGGATCTCATGAAGCGAGTGCGTTAACCACTCGGCTAGATGTGCCGGTTTCACAGACCTCACGAACCCACATCCAATTGACTCCCTGATCTCGCTAATCATGACTGCCCACTGCTGTATTAATTTCAGCAATAGAAACAATCAATGAAGGTAAAATATCAACTACTGAGACAAGTGGTCGAGTGGCCAGCATACTGAACCATAATTCAGGAGACCGGGGTTTGATTCCCGCCCGCCATAGTTGATCATCCAGACAGTTTTTTTTCTGTGGTTTCCCTTTGTGGTTCAGGTCAATACAGGCCAAAAACAGGCCACGACTGACTCCTTCTTATCATCAAAAAACACCTAATAAAACCACCTTCTTTCTCGTCATCTCATTCATCATTCACCAACGCCAATAGATCTTGGTCATCGGTACAGTGTGTCGTTAAACCCAATGTAAATAAAAATACAAAAAACAAAAAACTGAAACAATACATATTTAATAAAAACTAGGAAAACGCAGGATATGCGTGGTGAGATGAGCTTAGAAGTATAGAAATCTAGAATGAAAAATATTCTGTCAGCTCAAAGTACATCTACAGACCTTAGATTACTTCAAATGTTCAATTAATTGGTGACACTCATTGCTTTTTCCATAGGTTACTTGAGCCTAATGGCTTTGATTGATGTAAAAAATTGCATTATAAATGTGTTTTCTTCGTCATTTCTCATCTGATTGTTGAAAAAATTACTGAAAATGTGTATGACAGGTTTCTACAGATTCAGTGAAAATTTTATAGCTTTTGAAACATTTTGATCCAGGTTATTATTATGGAGATATTGCAAACTTTCCAATTTTTTTCCGGAAAAACCGTTGAATCAATTTCTCTGAAAAACAATCCCAACCTATTCTCAGTATTCTGGTGTGACACCAATATGTAGAAAAAGTTTCAAGTTGATTGGTTTTTTTCCTCACCTGTATATCGCATATATATATATATATATATATATATATATATATATATATATATATATATATATATATATATATATATATATATATATATATATATATATATATATATATAAAACATTAAAAATGAACCCCAATGTTTTTCGTTGTATGAAATGGAAATCTTCACTACGCTCATCAAATTATGTTCATCAAATTCAGATGATAGAACAAACAGAATATTTTTATTTCAGAAACATATAAATTATGAAAGAAAATAACTGACTGGGAACTAATACACCAATAAATTCTCAAAAACACTTCAACACAACACAAACAACCGAGACGCGTGGCCGAGTGGTAAAACACTGAACCGTCACTCGCGAGACCGGGGTTCAATTCCCGCCATGGTCAACCATCCTGACAGGGGTTTTTCGTGGTTTCCCTCTGTCGTTCAGGTTAATACTGGGATGGTTCCTTAACAACAGGCCACGACCGACTCCTTCCCACTATCCAAAACACCTAATGAAATAACCTTTCATCTCATCATCCCATCATCTCATTCTTCATCCACCTACGCCAATAGATCGTAGCCATCAATATACCGCGTCGTTAAAACCCGATATAAAAATAATAATAAAAAAAAAAAAAACACAAACATCTTTCTCAGCAAGTATATTGGGTGAGGAAGGTTGAGAACTGGGGGGGGGGGGGGACAGTGTGACTAATCAAGTGGAAGTGATACCCTTAAATTAACTAAATCAATCTGATGCGTTAACATAAGCAGTCTTGTCAAATTTTATAAACACTCCATATTACGAATACTTCGACTGGACGATCGCGTGTTTCTCTATGCTTAACACTGACAACCAACAGTCTCTCTAAAATTGACTATTCTGTATGGTTCTTGATCGTCAGTCGTTTGTTGACACTTGAAGTGGGAGTGTGGAGGCAAAGGCAGATGATCATTATTACGTGTAACAAATTGATTGCATATAACTAAAAAAAAAAAAATGATTCAGACCTAAAAAATCTGGATAATTTTGATTGATATTCGATATCATCATTTCGATTCATTATCAAATGGAATTCCCGATATTCAATATTTTCGATTGATTTTCGATGTACCGGTAGCACAATTCGGTATCGTTCACATTTTCTTGATCGATTAGCAACCCTACTTATATAAGTGCCGCAGTCTTTTTGCCTCAATTGCATGACTGGATAATTTCTCTGATCATCAATTCACAATTTTTATACTTGTGTGATTTCTTAGTTTGATCATGCAGATATTACTTGATTACTTCAACAAAAACATATTCGTTACTGGTAGAGTGATATTTTTCGATTAATCACGTTTCCCAACACAGGTTTCTAAAACTTTAAAAATGTCTATCACAATATTCTGGAAATGTAAAACTTTTTGAAACATGAAGAATAAAAATGCCTATATAAAAATATACACTTTTTCCCCACCTTGGTTTAGTGTTGAGCTATGGTACAAACACTGCTATCTTACCAAGTTGGCTACTGACACTCTGGCTGCCTACTAATAAATCACTTACGTTCAAATATAATTATCAGCTTGCATTCTCTATCGTAAGTTATTCTTGAATCGAGATCCTCCACGTACGCTATCATATATCTGTCATGACCAATGCACTTCCATACACAGGCTAATGGACTAAAAAAAATATGCATTACTACCATGCTGGAAACTAGGAATCAGGTTCGAGAGCCGTCTGATACCAATAGAATAATCACCCGTTCACGAGAAATATAAGGCCTGAGATGGTTGTCTGTGTGTCACAGAGCTAACAGCACTTCAACTTGATGCGTGCTTTCTTCTTGGTGTGAATTGCACTGACGCTGGCTGAAGGACACGGGGAGACTCTTAGCTCCATCTCGACGGTTGCTTCAGTAGCAGTTTCCGCCGAGGGATGATGTCATCAGCTGGTCTTGAGCACTGTTTTCAGGTCGTCAGGCAGCGCACAGATCATGTCGGCCATTCGTAAACGAAGTTGATCGCGGGTAATGTCGCTAAGCGGTAATTCATCTATTTCACTTTGTTCTATTTTATGACGTATTCGTAAAATCATATCTACCACTTCGACTTCTTGTTTCCCTTTCACCCAAACGTTTAGATCCTGGAAAACATCCATTTACAATATTTATAATGCAGTAAATCACCGCACTTAAAATGCGTTATGAAATAATGAAAATGAGGTGGAAAACGGTCTTATATCACTGTGATTTTTCATATTGAATTGAATACCGGGTACTAAAGTATTTTAATTGGCAAGTATATTGAATACTCTATAGGAAAATAGCCCGACTTGAAATTTATAAATGGGAAACGAGGACCAACTACTGGGTCAAATGGAGGTACGAACAAGGCTGGGTCAAATTTACATTCAATTCATGGGGGGGGGGGGGGAGATCAGTTTGGTAAATAAAATGCAGTATAGAAACAATTTTCAGTGGCCATTTGTCGCACAATGGCGACTTGCAGCAGGGGGCGGCAAGGGAGCAAGGGTCCTGCTGGTCCTCTAAGAAATTTTAAGATATAACCACTTTTCAATGTGTTTCAGATAAAATTTAGATGTAAAAAATGGGATATTTTTCTCAGTAAACTTTAATTGGCAAAATGCTACTTGCCAATTACAATTATTGGGAGCAATTCCCTTTCCCCAGTTAACTACATTCAAACATTCAAACCAACGCCTGACCTAACTTCAGTTTCTGGAGCAAAGTGCCTCAGTTTAATGAATTGTCACCACTTGATGCAAGAAGATGGAATGTCATTCATTTTTTTTTGTGTTCTTTCATCAATTGTAGTATTTTCAGAGTATATGTTGGTAAGTTGCTGTTCTTTCCATCCTATTTAATCAGTATTTTGGTCAACTGAAGGGTAAAAATGAGTCTGTTCACGTTGCTTCCCATGCAAGTGCAACAGTGTAGGCCTACCGGTATGAAGGATCCATGTGAAGAATCAACTTTGGCTTGGAAAATGTATTAGGCAACTTCACTCCTAATATCACAACAAAATTCAGACGAACATGATTTCTTATTGCAATTCCTTCAGAGAAGAGTTTGGAGATAGTGAACAATTATTACCAATATTATGATTCTTGGTCGTCGTTCATAAAAGTTGACCTTGATTGTCAGTGCCTTCCAATGGCCATTTATGTATCATGTGTTTTGTAATCCTGTATTAGTTTGTCTTTAGTACTCATATTTATCAACGCGAAAAAGATTCAGGTTTGAAATGAAAGACATGGATCCGCATATTACTAAATACTATAGATTTGTAAGAAGCTTACCGCATCAGACAAAGCTTTCAACTGCAGCGCTTGAAGTGTTTGGCTTACTTCTCGATACCGAGCGTTGAACCAACTGCTGAAATTAGGCGAACGGAAGAATCGACGATATAATCCAACCCAATCACCTTTAATTCCGGTGGTGAGGTGAGGTCCTGACGTAACTAGCGATGAGAAGAAATCGTCTGGGTTAAATGGTCGCGGTGTAGGAGCAGCCTAGAAGAAAGCAGGTAAATCAATAATTAATTTTATATATACGGTAGGCATATTAGGGTTGCCATTCGATTATGAATATTTCGATCGATATTCGATAGCAAGGTTTCGATCGATGTGGAAATCAATTTATTCGATTTTCGATCATTTCAATATCAAAAGTAAATTCAGCATCGAATAAATAAACAGCGGGCCGTCAGTTGTTCGTCGGATTGGCCAAATTGCCAACTTGAAAGAACAAGCAGCAAGCCAAACAAACCAGCCTGTCAACAATTTGTATCTATGATATAATGCCTGTCAGTCTCTGTCTATTTCTCAACAATATATATGTCATCATTCAATGCAACATGAATCCTTCAAGGACCTCATGAACCCACATGCACTTGACTCCCATTTCTCATTATTTATGCCTGTCGACTACCGTAATAATTTCAGCAATAGGAACAATCAATGAGGGGTAAATATAAACTACTGAGACAAGTGGTCGAGTGGCTACCACACTGAACTTTCATTCAGGAGACCGAGGTTCGATTCCCGTCATGGTCGATGATCCTGACATAAGTTTTTCGTGGTTTTCCTGTCATTCATGTTAATTCATTAACAAATGCAACAGACATTGCCCACGAGTTCTGCCACTTGAAGCTAACCTCAAACGGCGTCTTGCAGTCATGCAGACGATTATACAATCACCTACCAGCTGCAATAAAATCACTAGAGTTGACTCAATTCAAGATAGCTGTCAAGCATCACCTAATGAAGGAATGCCATTATGGTATTGATGAATACTTTGAACTCTTAACTTGAATTGAACACAAAATATTTAATCTTTAGTTTTATAATTTTTGTATCTTGATCTGATTTATACAATGTATGTGTCCTATGAAAATCGTGGACCAACAATAAACAATAAACAATACTGCGATGGGTCCTCAACAGGCCGCAAATGTTATTTTTCCATTCTTTCAATTTTACAAAAAAATATTCGAGGTATGGGGTCGTCAAAATTTGACCACCTGACCTCCCGGTCACGTACCACCACAGGTTAACCCGTCTAACTTCTCTTTTAATCGAGACATGAATATGGGAGAATTGTGAATGGAAAGGTAATAAAAATCTTGTAACTAGTTATATTTGAAACATGTAACATGTTTCACAACACCGTAGGTAGCGAGTACATCTTAATGAGGTCAAAGCTCAATTCGGTAAATTTTACTCTTTTTTGTAACTTTGTAAATTTGGTGTAGGCCTAATTCATCTACATAGATGTAGGTGAATGTACAGAAAGTTTTGTGTTGGCTGGATGAGTAGTTTTCAAGATATTACTGTTCCTGTTTATACAACGAGGATTAAATTGAATTAACGAGGATTAAATCCTCTATGAAGTTTCTAGGCCGTTTTTTAATTGGTTCATCTGTGTTGATTGGGGGGGGGGTTGACAATTGAGGGGCTTCATAGATAGACTAGTTTGGGGACAACCTACAACAATTGCTCGGATCAACGGACTCAACTATACTCATCCAGCCAACACAAAACTATCTGTACATTTACTTACATCTATGTAGATGAATATAATACTGTTTTGAAATATTCCATAAATTGGTTATATACCTAATGACCTAATTAAGATGTAGACTTTCTCGCTAGCTACAGTGTTGTGTAATATATTACATGTTTCAAATGTAACTGGTTACATGTAGATTTTCATTACCTTTTCAATGATACAACTCTCCCAACTTTGTATCCTGATCTGATTAGAAGGGAAGTTAGACGGGTCAGCCTGTGGCGGTGCATGAAAGGAGGGTCAGGAGGTCAAATTTTGGTGACCCCATATCTCGAGAACTAATGATTGCAAAAATTTGAAAAAACATGATTATTCCGAGTAATGATGCCATAAAGTGTGCCAAATTTCATCGAAATCAGAGATGTTCACCAAAAATTAATTGATTTGACTTGTACTGGAATGATCCCATTACCAATCTTCATGACAACCTACACTCATGTCAGGTAGTGGATTATAACTCATCACATCATTGCTCACTTTGTCTCGACTCTTGTATGCCAACCGGAGACACCTAAAACTCTCTCAAGGTTTATAAAAAGAAGAGAATATTTTAATGTGGTTAAAGGTCAACTTCTCTTTAAAATCTAGGGTCGGCAAACTGGAACTCAGGGTTTACTACTGACTCAGTAGGCTCTGAATTCTAGGGTTGGGCAAGATTATCGATAATATGCAAACCATTTACGATAATCGATATTACTTTCATTTACAGTAGACATTTACATTCATTTACATAACAGTGGAAAATCGATTGAAATATTCGATATAGAACAGCAACCCTAATATATAATTATCATCTTATAATAGCAGTGAACTTGGCTAACTGTGCTGTATCAAATAGGGATGCAACAAGAATAGTGAAGACTAAAACATTGCTATCCAAAATTAGAATTGACAATGTAAGTACCAACTCACATAATGTTAGTCAAGTATGCAATCTGGATCAAGGCCTATCCAATCACCATGCTCCTTTCGTAGAAATTTATGGTTGATACATAATCTTAATCATACCCAAATCATGGACTACCGTGATACGCAAAATTGCTGAAATTAAATGAACCTGTGCATGCATCTGAACATGAGCATTCTTACCTTGTAAGGTGATATGTTTTTCTGTAGCGGCATCAAGCTTGCCATGTATCGTTCCAACGGTATCATAAAACTTTGAGTTAGTTCAAGAAGATGCCTTCGAAGCAATGCTGTTTGAACTTCACAAGGGCGTTTAGTTTGAATCCCTTTCAACAATCGCTTGAGAAAAGCTTTATCTTTTTGCAGGAAACTATTATAATGTGTATAAACACCAGGTTTTGAATCCAACATCTTTATATTACCGCCCTTCTTTATTTTGTGTTTAGATGTTTTTGCTAAAAAAGAGAGAAAAATGGGAAATATTAAATTAAAAACTCATATATATATGCTGTATATTGTCATATGCCAAGCTAGGTCACTCTTTTAGAACAGGTTCAAGCATTCAGTAGCTTTAGTTACCTATTACGGTAGATTTATAAAAATGTCCTCTTGCCTTTTTTCCACCTCTACAGAATAAGTAAGTTATCTGACATATCCTTGACACAAGGTGATGAAAAAAACAAGTCAAGTTGTCAAGCAATACATGTTCCACTTTCTGGTGACTTTTTATTTACCCGTAACATTATAATCGATTTCATCTAATTCTTAAATATATTATTAAAAGTGCATAGAACCGCAGAAAAAGACATTTGAAATTAATTTGTTAGAATGGCATTATGTTTGTATTTCAATAATCATTTACAATCAATTTCAATGCCATCATAATTCATAAGTCAAACTCTTCAGTCCCTTCAACATGAAGCCAATTTGCATTTCAAAGCAAAGGGTCTGACCTTTGGTGGGAGTAACTTGTACCCACTTAACTGGGATAAACATACTGAAATGGCCATCAAAACATTGTATTGGATACGTCAAAAAAGGTGGAGAAATTTATTTTTACAATTTAAAATATGAAATGCTAGTACATTTGAATGGCTGACAAGGATAACAAAATCCATGATTCATTCAGTCATATTCATGGTTTTTGGGAGTTGATAGTCAGACAACAGTTTAGGCCTACTATATGGAAGTAATATTTTTTTTCAACTGCGTTAGGTTGTTTCAACCAATTAATAATTGATATAAACCGAAAAAAGTAAGAGCTATGAGGTGCTAAAAATGTGTGATTGCACTGAGAGTTTAAGGGTGGTGCTGCAGCTTGGCAGCATACTAGCCAAACGCAACATATGCGTTGTAAGATGAGCAAGATATCTGCATAAGGTATAAAAGCCGTTAAAGTAGTTCTACCTTTGCTACTTTATTGACTTTGGTGTTCTACACACCTTGACTCATATGGAAAATATTTCATTGTTGAGCAAATATCGAATCTAGAAAGCAGTGAATCTCAGCAACCCAATGCTGTCATTATTTTTATGATATATTTGATTAATAAAACCAGTTATTTTAATTTTTTTCTTCAAAACGGCTGGTTAGAATTGCATACAAAACGGTGATAATGTGTATTATTCATGTATACACATTCGGAGAAAAATTCATCTCAGTTGGAGAGATGTTATTTTTCAACATTATCCACTAAGCCTAATCATATGGAGTTTTTAGAAATTTTGAGATGATATTTCTGAAAATTGGTAATGACTTTTCACCTTCTACAGATTCCACAACTTTTCCAGGTATAGTAATTTTTCAGTTTCAGGACCTCTTTTACCTTGATTGATTGTGTTATCATGAAGACAAATTGGATGCAATTGAAGATGATAATTGTTTGCTCAACTTTCCCATCAATATCAAGGATATTGTAGGTACAAACGATTGATGATAGATGAAAGATGCTTGGCAAAACCAGTGCCTTTTGGGTACTAGAACCACATACTACAGTACTTATTCTACTTCCATTCACAAAGCAGTGTCAGTACTGACCAAGTCAGACAGGTGGCTTAAAATAAAATTCTCATACCTCTCTCACGTATAATCGAGACAGTTATTTATCTAGTATAAAGGACAAACCTGTAAGTAGAGTGACAAACACATACCAATGTTAGGTGCATCACATATTTTAATGATGTGCGGCCAGTGCTGTAGAGTCTTTGCGAAAAAAGGATTAGTGACGCCAAGAAGCACAGGTGGTGGCGCATGCGATTTAGTTGTATATTCTTTGAACTCGCTGTCATGGATTGTAAAATAAGGTCGGTAGTCCGCACAAAATAGTAA